>OU342479.1:5000000-6250000 GCA_910589355.1 Parapoynx stratiotata
CTGTACTTACACAAAATAATTTATAAGGATATATGTTTAAGACATTATGTTACTTCTTTTATTTTTATTTTTTTACCTTTATGATATTTTCAGCATAATAAAATACATATTTAGATTTAACGATAAAAAAACTTTGGAACAATAAATAAATCTAATAAACAATAAAAGATCTGAAACTTTGTCGTATTTGTTACTTGTTCGAGTCTCTCAATGGCCACAAAACGAGTCATAATAGAAACATACATTGTTCACGAACGCGGGCGATCGCTTTGCCCTCAAGGGCTAATGAAGCTCAGAAATTAATTGCACCTAATGTGAAGCATTTTTCTTTTATTCTCTTAGCATCAATTTTGCTGACAAGATTCTTGGTCAGCTAAAATAACTACTTAGTCAGCAGATATTTCCAATTGGTCAGCAACGAAAATGTTTTCTGCTGCCAAATAGTATAAATATATGTTATTATTTTTGAAGATTCTTAAAAATAATACTATTATGTTAACTAAATTTAGACAAAGCGATTATTGACACAACTATTGTTATGGTTATAAAAAATAACCATAAAATATACAATATCTATGAGAATACACCTCCTAGGAATTGATCCTTGATCCTACATTGATCCTTTACTGCTACCCAAATCATTATTTTGCAGCTCATTTTATTATTCCGCTGACCAACTAATTATTTAGCTGGAAAAAATATTATATTGCTGACAAAGTATTTGTATGCTACCCAAATGATTTTTCGGCTGATTTTTTTAAGACCAAACAAATAAATTGCGGCCCAATTCCCAATTTTTATTAACAGCCCTCGGCAGATGTATTTTGTGTGCACAAATAATAACAAAACGAGTATGTAGAACCTAGAACCTCGCGAGTTTGATTTGAAAATACGAGAAAACAAATATTTGATATGTTTGCTAATGCAGCAAATAAAGAACACAGACTAAAGGACATTTTAAAGGACATTCATTGCTTAATTTAAACGGAAGCATACGATGTTATTTCTGTTTTTATTTTCTTAATAAATTGAACCTTGACGTACCTAACTTAAAATGTAAAGTAAATTAAAATTATTTCATTAACAGGTTGTCAGTTTTTTTATCCTCATAACAAATAAAACACAAATACATACAAATAACTTTTTATATTTTTCCAAACAGTGCTATGAAATGTTGCTGTTATTTTAAAAAAATAAACGGTTATTATTTACACAATACCACTAACAAGCCTACTATTACAAGCTTTTTTTTTAATCACATCAGATAGATTGGCCAACGAATGGAGAGCTTTGTTTTTATAACCAAAATGAGTTGGCAATATCCGAACTACATATTACCCCGACAGGTGAAGATAGTATGATTATATATGGATTCACATTTTGTTTTGTTTCAGTGTAGTAGATAACTGCGTAGGATGTGGGCGTGTGACCAGGCTCTTACGGCGAATATCGTGAATGGGTACCAGGTCGCCGGGCCTGTGTTTGCTCAGGCCCTGCAAGCCTTCTTCGCAGCACAATGTGCCATAGCAGGAGACCATGTGTGGCCAGCCGATGCTACAGACGCTGTTCTGGCAGGTACCTGTTTTTTTTATTTTTACTCGTTAACAACTCAGTTTTTGTAAGGAAAAAACCTAACCCTTAAGTGTCAAGCGATCGCCGTTTGCGAACAATATAATATACATCATTGTGTGATTTTAATGCAATCTCAACAGTTTGTATAGTAAATCTCAATGTTGTTATCAGGGATGAACGACCAAATGACCTCTTTATTATGTAACTGCTTATTCAATAAACAATGTTTACTCTAATTAGATAAACATTTAAAATTTGAATATGGTTGTACAAAATATTTATATTCTTTTTATTATTGTGAATATAAACATAACATACATAATTAATCGTGGTGTTGTAAATATACCTAGCTTGCCTCATACATAATACAGGAACTCAAACATATCAATATATAACATGTGATGATATTATATAAGTTATAATATCTATAAAAAACGCTTTCACAAGCCTTTACGTTTTCCACAGTGAAACATTTCAGTCTCTACTATTTAAATTGCGAATTCAACATATTAAAATTAATTAAATTTGTATAGGTTGAGTTAAGATTACTCCTGTAATAAATTTTTATCGGTTTACATAACTTTAAGAAAATTATCAGATTATACCATTATTTCAATATTTATTTATTCATAATAAACATATCAAAATAATATCATCACGCAGCAGACGTGTTAACATCTACATATCGCCAGATATGTCAAATCCCCATGTAACAGGTAGACGACTCAAACAAACGAGTGCCTCATCCATCCCATCTCGGCTACCGCTGATTAAAACTAGTCTTACAAATAAATGCAGTGCAACAAAAACCAATTTAGGTTTGACTGTGCACCGAGTCAATATAAATGATAGATAATTATTTTGCTCTTTTTGAAAATGTAGTATTTTTAGATTTTTAATGTAATATTATTTTATTCTGTTTAACTACACACAGCGCCATCTATTAATTGGTGATGTAACATCAATCAATAGATGGCGCTGTGCGTAGTCACCAATCTCCATACAAAACCTGAAAGTAGAAATTTCGACCTGAAAGTGAACGTAGAAAGATGAGAGTAGTTGCAAGTTCCATTGTCACCGGGTTCTCAAATATTCCCAAAGTTTCAGCCTGATAGCTAGTCAGGAAGTGCCTCACAATTGAATGACAAAAATCTAACCTGACAAACAAAGAAACAAAAAGATTAACAAGAAAGTGAGTTAATAAAAACGTGGTAGAAAGTCGAAAACAGAGATTTTAAGTTAACCCTTAGGTACATTATGTATAAAAAAATTATAACATAGTTTTCCTTGCGGTTATGGGTTATTGCATGTAACAGGTTAGAGATAACACTTGAGTTTATGATGGCATAATATAAATTAATATTTATTATTAGACTCAATAGCAAATAAGAAAATTATTAACATTATTCCAGATCCAAACTATGACTTCATTGTGGTGGGAGCAGGGTCGGCGGGGTCCGTGGTAGCGAACCGGCTCAGCGAAGTACCGCATTGGAAAGTGCTCCTCGTGGAAGCTGGAGGGAACCCTTCTTTGGAGACTGAGGTGAGATACCAGATTTAAAAAAATACACGATTACGAAGTGCCTATTGCTGCCATATGCATGAGAGAAAAGGAACGAAGCGGTTTACCATCTTTTTTAATTCTTATAGTGACAATTATGATAAAGAGAAAAAAAAACTGTATATTAGGAGCAAAATCTCAAATCAATGCAACTAACAAAGTAAATAAAACTTCAACATTTTTCAGACTCCACAGTTATTCTACAACAACATGGACACTGCTCAAGATTGGAATTACAGACCAGAACAACAAGATGGCGCCTGCAGAGCTTATCAGGGTGGGAAATGTAAATGGCCAAGAGGAAAAACTTTGGGAGGGTGCAGTAGCACAAATGCTATGTTCTATGTAAGAGCAAATAAGGTTGATTATGATGAATGGGCTGCTGCTGGTAACACAGGCTGGAGTTACGAAGATGTTCTTCCATACTTCATAAAGAGCGAAAATTTTACAGGAGATCTAACCGAGGAACGGAAGAAATATCACGGCAACAAAGGCTATTTATACGTTGAAAATGATCCATTTGTGCATGACTCTGAAAATTTATTATTGAGTGCTATCAGAGAACAAGGTGTGCCTATATTAGATGACGTAAACGGAGCCTCTCAAATGGGAGCATTGAAAGCATGGACTACTACTAAAGATGGATTGAGACAGAGCACCGCAAGGACATTTTTAGCGCCAGTAAAAGACAGGAAAAATTTACATGTTATTAAAAACGCTTACGCAACTAAACTTCTTTTTAAACCGGGCACAAATGAAGTGAATGGTGTATTATTAAACAAGAACGGCAAAGATATAACTGTCAATGCTAAAAAAGAAGTTGTTGTTTCTGGAGGTGCTATTAACACTCCACAATTATTATTGTTATCAGGAATAGGGCCTGCAAAACAACTTACGAATTTAGGCATTGATGTTAAAGCAGATTTGCCAGTTGGGGAAAATTTGCAAGACCATGTCTTTGTTCCATACTTTTTCACTTTACCAGGAGAGATTATGGTCGATGCGGAATTGATTGCAAAAGAACTAGTAAATTATATAATGACGCGTAAAGGGATTTTAGCAAACACAAGTCCGCATAGAATAATTCATTTTATGAATACTACAAACAACAAGGCTGATGCTCCAAATATTCAATTCCATTACCTTGTATTTCCACCTGGAATATATAATTTAGTAGATATGATGCATCTTCATGGTTTGAATGATGAAGTTCAACAAAAGTTTCGTGAGATGAACTCTAAAAACTTTGTAATTATAATATTTTCAGTGCTATTAAGACCTAAATCAGTAGGAAGAATAGTTCTTAAAAGCAAAGATCCAAATGAGCACCCTTTCATATATGCGAACTATTTTCAAGAAACAGATGATTTAAAAACAGTTATTGAAGGATTTAGACAGCATATTGAAAAACTTGAGGACACAAAAACATTTAAAATTTCTGGATTCAAACTAGATTGGTTAGATTTGGATGCGTGTAAGCAATACGAAAAAGTCAGTGATGAATTTTTAGAGTGTTATGGCAGGCAAATGACGTTTTCGTTATATCACCCTGTTGGTACAGCAAAAATGGGAGTAAAGAGTGACAGTAGTGCTGTCATTGATCCTGAACTTAGAGTAATAAATGTAAAAAATTTGAGAGTGATGGATGCTAGTATAATGCCTAATGTTGTTAGAGGAAATACAAACACCCCTACTATAATGATCGGAGAAAAAGGTTCAGATCTAATTAAGGAAGCATGGCTTGAGAAACATACAGAATTGTAAAAATCATGAATGTTTGTTATCGTTATATAAGTTTTAAAATCTGTAAATACATCTTTTGTTATATAAATCTTTTGTTGTGCTATTCATTTGAATTCTTATTGTTACAAATACAATGTGTGCACACGTTTCTGGAGCACAAAGACGAAGGTGAATCCGGAGTGTAAGGTTCTCTGGATATCCTGTTTCTCGTAGGTAAATAAAATTAAGATTTAGTTATTTAATTTCGACATATTTGAAACATTTATAACTAGATAAAAATCTTTAATGTTATTTATAACGTATTAGTACAATGTAGGAATTATGTCATTGACCGCAATGGATATCCCATTATTAATTATGAACAATAGCGCATATTTTCCTCCTAGCGGGATCATCAACAGTAAAAATTTCATTCATCCTAGGATAACATAAAATATAAGAACATTTAATGAAGTTAATACAGTTCTGTGGCAACCTAATTCGAATTCAGTTCAATACTTTGACTATGATTATGCACATCAGTGTTTCAAATATTTTATAAGTAGGTACTTTTAGTGACAATGGAAGCATTGATGACCAACATCACAGCTACGTGTCCATTGCAATTTTCGGGAACGACTGGACAACTGTTCGCTAGTGCACTCATAGCAGCGGTTGCTTCACATTGTGCTATTTTCGACGACTACGATTGGCCTAGGGATTGTTCTCCTGAAATTTTGAATTCAGGTAAGTTTCAGTTCTTATCTTAATAGATCTTTACCTATGAAATTGCCATTTTTTTCTCTCTTAGTATTTTGTCTGTATCTATTAAGTTTCGGAGTATTCTTAAAAAATAATTACCTCCTCTTAAAACTGACCATATTTTTGAGCTCTTTTGGTTTGTTTTGATGGTTTGTTCGATGGTTTGTTTTGACACGGAGACGACAACTCTTTAAATGCCTCCCGAATACATAATTTGATTTGAATTCACTTAAAAACGATGATTTTTTTTTTTTAAGTATGATATCTCACATAAAGCTTAAGCTTGTCTTATGATGCATGCCAAATATTATTATCTTTGGATTTGTCGTTCTGAAAAAAACTGAAAAAATTTAAGTATGGAAAATGCAGAGTTCCCCGAAATCTCCATACCAAACGGCAATTTCGTAGGTATCTTTACCTATGAAATTGTAAAAAAATAATATTATAATATTCAGGTTCACTTTTAGCAAATTTTAAATCAAGCTTAAAACTAGATTTTGTCAATTTCACTATGGCTGAAATGTCACAAAATGACTAAATCTAGTTTTAAATTTCCTGCAAGAGGCCCTTAAAGTTCGATTCAATTTTAGTTTTTGATTATTGTAAAAACTTGAAGGAAACTTAATATAACTCTTAAGAAGTGTAAAGAACTGAATTCTGTAATGTTTATAGTATTCGTATTACGAGCAGCAAAAGTAATTTTTTAAATTTGTTATCATGCATGAACAGAAATTCGTTTCTTTAAAAAAAAAGAAACCAGGATATATTACTTTCAACCGATGAAATTAAGCATTTATTGGTGTCCGTACCTCCGTGTAGTAACACAGAATTTGGTCGAATCCGCCCTTAGATCATTGGCTTCATTCATGAGCGATCAAATTTCATGTCAATTGAACTTTAAATTGTTAGCACTTTAGCACAACTAGTTTAGTTACTACAGTTTACTATTTCTCTTAACCACAGTTATACATCATCACAGTTACTATCTTAAAAATAAAAAACTTACATATCACATCATCACGCATATTGTGTGCCTTAAGGGCTACTCAATAGGTGTTCTGCGCACCAAGAATAGGTAACGGGAATGAACTTATTTCCTATAACGTAGGACCAACAAAATGACTGGCTATGTGTGGGTGTATGCACATCTGCCTTCCCCTTCGGGGATATAGGCGTGATAATATGTATGCTACTTACTGGTAGCTACGGCGCTGGTTATATTACAATAACATTTTTAATAAAACCTCAATATTTTTCTCCATTTCAGAACCGCGAACTTTCGATTTTATAATAGTCGGTGCTGGATCAGCGGGGTCAGCTCTTGCTGGTCATCTGGCTGAACACAATCCTGACTGGTCAATATTACTGATTGAAGCAGGAGATAACCCTTCACTCAACAGCGAGGTAGAGTTTCATTATCATATACAATATTATGTAATAAGTTTACTACATACAAGATATCATCACTGTATCCCCAAATGGCAAGGCAGAAGTGCATTGGATACTAACACTAGCCAGTAATTTCGCTGGTCAATTACGTGAATTGGTAAGAGGCAAGCCTATTGCCGTTGCCGGGCACTATAGAAAATCCATAATCATTATGAAATCCAAACCTAAATTCTAACCGCTATGAATAATGTTCATCATCCACAACCTATGCTCCTATGCTGTCATAGGTCGAGCATTATTCTTGTAATGGGGCTGAGATAACTCAGGGCACTTCGATTCTGGGATCTTTTGGTTTCGAATATAATTTTCATAACCCTGAGAAATAATTTTAATTTATTTGTAAAACTGACGTTTCAGATCCCAGCATTCTTGTTCCTTAATCAAGACATAGACTGGAAATATGAAACAAACTCCCACGGAGCTTGCTTGGGTTTCAAAAACGAGAGATGTATTTGGAGCAAAGGAAAAGCTATGGGAGGATCTAGTTCTATAAACGCAATGCTATATATTCGAGGTCATCCTAGAGATTATGAAAATTGGAAGCAACTAGGAAATCGTGGTTGGGGATATGATGACCTCTTGCCTTACTTTGTTAAGATAGAAAAAAGTTTAAGTACTTCTAAACAACCGACGGAAAACCATTTGTATAAATTTCTTAGTCAATCATATGAGGCAGCTGGAATATCATCCAACGTAATAGATAATAATGAAGGTCTCATTGGCACACGAATTACAAAACTGTTAACGAGGAATGGAAAACGTTTAAACACAGGCAAGTTGTATTTAAAAGAAAGTCAGAACTTATTCGTCATGAAAAATTCTAAAGTTCAAAAGGTCATTCTTGATACTAACAGTAATATAATCACTGGTGTAGAGATACGACACAAAAGCGGAGTTCTGATACAAATCAATGCCAAGAAAGAAGTCGTTTTATCTGCTGGATCAGTCGCGACACCACAAATTTTAATGTTATCAGGAATTGGCCCCAAAACACATTTGAATGAGAAAGGAATTGAATGTCTGCACGATTTGCCTGTTGGAAGAAATTTACAAGACCACTTGATATTTCCATTAATATTAAAAACAAATCAACATACACAATTATCTAAGGATGTTGTTATTAAGTTTTTGTTAGAATACATGCTAACGAAAACAGGACCTTTTTCCAACATAGGTTTGACTGATTACATGGCTTTTATAGATACTTCAAACATAACAGAATATCCAGACGTACAATTTCATCATTTCTATTTTACCAAAAATGATAATTTAATGTTACGAACATATCTAGAAGCTTATGGTTATAAAGACGAGATAGTCAACAAAATTGAGCGTTTAAATGAGGAATCTGACTTACTTGGTATTTACCCGACTCTACTACATCCGAAATCAAGAGGTGAAATTTTATTATCTGATAGCAATCCAAAAACAAGGCCCATAATTGAAACAAACTATTTCAAAGATAATGACGATATGAAAACCTTATTACGATCTATAAACTATGTGAGAAATCTAGAGAAAACTGAACAATTTAAGTGGTTTGAAATGGAACTTGATTCACTTAAACTATTTGGTTGTGCAGCGTTTACTGAATTTACAGAAAAATATTGGGAATGCTACATCCGTCATATGGCAACAACAATTTATCACCCAATCGGTACTGTAAAAATGGGCCCCAAAAACGATGGTATGTCCGTTGTGGACAACAATTTATTAGTATATGGCATAAAAAATTTAAGAGTAGTAGATGCAAGTGTAATGCCAACTATTCCTGGCGGTAATACATTAGCTCCAACTCTAGTAATTGCTGAAAAAGCATCAGATATAATCAAAAGTACGTATTCAGATAAAGATGAACTGTAATTATCTGTAATTAAAATTTTAATCTTTAGCAAGTTTGACCTCTTTATCTCCCCAAGCTTCCAGTTATTAATTATATTTGGAATGAACTAAATAATGAGAAATATAATTTTATTTAGGTATTTATTTAGGATTTTACCGTTGTCAGATGGTAGATGTTGGTTTTAGGAATAAAAAAATGAGTTATTCTTAATAGGTGTTGCTATTAAAACGGGCAGCAAAATATAAAAATGTTACCGATATAAATTAATATAATAGATATTAGTTTAAGGTTAGTTATTTTTATGTCCCTGAAAATAAAATATATAATGTCTACTCAATTTAGACACAGCAATTATTGACACAAATATTGTTTTTAAGGATCATAAAAAAAATATATTTCCTGATTGATTGATGATGATGATTTTTTTTAACATTTATCGTGCCTTTAATGTAAATCCTAATATTTACCAAGTGAATGGTGGTAAAAATACGAATCGCAAACCTATTTGGACATTTACTATTAAGAATTGGTAAATCTTAGGTTTACCTGGAAAATCTTAGAATATTTACCGTAGTTCGAACTTTCAAACATGTACAATATCATGTACAACATTGAAAAAACAATTATTTTGAAACCATCAACTTTTCTTTGTGATGTGATATTGAGCAGTTTGAACTTAGAATATTATGAATCAATCAATAGTCTTCCACGTATGAAAAACATTTGTTCTACCACAGATAAATTAAGTAATTCCTCTAGTATAGTAGCGCCACCTAGCAGTACAAGCAACAATGATAAATTTTAGACAAACTAAAAATCCAGGAATGGAAATAGCGATCTATACTACTTAATTTATCTTATCTATGGCTCTACTTAGGTCCGATTGCATCATCGAGAGTTAACGCCTAACCTAATCGAATATAGGGGTATACTCAACTCAACCGCGCTTGTTGTTCTGTACAAAAGAGTTTTTAGAGCGGTTAGGCACTAACTCTCGATGGGCTTTAAGGCTCCACTGGTTCACTGGTTAGGGAGGACATAGCATAGGTATAAGCAATAAGAGTATCCAGGCCAACATCTTTAAGGTAAATGCGGCAATAACTTTTCTTTAACTAGCTCATTTTAATGTGGACTCCTCTCTTGCTTTTTGAATGGCGAAGTGAAGGACTTCGACTTCAACTGGCCATCTTTAAAATTTCAGGTGATATCTTGTGGGGTATCCTAAGCCTGTATGACATCCACAGGAATATTTCTGTCTGGTATAGAGAATTTCTGGTGTCCCTAAGATTTTGAGGAGCTCGGTGGCGTAGTGTTTAGTACGCTTTGGCTTCCGATCGAAAACAAAGCTACCTTCGCCATGGTCAGGGCGTGGATGGGTGACCAAAACTTTGTGATCTCGAGCTTCTCCGTGCTTCGGAAGGCACGTTAAGCCGTTGGTCCCGGTCGCTATTACGCCCGGTGTTACGGCCCATACTCATGAGGAAGGCCTGTGCCCAGCAGTGGGTCGTATATACGCTGAGGACTAAAGGTCCCTAAGGGGGCATTCTAGATGAAAACCATCGTTAAAGTCAGTAATTGTTGGTCTACATAAAAATATATACATAGATATTTTCCCTTTAATCTTGAATACAGCAATGCAATGCACAGATAAATCTTTGCGGCAGAAGTATATAAAGTCTGCTAATTCGAACTATTTAGAAAACGATCTTGGCACTACTTTTCATTGAAATAACACCATAAAAAATCAACGACATTATTACGAGATACAAAAGCGAATCTAAAAACTGTCGATGTTAAATAACAATTCTCATAGCTTATTGATTATGTTATTATGAATATTTTTAGATGAATTATTATTGTGACATGGACGTGATTGTTTACCAAATAGGACAACTTAGGACAGACAGACTTGTAAGTTATAGTTACTGAAATATATGACTCTGAAACTAAGTACCGTTTTACAAAAAAAAATATATAAACATTCATTTATTTTTAAAAACAGATAATAACGTCCAACAACAGAAGTCATGCCTCTAAATTTATTATCGCATTCATTCTAGCAGGCACTGGTATTTTGGTAAACAAAAGAATAATTACAACGACAAGGTAATAATTTATTATTGACCAAAATCTTTATTTAGACCTCGTATTTCATTATAATTGATGTTAATAACAGAAATGTTTGTCAATTCTAGATTAACAATATATTTTTCAATTTGTTTATTTGGAACTATCAGAATAAAACCACTCTCTATCTTCCACATGGTGAAACTAGTCGAATAAATATTCTTTTACCAGTAAAAAAATGATCAACCACATAATTACCTCCCAGCTGATCCTCCCTTTCCGGTGCAATAATTAAAATAAAATAAAAACAGTTTAGATTACTTAAAAGAAGGTAAAGTGTAATTTGTAAATACCAGAAATTTGTATGCTATTTGACAGGTCCAGTATTTCCTTTCATTATGAGTCATTTACTGTCAAACGTGCATACAATTTGAACTCGACTGTACCTACTTGGTATAGACGAATTCTGTTAGTGGATTAAATCCAACGGGTTTTCGGCAATTCATATTTAAAAAATACATTAAATCTCTTGTTTCAGAGGCCATGCTAGGGCCATTGTTATGTGTCGTTAGCATATCCAAGAAATTGTGAATACAATGATGTTAGAAATAATAACGAGGGGATTGCATTACGTCTGTAAAAAATGACTTTAACTTGACAGAAACATGACACTTCCAACCTTCTTAGATGTTTCCAACTGAATTTTACGTTAAGGGCCAATATTCACTGAACATAGCGAGGCGCTGATGAAGAAGTTTTTTTTTTTATTTACAATAAAAAAAATAATGACTTTTGTTATTTAGTTTATTGTACACAATAAATAATGGAAACTTGTGTTTTTTTATGTAAAAAGAATAAACATTTTGAAATTTGATCTTTGATCAACGACATTGACAGTCAACTACAGGACGAGATAAAGAACTTTTCTTTTACACAATAAGGGCGTCAGTTTTGTGGTTCGTGGTATAGAAAGCTGCAATTAGTCAACATTTTGTGAAAAAGTTATCACAATTTCATTATTTCAATTGCGTCCAAAAAAATCGAACTGACATATTTTTGGACAGTTTATTGCCAAAAATTTTTGAAATCCCTGATTGATTGCTTACATTCTTTATCTCGTCTCAGTGGCCTTACCCACTATAGTAATTTTACGTTTCCGCCAGAAATTTAGGTTTAGCTTGATCCTTACCTGGCGTGTACGTAATAACTTTTTCAATGCACACCTGTATGGGAGAATTAAGCTTTATAAATGAAAATTACTATTATTTGAATATTAATAGTTATTGGTTTAGTTGTTAGGTACATCTCGGTGCGGTAGGCGGTTACATTATAAATATTATGAAGTTTAGTGACAAATGTACGGCCGACGGCGTTATACAAAAAAAAATTAAGGTAAGTTAATTGTGTTTTATTATATTCTATATTTTAAGCAACAAAGACGACATATTTAACTTAAATATCTATTTATATCCATACTAATATTATAAATGCTTTGTGTCTGTCTTGCTTTCACTTCAAAACTACAGAACCGATTCAATTAAAATTTGGTACACAGATAGCTTAGAGCCTGAGAAAGGATATGATTGGCTACTTTTTATCCCAATATTCCCATGGGAACGGGTACCGCGCGGGTGTAACCGTGGTTATCAACATCTGCTCGACCGAGTATTATGTGACATATTCCGTCAAAATGATATTTCATTTCGAATTTCAAAATTTCTCGGAATTGTAAAATAATGAAACGACAACAGAGATTTATCACAATGACAACAATTAATCAGACGACACTGACAAAAAATTTTATGTTCATTATTTTAATAATTAGAGGTTGTAGTTCAACTAATAACAATCAAAATTTTATTTAGTAATAAAATTTAATATTAATAGTTAATAGAAGGTAGGATGTAATGTTGAGCATTTTGTTAAAAAAAAATTGTAAATTTTTATCGGCGTTAAATCAGTAGCCCCGCGAACGACGTCGCGGGCACAGCTAGTGTATAATATATCATGACTCAATTCAGTAAGATTGCAGGTTAACTCGCTCAAGCCAAGTTATGTTGGACATAAATACCAGTGCTGGCCAATACTGGTTTGCAAATCCAAAGTATTTCACTAAGCAGATTCCTACATGTTGAGTGGTTCTGTCCATGAGAGGTATGATCAATTATAGATACAAAGCCATTACCACTAGCATTCGCAACTAAGAGTAATATGTTCAACCTAAATAATAATTGCCCAATATAATAAACTATTTGGACTGTATTTTTAAAGAATAAATAAATATAAATCAATATCTTCAGACAATAGACATTCACACCTATCAACTAGCCCTATTTTAAGCAACTAATGCTGCGTGTGTTGCTGCGGACTCTCGATAAAGGATAAATATATTTAATAGACAAATACATATAAATACCCTGAATATATATAAATATTTATATAAACATCCAAGACTAGAAAACAAATACCTGAAAATTCATCACCCAAACATCTGCCCCCACCGGGGATCGAACCGAGAACCTCTCGAGATGGCGACGCCTTGAGACCGGCATACAGACCACTCGACCACGGAGGTCGTCTTTTTTAAAGACATTACCATTTGAATAATATGAAAACGAATACCATAACCTTGTAACGAGGCGCTTTATCAACTAGCGACTCTGCTGTTATTACGGCCATTTTCTCTTTATTTCTGTTTTTAAACTAACCATCTGTCTCCTTTTTCATTGTTTTTGGTCTCCAATTCATTCGTATCAGAGTCAGCATAGGGAGCGGTGACGCCAAAATATTATATGCAAAATTTCACGTAAAACGGTCCAGCCCTTTCGGAGATTAGCCCGTATTTACACAAACAAACAGACGAACAGAAAGAGAAACAAGAAATAAAAAAGAATTTATTTCAAAATAGTGTCACAAATTACTTTATTTATAGGGTCAAACCAATCAATTACATTTACATAATACTAACTATACGAGGTGTATTGTAAGTCATAAAATTTTACAATAGGTACAATAGGAATAAAATGTATAGTCATAAAATTGATGACAACACTGTAAAATTGGCACGAAATGATGACTCAGTCCTTAGCTTACAACACAGCCTTAATTGAGATGATAACTATGACATATCATATGATAGGTAACTGATAGTATCATTGAGTCATAGCTATTTAGAGCCAATTAAATAGAGATAAGGAGTAGTATTCATTTTTAGTTGCATTTTTATTTATTTTTCTTTTAACTTATTGTGTGCACTGGTTGCTCTTTTTCTATTCGTGTTCTCACACACCTATGACGGGTCGACTGGAAGATATCCCTGTTAGAGATAAGTCCTCCTTGCATATTTGTTTTATTGACTGTAGTCCTGTTTTGTTTATAGTGCAATAAAGAGTTAAAAGTTAATAAATATTCTAATTTAAATGTAATTATTCAAATCAAAATAAATAAATATCTTCAGACATTCACATTTATCAGCTAGCCCCATTTAAAGCAACTAATACTGTTTGTGTTACGGATACTAGATGACGGATAAATATACTTAATACATATAAATATTCATAATATATACAATACATATATAAACATCCAAGACTAGGGAACCTATGCTGTTGTATGCCGCTACTTATATAGGGATGCAACATCGTTCATTAAAAACATCGATATCAAAATATCGATGTTTTTAAAAGTGAAATATCGATGTCAAAGATATCGATGTTTATGGCGATACATCGATGTTTTTTCGATGTTTTTTAAAATACTAGCAAGGGTTGAAGTACGGCCTTGAAATACGGAGAAAAAGCGTTTTCCTACAAAATTGATTGATATAGTTAGATTCGTTTTGATAATCACGATAATTACTTTAAATAATCCATAATAAAGATATAATGTACTAGGATATGAAGAGTGGTAGAACGACAAAGACAAAGATAATTAAATTTGTGGGGGACTGTAAGCCCACATTTATTATATCTATGGCGGTGCGGGTTCAGGGTTTCTTCAAATGAAAGATGAGATTTTGCTTCAGCGTAATGGGCAGAGTAACGTTTCTTGCTGTGTCTGGATCGTGAATGCACACGGAACTAGTTTCCGCACTCTATTTATATCATTTGCTCAGTGAGCTCAAAAAAGGGGTATATCCACAGGGCTATACCTTAAAGAGAACCGTCAATTTGCCCATTTTTCTATTGTTTTTATTATATCAAATTTACATTTTACATTACAGAGTGTATACTATCTTAAATATTCTAATTAGAATTACTTAGTCTAGTTAGGTCTTATAGAGAGCTAACTTTCGAGATATAATGTACTAGTGTGTGTCTCCTACTTTAAATGTAATCGGAGAAGCCGATTCAAAGTTCTATAAATCTGGGTATCTGTGTGACCTAACTATGGCTCTCAAGACCTGACTCTAAGACCTGGGTCTTAGGTGTGTATGGGAAAATGAAGTAGACAACATGAACAATCTTTTACTGAAACTCTTACACTTTTAACTATTATAGATACAGAACTACGAGACTTTTAAGTTATAAACAAAGTGAAAATTAATACGATTCGATGGGATTTTAGAATGTAACGGTCATGGAAACAAATGAGAATACTTGTAAAAGCCAAGTAGACTCTCTAAAACAATAGATATTATCAATTTTATATAAACAAACCTCGTAAACTACACATTTCTATGATACATATGTATATAAAGCCAAAAAACAGTAACTTTACTTTAAGCTCGACTCTGAGGTACGAGAACAACACAAATATGAATTTAATATTATGAGACTCTATTGTTAACATTAAATAAACTATTACATACAAAAATTACTATATAAATATATAGGAAACCAACAATTTCGCCGTTCAAACATCGGCTATAACTTATGAGCAGTAACTGCTATACATACGATTTTATAAGGTTTAAACAAAGATATATCGTCAGTTCACAAGAGACGCGGCCTAACGTTAATGAGAACTGACTATATGACTAGACTATATGAAGCTAAGTTAACAAAAACATATAGATGTATATAAACAACATTCGACAATACATAAACAACTCGTTATTCAAGCCCGAACCGACGTTCGGGTATTACGTTATCAGCAAACACAATATAATGTATACATAAACAAACTAGGCTGATAACTACGTTAAACTACATAACTGGGATACTTTAACAAGGTTCTAATGCTATTACAAGGTGTAACGACTTATATAAGGTTATTACAGTACTCTAAATTGTCTAAAAATGACTCTAATTATTAAGGAACAATGAAAACACTTCGTACTATAGTGTCCACGTCACAACACAATCTGGTTTACGCGCACTTAACGACGGACCGAATCTTCTATCACGAACAAAATTTATTATGAGAGGAATTCTTGTTACTAAACAAAACTTATTACCTATTTGTTTCTCATTACAGAATTCAAAAACAATAATTTAGATAATCTACTACCAAGCAATCGGTTTCTTTCTCGAGTAATAACAGCTCCAGCTTCAGAAAATAACCGCTCACTAGGGACTGAAGTTGCTACTATTGGCAAATGTTTCGTAGCCAGTTTATATAAATATGGAAATAGAGTTTTCATATCTTTCCAGATTTCTATAGGATCTCCTTTTATTGGGGTAACAGGTGAAGATACAAACATTTGAAATTCTGATTCCGCTTTTCTTGTGTCCGTGGTTTTGTTTTTCATGTTATCGTGTGACAATTGTTTGTGGTAACTCCATATATCAATTTCACGTTCTGTCTTTTCTTCTTTTTCTGATTCGTCAGAAGACTCTGCTGGTAAATTCATAGTTTGCATATTTTTTACATAGTTGTTCACATAATTGAAGACTTTAGCTTTTGCCACTGCATCTTTAAAATGAATGAGTTTAAAGCGCGGATCCAGCGCGGTTGCTAAAGCCAAAGACGAGCAGTGTTCAAGTTTATCAAATCGCTTTATTACCTCCTTCTGAATTTCTGTCTTTAAAGAAATAGCAGCTTCAAATGTCGGAGAAAAGTTCTCCAACATTCCTCGCAAGCAGCTAACAAGTGGAATGACTTTACTTTACGGGGAATGAGCCTGTTGCTATTCACCGGGTATATGATGAGACAAGCGATAATAATAATAATAATTATTAAAGGTAGACACAACAGAGAAAAACACTAGCAACCAAATCAATACGTGTATTCACAATGACAATGTCAAAAAAACAAAATAAAATATTAAAATACAAAATTATAAAAAAGGAACAACTGCCAGTCCGCAAGAATAATAATCGTTTATTTCTCACCACAATAAACCTAAAAACTAACATAAACTGGCCTTAACTAAGAATGAATGAACTTTAAAATAAAATTTGAATAATAATGTTCCGTTTTCAGCCTATATATGTCCCACAGCTGGGCACAGGCCTTCCTCGTGAGAAACACATGAAGAGTATGGACAACTATACCACATTGGCCGAATACGGGTTGGTGGGTAGAAACGGTTGCATTGCGACCGGGGCCAACGGCTTAGCGTGCCTTCCGAAGAACGGAGGAGCTCGGGTCACAAAGTTTTGGTCACCCATCCAAAGCCTGACCAGAGCGAAGGTAGCTTTGTTTTCAATATCGAAAGCCAAACCGTACGTGCCACAACGCCACCGTTACACATAATAATGTCGTTGAAAAGCTTTGCTATCTTTTATGTCAAGTGATCTCCTTCATTTCAATTTGAGGCTTATATGTTTTTCACTGAATATTCTGAAATCATTAAATCATGACAAATATTACCGCAAACCAAAGAACAAAGGATTGCAATACAGAATAAAGTCTAGTCCGAACTAAATTATTAGGTCCTTACCTATGAAATTGGTGTTTTGTATGGAGATTTTGGGGATGTCTGCATTTTACATACTAACATTTTATCAGTTTTCTTCACAACGACAAATCCAGAGATAATAATATTTGGCATGTATCACTAGACAAGCTTTAGCAATATGTGTGTGAACACGCTTGATAAAAATTATTCATCGTTTTTATGTTAGTGCAAATCAAATTATGTATTCGGGGGGCAGTTAAAAATAATTGTCAGTGTGTCTAATTTTAACACAATTAAACTTACAAAAAATTATCAAATTAAATAATACGAGCTCAAAAATATGGTCTATTTTTAGAAGAGGCAATAATTTTATAAGAATGTTCTGAAACTTAATAGTTTCGGACAAATTACTAAGACAGAATAAAAACACCAATTTCATAGGTAAGGACCCAATATTTGCTGTGTCTGCATAACAATAACGTCATTAGATTTAAATTGTTTACATTGCTTTATTTAACTGTCAAGGATGTCAAATTATTCTGGAAACAAGTTAACAACTACAAAAATATTTCCTTTTCCCACCGTAATATCACCCATTCATAAAGACTGCATCTAAACAAATCATAATTTCATTATTCTCAAATGCGAGAAAGAGACAAGTACATGGAAAAAACGAACTGATAGCCTTGACGACGGTTTACACATAGTTTGTTACGAAATTTATCATTTCGCAAACCACCTGTCCGTCCCCCAAACATTGGCACATGCGCCTGAGCACGTCGTATGCTATGATTATCATAGCATTGGGATTGGGACTCTATAACTGAATACGATTGAGGTCGAATTATACCATCGATTAAGAAAAACCCCGAATATACGTCGGGGCTTATAAAATAACTACGAGTGCGTTTAAAATAAGTCTTTGAAATACGTATAAATGACGTCAAAGTATTTTGAAACAAAACTTGCATCTTACCCAAAATGTTTATAGTAATAACACTTTTGCCTTTTCTTATATTATTAAAATAGCATTAAAAGGCAAAAGATATTATAGAAAAATATAGGAAATGAAAGGTAAATGTATCTATAGTAGGTGATATGGAGGATTTGTAAAGTCATAAAAATCACTTGAGAAGCTAGAAGTTTATATCTAAGCAATAAGGCCGCCCATAGTGCAATTGTTCAAAATTGTGCAAATAATAATTACGTCTGCATATTTTGTATAACACAAATAAATATAATAAATGGGCAGCGAGAGGATAAATTATGTCGAATATTCCGTAATAAAACTGTTTTAACCTTTGCTCATAAATAAATTTAAAAAAAAATTACGTAGTTTTAGTGTAATACTCGTAGTAGTAAATTAAGCCTGTCGAATTATAAAACGTTATGACAGGAAGACGGTTAAACTGAAGGCAAGAGAAATTCGAGTTAGGGTCGAGCATTAAGTGTTTAGTTCCTATATGAAAACAGCAGTACAAAAAGGTATTAGATATTGTTCTGTTAGCTCGGAATTCCACGAGTAGACTATTGCCATGGTGAGTCTTTTGATGAGCAAAAGCTATGCGATCTCGAGTTTCTCGATGCTACGGAAGGCACTTAAAGCCGTTGCAACTGTTGCAATCGTGTCTACCACAGATATTTACATATATTACATTAGATGACGCAAACGCATGTACTGCGCGTGTCGAAAACCCCGACAAAACATCGGGTTTATACATACAATCACGCCTGTAATCCCCGAAGG
This sequence comes from Parapoynx stratiotata, assembly GCA_910589355.1. Classification (NCBI taxonomy): domain Eukaryota; kingdom Metazoa; phylum Arthropoda; class Insecta; order Lepidoptera; family Crambidae; genus Parapoynx; species Parapoynx stratiotata. The sequence continues at coordinate 5,019,508 of OU342479.1, forward strand.
CGTAGGCCGAGTCCAAGGAGCACTGTGTTCCTTAAGACCACATTTAACCCCACAAAAATAGGGTTTGGTCAGATGAAAAATCGTGAAAGAGTTGTATCAAGTGGCTAGCTCATCGCCTATACAATCACAGACCCAGTACCCAATAGGTATGCCCTTAGTCGCCTTTTACGACATGCTAGGCAAGAAAAGCAGTTGGTACATTCGTCGGGGTTGGCGGGTGCTAACCAGTCTGCGCGCTCACAATGGCTGTAAAAACTAAAAAAATGCGTCGTTGAGTGATAATTGGTGGAGAGACATCGGCGGTAGCGGAATCTTTCAATCAGTTCGGAACTTCAGTCTCAAAATTACGACTGTGGCGTTAAAAGTTGACACGCTTGGTTTCAATACAAATCGTTAACTTGCGTTATCTGTGTAAATTTGTAGATGTGATACCGTTTCTACCCACCCAATAAGCCAGCGTGGTTACGGTTCGTACTACTCGTGTGATTTTCCATGTAGAAAGGCCTGTGTATTACGCTTAGAGGCTGGTCACCTATACCGTTGTTTGCAAAGCAAGAGATTTTAAAACGACAAGAATTATTACATTTTTAAGATTGTTACTAAGAGTCCGCTCATCTCATGAACTGTAGTTAAACAAATGTAATTTTCTCGGATGATAAAATGAAAATTTTAAGGGAGTTCCAATACTGCGAACGTGTCTGTCCGTTTTATAGATAATCGTAGCTACGTGCGCGAGTAAAAACGCATTAGGCTGGTTTTTTGTTTTTTTTCCACTATATGCACTTTAAAAGTTACCCATAGACTGAATATTATACCAACGTAGGTTTCATGCTCTAAGCCCATAACTCATTAAAGAGAAAGGAAGTTTTACGTCATTCGCTCACAGTTTATCCCTTATATGACAGGCCGGTATCGTAAGTACTAAGTTCACATCTTGTTACGACAGATCCTGTCCTATACTTTCTGCTCATAAGACCTTGGCATGATCTCATGCTAGGTTAGAAAAGCTAGCTTAGAAAAATAATAGTTTATTAGTCTATTGAGTCTTTAAAAATAAAAGTTTATGAAACTGTTACATAATTCAGATTTTTAAAACACTAGCGTGAGTTTCAAAAAGCAGCCTTGCATATTTTTTTATAGTATCAAGCTAGTGTTTTAAAATAAATAAATAAAATCAATAAATAAATATCCTCAGACATTCACACCTATCAACTAGTTCCATTTAAAGCAACTAAATGCTGCTTGTGTTACGGATACTAGATGACGGACAAATATATTTAATAGATAAATACATATAATTATTCAGAATATGCATAATATAATGCATATATAATGAACATCCAAGACTGGAGAACAAATGTCTGAAAATTCATCAACCAAACACTTGCCTCCACTGGGGATCGAACCCAGGACCTCTCGAGATGGCGACGTCTTGAGACCGGCGTACAGACCACTCGACCACGGAGGTCGTCAGAATCGTCGTCATCGTCAGGTCGTTTTAATACTAAATTATGAGCAGTTACATACACTACAGAGTCTACAGACTATCTACACACATAAATTATTATAATATATATAAAATCAAACTAAGAAAACATGCGCCATAGCTATAAATAAATATCTTCAGATATTCACACCTATCAACTAGCCCCATTTTAAGCAACTAATGCTGCTTGTATTACGGATATTAGATGACCGATAAGTAGAAAGATTCAGAAAATATACAATACATATATAAACATCCAAGACTGGAGAACAAATGCCTGTATTCTTAACACAAACATTCGCCCCCAACGTAGATCGAACCCAGAGCCTCTCGAGATGGCGTACAGACCACCGGGCCACGGAGGTCGTAGGTCGGAGGTTGTGTGGTCGTAGTTGTGAGAGCTTTATTTGTTGTGTTCTTTTTAACCAACTATTTTAAAAAGGATGTCATTATCACTTTACAATTCATAATTCAAATAAGTAAACTAAATTAGTTGGAAGACATTATCCTATATTCTTGATTTAATTTTTTACTTGAGCCTAGTGTAATGTTTATTTATTTCTACAATGACTAGATTTAAATTTTTTTTTTTATTTTATATTAACTAGTATGTTACCGCGAAGAACCGAACCGAACCCGAACCGTTACCGAACCGTTACCGTTGCGTGAAGAATGGTATGAGAATAAAAGAGTTGGATGCTGAGCTGACGAGTGACAGAGGAGAATGGAAGAAGAAGACATGTTTTGCCGACCCCACCTAGAGTGGGAAAAGAGCAAGAAGAAAAAAAACTAGTAAGTTACCAAAGGTGGGTGTAGATAATTAGCAGTCACTGTTTTGTGTAATCAGAACACTATGATACTGGTTGGTAAATATTTAAGTTAGTAAATTATGTAGATTTTTGTGGTAGGTACAATGATTGCAAAAAGAAATAAAAATAATCAGCGCCATCTATCGGTGGAAATGGGAACTAATTCTCGCCATGCAAAATAGATTACACAAGCTGTGCCCTGTGCAGGGCAGGCTCGGATGTGATAGGGGGTCACAAAGGGATTGAAAAAAACCACTGTCTACTCATTAGGTGATGGATTAGGCATGTTTATGTGTATTTTTGTTACGTTAATTGTGTAATGGACATTGTTTTCTTTATTTATTTGTTGAATTCTTTTACATTAAGTACGTAATGTGTACCTCAATTTGTTAAATAACTGAGATGAGCTTTTAGAATACAGGGATCATTCCCACATTCTTATTCAACTGTTAGTTTTCCCATGGAAGAATTCCCATCTTCGAACGACCATTATAATATAGATGTCAAACCGCTTTCCTAAGTTCTTAGGCCAGAAAGAATAAGACATATGTAACTCCGTACGGAACTAGTGTTAATAATACAAAATAGGCAAAGGTATCAGAATCCTACGACCCCAATCCGTTTAACATTGACCGTTCACTGTTGAGCAAGCCGCAAGCATTCTCGCGCACGTCGTCAGATCAGTGTGCGCGAGCGCAGCCTGCGCGCTACTGAGCCGGTGTCATATGGTGCTGTGATAGTGTGTGATAGTGATACGGACTCTTTTTATATTTAGAGGTACGTTTTTAAAATAGAATCCGCTTTAGATATTAAAAATGGAGTTGGAGAGTTATAAATTTGGAATTTACGTTAAGGATTTGGGACTAAGTCCCACTTGCGCGTTCGAGAGTTAGCATATAAACCCCGGGGCAAATATATGGGCAAACCCTGGGTTAGCGGCTAACTCTCGATCGTGCAAGTGGGCCTAAGTGAATTAGTTTTTATCAAAGTTTTTCGATTTTTATTAAAAATGGAAAATTAAACTATAATATCTAGACTTTGGTATTATATAAGAAAAACAATATTGTTAAGGAATAGAGATAGCTTCATTTTTAATTGCTTTAACTTAAAGGTTCCTACGTACGACGTTATAAACTTTATTTTGAAGGGCTTTTCCTCATAATCCTACACTAAGAACTTACACTAGGATTTTCCAGTATTATATACATTTATGAGTGCCGTTATATTTACAGTAAGAAAAAAGAAAAGATAATCAACCTCAGAAACTACATTGCCAACAATTATGTGACATTGAACTTGAGAAATGTGAACATATATAGTACGTCTCAATCCAAGTTTCCAAAAGGTAAACAAAACAAAGGTAAACTTTTATCTCTAAAGCGTTTTGTGATGACTGTAGGTAATTGAACTCAATTGAAACGGACAACATATTTACGTGCCAATGTCCATGTAAAAAGTGTAATTATTGAATAACAAATTCGGTAAGTCGGCTTTTCTGTTTACCTTATTGGCAACTTGGATTGAGACGTACTATAAAAAAGTATACATAACTGCAATATAATTATAAAACAAAAAAGAAAGCATAACGAAATCATTGAAAACTAATACGATCCTGAAAACAGTATACACGTATTACAAATTTAAATTTGGTAAACTTAAGCTAAGAAACCATCCCGCATTGGGCCAACGTGGTGGTGTTATGGCTCATAATTCTCATGTGTTTCTCCAGGAAGGCCTGTGCCCAGCAGTGGAACATATACAAGGCTGAAGACGATTTTAGCTAAAAAAAATCTAAATACTTACGAGTATAATTAAATATATTAGTATCTTATTAGTTTAGGAAAGTTACTTGAATCGATGAAAATACGAAAATAATTCTTCAATGTTTTTATAACGCGGTTTTTAATTTTTATATGCGTGGATCGAACAATTTGAACCGGTTTATGGAAAACTAAGCAATTTGTGCTATCGTTGGGTAAAAGTGATATAGGCTTGTCATAGTAAGGAAGGAATATAGGCGTTATAAAGTTTTATTATGCGACAATTCTTCTAGCTCATTCCGCTATTATATTAGAAACTGTCTCGGTGTTCCCGATATATAACCCACTACTCTTTAAAGAAAGTGTTGAAGATGTGAACAGTTATTTATTTACACTTGCACCGCCACTGACTAAGACAACAGATTACTAAAAAAAATAACAAATATATCAAAATATCTATAAAATAATGTCAAAAGGTAAAAATATATAACAAAGAGGTTAAAAATACTAAAAAAGAGGTCCGTCGCCAACAGTTAGGTTGAATCGTACGGCAGGGCTGGCACTATTGAGTATTGTGAGTTTTAGTGAGTATAAAGGGTCTCACATAACCCTGCGACGGCGCCACATCGTAGCAGAGTTTGCATAAAGCATGTCCCACAAAAAAAAGCTCATGGGGAATTCGCTCCACAACATAGACCTCATCTTGTTGCAGCTCAGATTGAGGTCAAGAGCAATCCCATTAAATCTAAAAAAGGTATATAAATTAATACGTTACTCTACTTCTAAATAGAATTAAATAATATAGCAACGCATGTATATTATTATTACACATAACTCTTATTATATTAAATCTTTGAGGGTTAATTTCATTGTATACCATTTTTTTCTCGTAATCATATCCAAAGCCAAACTAATTAGTACAAATAAAGCATTTTTACCATATAATAGAATTAAATTATGCTAGCTGTTGCTCGCGATTTCGTCCACGGTTACTGGTTTTTTAACTATCCCACGGGAAACTTTAAATTTTTCGGAATAAAAAGTATCTAAGATTTTGACCAGGGATATAAGGTATCACCATGTAAAGTTTCATTGAATCCGTCCAGCCATTTCGAAGATAAACCTGTACAAACAGACAGAAAAGCAAAAAATTGAAAAAAAGTTGGTATTTTCCCTCTTTTCAAATCCCCCTGGCTCGATTTTACGCATTTTTTTCTATGTACAGACATACGACCTCTATAGTTTTACATACGATGTTAGAGTAGAGATCCATAATGGTAGAAAATATCGATTGCAAATGCTCTCGTAATATGTAAAGATGAGTCATTTGCCTATTACGTTAATTTGATAGGACCAATACAGAAAAGTGACGACATAATTCATACTTGTGGCGAAATGTTGAAACTTTGCCCTTGCACTTTTGATTTTCACAAGACACACAAACTCCGAACCGGACTATATTTAGGCTAGTGAAAGGAAATTGCGGTGTATGTTCACCTGTGAAATGAGAGGATACAAACGAAATTCTTTCATTTTTGAGCTGCAATATTACATAATAGTACAGTATGAACTTTTCAATACCGGCGATAACTCTTCCAAAATGATTGCAGATCTTTAGGTTTATATAAAACATACGCTGGGCATTAATCCTTTTAATTCATTCATTATTTTTATTCATCACGGCATAGATAAATTAAGTAGTATAGATCGCTATTCCCATACATGGGTTTCTACACATACATACATGCATATGAGCACCACTATTATCCCCTAAGGGTTAGGCAGAGACTAGGCAAAAGGACCGTAAAAGCACTCCATTGTTATAGCCCGCGCGTATCGCATGGGTTTCTAGTTCGTCTAAAACTTATCATTGCTTACTATACTAGCGGAATTAATTAATTTATATATAATTCCGCTAGTATAGTAGCGCCACCTAACGTAATAAGTCGAACTAAAAACCCATGTATGGGAATAGCGATCTATACTACTTAATTTATCTATGATCTCGGTTAGAAAACATGCAACTGCCTACTTTGGATTTTATATGCTGTTTCTAGACAACGTAACCGTTACTATCAAGAGTGTGCCATTATTAATTTATCCAAAACCGATGTCATGGTTTCTAAGAACAGATTTCGCTAGCCCTCACAGTATAGGATTGGTCCCCACTGACCCGTTTAGATTGATCACACTGATTGATCTTAGCATTAGGAAAACAGGAGAAAAAAAATTTTTTGGTTCTAAGGAATATTTTTGATATAAATGTTAAAAAAATCCTAAATATTATATTGTCTTGAATACTTTTACTGAAAGTTGTAAAATCTTTCGAAAATTTAAACGTGGTGCGCATTTTTTAAGTCATTTCCCTATTGATATAATTATTAATCATACAATCAAAATCGCATTAGTGCTGTGGATGTCAATTTCATAATTTTCATTTAGATAAAATGTAAAACCATTACCATTAGTGAAACGTGGTTAAGTTTTTTACTCTTTTTTTAATTTTATAATATTTTTATATAATATTGCATTGTCCCCGGAAGTAATCCTGTATGCAAAATTTCAGCTCAATCGGATATCAGTAAGTGCTTAAAAATTGCGATAAGAAATTTGATCTCGACAGACAGACAGACAAGAAGTGAATCTTAATAAAACGCGGTAAAATGATTAGGTACTTAGATGAGCTTTTATAAAAAAAGTAGAGCAAAATATTTGTACGAAATCAGGGCTTCAATTACCAATGTTAATCTCCTAATCTATATTCTCTTTGAGTGTATCAATTTCATAACTGTAAAATGTCTTATTTATATTCCGACCCGATACTACCTGATACTCTTCCTTTGAAAGATATTATTTTACGTGGGTATTTTATTATATTTTTCAAATAATCGATTGTAAAATCTAAGTCTAAGTATTAAGGAAGTGATAGTGGAACTCTTCTTGGTGAGATAAATAGATAACCGTAATATAGCCCACACTTTTTTCTATCTTTTTTGAACTCACCTCGTTCACAGTAGAAAAAATAGAAATTTTATTAAAATGTCATTGTAACGTCCATCTTCTAAAACTAAGGTTATATGATCTATACATCTACAAATACAAGAACACAACAGACAGCTAACTAAAAAAGTTTTTCAAGTATTTTTTTCCAGAAACATTAAACCAAATACATTGAATTATAAAGCAATACATTTAGAAACTTAGCTCGTTAACATTGATCTTGTGTTCATTGCGATAGTCGTCGGCGCATATTAAATTCTTTTTTCACAACTTTGAGCTTAAAATTGCGAAATGATAAAAAACACACCTAATCCAGTTGGATTGTTTCAAGACTAAAAAATTTGTGAAGATTGATATGAGAAGAAAAACAAATAATTTACTGACGAGTGGCACAAGAGTGAGTGGTAATAGAAGACGTGCTATGCCTCTTCTTCTGTTTCTAGCCTTGTTCCCAATTCTATTTGGGGTCGGCGCAACATGTCTTCTTCTTCCACTCTCTTCTATTGTTCGCCAAGTCAACACTCACTCCCATCCTCATCATATCATCATTCACACAATCCATCCATCTTTTCTTTGGTCTTACTCTTCCCACGCGTCCATCCACTTTCAAATCCATAGCTTATGACGTGTTATGCCTATAAAAAGTTATTACGACACATTCCAATTTCTACCATTTATAAGATGGGAAAATCTTTATTACCAGGCAGGGTATCCGACAAACTCACCAAGAACCTGGTAGTAATCCCCGAGGCGCGCATCAACGCAAAGCCTTGAAAGACTGTTCCCTCGAAGATAAAGAATATTTTCTGAACACATAGGATATTGGATGGACTTTGGGACATTGAATGTCCTCGTAACGCTGGGATTCGTGGTGTGGGAAAAAGCACCATTCTATCAATCACTACCCCAGCTATGACGGATGCAGCAGGCATGGAGCCTCCCCTTCCGACCTTTGCCCCTACGTCTGCACGGTTCCGCGAGAGGTCTCTTCTTGCCCGCTCCGCAGCCTCCTGCTGTTGCATGCTCTCAGGAGGAGGCAAAATTCAATTTCAACCATGTCAAGTACTTCTAAGCTCGAAAACACTTATATATATTTGGCACATCATTGCAATCTCAAATCGGTTTCGTAAACAGGTACTGAAAGTGCGAAATCTCACAAATCATTACGCTAGCTAATATTCCCGAAGGGGCAGACAGAGTTTTAACCCACGTTTCGACTGTTTATTAAGTCCCCATGTGAGAAGAGAGTTTGTTGGCATGCACCAGCATAGCGTTAGGCTAGCATGCACCAGCATAGCGTTAGGCTAGCATGCGTCCACAGCCTATTTACGTCCCACAGATGGGCGCAATCCTTGGAGAAACACATGAGGAGTAAGGGCCATAACACTACCACGCTGGCCCTTAAGTACCGTAGCGATTTAGGCGAAAGGTTCGAACCTGCGACCTCTTGCGCGGGTGGGGCCGATTTTCCAACTTGTCAACCGCTGTCTTTTGCGTGAAATATATATAGAAAGCTCGTAAAAACCCATAAATCACGATGCGTAGGACACTACGTAACTTCTTACATAATTGGTTGTTACTTATTTCACGAAACGTTATTTTCAACTTGACCTTGTTACCTGTAGGAGGGAGGTGGGTATCGGTAAGAATACGTCGAGTGAACTGTATTGTCCGCACGAGTAAAAATTCTGCATGTCCATTAATTGTGATTGTTATTACTGGCTATGGTGGATATCATGGCCAGTAATAACAATTAGCGTGATGGCAGTTCTTAGAGACCAGCACATTACCAAAAATTGATATGCCTATCGTCTTAAATATGAAAGATAGCGTAACATATAGACATCCGATGGAAATGGGCTTCCTATGAAAGCCTTGGGGAAGCCCATTGCAGGTCTTTGTACTCCAATGATGATGATTCGACAAAGAAATAAACTGAGGAGTAAAAACATAAAGATCTTAACAAATTGATTCCATAAGCTTGCATAAGCATATCACTTACCATTAAAAGGATAGCAAAATAATGTTACTAGAAACACAATGACATGATTTCTGGATTTTGTCTTAGTTGCAAGGGCGTTTTGACGGCCATTTCTTTTAGTAATCTATACTTCTTCCTTAGCTCTTAAGACAAATTAATTAATGCACCCACAAAACCCTAGACATATACCTATTGCAAACTAATAGCATCATTGCTATCATCTATCATCAAAGAAACTCTGAGCATTGACAAACCAATTCTAGTAAGAAAGAAAAATAATAAGTACGAGTATATATAAGAAGGTAGATATTGCTACCTCGTAAGTTAGATCGCGATCATTAAAATGAATGATTATGAGAACGATAGACGCAAAAAGGGGTATATTGCATCTAAATGACCTGCTTCCCACAATTTACGGGAAGGGAATGGTATACTGTCTAATTTCTTGAGATTATTGAATTATTGGGTCGTTGCCTACTTTGATTGAAGCGTATGCAGAATAGTTAAAAATGGATTTAAAATGGATTTTTGGCATTTCTGTAGTCGCTGACGTAATACCATTCATTGACACTATAACAGAAAATGCTTTTTCACTAAATACCATCTACACATATAATAAAACTGTAGAGGTCGAATGTCTGCACATAAAAAAAAATACTTAAAATCAAGTGAGGGGATGTAAAAAGAGGGAAAATACTAAAAAATGTTTTTTTTTGTTTCTTCGTCTGTTTGTCTGTTTGTACGGGCTAAACTCCGAAATGGCGAGACTGATTTCAATGAAATTTTGCATGGTGATGACAAAAGTATAATATTATGAACTACTCGTAATCCCACTTTGTGGGACACTCATTGCGACCAATTTTAATTCATTATAATATTGTTACTAGCCTGACCAAGCAAATAATAAACCTGCTCTGTGAGCCGATTTTTTTTTCTTGTTATTGCAACACCAAGAATACTTTTCGAAAAATAGTAATATTCTTCACAATTGTATTTTATCATGAATATATATGCAAATTTTAACATCTTTAGCAGTACAATTCGCAATAACAACGAAAATGAAATGAGTTATACTGAATTTTATGATGGTTAAACTGGATTAGACAACAAAATACGTGTCAGGTTACATTTCAAAATGAAATTGAGGGATAAAATTACAGTTGCTATTTAGATAAATTAGTTCCGTAAATTATCCGTAACATGGCGAGGTGTTTTTATATTTCTGTTCAGGCTATACCTACTTCTTTGGTCTTCCTCATTCAGGGTATTATTTTTCATGACCTTAATTTTTAAGTATGACACATATGTGTTATAAATATTTCATTACTTTTAAGTAATCCTAAACGTACTTATCTTAAACGTTAAGTACCGAATCTAACTATCGTAATTGTATTCAAATCCTTCAATGGTTAAACAACGTTTCGTTCGAAGATGCCATTGCGCATGAAGCACTGTGTCATAAGGATGGCGCAACTATTACGTGACAGCCATACCATGTGACGTTTCAGTTGCGAAAAGTATCCTTAATACCACTGTATAAGGGATGCTCTTATGCAGTTATCTGCACAAGAATACATGACTGCATTATTCTGATTCTTGAGCAGTAAGTACAGTTACTGAGAAAAGTTTTAGTAAATATCTCGACGACCGGTATCATTTCATCTTTTCGGACTTAAACGAAAATTTCCAGTTTGTCATATTTAGGTCGTAGGTTAGTAGTTCGCTTTGGTTTCGATATTACTAATAATTTTCGTCACGTATAGAACTTTGGTGAGTGACCAAAATTTGTGGACTCGAGATCTTCTGTATTGCGGAAAAGCCAGCAGTTGTACTTAGTATATTCTTTAGACTTCTTTTTACAACGTTGTGAACAAGTACAAAAACCTATAATGTCTACAAACCTATAAACCTCATGTATTTGTTTCCATAAGGAATGATGAAGAATGATGAGAATGAATGATGAAGTGGGACGTTATATAGGCCGCTGACAGAAAAAAACCTATATTTCATGGTAGCTTATCTTACATTATCACACGCCATAAGCTTAAACAGCATTGTAAATAAGTACCGCTTAATTGTTTTTCAACATTAATGTAGCAAACTAAGGGTGAATTCGACCAAATTGAGATTAGTAACACGGGAATAGTAATACCAAACTGAGTTCACACGATTGGTCGAATCTGTCCTAAGGGCGGAGCCGATTAGCTATCCTAGTTTTTTCATGTTTGGCTACACGCGAGTAATATTATTTGAATGGAGTACGCAGTTATTCGCGCACGAATGTGTCAATGTCTCGATTGCCATAGGGCAGATTCGACCAATTTTTTCAGCTCAGCTTGGTGTTACTATTCCCGTGCTACTAATCTCAATTTGGTCGAATTCGCCCTAAGTAAAGTTTAAAATATGTGGAAATCTTTATAAGACGTTTTTGAAGCTGTCTGTACTAAACTGCACTACATACCGTCTAAAATGCACTTTCAAAAGAAGATAGGAATGTGTTCTTATGTAACAATATTTAATAAAGACTTTAGTTTATGATGCTGTTGGACACAGGCCTCTACAGTCTACATGGACCGAATATTAACCATAGCGCCATCACTAATATATTTGTACAGTTATTATTTTTTTGATAGAAAAGTAAATATAAAAAAAAAATGTAAAACTGACAAGTAGCTACATAAAGAGGTTTGATTTCCAAAACAGTTAATGCTTTTATGCATTATCCCTGCAGGGTTGGTGGCCACCACAAAGTCCAGCGCCCCAATTCTACAATAAATTTACAATTGCGTAACCAATGCTTTTCTTTTCCTTTGCATTACAAAATCTTGCATTTCAATCATCAATGTTTATTCTGCTAACGATCTTTAACATACTACTAGCCAGAGGCTAGCATCGCAAGTGGGGGTCAAAACTCAAAAGCCTCAACAAAATGCCCCATTACCTTTATTTTAAAATCATCACAAAGTTTACCTACGAGGAGTAGTCGGTATATCAGAACTGGTTCCCAGGGAAGATGCCCTTCGACGATAGCTATCGCTGGCCTCAAATGGAAAATGAGTGGGATTTGACATAGGCTTATCGGAGGTAAATGTCAAATTGTATACCTATCCATGGTAATAATAAAAATGGTGACTCGTGTTTTTTTGAATGGCGGGTTCATTTAAGTAATAATAAGCTCCAGTCGCAATTGTGAAACTCATTATCATTTAAGAATGCAAACCTAATAATTACCTCGACATGCGACGCTTACGCAAAATTTCGAATTGGACCACTTGAAATTGAACATTTCCAAACCGTTGCTCTTTCTCTTTGAACAAGTTCTCAAGAACCAACCAAATTCAATAAAAACGTAAAGTAATGTCTTTTCACATTAATTGCTGTTCATTACATAATAAATGCAGCTACTCACACAGTTATGCAGGCAGAAACAAATGAATTTCAACCTTATATGTTTACCTAGAAAGCTGATTTATCAGTTGCATTCGATGCACGGTTGATTGTCTTCGTATCGTATAGCTTCGCTAAAGATGTAATGGAATCGTTAGCCTTGACACGAGCGTAGTGTGACCCAACGTAAAAAAACATTTCTTAATAACATACAATCTTAAAAAAAATACGTTTCGTCATTTGTAATCGGTGAAAAACTGAAGATGGTAGATTGGCACCCATTCTGTAAAATAAATAGGTATATACATGTATTTCTTAAACTCGTTAATTATTCGTTAGTCAGTCTTTCGGTCTTAATAATATTTATTTTCCATTAAAATACATTACTTACTTATTTTATCATAAAGTAAGTTTGTACGGAATATGATAATCGTGTTCTTTTCAAAATCTATGGCCTTTAACGTGACAGAACAGATATTAAACAATGTGTAATTAGTAATGTTAAGTGACAGTAAAAAAAATTGCCACCTCTGACCTTTAGACAGATTTCAAATGTAGTAGCACATTTATATAAAGTTGACATATTGTCCCAGTCACTATTGTCTGGGTCTAGCTCACGAGAAGTTTTTAATTTGGTTAATTATATTTGTTCAATGTAACATCAATACTTACATATTGCCTGCGTTTTCCATCTTGACATTGGTGACTATCTGATAGAAGATTAAACAAATGTGGACAATGAAATTGAGTTAAATAGGTACGAAATGGGGACAGCTATGCTCAGGGTTTTTTACGATAAATTATAAAAATAGCATGCCTTAACTGACAGTGGCCTGAGTACATTGCTCGCAAAGATGAGGAGCTTAAAGGTCGTGGGAAATCGCTGGATGCGGATAACGCAAGACCAAGTTGTATAGTATTCGATATTCTTAGAGAAAGCTAATATGAAAAATATGTATTCGTCTACACAGTCCGTAAAAATGAAACATAAACTAACTTAAGCAATAGCAATTGTACACAAAGTACAATGATAAGGAAAGGATAAACTTTAATGTCAAATATAAAATATTGCGCCAGTAATGATTTGGTTGAAATAAATTTTATTTTTTCTCAATTCCAGGACTAGACGATGATAATCTAATCCACAATGGGAGTATTAACAGTAGCCGCAGCAGCTGCCAAGTCCGCCTTGGCTATAGGCGGTCTTGGCAAGCTCACATTCATCCCATTAATGCTGGCAGCTATGGCTTACTTCAATTACGACCTTCTAGACCCAGAAAACAGGCCGTTCAACCAGAGATACCTAAGAGACAAGTACGACTTCATCATCGTTGGCGGAGGTTCAGCAGGGTCAGTTTTAGCCAACAGGCTTTCGGAAATTGAAGGATGGAATGTACTTTTGCTAGAAGCCGGAGGACACGAAACCGAAATAAGCGATGTGCCATTACTGTCACTTTATCTACATAAGAGTAAAATGGACTGGAAATATCGGTATGTTTTTTTTTACTTATAGCTTTTAGAAGAAGCAAATAATTCTGCAATTCCTGTGATAAGTAGTTCTGTTTGACTTAAATCGAATTTAACGTTCTATTACATTAGTACGTATAAAGAATGTGGGATTAGCCATGAAAATTCTATGTATATTCCTGAATATTCCAGGAACATGAGATTTTTTATATAAATGTAATGAAGGCTTAATATTCATTGATACTGGATCAGGTCAAGTTGTTTTGGACTAACCATAACTCGTTTCGTTGAACATACCGAGGAGGCATACAGTAACATTAAAAACAAACTTAAATATTTCAGAACGCAACCTCAAGATACAGCTTGCCAGGCCATGGTAGACAAACGATGCGCTTGGACGAAAGGAAAGGTCTTAGGAGGATCTTCGGTACTTAATACTATGTTGTATATCCGTGGGAACAGACGAGATTTTGACCAGTGGGAATCTTTTGGGAACCCGGGCTGGGGTTATGAAGACGTGTTGCCATACTTTAAGAAATCACAAGATCAAAGGAACCCCTACCTAGCTAAAGATTCTCGGCATCATGCTCAAGGTACACAATTTGTCTTTATCCTAAAACGCTACTATTGGCATTCAGATTTTCTTTCAGATGTTCATTAATGTATTGGTCCGGTCCGGACCAAAACCGGTCCAGTAGGTGTTGGTCCGGCCCGTCTTGGTCCAGGACATAAAAATAATGTACCAACTGCTTTTCTTGCCTACTGTACTGAGTCTGTGATTGTGTAGGTGATGAGTGGCTAGCCCACTTGTTACTACTCTTTCACGATTTTCCATGTGACCAAACCCAATTTTGCTTTTTTGCAAGGACATGTTGCGTTCACCCGAAAAAGTCCATATTTACTATGAATTAAAAATTACAGAAATATTTCTACAAGCTTGCGAAATATTTCAACAGCATTGCCGCGCTGCGCATAGGCCAAAATAATTTTAACGTAATGATTAGGCTTTAGTCATTATTTTTGTGTTCCTAAGCATAATTAGCTAATTCCTAAGCCGCAGTAATTACCGACCATAATTTCGTTAGATATTTTGGTAAATATATAAGTACATTAAAGGCTTGTTTTTTGTATAATCCATACGTAAATAAAGTATGATAAATCATGAATTCATGAATTAGGACATGTGAATTAATATAAATAAATATCCTCAGACATTCACACCTATCAACTAAATGCTGCTTGTGTTACGGATACTAGATGACGGACAAATATATTTAATAGATAAATACATATAATTATTCAGAATATACATAATATACTACATATATAATGAACATCCACTTGCCTCCACTGGGGATCGAACCCGGGATCGATCGGACCTCCCGAGATGGCGCGACGCCTTGAGACCGGCGTACGGACCACTCGACCACGGAGGTCGTCAAATAAGTTTACATTCTACCATCCATATTTATTAAATGTCTTTTATGGTCATTTTCAGGTGGATATCTAACAGTTCAAGATGCACCATATAACACCCCACTTGGTGCCGCTTTCCTTCAAGCCGGTCAAGAAATGGGCTATGACGTTTTGGACGTCAATGGAGCACAACAGACTGGCTTTGCTTGGTATCAGTTTACCATCAGGAGAGGGACCAGATGTTCTACAGCTAAGGCCTTTTTAAGACCCGTAAGGTTGAGGCAGAACCTTCACGTCGCTCTTTTCTCGCATGTCACTAAAGTTTTAATTGACAAAGATACCAAAAGAGCGTATGGAGTTGAATTTCTGAGAGAAGGTGACAAGCAAGTAGTGTACGCCACAAAAGAAGTTATTTTGTCTGCTGGATCAGTTGCGTCTCCACAACTATTATTACTTTCTGGCGTTGGTCCCGAAGAACATTTAAGAGAAGTCGGAGTTGACGTGATCCACAATTCTCCAGGAGTCGGAAAGAATTTGCAGGATCACATAGCTATTGGTGGATTAGTATTCAGAGTTGACTATCCTATTAGTATAGTTATGAACAGACTTGTGAATATTAATGCAGCTCTAAGATACGCTGTCCTGGAAGACGGACCATTAACTTCAAGTATTGGTCTAGAGGTAGTAGCTTTTATTAATACAAAATACGCAAACGCTACCGATGACTGGCCAGATATAGAGTTTATGATGACGTCCTGTTCTACGCCGTCTGATGGCGGAACTCAAGTAAAGAGGGCACACGGTCTTACAGATGAATTTTATAATGAAGTGTTTGCTGAAATAAATAACAAAGATGTATTTGGAATATTCCCTATGATGTTACGGCCAAAAAGTAGAGGTTTTGTTAAATTGAAATCGAAAAATCCGTTGGATTATCCTATAATGGTGCACAATTATCTTACGCACCCTGACGACGTTGGTGTTTTGAGGGAAGGAGTAAAAGCTGCTGTCGCTGTAGGTGAAACACAAGCTATGAAACGTTTCGGGGCCAGATTCCATAGTAAGCCATTACCTAATTGTAAACATCTGCCGTTGTACACCGATGAATATTGGGAATGCCTAATTCGTCAATATACTATGACAATATACCATATATCTGGAACAGCAAAGATGGGTCCTAGTACTGACCCAATGGCCGTTTTAGATTCAAAACTTCGTGTTTACGGCATAGAAGGATTAAGAGTAATAGATGCAAGTATGATGCCTACAATTACTAATGGTAATATAAACGCACCAGTAATAATGATAGCGGAGAAAGGAGCTGACATGATCAAGGAAGCTTGGCTTGGTGAGAACCGACCAAAACGTTATTTGAGGTGCTCAATGTTAGAACAATTAGGGTTAAGAAAAAGGAGTGTAGAAATGTGTAGAAGACGATGACGTAGACAATTTTAGGCCATAATAGAAACTATAATGTCCATACATGGAAAAGCTTTGTATATAGCAAGAAGGTAAAGTTTGATATAATTACAATTCTTAATAGATATTTATGAAGAAGGGGAAGCTTTCATTTTTAATTTTGAAATCTGGTTGTATAGTGAAGTATTGAGGGTTACAGAACCTAAGAAAAGTTACCGAATTAAGTGTACAAAGTTTTATAATTAATTTGTAGGTGTAACATAGAGTTACCTATCTAGTCCTTTTCACAAACTAGCGTATGAAGTAGATAATTTACTTATAGTAAAGGGGAGAGAGGCTTTATTGCAATAAACCATTGGGTGATTGAATGCTATGAAAGGTGTTAGTGTAAATATTTTAAGGAGATAATTAAACTTCTGGATTCATCACAATTACATTGCAGTTATGTCATTTAGAAAAGGCAATTTACTAATTACAAGAAAAATTTTGATTTTTAAATATTTAACGTCATACAGGTATTACAATGTAAATCCGTTTGTACGCAAAACATAGAAAATACGAACAAAAGTAAAGAATTATAATTTGCTTCATAAAAATGTGTAATAAATAATCCCTCCATACTAATATTAAAAATGCGAAAGTAACTCTGTCTGTCTGTCGGTCTCGATTTCATGTCAAAACTAATGAAATATGGGACACAGATAGCCTAGAGCCTGAAAAAGGACATAGGCTACTTTTTATCCTGATATTCTCATGGTTACGGATACCACGCGGGTGACACCGCGGGAAGCCGCTAGTATTTTAAGTATGTAAAATTTCAATGTGACAATAAACGCATATTTTTAATATTTCTTTGGCCATGAAACCAAAAACATCACTATAAGCTCTTGTTTGTCTAATTTTAGTTCTAGTTTTTTAAAAAATATTCGCATTAAGGGGTTTTAAGATTGTTAAATGTAAATATTAGGATGTTCATAATTATAGTCCAGTTAATGTTTTAAGAATAAATCTGAAAAATAAGTTCTTTTTTATTTCTACAATCTTTCATCGTGCAATAATAAAATAAAACGAGTACTTTTTGAGTTTGAGTATTATTTTATAATAATGAATTATATACAAACAGAATTGGAATAAAAACATTTAGTACAGTACCCCCTAGTATACGTTATCACTGTAAAAACTTAACTTTTTTAGTTGCGTTAAGATCTATTTCTATGGGAAACGTAAAAAGCGCCCCTAGCGAGAAGTATCAGAAATCACTTTTCCCATAGAAACTGATATTCTTAACGCAACAAAAAGAGTTAAGTTTTTTACAATGATAGTTTACACCAGTATTGAATATCACTTGGTTTACTAATTTAAAAAAGAAAATTAACAATACAATCAATTTAAACGAGCGCCATCTATCGATTTACGACCAAACTTATAAGAGAAAAGGCAACGTTTGTCTTTTGTTTGCTGAACAGAATTTATTTAATTTCTACAACTACGTATAGATGGTGTATATTACATTTATTGTTTTTAATTTTCTACAGTTAATAATGACTCCTGCCGACCCCTATGCTATGTGGTCTAATGAATAGTTGTATAAATTGACATACGAAGTCTACTTCAATAATTTAAAATACATAAACAAGAAAACCTTCTTATTTAATAAACACATTTTTTTTACTACTTAGTTAATTACTTAAAACAAAAATATAGGTAATACTTACTGCAATAGACTTTGAATTTTCAGTTTTAGACCTAATTAAATTACCATTTAATTAGGTCTAAAACTGGTCTCCGTAAATCCCTTGACAATGGCAACTCAAGATATGTGGCTGCTTGTACAAATGTTACCTAACGAAACATAATTTCTGGAACAATACTGGTTCATATCTGCTCAGTCATGGCTTTATCGCATTTACTTTTACGTAATGTTGTGTACATAAGGCGGTCAGTTTCACCGCAAAAAGTATCGAAGTATGTTTATAGACTTTCTGCCCCACTTATCTCGTCTTCTTTATGGACTGACGACATATGGCAGCTGAACTTCTGTAGTAGTATATTCCACCATAAAATTGCTTTACTAATCTCGTTAGCATGTCAAACAACAAGGTCTATTTTTATTTTTACTTATTAATACCTAGTGTCAAATAAAATCGTCAATGCGTGACGTAGGTGTAGAACTATTTAATTTAAGAAATTGATTGAAAGACAAGAATTCAGGACAGTAAAGCAAACCAAAAACGAACATTAATAATGATTACATTGATGATTATGAATTGATGATAATGAACATTAATAATTACCATAAGTCATCTGTCCTCACCCTATAAACACGTCCCACTGCTGGGCACAGGCCTTCTTCATGTAGAAACACATGAGAATGGCCCGTAACACCACCACGCTGGCCCAATGCGGGTTGGTGGGTAGAAGCAATGGCGACCGAGACCAACGGCTTAACGTGCCTTCCGAAGCACGGAGGAGCTCGAGATGACTAAGTTAATCACCCATCCATGCCCTGACCATAGCGAAGATAGCTTTGTTTTCGCTCGAAAGACAAAGCTTACTTACCACTACGCCACCTAGCTCCTCATTCTTAGTGAAATTCAATTCGGATGGAAATTATTGTCAAAAGTAATTTTATGGTCGATTATACATCCATCACCGTCACAGAGGAAATAATTGTAGAGGTACGCGCGAAATCATGTCTGCTATGTTTATGCTAAAGCCCTCTCATACGGGTTGCAAAGAACTCAGTTAAGTTAATTTAGCTTAGCTCGCATAGCTGACGCAGGTTTCCATGCTTGTCTGCACGCAAACCACGCGAACTATAATCTGTGTCAGCTATGCGAGCGAAGCTAAACTAACTTAGCTTTGCTCTCGGTCTGCAACCCGAATTAGTGTTGTCACCCCACTGGTAGGGATGTGTTGGTGGAGATTTCTTAACGCACTCCAGTAACAATATGGATTTTAAAAGGTCCATTTTAGTATTTCTTTTGTTCGTATGTTTTATCTCGCTCTAAATTAAATACAATTCAAAAGTTTTTTGACTGTACTCAACCCCTAGTATAAGTTTTCATTGTAAAAACTTTACTTTTTTAGTTGCGTTAAAAATGTCGTTTCTCATAGAAATTGACATTTTTGACGCACCTAATAAAGTTCAGTTTTTTACAATGAAAATTTACACTGAGGTTAAAATTACTTTAATAATTCGATGGTGCCAAATAATCAAGATACAAATTGAAATTTCTAACACGGTGGCAATATTTTTTGTGTCCAAATCTTCAGCAATCGGAAATCCATACTAATATTATAAATGCGAAAGTAACTCTGTCTGTCTGTCTCGTTTTCACGTCAAAACTACTGAACCAATTTTACAGATATTCTAGAGCCTGAGAAAGGACATAGGCTACCTTTTATCCCGGTATTCCCATAGGAACGCGTGCCATGCGGGTGAATGTTAAAAAATTTAAATAACGCCTTCAGAAAAATTAAGGACAAATTTACGCCACTATGAGTTTTGCTTCTAATAATACATTTTCAATTCCACCAATTAAGGCTACTGTTCCTATGTAAAAAAAATATTTCAGTGTTGAATTGCCTATTTATTGAGGAAGTCTATAGGCTACATACCATCACACTACCTCAAAGTAACTATTCTACGCGGACGAAGTCGCGGGCGAAAAAGCTAGTAGTTCTAAAATTTGCAGTTAGACATGAAAAAAGGAAATACGGCACGTAAAGCTAGGATTTAGGATTGATGCCTTATGCAAAAAAATATTCTATGTCCGTAATAGTTTCATACCCTCTGTCACCAAATACGGAAACGGCCTTAACAAAGACATGGTCCATTGCACGTCCAAACAGCAAGTGGACTGAGACCCAGTAACATTTGACTGTTCACGAGGAAAAATTGACGTCTTACGATCTTTGATATGATCTTATACATCATTAAAACTGTGATATAACAGTTATAATCGGAAGTGTGTCCATTATTCTGTCATGTAATCATATTCCTGATTATTCTTTTGAATGATAAAGTAGATAATTTTGTAGCTTGTAATGAAGTTACAACACGTTTCTTGTCGGGTCAGGTGGAGTGCTGCAAGGATCGAAATCGGTTGCCAAAATTGGAAGTAATTTCGCCATCTTTGGCACGACGTTTCGACTGTTTGGTGTGTCAAAATCCCATTGTATGATTATTGGCTTAATCATAACAATGCAGAATACTTATTAGGAATCAGTACCATAGTGTATGTTTTCATTGTAAAAAACTGAATTTTTTTAGTTTAGTGTACAAAAATAATAAAAGCCAAATAAAAAACTAGCCTTATTTATATAAAAGGGTGCTCAAATCGCCTGTATTTTTCATGATCGAAAAAAGTATCAACTATCGTGTTTCGAGCCTAAAAATACTCAAGAAATGACAATATATATTTTTTAATGAAGACTTAAAACTCATACAAAAACAGTCAATTTGGAAGATGCCACAGCTTATGACCCAGGAAGCCATCAAGCTCCTGTGTATAACCCAAAAACATACATACATACATAAATCATGCCTATATTCCCGAAAGGTTAGGCAGAGGCGAACTAGCACCCACGTTTTGCCAATAGAGTTAGGTCCCATGTAATAGGTGGCGAGCCTATTGCCATTTATCGGGCACAAAAGTCGCAGTACATTGCTATTGCTAGGTGGTATAAGAGAAACGCTGCTGCCCATTCCTCATCATTGATTGATCCTTAGTCGCCTTGTACGACTCCCACGGGTGAGATTACACTAACACTATACAAAATATCTACCCACCGACCAGTGAAACATTCATTTTACTAAATGCAAGTCAGCGGTAAGATTGAATAAGGAAGCGTTTACAGGAGATCAAAACGAACGATCATGTTTACTCGTAACTCTGTTAATTGAGTAGGAACAGCGTAAACTAGGACATAGATGTGAATGATAACTTTATATGATACTGTACCTAAATACCACCATGGTTAATGTATTCACATAACATTTTATGCAATATAATTTTTATACAATAAATAAGTTACGGGAAAATTAGAAGCGAGACTTCGTAGTACCGATATTGTGATACCATACAAATCTTTATGGGCTTCGTTGCCTTGTCAATTTATCATTACCCACCCATCCAGCCTTTTTTTTTACATACGACAGGTAAGCTCTTGACCTTCATCTCACCTAATAGCAAGTGACGATAAGGCCGAAGGTGGAAGGGAGCTTCACCTGTAATCCTCAACAACTGAGGAACTGGCTATCTTACCTCTGATTGCCGGAACACAACACAACAATGCTTAAAATATTGTTATTATGGCGGTGGTAAGACGGTGGTAGCTAGCCAGGCGGGCTGAGAAGCCCTACCACCAACCAAACCGAGCTGAAAAACTTCTGCCTCCATGGGGAATCGAACCCGGACCTCCCGAGCAGCACCCGGTGGTTTGAACCACTAGACCAGAGAGGCGGTTAAAAGCCTGTCTTGAATCCGGGATCCCTCTTCGTCTACAAGGACAATGTCGTCAGCAAGCAGCATGTACCAAGGGGCCTAGTCCTGTAAATCCGATGTCAAAATAACCATGATTAAGAGGAAGAGGTAAGGACTTAAAGCCGACCTTGCAAGCCAACCGCCACTCCGAACTCATCTGTAGTCCCCGCAGCCGACCGGACATGGGTACTAGCTTTGACGTACACCGGTGGAATTAGCTCCACATACTTCAATTCAATCTATCATTGCTAAACATAAAAAATACTAGGTAAGTGTTCTTCAATCGTAATTATTAAGCCTCATGTCCGTGTTGTTATGTCCTCAGCCTATATAGGTCCCACTGATGGGCACAGGCCTTCTTCATGGTGAAACCATGTGAAAATACAATGAGGAGTATGGGCCGTAACACTACCACGCTGGCTCAATACGGGTTGTTGGATACCTTCCGAACCACGGAGGAGTTAGATATCACAAAGTTATGGTCATCCATCCAAGGGCTTTTTTTCCGGGGTAATGGCCGACCCATACCCTACCTTCTGGGGAAGGAAGGGTTATGTGGGGTTCGAAGCCACTAAGCCCTCGGAGGCTACTCCTCCGCCGCGTGTGCCAGTACTGAGTACCCAGACGTGCACAAGTGCCGATGCGGCCAGACCTCTCGGCCCTCCACCCCGTCCCTGGAGGGTTCCCCTCCAGCCTCTCCGTGGCGAAGGTAGCATTGTTTTCAATATCGAAAGCCAAAGTACTAACCGCTACGCCACGGAGCTCCTCCTTTTTTGCATGGGCTTGGTACAGTCGAGTTAAGAAATATGTGTGCACGTTTGACAGTATCGTCATCAGCCTATATACGCCCCACTGCTGGGACAGGTCTTCCTCATGGAGAAACACATGAGGAGTATGGGCCGTACCACCACCACGGTGGCCCAATGCGGGTTGGTGGGTAGAAACGGTCACAAATGCGACCGGGACCAACGGCTTAACGTGCCTTCTGAAGCACGGAGGAGCTCGAGATCACAAAGGCTTGGTCACCCATCCACGGCCTGACCACGGTGAAGGTTGCTTTGTTTTCGATCGAAGCCAAAGCGCACTAAACTCTACGCCAGTGAGCTACACATTTGACAGTAATTGACTCTTATTGGAGAGGAATAAAGACTCACCTTCCAAATGTGCATTTTTATTTTTGAACTCGACTGTACATACATGAGCAGCTTATACGAGTGTTACTGCTGGGCACAACTCTTCCTAAGGAACGTCTTCATATTCCTTTCACAAAAGAAAAAAAAATCAATATAAATAATATTTATTTTGCCTTTTGTGAAAGGAATAAATATCTAAACTAATTGGTCAGACAGTTATAAACACATTTATAGAAGAAACTAAAATAGAATAAGTTGATTATGTTGGCATGATAATGTATGTAACCTACTTGATTGCTCATCATCATCATTATCCTGCCCTTTTCCCAATTTCATTTGGGGTCGGCGCAACGAGTCTTTCTCCTCCACTCTCCCCTATCACACGCCATATCAACATTCACTCCCATTCTAGCCATGTCCTCATTCACACAATCTATGCTCGCTCAATCTTGCTTGCTCTTCTTTGGTCTTCCTCTCCCTGCATTACCATCCACTCTCATATTCATAACTCTTCTCGTTACATGCTCATTCTCTCTCCTCAAAACATGTCCACACCACGACAGCTTTTCTCTCTCAACTTCTCTATCACTGGAGCAACTTTCAGGCATCCCCTGATATACTCATTCTTCACTCTATCAATCTACGTCACTCCACACATCCATCACCCATCTTAACATCTTAACATCCAGTTATAAACACATTTATAGAAGAAACTAAAATAGAAAAAGTAGATTATGGTGGCATAATAATGTATGTAACCTACTTGATTGCTATCCTAGTAAAAAAGCCACGTAAAGACAGCCCACTAGTAATTTAGACCACATGGCTGGTCAAAGTGGTCAAGTAGTTGCGTATTTAGCGAACGAGCCCCGTAACATGAACGCGAAGTTCGTAACTCAACGTAACTAGTGGCTTACCACAAAGTTTATTTAGAATACCAGAATTATATTGGGTCCTTACCTATGAAATTGGTGTTTTATTCTGTCTTAGCAATTTGTCCGTAACTATTAAGTTTCAGAACATTCTTATAAAATAATTGCCTCTTCTAAAATTAGACCATATATTTGAGCTCGTATTATTTAATTTGATAATTTTTTGTAAGTTTAATTGTGTTAAAATTAGACACAAAGACAATTATTTTTAACTGCCTCCCTGCCTGCCTGCCTACCTGCCTCCATTTGATTTGCATTAACATAAAAACGATGAATAATTTTTATCAAGCGTGTTCACATACATATTGCTAAAGCTTGTCTAATGATACATAGTTATGGAACCCCCTCGCCCTACAGCTCTAGACTAGAGACGGCAGCCTCAGCATTTATTGTATAATTCCAAGAACGCTGCGTCGCCGTAGGTACAAGGCTACCTTATTGATAGAGCAGAGCTCGAAGGCATTCTAGCTGGGTCGCCCTCCAAATCGGACGTCTAGTTTTAATCATTAGCCATAGAGATTCTAGCTGGGTCGCCCTCCAAATCGGACGTCTAGTTTTAATCATTAGCCATAGAGATTCTAGCTGGGTCGCCCTCCAAATCGGACGTCTAGTTTTAATCATTAGCCATAGAGATTCTAGCTGGGTCGCCCTCCAAATCGGACGTCTAGTTTTAATCATTAGTAATAGACAGCCTCTATATCGGCTATAGTAGTTAATCATTTTATATAGTGTTTTTTAAAAATAAATTATAACACGCTCCAAATTTGACTGGCGCAGCCGGGGCGGATTTACTTCAGGCCGTGATACTTAGAGATATTCTTTGGTGTCCAAATTCGCCGAAGATTCTTCAAAGTAATCGCGATAGTTGCCTAGTAATCCGACGAACCAAATAAATTTGTCAAGGAGAAGAAAATCTAATTAAGAAGATGGGAGTAATCGGTTGGTGAGTAAAACTTTTTGCCTTCCTTTCCAATCCCCATTTTCATTGTTAATATTGAGATAAGACTTCTCTCATTTTAACGTGACTGGTTTATAGTATATAACTCTACTGAAACCATAGTATATAAGAATTATTGTTTAAAGAATAACGATACAATTCGTATTCACATATTATAATTAAATAAAATAAATTAATATTATAAAAAGAATATTGATAAAACTCTCTTTATTCTTATATTGTAATTAAATAAAAAATTAATTATTATTATAAAAAGAATATTGATAAAACTCTCTTTATTCTTATATTGTAATTAAATAAAAAATTAATTATTATTATAAAAAGAATATTGATAAAACTCTCTTTATTCTTATATTGTAATAATAACTAACTAATTCTAGTAAGATTTAGTAGAAAACATATAATAAGTATACATATAATTTTTACTTTTTATAGTTTTAAAATCCAATTTTGACCTTAAAAAGTAATAAAAATTTTACTCTACCTAAAGTCCAAATTTAATTTAATTCCAAATTTGTCTTAAAATAAATTCCAAATTTGACTATAAATTTTACCTAAATTAGACTTTTAATTTTAATATTTATCTTTTATATTTACTGTACATGTTTTAAATTGTGTAATTCATATTTGTGTGTGTAATATTTGCTAATTATCTATTCCATTAATTTAAAATATCAATATGGAAGCTCAAGATAGAGCAGAACAAATAATCGCTATTCCTAGCGAAATGCTCAGATTAATTCCTTTGTTTGGCGGAGACAAAAGACAATTGAATTTATTCTTACGCAAGAGCGAATACATAATCAGCAAATACAGAGGTGGCGACCACCAAAACTTATACGTGTATCACGCCATAACAAGTCGTCTCATTGATGACGCGGCAGCCCTCTTATCGGAACGGGAGGATGTTATGACTTGGTCAGAGCTTAAAGCTTTGTTAGAACAACATTTCGGAGACCCGCGCAGTGAACAATGCCTATGCATTGAATTAGAATCATTAAAGATTAAACAAAGCGAATCATTTTTAGAATTTTGTAACCGTATTCAAACAGTCAGGTCATTATTAATAGCAAAAGTTAACATAATCGACAATGAAGAAACAAAGCGAGCTAAAATTTCTATTTATAACAATACGTCACTGAATGTATTCTTGTATAACTTACCGACACATTTAGTTAGAATAATAAGACTTAAAGTACCTTCAACATTAGAAGACGCACTTAGCGCAGTTTTAGAGGAAGTTAATTTTCATGAACAATATTCATCGCGTAATCGTGTATATAACAACAGCAACTTAAATAAACCACAAAATTCGTCTGAAACAAATAAATTCGGAAACAACAATCCTCAGACTGGATTAAAATATCATAACGCTGCTCAAGCATTACGGAATAATCCAAACTTTAACAAATTTAAGTTCGGTATACCACAATTTGCGAGTCAACCTCAAATACCAAATAGAAATTTTAACCAACAATATCGTCCGCAACAATTCGGAAATTATCCACAACAATTCGGAAATCGTCCTCAACAATTCGGATATCGTCCTCAACAATTCGAATACCGTCCACAATTCGGATATCGCCCACAGTTACAACAAAACCCTAATAAAACAATGACACCGCAACAGTTCGGTCAAGCAGCCAAGCAAGTCAACGATGTATCTATGCGAACAGCAGTTCCTAGAACACAAGAAGGCTTCAAGTTCAACCAATTAAATTTAAATACGGAAACGTTCAATGAGTGTGACGAGTATGACCCTAACTACGATTACTGTAACGACGGAAACTTACCTTTCGAAGAACTCTACGAAGAAAATTTACCTTTCGAAGAGTACTACGACGAAAACCCCGTAGCTCAGGATTCACCTGAAAATTTTCAGATTTCAGCCTCGAAAGACAATCCGAAATCATAGAGATAAATTGTGACCCCACATTAAAATTGCCTTATATATACATCCCTGAGATAAATGCAAAACTTATGATTGACACAGGAAGCACAAGGTCCTTCTTCAGTCCTAAAATAGCTTATAAATACTTTTATGACTTCATTCAACCGGAAAATTTTCAAGTTGTCAGCACTCACGCGGCAAGCTTTCATAACGAAGTAATAGAAATTCCTCTATTGCCATCTTTTAATTGTAACGAGTATCATAAATTTTACCTTTACGATGTAGACCCACGCTATGACGGTCTCATAGGCAATGACCTTTTAAACCAATTAGATGCCGTTATAGATTTAAAGAACCTGATATTACAGACTAAAAACTCTATTATCCCAATAATTAATACAAATTTAAATTACCCGATCGTTATTCATCCACGATGCGAGCAACGTGTCAAGCTTCCGATTAATCAATATTCAGGAGAAGCCATCTTAGAATCCAAAGAATTTAGCCCAGGCATAAGAATGCCTGCTGCACTAATAAATTGTGTTAATGGTTATGCTAGCACGGTAATTCAAAACACGACAAACAAAAAGGTTATATTTACATTTACTCAACCTTTATCCGTTTGCAAATATAGTGCACAAAAGTTTAAACTAAACTACACTAATGATTTCTCACATAACACGATAAATAACATACTGACAGACAACTTAACTAAATTAAGATTAGATCACACTAACTCTGAAGAACAACAAAAAATCAGCGACTTATGTACTGAGTTTAAAGACATTTTTTACTGCGACCAACTACCATTATCGTTTACAAATCAAGTAAAACATAAAATCAGAACGACTAACGAAGATCCAATTTACGTTAGACCCTATAGACAGGCCCCAGCGCAAGCTGATGAAATTAATAAACAAGTTAAAAAATTGTTACAAGATAACGTCATTCAAGAATCTCATTCGCCTTGGAATGCACCTGTGCATTTAGTCCCTAAAAAGATGGATGCATCCGGTGAAGTTAAATACAGGATGGTCATAGATTACAGACGATTAAATGATATTACAATAGATGACAAGTACCCTTTACCCAACATAACTGACTTATTTGACAAGTTAGGTAAAAGCGTTTACTTTAGCACTCTAGATTTAGCTAGTGGTTACCACCAGCTCGAGGTAGAGACACAAGACAGACAGAAGACAGCTTTCAGTACACAGAATGGTCATTTTGAATTCACCAGAATGCCGTTTGGTCTAAAAACAGCACCTGCGACGTTCCAGAGAACAATGGACAATGTTTTACGAGGTCTACAAGGACTACATTGTATGGTGTATCTCGATGACGTAATAGTTTATTCATCTAGTTTAGAAGAACACATCCAGAAACTTAGAGCCGTATTCGACCGACTAAGATCAACTAACCTTAAAGTTCAACTTGACAAGTCAGAGTTCCTAAGAAAAGAAGTTCTTTACTTAGGACATACTATAACTAAAAACGGACTAAAGCCGAATAATGACAAAATTAACGCCGTAATTAACTTTCCCTTACCGAAAACAAGTACTGAAATAAAAAGTTTTTTAGGACTTGTAGGATATTATCGCCGCTTTATAAAAGACTTCGCGAAAATCACACAACCACTAACATCATGTTTAAAGAAACGTAACAAAATAATTATCAACCAGAAATATATAGATGCTTTTAATAAATGTAAAGAGTTACTAACTCACGCACCCCTACTACAGTATCCCGATTTTAAGGAACCGTTCGTTTTGACCACGGACGCATCAAACGTAGCTTTAGGAGCAGTGCTATCCCAAGGAAAAATCGGTAGCGATAAACCCGTAGCATATGCGAGTCGAACGCTTAGTGATACTGAATCAAGATACAGTACAATTGAGCGCGAACTACTTGCAATCATATGGGCAACGAAACACTTCCGACCGTACCTTTATGGTAGGAAATTCTATGTCTACACAGATCACAGACCGTTAGCATGGCTTAACTCATTAAAAGATCCAAATAGTAAATTGACCCGCTGGAGATTACGCCTACAAGACTTTAACTTTGAAATTATCTATAAAAATGGAAAACAGAATACTAACGCAGACGCATTATCAAGAATTAAAGTTAACGCATTAAATACATTAGACGAACAATCTATGATTGTAAACATAGACAAAAAGGATCGTAGCACCTCATCCACTACATCCATATCAGATAAAAGTAGAACAACCTCTGTTATCACTATTTCAGATTCCGCGAGTTCAGGAAAAAATATGGAATATCCTGTAAGACCACCTTCGGAAAGTAGTAACAAATCTCAAACTATACATTCAGCGTTAGATAATGAATCATTAGGTTTACCAATATTGCATGAAGCAATTGACACAAAACCCAACCAAATTTTAGTATTTTTCTGGCATAAAAACGAAGCTCAAGTTAAACATCTTAATAAAGAAAAACAAAAAATTATTGAAGTATTTTTACCATTATGTAATGAAAATTTAATTAAAGACTTTCTTAAGGAATATATCAGACCGAAACTTAAATATTTTATCTATTTTGAACATCCAGAACATCGTAAACAATTTAGCAACATAGTCACGTTGTTATTTAAAAAGGATATGGTACAACTCTATGAATGTACAGAGCGCGTTGTATCAATAGAAGACGAAGGCGAACAAAGAGCCGTTGTTCTAAAACATCACGAAGGGAAAACCTGCCATCGTGGCATCAAAGAAACGTTAGTTCATTTACGCAGAAACTATTATTGGCCTAACATGCAGGAAACAGTAACAGCCATATTAAATGCATGCGAAGCC
Source organism: Parapoynx stratiotata (assembly GCA_910589355.1). NCBI lineage: Eukaryota > Metazoa > Arthropoda > Insecta > Lepidoptera > Crambidae > Parapoynx > Parapoynx stratiotata. The sequence continues at coordinate 5,049,458 of OU342479.1, forward strand.
TGTAAAAAAATGAAGTACGATCGTAAGCCTTTAAAACCCGTATTACAATTAACACAAACACAGGAAGCCCCTTTTCAGGAAATCTTTATAGACCTTTTCTCTATCGAAGGAAAACAATACTTGACTTTGATAGACGCCTTTAGCAAATTAGGACAGTGTATCGAAATAAGCAATAAGTCCACTCCAGAAGTAGTGAGAGCACTCGTTAAATATTTTTCATTCTACGGAACCCCTAAAAGAATTAGTGCGGACCCCGGAACTGAATTTAATAATGATCTCATGAAAGAATTCTTGTGCTTACATAAAGTGGATCTGCATATCGGAACACCAAACAACCCAAACTCTATGGGACTTATTGAAAGGTTCCATTCAACAATTATTGAAATATATAGGCTTGCCAAGTATGAACAAAAGTGCACTGATGCATCATCTGTCATGACATACTCTGTGATGGCATATAACCACGCTATTCATTCCGTAACCGAATTAACACCTTTTGAATTAGTTTTCGGACATACCGACACGGAAAATCCCTTTAATATAAATTTTGAAAAAACCTACATACAGCAATTAGTTAAAGATCATGCAAAGCGAACTAAATTCTTATATCAATATGTAGCAAATAAAATAGTAGAAAAGAAAGAAAGTGTTAGGAAACAACGCGGAGGCGAAGAAAACATAAGCCTTTCGCAAGGAAAAACAGTTTATGTAAAAGACATCAACAAGCGGAAAAGTAAAGATAAAGCGCTAAATAATAAAGCAGAAGTAACCGGTGATATAGAACGAAATATCGTCCCAATTAAAATAAGCGGACGTATTACGAAAGCTCCGATTAAAAATCTTAAACGACCTCCACAGGTGGAGTTTACTGATCGTGACGCCGGCGCTGGCCCTTCATCTGCACCGCCTTGACGGAAACCCAGGGCTTCTACCCGTAAAAGAAGGCCAAGCATACGTTGTAATAGATAACTGGACTATCATAAAGACTCTACATTTAGAAAACATTTATAACGACATAACCTTTGTAATTTCAAAATACAGTGAATTTAAGAAAATGATGGAGACAAATAAACCATTTCCACATGACTTTATCAACATGCTAATGCACGCCGATTATATTCGCGATTTAACTATTAATAAATATAGACAGTTAGTTCCACAACAACGTTTTAAACGAGGGATCTTAAATCCATTAGGCTCTATCATAAAGATAATTACAGGAAATCTGGACCATGAAGACGCCTTAAAATATGAAAAATTAATATCTTCCGCTAACCGCAATCAAATAATAACTTCAAATAAACTTACGATTGTCTCCAAAATGTTAGACAGCCTTATCAATGTAACAGAAAAGATAAATGAAAACACTGTAACGTTGGATACACGTCTAAAAAAGGTAGAAAACACATTAAAGGATTTAATTAATAAAGAGAGCAACTCTATATTAGCTTCATATATTTTAGGATTATATAGTCTATTTATAAGTAATTTTCGTACAATTTATATTCACTTGAGTGAAATTGAGACAGCTCTAGCATTAAGTAAAACTTCTATATTACACCAATGTATTGTTAACTCAACCGAACTTGTAGAGCTATTAAAAAAGATATCAGCTACAGAAAATCTTGTTTATCCTGTAACTGAAGGTAACCTTGTAAAGTTAGAGGAGACCTTTACTGTAAAATCATATGTTAAGAAAAACCAGATCACGTTTATTATAGAAATACCTCTTATTGAGAATAGTACTTATAATTACTTCAAATTGTATTCCTTACCTATTTTCCATGAACCTGAAAATAAAACCTTAACTATAATTCCTAAATACCCTTACATTCTGGCAAAAGGTTTGAAATATATACCGATTACGAAGCCGTGTCGCCCCTTAGCTGCTGGCGACCACCTCCTGTGTTCAGACGAAAATATAGCAATGAACCCGGTACCTACCTGTGTGGAACAGCTGATGAAGTTTGACAACAACCTCAGCCGCTGCCAGCAACATTCTATCCTAATAGAAGATGTCAAGGTGCAGCGAGTGAATGCAGATAATTACGTTCTGTATTCAAAAATGCAAGCAACACTGATCAAGCACTGCAACAGCGAGATAAGTAACTATCCAGTAAAAGGCACTTACCTGCTGACTCTCGAAGACTTATGTGACTTCGATATCCAAGGAATCAAAATCCACCATCGTCGTGTCTACACTGAAATAGAGGACATCATACCGATCCCGGTTATAAATCTACCGCAGTTGCGCACGAACACGTCACTATCCAGTACACGTGCACTCAACATGAACGAGATCGCTTTAGACGAAATCAAATACATGTCGCACGCCCTGAAAAACAGTGAAGTGATCAATAGTGTATTAAATAGAGAAACAGACTCTACACTCAGTGTTTTAGTATACATAGTTTTAAGTATGATAAGTTTATTTTTTGTAATTTTCTTATATTATAATTTTCATAAACAAATTAAAAATTATATAGCTTCCAAGCAAAATGATCGGAAAGCTCCTCAAATCGGACATCCCGATAATTTTGCTCTTATGGAGGGAGGAGTTATGGAACCCCCTCGCCCTACAGCTCTAGACTAGAGACGGCAGCCTCAGCATTTATTGTATAATTCCAAGAACGCTGCGTCGCCGTAGGTACAAGGCTACCTTATTGATAGAGCAGAGCTCGAAGGCATTCTAGCTGGGTCGCCCTCCAAATCGGACGTCTAGTTTTAATCATTAGCCATAGAGATTCTAGCTGGGTCGCCCTCCAAATCGGACGTCTAGTTTTAATCATTAGCCATAGAGATTCTAGCTGGGTCGCCCTCCAAATCGGACGTCTAGTTTTAATCATTAGCCATAGAGATTCTAGCTGGGTCGCCCTCCAAATCGGACGTCTAGTTTTAATCATTAGTAATAGACAGCCTCTATATCGGCTATAGTAGTTAATCATTTTATATAGTGTTTTTTAAAAATAAATTATAACACGCTCCAAATTTGACTACATGCCAAATATTATTATCTCTGAATTTGTCGTTGTGAAGAAAACTGATAAAATATTAGTATGTAAAATGCAGACATCCCCAAAATCTCCATACAAAACACCAATTTCATAGATAAGGACCTAATATAAAAAACTATGGAGATAAAGGCAAACCGTAACAGCGAAACGCGAATAATTTATTTGCTTATTAAAGAAATTTGGTAGAATTTATTAAGAAATGAAGTCATTTTGAAGAGTTCGAATTGACTCATTTTAAGCAAGATCAGTTTCGCAGGTTTACGAGGAAGTCTTTATTTTGCAATTATTTTTATTAATTTTAGTATTGTTCTAATTTCTCTTCCTTATCATTAGATTCATTGCCACGAGCACCCGGGAAGTAATAAACGCGATCTCTCCGTTGCGGCTGCGATCACTATTCGCATCGCTTCTGCCCAACATGTATGGTAAGGCTGCGGCTATTTTTAAAGCGATTTTTTTGTCATGTAAAGCGATTTTTGACATACTGTTGGCATTTATCTCACCTGATGGTAAGTGACGATAACGCGAGGTGGTAGCAAGCAATGCATTCCTAAACAACTGAGGACCTGACTATCCTACCTCACCGGAACAACCACTAACCACCCACTACCCGGTCAACCACTAGATCAGAGAGGCGATGTAAAAGAAATCACGATTGTGTACCTATGTAAGAACACGTATGATAAGGATACCAGTTAAAAACTAGTATCGGTCTTATGTTTGTTTCATTTTGTGTATCAGTTGGTCGTAATATTATGTGTCCTGCCATCTGCTTCTTTTTCCCACTTAATGTGTGCTAAAATTATCATCCATTTTTTTATTTTTACTGGAATTACACAATAAACAACGAAATACACTATTTAATAATAAACAGTTTACAAAATTATAAAAAAAACAAGATTACTGATTGTACAGCTCTCTTTCTCTCTTTAAAAAGTTTGTGGAAATATACCTACTGGTGACCGGTGTATACTGATTTAACTATCGCATTCGCTGTGTTCACCTGGTTGCATTTTGGGACCTATCGACCTCGTTTTGTTTAAGATCGTGAAAATCTATGCCGACGGATTTACATGCAATGCGTACTATGCAAATGCCTTGTATTTCAATAAAACAAATAAATCTTCTCGCCGCTGTCTCCCGAACCTCATCCCAAGTGCAGCCGTCTAAGTGAATTATTGTTAGATCAAGTAAACGCTCGATATATAGTTGAAACATATAATTTGCGCTCACGCTATTTCATTAGATAATATCAAGGTCAGGATTATATCTAGGGCACGGCTTTTGTTGTTAAAATGTCTGTCTGTTTTAAATCGATGATTTATCCTACTTAATGATATAATGTGCCGTGTGACCATTATCTTATACCAAATCAAAAATTTACATTTTGGCCAGAGTAGGCCTAAAAATCTCTATAACTTTCCTTTAAAATAAAATCAAGAGCTTAAAATATCACAGTTGAGATGTAATCTCTGTTACTTACTGAACAGATTTTAATCACAGACTTGTAATCTATCAACAAACAATATTAGTTTTCATCGGTAAGTATTGTTACAATTTTTCAAAAATATTTTAAACAATTATTTTGATTTTCAAAATAATTGACAAATATCAACATAAACTGGACAGGTCCGTCACGTGCTCCTCGCCGACTTTTTTACTCTTGCTGATTACGTGTATGTCCATCCCTCACTATCGATGATAACAATGATTAGAGCGGTGTATTTATATAGTCGATACATATTACAGTAACCTATACCTAATAAAATAGATTTCTCCTATAGATTTCCAAAAGACGAGAAAGAGAAGTGGATAAACGCTGTAAATGGAGAAAATTGGTTTCCATCAAAATAATGCCTCATTGACTCAAAAAATTAACAACAGACGGCGACTTATAAAAAATGCAGTACCGACGCTGTTTTTATCGTGAATTGTAAGTAAATACAATGAATCTTTGATTTTTAGCATTTCTTAGATCGAATTTTGGTATTTTTTTTATGTTTTTATGTTTTGAAAAATGTTTTTTTGCGGCGAAAAAATTCCAGAAAATTATTTTCTTATATTTATTTATTTGGTAATACTACAGTAAAATTTAAATTAATTAAATAATTTTTAATACAATATTAAACACTTAAACAAAAAGCTTAATAAAAAGACCTTTACACACATTACACACACACACACATACAAATCTAATAATGTAATTTAATTTCTCTTTGTTTTACTTACGTTTCTTTTCTGTATGTAAATCAATGTAGAAGAGCGGGGCTCCTGGCACAGGCGACACAAGCTTAAAAGGAGACCCCAATCATGTTTTTTATACTTATTGTATTATTGGAGATAAATAAAGAATTTATTTATATTTATTAGAATATCAGTTACGTGACGCATTATTGTTACCGATTTGGTTGATTCTTGTTAATTTAATAGTATTATAAAAAGTATAATACTTACTTTTAAATTTATTTCGGATATATATATATATATATATATAAGATATAAGAATGTTAAAAAATAAAAGTCTTGGGTTGTTAAACTACGGTAACATTTTTTTGTTTTAATAATGTGATTTGAAAAATGTTTTATTATATTTTTAACTTTTCAGATTAATATATACCACACGAAGTAGCTTCAAACTTACCTTAAGAAAATGTGTGTTTAGTTGCTTCAAATTCACATCATGTGATATTCAACATATTCAAACAAAGATTTAAAAAATTAATTTATGTCAATAAATAAATAAAACAAAATTTATGTTAAAGTTTAATATCAATGCAAATGCTCGCATCGCGAGAGAATATGATTTACCTTTATGTAGGTGTAGGTGCTGCACAACTTTCATGAACGTCGCTATACTCTTGAGTGATCATTACCTTTAATCGAAGCTCAGTATGTCAGAATTTTTGTGAAAGATTTGATTTTCGTATTTAAGTTCATTATTAAATAAAAACAAATCAAATCTTGGTCAGTCACTCACTATTTACATACCGTACCTAATCACTAAAACTCACCGATATACCCATTCGAATAATAGCATACCGCGTTCTGATTTTTAAACAATCTTGATTTCGATTTGATTTGATGACGCTAATACTAGGGTATATTATGTTTTAATCCGTACTATTGACACGTTGATAAAATACCTATCATATTTTGCCTAACGCGTAGCTAACTTCCGTCTGTGCCTACTTCTTCGTAGTTCTAGAATACTTTGCACTGCAAGACAAAGTATCACGTACATCTCTTATGTGGACTTTTTTCAATGAAAATATACCCGCTGAGGCTCAATTTATTAGTGTACAGTTTAAATATTTGTATTCGTCACCAGGTCATTTAATATTACATTTAAAATAAAAGTTACAGGCAAAAATAGTTACTGATATAATTGATTTTTTATGAAATGCAAAATTATTTATCGATATCGATAGCTCGACGCATAAGGTCCTTTCTACGCGGGCCGTAGCCATGGAGATCGAAATGTTTCGGAATCTATCGTATCAATTCCGAGCTTTTACCACACCCCCCGCACCCCAGCTAGTTGTCTGAATTGTTTTCTTTCAAATTCATGATAATGGCGGGTCTAAAGGTTAAAGTCCATGTACTTAACTTACCAATTGAAAACCAATTTACGGAAGAACATTGAAAGGATAGAGTAGCGTTATTTATATAAACGTGCGGTATTTTGATGAAAATAATAAGGAATTTTAGCGATTTTTTAAAGGGTGATATTTAAACGGTTAGCAAAATTATCGAATTTTGATCAGAACATAATTAAAAGTGGTCTGCCAAAATAACTAATTAGGCAGCAGATACTTCTAATTTGTCAGCAAAATAACTGATTGGGCAGCAACTCTAATGTTTTCTCTGCTGCGAAATTGTTTAATATATTGTTTTGATCACACACATATTGTTTGAAGGGTACATTTCCTAGGAATGATCCTTGATCCTTCATTGATCCTTTTCCTAGATTTTGTACATTTCTCGTAACATTTATATTGCTGCCCAAATACCTATATTGCTGACAAGACATTTGTACGTTATGTGATAATGGTCACACGCCACATTACATCATTAAGTAGGATAATTCATCGATTTAAAAACAGACAGACATTTTAACAACAAAGGCCGTGTCCTAGATATAATCCTGATCTTGATATTATCTAATGAAATAGTGTGGGCGCAAATTATATGTTTCAACTATAATTATATGCACTACATTAGGTTTGATAATCAGTTTAAAATTGACATACTTAACTTACCAATTGAAAACCCATTTACGGAAGAACATTGAAAGGATAGAGTAGCGCTATTTATATAAACGTGCGGTATTTTGATGGAAATAATAAGGAATTTTTGCGATTTTTTAAAGGGTATTATTTAAACGGTTAGCAAAATTATCGAATTTTGATCAGATAATAATTAAAATTGATCAGCCAAAATAACTAATTGGGCAGCTGATACTTCTAATTTGTCAGCAAAATAACTGATTGGGCAGCAACTCTACAGTTTTCTCTGCTGCGAAATTGTTTAATATATTGTTTTGATCACACACATATTGTTTGAAGGGTACATTTCCTAGGAATGATCCTTGATCCTTCATTGATCCATTTCCTAGATTTTGTACATTTCTCGTAACATTTATATTGCTGCCCAAATAACTATATTGCTGACAAGACATTTGTTTGCTAATGTCAAGACATTTGTACGGTATGTGATAATGGTCACACGCCACATTACATCATTAAGTAGGATATTTCATCGATTTAAAAACAGACGACATTTTAACAACAGAGGCCGTGCCCTAGATATAATCCTGATCTTGATATTATCTAATGAAATAGTGTGGGTGCAAATTATATGTTTCAACTATAATTATATGCACTACATTAGGTTTGATAATCAGTTTACAATTAACATACTTAACTTACTAACTGAAAACCCATTTACGGAAGAACATTGAAAGGATAGAGTAGCGCTATTTATATAAACGTGCGGTATTTTGATGGAAATAATAAGGAATTTTTGCGATTTTTTAAAGGGTATTATTTAAACGGTTAGCAAAATTATCGAATTTTGATCAGATAATAATTAAAATTGATCAGCCATAATAACTAATTGGGCAGCAGATACTTCTAATTAGTCAGCAAAATAACTGATTGGGCAGCAACACAACCTTTTCTCTGCTGCGAAATTGTTTAATATATTGTTTTGATCACACACATATTGTTTTAAGGGTACATTTCCAAGGAATGATCCTTGATCCTTCATTGATCCTTTTCCTAGATTTTGTACATTTCTCGTAACATTTATATTGCTGCCCAAATAACTATATTGCTGACAAGAGATTTGTTTGCTGTCCAAATAACTTTTCGACTGACCGCTTTGCTGCTGACCAAATAATTAAAAGGCTACCCAATTAATTACTTCCCATTTTTAAATGCTCTTATTGGGAAGTTTAAATTATATTTATAAAAGAATCAAGTATCCGCCCTATAGTTCTTTATGTTTAAAAGGTAAATATGGTCCCACTGTAGTATGAAAAACGTGGCCAGAGAATGCTCCTAAGATATATTAAACATATTTAATAACATAAAAATTACTTACTATTTAATGCATACTGACATAAAATACTTCACACTGCACAGTACCTGAAACCAAAAAATACATTTAATCAAATAAATCTAAAATAACAAATAACAAGCTCAGACTACTCCGAGGGACGATCACCACAAGTTGTCTGATAAGAGCTGAATGAATGAAAAAGAACGATTAGATAAAACTTAGTAGAGAGGATTTCCACAAGAGAAAAAAGAAGGGGTTTTCCACGTTAGTACCTTCGCCAAAACTGCAGTGTAAGTGTATGCTAGCAGTTACGATCCTTAAAAATCTTTGGTAGTTCCAAATCGCAATACATATTCCGTGAACGCAATAGACCACCATAAGCGACACGAATTTTATTAATCATAAAAAAACTAAGTCCATTATAACGAGATCTCTAAATTCACTCTTCATGGTTCAGAAATAGTGTCGGGTAACGAAAGTGAAATGTTTTTGTTTAATTGGACACACACATGGTATAACTTTGAAGTGTCATGATTTTTTCGATAATGGGCCTTATGTTCTAAGGTTTTGGTGTCACAATCGGTCAAAAAAATAAATTAAATCCAATGAAGACCGTGTTGAACTGTCCTCCTCAATAGAGGTATTCTTCGAAGCGCACCAAAATTATTCCTCGAAACGCACCTATGTTTAACTTTTGAATAGTGATGTGGATACTAACTGAAACTATCAATAATCAACGATCAAAAAAAAATGTGAGATTTCGTAATTTATCAGTGAGTGGTATTCGCTTTCATATAAACCCTCTGACTCATTCATATCATTTTGGTAACTTCACACATCCATCTCCAGATTAGCATATTTAGCATGAAGGCGTATGATATCTATAAGAAGTGTTTTGTGGTAACATTTTATTAACAGACCAAGTATAGAAGTCTTACGAAGTTTGACGCCGGTCCCAAGGCGTCGCCATCTCGAGGTCCTGGGTTCGATCCACAGTGGAGGCAAGTGTTTGGGTGATGAATTTTCAGACATTTGTTCTCAAGTCTTGGATGTTTTTATATATTTATATATATTCAGAATATTTGTATGTATTTATCTATTTAATATATATTTGACGGTCATCTAGTATCTGTAACACAAGCAGTATTTAGTTGCTTAAAATGGGACTAGTTGATAGGTGTGAATGTCTGAGGATATTTATTTATTGACGTTTTGCAAACAATCCAGTGATGAAGAAATAAAACTTGAAAGAAAGGAAAAAGGATTTAATTAAACATACTCGTAATATTAGAATGTTGATATAGAAATAAATAACCTGAGAACAAAGCATTTCTGAACAACCAATCTTTTACTAGTAAAAAAAAATCAAATTACATAAATAACAACATCACACTTTAAGGGATATTTTTAATCCATTTGACTACGGAACTATAAAAAAACCGAAAAGAAAGTCAAACTATTTGGAGCTGTAACATATGTATAATAAGACTTTTTTATGATTGGCAGCAGCCTATTGTGGTTCAGTTTCAATATACTATAAATTTTATTAGCGTGAAAACATGATGTAGGATTATAGGCCTATTCTCACGCAATTCTTAAGATACAAATCCGTTTTATGTGCGCGGGCGATCAAGATCACAGGTACGCTTTCTACTCAACTCCTGTGTAGGAAATCACGTAGGAAATTAAAGAATAAATAACACTAATGCGGAAATATAAATTGGTCTCGCATACGTTACAATGTAGCATCAGTTTCTTTGATAGATGACTACTTCTTCCTCTTGACCGCATGCAACGTAGCCGCTCGAATAATAAACTTATCAGAGAGGCTAGCTCTAGCTAGCTCTGATAAAATTGACAACTTGGCCCTGCATAGAGATATAGCATCGCTCTGCATCTTCTACCGCTACTACTACGGGAAGTGTTCAGAGGAAGTGTTCCAACTCATACCGACTGCCTTCCGTCACCGGGCTTCCCGATACCAAATTCATCCCCATAGTTTGGATGGTTGGCTGAGTACGACCCTTCGTTTTTCGCGCATTTTTGCCGCGTCCATCCAAGCTATGGAATCAACTATCGCCAGAATTTCAGACCAATACGGCCTTCAAAAAATTAAAAAGAGAGAGTACTCATTCCTTAAGGGTAGGCAACGCATCTGTAGCTCTTCCGGTGCTGTGGATGTCTATGGGCGGCGGTGATCACTTACCATTACTTACCAGGTGAGCCGTCCGTCCGTTTACTGGGCTTAAAATCAAATACGTGTTTCGAAAAACACTTGATAAGGATAACTCATTTTGTCTATTGTCCAAAGTTTTTTTGTAAACCTTACTTCCGGTATATTATCAGATGATTATAATCAAGCATTTGCCGTTTTTAAAGACAATATATAGCAAAAAATAAGAAAACTGCTATTCACCTACATAACACCGTCCGTAATTCTATATCATTAAAAATAACTTTTACCTAACACTAACTAAAAACCTAGGCATCAATAAAAAATGCTACTAGAAACTTTTCCTTTGCCTCAAATTAAAAACAGTAAAATAATGAAGATTGATTTACTCAATAAAGTGATACGTTTTTCACACATTCGATCAGGTTAGGCGCAGTAAACCGCACGATCTGTCGTCGTAATCATCGCATAACGTTGAGGATAAATAACTAAATGTTAAGTTAATAAAGCTATTAAAACGTAGTTAAATTAACGCATTAAAATATGTTCTTGTATATTATTCCTAGTATTATTTTTTTTATTTTATCGAAGTTTGCCAGAGAATTAACAAATGATATTTCCCGATTAACTCTTTTATTTTAAATAATACAGAAAAATACATACATGCATATAATCACGACTATTATCCCCTAAGAGTTAGTCAGAGACTAGGCAAAGGCACCGCAAAAGCAGTCCATGACCATAGTCCGCACTTCACCAAGCCAAGATGTTGTGCAGTTCTAAATCCATGAGTCGCCTTTTACGACACCCAAGGGAGGAGATAGGATGGAAGTATTCTTTATATTAGGTCCTTGCCTATGAAATTGGTGTTTTGTATGGAGATTTTGGGGAATTCTGCATTTTCCATACTAAAATTTTTTCAGTTTTCTTCACAACGACAAATCCAAAGATAATAATATTTGGCATCTATCATTAGACAAGCTTAAGTAATATGTGTAATATCACACTTCATAAAAATTATTTATCGTTTTTAAGTGAATGCAAATAAAATGATGTATTCGGGAGGCACTTAAAAAGAGTTGTCTCCGTGTCCAATTTTAACATAATTAAACTTACAACAAATTATCAAAACAAATCAAAAGAGCTCAAAATATAGTCTATTTTTAGACGAGGTAATTATTTTTTAGGAATACTCTGAATCTTAATAGTTACAGACAAAATACTAAGAGAGAGAAAAAACACCAATTTCATAGGTAAGGACCCAATATGAGTTGCCACCACACGGCAAACAGAATAATAGATGATATATATCAAACATATCATCATCACGCCTCTTTTCCCCGAAGGTGTAGGTAGAGGTATTAGCATCTACATTTTGCCAGATATATTGTGTCCATATAGCAGGTGACGAGCCTGTTGCCTTGCATCGAGCACAATGTGATTGACAATTAATGACAGAAAATGTTTTTTTAGGCAATATTTTACATTTAATTTTGTGATTTGTGTCTTAACATTTAAGGGTAATTCATTTATCAATTTTGGAATTTGGTATTGCAATGTTGGCTTTTCATAAAGGTTGTTGAAATTAGATACATATAATTTATTATTTATTCCGCTACGAGTTGTTTCACTATGTTGGATGGTTTTCTGGTATTCTTCCGAAAAGAAGTGATCTACTAAAAATATATATTTGACTTGATCTTGGATAGGTATTATGTTACAATAATGAAGAAGATGGTGATAATCATTCTGGAACTTGTTTTAAATATTTTAAGGTACATAGTTTTTAATATTCATATTTGTAGATGGTATATTGGATCAAGATGACTTTTGCATGTTCTGTCGTAACTGCCAAGACCATAATATATCGTTATTTCACCCAAAGCCTTATAAAATTGAACAAGCGTACTATATGGAATTTTACTTCTAACTAGCGTAAATTTGGCCAGTGGTGCACGTATTTTATCACAGACATGATTAATGTGTTCAGTCCATTTGAGTCCATCATCTATGGTTAAGCCTAGATACCTTTGTTTAGTAACAACTTCCACTGGAGTGCAACAGCAGTCTTGTAAATCCACGTGTAAGCACCGGTGATTGTGTGCGATTAATCTGGGGATATAATGCCTTCTATTTTGACTAGAGATTATGTACATCAGCTTGGTTTTCTCTCTGTTTAAGACTAGTCCATTGTCGTGCTACAAATAAATAAATACTTCACTGCATAATATATCATCATCAGCAGCAGCAGTTTGACGTCCACTGCTGGATATAGACCTTCCCCAACGATTTCCTTAAGAATCGGTCCTGCAATGTTATTGTTGTGTTCCGGCAATCAGAGGTAAGATAGCCAGTTCCTCAGTTGCTGAGGATTACAGGTGAAGCTCGCTTCCACCTTCGGCCTTATCGTCACTTACCATCAGGTGAGATTGAAGGCCAAGCTTACCTGTCATATAAAAAAAATTGGACAAGCAAAAAATAAATATTGTGATGGTGTTATGAATACTAGATAAAACAACGTATAAGTTACTTACATTGGACTACATTTGTGTGAATGTCACAGATCATTAAGGACTTTAAAAATCCAATGACAAAAAGGCGATACCAAAATTCCATAATGAAGAAAGCAAGAAAATTACCATATAATAGAGGGCAATAAGATTATATAAGTTACTAGTTCATTACATTGTTCAGATGTACTAAGACCGCATAATAGAATGATAGAGCTAGCAAGCCGCAGTGGTAGGGAACGGTCAACGGTAGTAAAGAACTTAGACGCAGTGGTTTCGTAGCAAGCGCCAGCGCAGCCCACTGCGCACGAGTAATTATTTTTACTTTTTTTCGTGAAAACTTTACCATGTGGTTTGTTTAGTTCAGCCAGGATTTTTGGAGGATTTTCAAACGGATATCAATAGTTTTTCAGTAAGTGGCTTTTTTATGAGAATAAGACTAAGTCTGTAGGAATATTTTAATGCATTTTGACGTGGAATTAGTTAATTTATATTGGTTTTTAAAACCTAATTCATCATCATCATGATCTATCACCTATGCTCGTCCATTGCTGGACATAGGTCTCCGCTGATAAAAAAAAATTTTTTGATGAAGATTAGATAGAAAGAAAAAAAAAACATTTTTTGACCATTACAATCATTAAACAATAACAAAAAGAAAAGAAGGCACAGAATAAAATAAAAAATAAACAATAGGACAAACACACAAGACACAAATCAACCATAATTAACTTGATCGATCGATCGATTAATTACATCTAATTACATAATGTGGGTAAAATAATTTTTAGATTATTCGTGTGTTTACTGTACACCCACTTAAGTATGACTGCATAGCCCAATGGATCACTTATAGAGAACGCTGATTTTACAAAAATTAAAATACCTAATACATTATGCAAACATAAACAAATTTCCGTTGTTCATGCGATGCAAGACAATGTCATCCAAATCTTATGGAATTAAACATCAAAAAAACTCATTTCAAACACGTATTGTTCTCATGCGGAAGCATAATTATTAATTACAGTCGTGGAAATAAATTCGTAAAATAATAACCCACACACTTTCGCTTCTTTTGCAGCACTAATAAGCAATCGTAGATCTAGTTAATTCAGACGAAATCATCACATCAAAAACCTTTATTACGCGTAATTTTGAACTCTATAACATCTGTGATTAAAGCCATTTTTGATTCCAAATTTGGCAGCATGTAATGTTATTAACGTTATATCATCGAATAATTATAGTAAAAGCATTCTGTTGTTATTACCTATATAAAATTTATGGCTAACCGGTTTAATGTGGTTCCACTGAGGACAGATTCACCAGTAACCTTTTTTTTTTCCAATTCAACATGTCAAACAAACGGACTCCACATAATTGGCTACTGGCCACAAAAATAACAAAGACATGACTGAATTTCATAAAAGGTGGTAAATGAGTCGGAGAGAAAATATTCCCTTATGGGTTAAAATTAGACGCTTTGCCTATTGAAAACAAAGCTACCTTGGTCAGGCCATGAATGGGTGACCAAAACGTTGTGATCTCGAGCTCCTCCGGGCTTCGAATGGCTCGTTAAGCCGTTGGTCCCGGTCGCTATTGGGACCGTTTCTACCCACCAACCCGCATTGGGCCAGCGTGGTGGTGTTACAGCCCATACTCCTCGTGTGTTTCTTCATAAGGAAGGCCAGTATCCAGCTGCAGCGGGACGTATGTAAGCTGAGGACACATGAAGAGTATGGGCCGAAACACCACCACGCTATGTATAGAAAACGGTTAATTATCTTAAGTGTAATAATCAAAGCATTTTTAATTGGCGTTCCTGACTCACATTATTTATTAGATAACTAAATCTAAATTAAAATCACGTCTAGACTTTTTAGTGATAATCACAGAGGTGTTAATTGGAGTTAAAAATAGACTGCTCATATTACAATTTAATTAGAAATCAGTTTTTAACTCGGAATAGCTTTCAATTTTGTTTAACCACTCAATGCGCGGGAGCACGACACAATGAACTGACTGAAACTTCGAGAGAGAAGCTAATAGAAGAATTCAGCTGGGCAGCATTTCATAAGCTTCGTGAAGTTTTCTCGTCGCCCATCCCTCAATGTCTCAAGTCGAAAGTCTTCGACCAGTGCGTCCTCTCTGTGCTGACCACGGTGCTGACAGGTGAACACTCACGGCTCGACTATTTCAGCAGTTTAAAGTCGCCCAGTGAGCTATGGGAAGGATAATGCTTGGAGTATCTCTGAAAGACCGCAAAAGGAATGATGTGATCCGACAGAGAACTAAAGTCACTGTCACAGCTCACGGGATTAGCAAACTGAATTGGCAGTGGGCTGGTCACATTAGCCGTAGATCCGTTGGGGCCGAAAAGTTCTCGAGTGGAGACCGCGTCTCGGTAAACGTAGTGTGGGACGCCCCGTGACAAGATGGGATGACGATATTCGTCGGTTGGCCGGAGTGGGCTGGATGAGAACGGCCGAAAATCGCGAGCGGTGGCGTGCATTAGGGGAGGCGTATGTCCAGCAGTAGTAGGCTGAAGATGATGATGAGACTTGAGAATTGTATTATTTTGTAATACTCTTTGGAGGAACTCAGCGACGTAATGGTTCGTAAGCTTTGGCTTTCGATATCAAAAACAAAGCTACTTTCGCCATGGTCAGTCCTGAGATAATAATAATATAATATCCGAAGACATTCACACCTATCAACTAGCCCCATTTTAAGCAACTAATGCTGCTTGTGTTATGGACACTAGATGAAGGATAAATATATATTTAATAGATAAATACATATAAATAACCTGAATATATAGAAATATATATAAACATCCAAGACTGGAGAACAAATGCCTAAAAATTCATCACCCAAACATTTGCCCCCACTGGGGATCGAACCCAGAACCTCTCGAGATGGCGACGCTTTGAGACCGGCATACAGACCACTTAACCACGGAGGTCGTCAAAAGGTGACCAAAAGTGTGTGTTCTCAAATTCCTTGCTTCGGAAGGCACGTTAAGCTGTTGGTCCCAGCTATTACAACCGTAACTACCCACCAATCCGCATTGGGCCAGCGTGGTGGTGTTACAGTCCGTACGGATTATCCAACCCAAACCAGCTCTGATCTAGATGGTCCAAGTTATTCCACTGTAGGCTTTCTCCGATAACTACAAAGCTGGCTTTAAATATAAATTACTCAATCTCTAATGGTTTGTCGGAAACTTCAACATCAATTTATCACCTACTAGTGACTTCCCGCGGTTTCACCCGCGCGGAACCCGTTCGCATGGAAATATCGGAATAAAAAGTAGCCTACGACGGTTATGAATCAATAATGTCTATCTCAATTTTTGGCTATTTTTACGTCTTTAAATTAATAGATTTAAAGTCCAAATTGGCATAGATTGTTAAAGCAGCTACCTCAATATTCACAGTATTTCCAGCATTTATTTAATTTTTTTTGCGATTGTAACATTTCTGGTAATTTATTAGCTGAAGCCAAGAAATGTTTTTTTATCTACTGTAAAGTTAACTTTTTTGAGATAGACACTATTGATTCTTAACCGTCACTATGTCCTTTCTCAGGCTCTTGGCTATCTGTGTACCTTTCGATCAAATCGGTCCAGGAGTTTTGACATGAAAGCGAGACGAGACAGACAGAGTAACTTTCGCATTTCTATTATTAGTATGGATAGTGGAAACTTAAAACGAGTATTAGAGTCGTTCAAGTAATTTACTTATTTTATTTTTTATAAAGATATCCCAATGAGATCGCATGAAAAAAATGGCCCAAGAAATCTACTGGCAATATTCAGAATTAAATCAGCAAATTTTTCTGAGTTCAAAATTATTTACGGAAAGGGCATCCTCTATTCGGCTCCCGGTCTATAAAATAAATGGCCAATCTGCGGTCTACTTAGAATTTTAGACACGTTCTTTTTGTGTTCGGTTTTCAAATATGGTACCAAAAAGTTTGTATTCGTGCGTTTGTGTTCTATTTTCAAATATACCAAAAAGTTTGTTTATATTGCATTTGTTATAGGTAGGTACTCAAAATTCAAAGACAAAAACAAAAGAAGAGCGAATATAACAAGATCGTTTAAGGGCCTTATAAACCACTGTATGGAACGAGGTGAAAAATGAAAATCAACATGTTCTACATAACATTCATAATAACCATTGGCAATGTCCATATCACGGTCTGTAAATGCAATGGCGTACTTAAAGCCGAACCAAAGCCGTACTTACGTCATAGTTAAACCTATGCAGCCTTACTTTCCATCGTAAACTAAGTTAGATCAATACATACATAATTATGTACTTTTAACCAGAAACTAAAGATTTTACGACGTGCGATGTTTTGTTTGTTTGTATATTATTTCCCGCTGATGGTCTCTGGGCTATCTAGCTACGAGGAGAAACAAAAGTATGGAATATAATACCACCACGGATAATTCGGGAACCGTCACAGAAAAGTAATTACCAGCAAGCAAAATTTTGGTTTATGGGATTTTGTCTCAGAGTAAACAGAACTGGAGTAGCCTTTGTCTAACATTCCCCTCTGCCAAATGCACAAGCATCGGATGCTTGCACGTTCAATAAAACTAGTTGAGCCGCCATTTTGACAGCCATAACATTGTAAACGTTGCGGCGAACAGAGCTCCCGCAAAAATGCCTGCCTGTGCTGTTTTTTGTTGTAAAAATAAATAGAAAACATCGAGTATGCTAAAAGACGGTGTCACCTTTTATTTGTAATTATAATTTTTAAGATTTCATGATTATTTACTTCATTATTTCATGTTTTAGAATTCTACGATTTCAAATTTCGAGCGCTAGTCTCGTGGGGAGTGCGGCTGTGACGTTGTCAAAACGCACACCCCACGTGACTATTTTAAGCGTGTGTGTGCGTAAAATTTAAATTTGTGTGTCGAATTATGCATGTGTGCATTTGTAAAAACGGCTGGCTTTGAGTGTAGTGGTAACCTCACCCCCCGCAAGAAATGGCAGAAAAAAATGTTTGAGAAATTGACTAATGGCTACTCCAGTTCTGTTTACTCTGAGGATTTTGTATATTATACGAACAGCTGCCTACCCTGTACCGTAATGTATATGAAAAAAGCAATGTGAATTGTCTTGTCCTTAGATAATTTCAAAAATGTGTTCGAAAAGACAGAAAGACGACTCATCTGTTCTTCCTGCCCTTTTCCCATTCTAGGTGGGGTCGGCAAAACGTCTTCTTCTTCTATTCTCCTCTCTCACTCGTCAGCTCAGCATCCACTTCTTATATTCTCATATCATTCTTCACGCATTCAATCCACACACAGAAACCACACAGAAATCCAATTCCAGATAATTTAATTAGATATAGTTTATGAGAACTGATAAATTTGAAATAGAATAACGAGGAATACATACACAACTACAGTTTAGTGAATAAAATCCCACGTGAGTTTATTTTTCATTAGCTACCACTTTATCTGTTATCACCACAGATCACTGACAGCCGATTACTCTCATCTATTGTATGGTTATCACTCATAAATCAAAAAAAACCAACTACGAGTACTACAAAATTTCAACATTCAAGCTATTATTAGTTGTATACCTTACAACATTTATTTGCCTTATGGACATTTATTTGCTTTGTGCTTCAAAAGTGTGTAATTTAAAAACTATCTGGATGAAAAACATCTGTCATACTCATTCATAATGCCTTTAACCACACAAACGTAATCATAATAAATTTATAACAAGACTAGCTGTTGCCAGAGACTTCGTCCGCGGTTACTATGGTTTTAAACTATCCCACAGGATCCTTTTTATTTTCCGGAATAACAAGTATCAATGATGTTGACCAGGGATATAAGGTATTACCTGACTTGGTTTTAAGCATTTTTTTCTTTGTACAGACATTCGACCTCTACATTTTTTTATTTAATATTCAGTTTTACGGCTCTGGCTGCAGGACCTCTTGAGCCACACGTTAACAGTAGAACACTTTTTTTCAGAAGCTTACATTGAAATGCTAGTAATGCATTTCAATGCATCTTGGGAGAGTTTAGAGTCAAACGATCGATGGTAGACACTGTGTTGTTACTTCGATGAGGTGGATTACCATGATAAAAATTCCACCGTTTTTCACACCACTTGACGATTATTTCAATGATTCTCCATATTGCTCATCATTATTGACAGTTATTACACAAAACTACACTGATTTTACGCAACAAGATCAACTCCGAAACAATATTACAATCACTGAAATAAAGATCACGTCCGCCATAGTTGAATTGACTGGCCAAAAATAATTTATTAAGTCTAACCAAAAAAAATAATATTTTTTTAATATACTCAATACCATTAGCGGCTTCCATTAAACTTTTCACAAAGTCAAATAGAATGGAATAAGGTGTAAACTACATCTTACGCTTATGAGTTAAAGAGTCAGTTTTGAAGTGTTTTGTCTCGATAAATGTGCTGTCGGAGGTACCTATGGTTTTTTTGACGGTCATGGTGAGATGATTACGTTACGTGGCCTAATAGACTGTTT
Source organism: Parapoynx stratiotata (assembly GCA_910589355.1). Lineage (NCBI taxonomy): Eukaryota > Metazoa > Arthropoda > Insecta > Lepidoptera > Crambidae > Parapoynx > Parapoynx stratiotata. The sequence goes on from OU342479.1 coordinate 5,069,275, forward strand.
AATTTACTCGTCTCAATCATTCTCGATTAGGTTATCACTAATTTGAATATTCGTCAAAAACATTTGTAGTCTTATTTTTACCACTTTCTTCTCAACTCACATTCTTATACCTTTTTACATAATGATAGAGTTTCTAGCTACCAACGTCTTACCTAAATCTGTCGCCATAATTCCGGCAATTAGAGGTAAGAAAGCAAGTTCCTCAGTTATTGAGCTTGTCTGACATAATGTAAAAAAAAGAAAAAACCTTCTAACCAACAGCTACGGTACAGTCAGCATTTTTTTAAAGAAAGAATGTAAAATAAATATATAATTTATATTCACTTAACAATTCATTGTATCTACACAATTATGCACAAAATACATATAATATGTACAAGTAGACATGAGTTCAAAACTTCTACAAATAATTATTCATGTATATTCGTCGAAATCCTAATTGTCTTTAAAGAAATCCGACGAATACATTCTACAGTATAATTAATAATAATGTAAAATAACAAAAAGTAAGTAATTTTTCCGTTCTTTCGATGCTTCTTGAATGAAGAAACTTCACACTAACAAGACCAATTTAATACATCTAATAGATCTGTATCTATCTTTAGAAGTCTTCGAATTTTAAATTTATCATAGAACATAGCCACGTCTAGTGTTGAAATTAATATAGAAAGCATACCGTGTACATTTCAATATTAATTGTTGCACAGCACGAGATGATTCCAATTAAAATTGAGAGTAAAGTACGTTTACGAGTATATCTAGCGCTTGTAACTATACATATAAAATTTGTCTTATCGTACATAAATGTACATTTAATGACGTTTATCATCATCATAAAATATTCTTTAAAGAAGTGTTTCTAAACTATAAAGTTAAATAAGGCAGCAGTTGCTGAGCTGGGACGGACGGGGCACTACTCGTTCGAGAGGTTCGATCTCACCGCCTGTACCACTGAGTTTGAATAAAACTTATGTACAGTTCACTGTGAATATCGCTTGCCTCACATTGTGCCCGGTGCAACGGGCTAACCACCTGTTACATGGAGACATATCTGGGGAAATGTGGGTGTTAACGACATTGCCTTCCCCTTCGGGGAAAAAGGCGTGATGAGTGCTATTTTATAAACTTAAATTAATAGGTACAGTCAAGTTCAAAAATAAGTATGCAGGTTTGACAGTAAATGGCTCGTATTCGAAAGGAATAAAGACTGTCACCTGTCATATGTGAATACATTTTTTTTGCACCTTCACAGCCCCCTTCGGGGATTACGTAATATTATGATAAGTTTGCTATGAAAGATTTTAAATATTACATTACAAAATATACGTTCATAGGGAGGAAGTAGAACTTCCATAAGCAGTATAAAATATGATTATAAATCTTAATGGTAACTGACAAGAAATTAAAAAATTTACAACATGTACACAACACACATCCTTGGAAGTCATTTAATTAATTTGAAGTAATCTATCGTGGTCATTAATAATTATATTTAAAAGAAAAATTGCTTTAATTAGACAATCTACACAATGAAAAAGCTGTGTTGATACTTATGTATGCGAGTCGTGTGGTATAGGCTCATTAAAGAATACTACCAACCCATCTCATTCCTTGGGTTCCATAAAAGGCGACTAGTCGACTTAGAGTGAGGTTACACGTTCATTCTGGAGTCAGTTCAGTCCATCAGTCTGCTCAGAAAGATGGGAGAATTATCGTCTAACTGGTTGACTGACGGACTGATGGTCCAGAATGCCAAGAATTAAATATTTTAAATATTTTTAATTATTCTGTTGTGAATGACAGGAGACTGATGCCAGACTGATCGCGTAACCGCTCTAATCATTCTCGCGTCAGTCACCGTCCGCGAAATATGGTTTGACTATTTGCAACAAATGATCGTAGCAGGCTTCATTCATTGGGTACTAATTCTGAAAGTCTTCTTCTTCATCCTGTTGTCATATTTCATTTAAAAAATAAGGTGCGTATAATATTCTCTTTTTTGTAGCCAGGCTTTCATCTATTGTTTTCTTTTTACGCAATAAAGTATCCATGGCTAGGCAGGATCGGCTGACTCAATTGACTTGACTTTCGTCTTCACTCTACGAACGTCGAACGGTGACTAAGGTAAGTTTTATCAGTCTGCTGTCAGTCTTGGACTGAGCGTGTAACCGTGTTTTTTATCCAACATTCTGGCATCAATCTTAACCGGACCAAACTGATGGACTGAACTGACGCCAGAATGAGCGTGTAACCTTACTCTTAGAACTGCAAAACCATCTAACAGCTTATAGCGGCGACGGGCTCACCACCTGTCACGGTGAGCACATGTGCAGTCACTGCTTAGTGAAGCGCGGACGGCAATGGACTACTTTTGCGGTGCTTTTGCCTAGTCTATATATGTATATCACGTCCGTGATACAGTCAGACCATTAAAAATTTAAGGTATAGATAGATCATAATTCTATGATCTGGTAAATAACAAATTTAAACAGAATATAAGTATACTATTAATGTTTAAGGAAAAATATTAAAATTTATCAATTATATTAACGTTATAGTTTTTCGTCGGAAATTTTGTAATTTTCATACGCAGGCATACGAGTAGATATTTTTATTATTCGACGATGAAGACAATTTTTTTTTGTTTGCGTTCACATAAATAAATATTAATATTTAGGTACATATATCTCAAATTATTTATACAAGATAATAGACAGCTAATTTCCATTTTATGCCTACCCCTATGGGGAAAAAGCCTAGGCTCGTGTACGAATGTGTCATAAACTCTATGTTAAAGAGCTACCGTGTTATTCATAAACAAATATTAAAGGCTTAATAAACCTACGAGTATTTTAGTTAAAAAGTAATTTGTCACTTTCATTCTTATTTAGATTTGTGTTTGAAAGAAGAAAACAAAACACTCTGTTACTAAAATAGGTTTATTATGCCTTTAATATTTTTTATGAATAACACGGCTAGTCTGTAAGTATCCAAACAAGATTTTCTAAACAACAAACAAAAATAAAATAACGACATCAACTAAGTAAGCAACAAAACATTAACCATATGAAGCAATGAACGGAAATATTGTTATGAAACAGACTTATGATTTGTTTATGGGGATTTCGTAACACGAATAATATTTATTCTTTATCGGGCGTCTACTAAATGTGTTAAGTCATCTGCTAAAAGTAGGACTTCGTATAATTTGTGACGTTTGATGTCAATTGTCAACAAATGTCAGAAGTAAAGTAGGCTATTCAGGTCCGCTTCACCGGAAAAACTGAGATTGGTCACTGTTCTTTCCGGTTCAGATAGAAGAAGTTAATAATGCAAACATTTTGTCCTATAGTAATGGATGTATGTGGATGATGTATTAGTTTTATATTTTTCTTAAATATATTTTTTATGCCTATATCAAATGTACAAGAATGCTACTTTGGTGTCTGATTTTCGCTTGTATTACTCGATCTTGGGTTGAGTGACAGAAATAAATTTAATAGCAATTATCATAATACTTTTAATAGCAATGAATATTACAATAAGGAAATTACGACAAATAAAGCCAAACTAATATTATATTTTGCAAATTAAACATAATATATAATAAACCAGCCTATTCCGGTCTAATGTAATAAAGTAAACAAAATACTGCGAAAGCGAAGGTTATACACGAATAACAAGGGTAATTTGTATAATTTACGAAATAGAATTTAATTACATTTGTAATGAAATGTTATAAATCCTTATATTTCATTATAATTTGAATCACTCCACGTGTAATTTTACATCACTGTTCGGACATTTTAATTAATTAAACGCCCTTCATGCTGTTCAGGGATACAAACAATAATCAAACATGATTTATAAATAAATACCTTTATTGTAATATTATATGTATAAAAACATAAAAGATGTAAGATAATTTGAAATAGGCGAGCAGCTCTTAGCGAGTACATAAAAACGTCAAAAGCATTAAAAAGAGAAATTTCGCAATTTATCTTATGTTAGTTATGAGATTAGTTATTTATGAGTAAGTATGTAATCTATAAGTATTCATATTTATAATTCGGTACATTTAAATAATAATTCATATTTGCTATTGACAGTGTACATATATTACAGCAAATAAACCGAGATAACTACCGCTGCTACATATAACAGAACACACACTATGATTACATAAGTATAACTTTTAAATTCTATTACAACTAGAGATCCTAATTGGTAAAAATCATTGAAAAAACTACTTTTTACATTCTTTCCCACTTTAAAATCTACTTTTCCCGAGAACAACCAAGCGGCGAAATGTATATACAATAACATTAACATTTAAGCCTTCTTTAGCCTATGAACACAGAAGTATTTTAGATCGAAGACATATCTTCGAAGAAATAGATCAAAACTTCTGGCACAGATTATTAATAAAAATAAAAAATAAACATGAAACAACGTCAAAAATATAAAACATGAAAATACCTTTGCTTTGTGAGAAGAAGGTTGGTGAGGAGATGAGGCAGCGATTCTTACAAGGTAACAAAATCTTCTGTGTACAACTCGTATTCTTTGTCCGGGTATTGTTGATAGTACCAGGAAAACTGTGCAAGGTTGAGGACCATTCCGGCACATTTCAAGAACCCGACTCCTAACAAGGTTTGGCTGTGTCTTGATCTTGGCAAAACAATAAAGCTGCTGTCGAATTGTCGGCCACAGAGCTCAACAAGTGCATTAAAGACGATTACTCTTTCTTGCCTTTGTATACCATCAGCCAATGAGACTATAGCACTCTCTTCGTTAAATATATGCCCACGCTTTCGCAAGCAATCGTAAAGTGGGTACGAGGCTAAATTAGATTTTGCGCATGTGTCAATGAACGCTGCTTCATCCAAACCCTCAATCTTGATGATCACAGCCGGGCGAGCATGGATTTCTATAACGTCGAAGGTACAGAAATCCAACTTGGTTTTATCTAAAGCGGGTCTGGGTTTCTTGGTGCAGATGGGACAGTTGCTCCTATAAAATCCTTGAGCATCACAACCAAAGCAGGATATCTTAGCTGGCACAGAAACTCCTTGCTCTGTGTTTTTCTCGTCTTCCTGATTATGTTTGCTCTCCGTAGACTTCCTCTTTGGGCACTGCTCGGAAACGTGACCGTGGATTTTACAGTGATTGCATCGTGGTCTGTTCGAAGTGGGTCTCTGATTGGGTGTGAAAGTAGTATTATACTGGAATTCTCGCTCCTAGATCACTTGTTCCACGCTGTGAGCATCACGTAAAAGGCTACCATAATTCCGGATACTGTCACGTGGTACCTTGTCCCGGATCTGCTGGTGCATCAAACTATAGATCATATCAATCTGTTGTTTTTCACTTAAGTGTTCCTCTCTCGGCAGTTGTGAGAACAACATTCTCTTCTTGTCAATAAAATAATTTGTGTCATGTGCAGTCACTTGTTTCTCGCTGATGATCTCGTGAAAAATTAATTCGGGCTTCCTTGGAGCAAAATTGCATCGAAATTGTACCCAAGAAAATATTTTCCCCTTCACTCTCTGCCACCATATAGCTGCGGCGTCTAATAAGATCGGTGGGAGACCTTCCAGCGCATCCTGGTCAGATATGCGTTCAAACTTCTGGTAAGCTCGAACACCAGCCAGGAAAGCCTCCACAGCCTCTGAGGTCTTCACAACACCGTTATAGGTAGTTCGGCATGAGGCGAGAGTGTTGCGCCGGGCTGTTAAAGACAGGAGTTGTCTGAACTGTTCGTTTGTTAAGGTAGCCTTCTCACGTCGTTTCCTTGCGTTGCCTGGATGCGCCTACGTCGCTGTCTTCCTGACTACAAACTTAAACTTCCGTTCGTGTCAGTCACCGATGAGCGCCACTGTAATAAGTCGTAGTTTGGAGTTTGGAGGTTTATTGACAGGACTGAAGAAGCACAGCTCCTACCTAGTGTCTGAACCCTGAGAAAACCCATGACCGAGGAGGTCCCAATCAACTTGGAAGCGATCTCAGTGCGTAGGTAATTACAATGTCGATTTTGATTTAGAAACAAAATAATGCCTCAAACCTATACGAATGTTATTTAGTAAACGATATCGCGATTCAATGCAGAGCAGCGCCATCTAGTACTGCGTCGGTATAACTAATTGTAGTATTTTTCACAGGTATGTAACCTCCGCGGTTACAGGCTGGTAAAACGCCTGAACATTTTTTTACGCCAGTACGCTACGCCCGCTTATCGTAGACATTATGCATCTCATACTATTCGCTGTAACACCACGTCGTATGCGGACTACTTTTAATATGAAGGCGCTCGTATTGCTCTCGTTAGATGTGCGTACGATTATGCTTTGCCTCGTATGCGAAGGGCCTGTGGTTCTGTCTGCTGTAAATAAAATACCTGTTATCGACCATGATCATAATATTGGGTCCTTACCTATGAAATTGGTGTTTTTATTCTGTCTTAGTATTTTGTCTGTAACTATTAAGATTCAGAGTATTCCTAAAAAATAATTACCTCGTCTAAAAATAGACTATATTTCTGAGCTCTTTTGATTTGTTTTGATAATTTGTTGTAAGTTTAATTGTGTTAAAATTGGACACGGAGACAACTCTTTTTAAGTGCCTCCCGAATACATCATTTTATTTGCATTCATTTAAAAACGATAAATAATTTTTATGAAGTGTGATATTACACATATTACTAAAGCTTGTCTCATGATACATGCCAAATATTATTATCTCTGGATTTGTCGTTTTGAAGAAAACTGATAAAATGTTAGTACGGAAAATGCAGAATTCCCCAAAATCTCCATACAAAACACCAATTTCATAGGTAAGGACCTAATAATAGCGATTCTAATGGTTTCTTGACTCTATCAACTCTTATTATTTTGTAAGTCTTTTGGCATAAATATTTTGGGATATTTCAAACACCGCAAAATATATTTGTATAAAAAAATTTTTTGTTAAAATTTTGTGTTTATTTTTATCATGTTACCCCGTCTTATTTTTGTGTTTTTGTTATCTTGATTTATTTCAAACGGAATAAAGTAGAAAAACTTCGGAAAACTATACGATCATACAGTTTATGTAACATAAATAGACTTAAAGACCGTATGTCTTTCTCCAACGATTTCTCGAATACATAGAAGTTTGTTCACAAACCACTGGAAAATGAGCTCCGCTCGTTCTAGATTCTTCTGTTTATACCGGTCATATAAGCGTGGTGATTGATACGATATGGGACAATGATTTGGTCGTATTTGCTCGAGCAATAAGGAAAGACCGCTGAATTGAAGACGAAACGGTAAAGTCTCTACAAAGTATCAAATCGCAATAATTAACGATTCTTCACGTAAATGTAAATTACGCTGAATAAATTATAGCTTATTCTCAGTGCATAAAGTACAATTGAATTTTTTTTCATATAAATGTACATATCCACAATTGATACATGTGCATTTTCCATTTTTGTTGAAATTATAAGGGTATTATTTAAACGGTTAGCAAAATATATAATTTTGGTCAGCAAAAAATGCAATTGATATTCTAAAATAACTTATCGGTCAGTAACTTATGGGCAGTAGATATTTCTTATTGTTTGTCAGCAAAATAACTAATTTGGCAGCAACTTAAATTTTTTCTCTGCTGCCTAATTGTTTAATATACGTTTTGATGGCACAAATACGATTTTTATGGGTTATAAAAAAATAACCATAATATCTATTAGAATACATTTCCTAGGAATTGATCCAATCGATCCGTTTTCTAGATTGTATACAATTCCGGTAACATAATAATATTGCTGCCCAAGTATTTATCTTGCTGACCAATTAATTATTCTGCTATACAAATAAGTATTCTGCTGAACAAAAATTATTTTACCGGCCAAATTTTTTAATCGGTGACAAAATATTTGTTTGCTTCCCAAATGATTTTTCGGCCGACCTTTTTGTTGGTGTCAAAACTATTAAGTGACTGCGCAATTAATTACTTCCCAGATTATAATAATATTATAATATAACATATATAATAACAGATTATAATATAACATTCAAATCCTATACGCAAAAATATTGAAAGAGTCTATTTGGTAAACAGCGACATCTAGTAACTGGTAGCATTAATACATGATAAAAGTATAAGTGTTAGTTCGTCTACATGGCGCTAGGTGGCGGTGTAACATCACAATAGATATCTTAGCGTTTAATGTAAAAATTCGACGATAGATATCACTACTTCGAAATACAGGCTCCATTTTATAATTATAACTAGAATGTACTATGATATTTATTGTGCTAAAGAACGTAAACTGTAGGTAATACCTTATTCAAAAAAATTTTTTCGTATTATTCAGTCAACCTTTTGACTGAATTCCCGTTTTTTGTAATGAAGAAGTCCCAGCTTCGAGCTCTGGTAAGAGCGTATATTTGTATGAATACATACACACATACATAAAATCACGCCTGTAATCCCCGAAGGGTTAAGCAGAGTCCAAGGAGCACTGTGTTCCTTAAAACCACATTTATCCATACAAAAATTGGGTTTGGTCAGATGAAAAATCGTGAAAGAATAGTAACAAGTGGTTAGCTCATCACCTACACAATCACAAACCCAGTTCCCAATACGCCCTTAGTCACCTGTTACGACATGCTAGGCAAGCAAAGCAGTTGGTACTATATTTTATGTCCCGGACCAACACGGGACACATTTTGTAGTTATTAAATATGTGTTCACAACTTCACATAATTATTTACTTTTTCTTTGGCTTGTTGATAAGATATAATTAAAAGAAAAATTATCTAAACTTAAACTACATGTAATATTATTTGCTGAAAAAAACAACATAAAAAAATCATTATTATATTTTAAAAAAAATTGTACCATTATGAAAAACAACGTAAAATACCGCTAAGCCCCACCTAGAGTTGTCCCAAGGTCATTAGTATAGTTAATTGGCGACAACTTTTCCTTCATTAGTTCATTACTCAAACTATTGGCTAAACAAGTACTATTACATAAAATTAAACACAACTAAAACTTAAATACCACCAGTTTAATTCAAAATGTATGGTTTTATCTACGGGTTAAATATTGAGTATAACAGTTACTTAAGGTGAGTTTTTGACCCGCAGTAATACTTGTAGTTACCTAAATAGTTAAAATCTAGACCAATAGCGTCAATGAAAACGTCAAAATTTGCGTTCAAATGAGAATTCGATGCAATATACATCAGCAGTGCCGCCAGCCGCCATTTTACTAATCCCAGCAGCGTGTTAAATTTAAATTGTCTATGATTATTTAACTTTAGATTTGAAAATTGGACTATTGGACAAGCTGTCATATCACGCCATCGTACGTTTTCCCCATTGGTCTATATTTAACTTACTGGTCAACCAGGCCACGGATCAAAAAACTGAGCCATAGTAAAACTGTTCGTCGTCCTCAACCTCTTACGTCCAACTGCTGGGCACAGGCCTTCCTCGTGGAGAAACACATGAGGAGTATGGGTAACGCCACAACTGTGAAAAATTAGCTAAGAACTTATTTTTTATGAAAAAAAATGCATCGAATGATTTTTTACTAAAACCTCCTTTGACGAATTGATGACAAAGATTCCTCTCCACGATTTTATGTTAGTAAGTCGATATACGAAGATGCTAGAGAAAATTTTGAGAATCTGAACCTCCACCCTGTCGGTCTTTAAGATTTTCATTTGTCTTTTCCAATAAAAGACACTAGCTGTTGCCCGCGACGTCTTTCGCGGTTACTATGGTTTTTTAACCATCTCACGGGAACCCTTTAATTTTCCGGAATAAAAAGTAGGTATCTAAGATGTTGACCAGGAGTTTAAGGTATCACCATGGAAAATTTCATTGAAATCGGTCCAGCCGGTTCAGAGATTAGACCGTACAAACAGACAAACAGACAGAGAAACAAAAAAAAACATTTTTTGGTATTTTCCCTCCTTTTACATCCCCCTGACTTGGTTTTAAGCATTTTTTAAATGTTATAACATACATTCGATCTCTAACTCGATTCTCGACTTTCGAAATCTCTTCCCAGGTCTCCATCGACAGGTTGTTTGGAAGACATCGCTGCCTTGCGATAAGATCTATAGTCGGTCGGTCGGTGTTATATGTAGTCTTAAGTTATCAATTGTAATTTCTTTTTAAATGATGTTAACAATAAAAAGTTATCTATCTATCTACAGTTTTATAATATGTATAGATAATCATATGAAATTTCTTCGGAAATAAAAGCTCGATGACATGTTACGTTTTGAAACTTGAAGGAAAGGAATCTATAGGTCGCCTTTTTCAGTTTCGAATAAGTGAAAGAATTGTAATTCTTCTTTTCTATTCGTGTGCTGAATTCGTGATTACATCATTTGAAATTCTATAATTAAATTTCGTCTTATTAATTCAAAAATGATTGTATCATTGGCAAAAACTATTAGACCGGTTCATCAAAAATTGCATACAAATTTCTCTTTGGTTTATTTTTTATAAAAAGGACAGCAAATGACTCATCGCCACCTGATGGTAAGCAGAACGAGAGGTTATTTGCGGAGATAGCAGCCATACCTTGCTGGCCCATTGGGTACCTTTTCACGGCTCTCATGAAAGCACCCATTTTGTATGACGGAGAGAATACGTATACCGAAAGGGAATTTTTCTGTTATTTAGATAGAGATAGAAATATTGTTTTTTTTTTAAACTTAGAAGAAGATTTTGTAAGACTTTTTAGACATCGCCGCCTATACCACGGCGAAAGCTTTTCGACCTAATCCCACCTACTCCTATCCATCATAGGAACACTCGTTGTAGCGCACTAAGAGATTTCGAAAGTCATTTCTTTGTCGCACCATCCATAAGTGGAATTTGCTGTCGGCTCATGTGTTCCCCCTTCATATAATCCAGGGTCTTTCAAGAGGCGTGAAAACGCACTATGCAAGCCGACTATGTGGGGATGGCGGATGCGATATCCATTTATCGCATCAACTAGCCTCGCTTCTGGACCCCATTCTAGCTTAGGTGAGATGTAGTCTTTTGTCTGGTCCATCTATAAAAAAAAACATCAGAGGACATTTTCGACGATTTTTTTAAAGATCTCTGCCCACCACACTGGATAATTCTGTGACCGTCCCACAACCGTACGAGTAAATGATACAGGGATGTGGTGGTCAATGGCGGAACGGTTCAGTAGCTGTTGACATGCTCTCAAACATTTCTGTACAAGGAATATTTTTTGGCCTGAAACAGTTTTAGCTCCTAAATTCGTCTCACAATCAAATCAAATCAAAAAATCAAAAATAATTTTATTTCATAGGCCAAGTTCTTTGCGCCGACCCAGAACTGAGCAAATCCTGTCTTCCTCAAAGTGGAACTGAACCAGAAGAGCCCTCGAATATAACCATTTAATATATTGTAACAGCAATTTATCGTATTTTCCATAAAATATAAGAGCTCCTAATTATCGTATAATTATCTTATGGTGAAAGCACACACTTAGTTAATTACAGCTATTGTAATAAATTTCGTAAGGGAAAATCTCTGGTATTCTGGTCACTTACACAAAAGCCTCCAAATAATGAGATATAAAATAAATTTCCAACAATTTAAAAGCGAAGTTCATGTTTTCGTTGTTATTTTCAACGACTTGTCTGCAGCTCTAAAAAAGTTCATTGAGAGGTCATTGAGAACTCTCTACGTACAAAATACTATTTATTATGTACGCTGAATGCAATAAGTATAATAAATGTACAGAAGACAGCAGGTAAATTAAAACATTCCTCCTTCAAAATGATGTCTTATTACCAACTCTTACAGTATATAAGTAATAATAGTGTAGATCTAAACGTTCACCTAAAGGCGAAAGTTTGACGGTTCTCTTATCAATGTGATGACCATCACGTACACCGCAGATACCGCTTCATCGAGATAGACTGTCAACCTCCTTTATTCCAACTTTTTAAGGCTCGCAGTGCTATTCTATCTGTAATTTTGTTATTGTAAAAAAAGTCCGATTAAGTTGTCTATGGCTGAACCGGTATCGATGGCCGAAGCACCTCACTCGCTCCGAACCAAAGCGCGTTGTCGCACGCGTCGATGAAAGTACCGGAACGGCTTTCTACATCTCAAATACCGAGCAGTTTGAAAAAGGAATAGTTTAGTTAGAAAAAGTAAAAGAAACAATTGACAGGTCTAAATTCAAAATAACTTTTTAAGTGAATGAAGAAAATAACGAAAGTGATCTCGTGGAGCTTTGAGATATATGCAGTGATTGTGATAAACTTATAAAGTGTATAGTTTTTGAATTAAATGTTGAAAACTGAAGACGTAACAATGGATTCGAGGTAATTATATTAAGAGTATACGGTCTCTTTACTATGCATGTCAGCGAGATAATATTTTTCTGTCATTAGATACATATTATGTATTATTTAGATTTCAATTGAGTAATTATAATATGACGAAAGTGACTAGATACTTATTGAATTGGACATAACATATTTCATCTAAATTTAAAGCACGACAATTTTATAAGCGATGTCAATGAAGATGAGCAATGAAACGTTTTAAATCATTAGCGATATCCTGATAGTGCAATGCATAATAATGATGAGATCAAAACCGTTCCTTAATCAAATTATCCTACATTAATTTCTGACGTTAGTTCTAATCGTGTCCTCTTTTTATTTTGAAGTAAGGTTTCTTATAGAAAGTAGATTTCTCCAATCCTGTACCGTGAAAGATGATCGCTTCCTGACGCGCTTAGTCCCTCGAGATTCCGGTCCATCATACCGATCACTTTTACTGCTGCATCTATCCTTGTCTATATGTCTATATGTCTTTACGATATGCATTATTTATCTCTGCATCTCTTTCTGGTCAATTTGTATGCAGCTCTAAGTTATCAGAAAAAGTGCTTCTTTTTTGGACACAATCTAAACATTACATAATTTGTCCCACTAGAAGATGCAAATTAATGAGTTTTCGAGGCGATAATGAACAAAATAATGAATTTTATCATCTTCTCAAGTTGGAAATAATCTCGCAATTTGCATAAAAATACGCAGTGACATACTGACCGATCACTCAGCGATTTCTAATACTACTGATGACCAAACACTCAATTGGTATTCTATGACCAAGTTCGCAATGTTTGAATGTCTACTGGGCAGGTTTCTTAAGAAAATATTTAGTTAAGCACAAAAATTCAAATTCTTAAACTACCTACTCATGACAATAGTTCTGGTTTAAATACTATAGTAATAGACAGTACTACTTCCAAATATAACTTTTATTACAGTGCAGGAAATTAAAACAGTTCAATTTCGAAATGAGTAACTATTATAAATAAAAAATAATAATATTAGAGAAAATCGTAACAAAGATCGCACACCAAAACTTCTTCAACCAATAAATCAAATCGATCGTGTTTGGATTACAAGAACGAAGCAAGAAACACGATCGGCGAGAACACACATTTACAACGAAAAACTCTACTAATAAAACCGAACTTTTCTGTGATTGTGTCTTTTTGCTATTAATTATATTTTACTACATAATTTTCAAAAATAAGATTCAACAACAGTTTGTAAAAAATGAGGAACTTATGCATCAAGCCATATAGTAGATAATAATATATCAATATGTGTTTCTGACAGCCATGCCTTTTATTTTTATTCTTTACTATTTCTTTTGACATGTTAGTTGCATTGCATGATTGCGTGTATAGCTGTTATTTGTTGCAAACGCGATATTCTGTTTTCCATTTCCGAAAATGTTGCAACTGTTGTCCATTACCATTACAATAAATTAAAAGATCTTACATGATCTCCTCATCAGTATCGATTGTACTTGCCATACATTCCATTTGAACTAATTGACGTTCAGAATGCAGGAATAAAGAGTGGATATGGATTTTCTATGGTACCCGGTAACGGCAATAGACTTTCCCTCTATTTCGTCGTACCCACGATTTTGCTGGCAATCCTTTATGAGATATAAATATTATTTATTATATACCAACTGTTTTTTTCTATGTACAGACATTCGACCTCTACAGTTTTATTAATATATAGATAAGTGTAGAAAGGAGATGATGATTTAGACTTGTTTAGATTGGAGCTCCCACAATAATCCGATAGTTTCCACTTAAACTTGTTCCGAACCAAATATCCATCCATACAGTGCAGTATTCCTGTAATTACCAATTATTACCCGTTATGTGGTGGTACCGGTACCGCGTGCCGTATGCCGTGTCTATAATTATATACGGTCCAATGCTAACGTGGATCTGTATTTCCTTTATAATTGCTTTTCGTGCATAAATAAATACTCCTCCGGGTTGTGGAGATACACAAATGACATTAATCTCATATTATAAAGCAAATTGGAAACGCCCACAAGTGCTTGCCAACAGGGCATTGATATTTCAATAAAATTTGTATCGAATTCATCAAGTTGCAGACTTCTTCAAAATTTTAGACTCATGACTTTGTCAGAAATGTTATGATTATCTAATTGTCAACACCAACAATAATAGTATGCTAATATTCTAACAATGAAATTGTATACAGTACTTTAGTTCGCTTCTAAATAGAATCGATGATCTTTCACGCATTTTGTTCAGCCTACGTGTTTTCAGATAAATACATATTTTTGAATGAAATAATCTCTTGTTTCAACGAGCATGTCAAATCGTTCGTTTTGTGACAACAATCGTAATGAATATAGATCGAGTGACCGTTGTCAAGGTTGCACGTTGGAGTATTTGTAAAACATCTTCATACTACAGTGTCGTGGCTGTTTATTTATTTTCATTCATGAAGTTCGAGAAATACACGCACAACGCTTTCATTCCACTTTAATTGATTGGAAATAACTACGACACTACCCTGATCAATGACCACAAATAACTATAAGAATACTTATTGGTACAGGAAACCTTAACTACTAATACCTCATTTAAATAAATAAATATAAGGTGCCAATAAAAAACCAGTCAGGACTCAAAAACCTGACATCATGCTGAATTGGCTACCTGTTTTGGCACAGCCGTAAGACAGTTCCCTATCTAGATAGATAATATGTTTTCCTAAATTTTTTTGTTTGTGTATAATATAGCTTAGTATATATTCTTTTATGTTCGTACAATGTCTCGTGTCTGTGTTGGAATAAAGGTTTTTTCTTTCTTTCTAAATCATAATCATCATTTTCATATTTATTAACATCAATTCAAATTCAATTATGACTCATCAAGGTCCAATACATTTGGAGGAACCATTAACACGTACGGTCTAAAAATCATTCGTTAGCACAGTAGAAACTAAGAGTGTCCACGATTTGGTTGTTACGCCACTATGTTCATAGGCAGCTAACCATTAAGCAAACGAATGATCTTCAGCTTTCTCCGGGGACACTATCACTTGACACAATGTTTCCTGCACCTGATTTGGTCAACAATAAACTCTAGCACCCCGTGATAGTGATTAGCTAACCGAAGGTAGCGTTGGCACACTAGCCCGCACGTAGGCTCCACAAATTGATGTCACTGCCCCACTTGATGAAGATGCCCCAAATTGAATTGTAATGAAATCGGCGGTGATTAAATGAGTTATTGGTATTCGTATCAGGAGTCCTGGCGTGATTGAATTTGTATTCAGATCAGAAGACAAAATGGCGGCGTTAATAGCAAATAAAAAACTTACCAAAAAAATAAAAAACGCATTAGACATAACCATTACTAAAAACTGTTTAAGTAATTTCCTTCTCAGCGTGGTAATTAGTATAATAGGTATGTCGTTAGAGACAACTTAAGTAATAAGTTCTTAACCTAAAATATACACCTCTAAAACCTCGGAATGCAAACAGTTACAGATGTAAATAAATTCTCTACTCGTTTCCAACCAAATGATACGGTACATCGCCCTAGATTTTTGAATTGCACTCAATATCAACTGTATAATGCATCAATCGAGACACCCGCTTCGAACTTAACTATCAAATCATTTAAAGATCGAATTGTAATTTTTTTGTAGGACTCACAGAGCGAACAAAGTGTTCTCCCAAAGAGTATAATATTTTTTTGACGATGTGGTAGAACTCTGGAAAAAAATCTTATTGTGATTCACTCCTATATGGCCTTACAGCGGTTTCGGATATGTTTACAAAGAATTTAAAATGCAGAACGATGCATCTAATGAATAACAAATGTCACTACAAATGATATTGTATAATATACCAAAGATGCGAAGAACATAACAGTCCATCGTAAAGGTATGCTTACGAAACGTTTAAATTGTAACGTAACAATCCGATGTCGCGAAATAGTCCTGTTTTGTGTGGTGACACTATTAGTAACATTCTATTAATATTTAAGTCACGTTCGAGGATGCTACCGGTTGCAAGAACTATAAATGCATTTTACATGAGCTAAACATCAATATTCCTCTCGCAATTTTGTTTTGAGCACAGATCACAAAAATTTATTCTTGGTATTACCAATCTTGACATCGAATATTCTTAACTCATCATCTTTTTTATACATTTTATCCATCATGGTTTAAAATATATATAAAAAAGAATGGGAATAGACATAAAATACTATATGTGGAATCAACAGACAAAAATATCAATTCAACAGACTACTCGCAAGTGGCTAGGCCAGTTGTTGTCTATGCTCTGACTATCTCTGCATATGGGCTCATCTACTGCTTACCATCGCGTAGTGTGTTGAATTTTAAAAAAATGTGTACACGAATGTCGTCAAATTTAACACCACTTGCATTAAAAATTTTGAGATACAAGTTAAAAGGACACAAAGACTTGTCTCTGAACTTGATTCATGGCAAGATAGAAAGCCAAATGTATGAACTTAGCTAACACTACAAGTCCAGGGCCGTGATCGCGCTAAATACGAATGTATTTACCACAACCCAATCTCAGTCGAAAAAGTTACGGCCCAGCCACAGTCCATAGATTCGTACTCTTGTTCCCTCGTGTCGCCTCGTGTAGTGGCTGGGCCGTAACGTTTTCGACTGAGATATGGATGTGGCAAATACGTGCGTATTGAGCGCGATCGGGGCGCAGATGGAAGATATTTTCGCAACCCGTATCGTGAATGCCAAAGGTAAGTTACTTAGGTGCGGCTAAGAGTACTCGAATATTTGGTTCTGGTATTTTTCTACGTGCACAACAAACCGCGAGCAGCAACTCGACGAGCGGTCTTGACCGTTTTCAAACGAAAGACGTCAATGAACTGTGCATATTTCACTTTTACCATTTCTCAGTTTAAATTTACCCCGGAAATCTACAACTGCATTCACTGGAGTTGTAAGAGCATTGACGGATATACATAAAGATTAGTACTGTGCTATCGTTCACAGTTTTAGCGATAATTTTCAATCAATCGTCGGTCAGTGACTCATTACTAAGAACGAAATACAAAAAAAAACAATATGCTAAGAGCCAAGGCGACGAGATTGTCTCTTTTTATACATCAAATACAATACAATGCAAGTTCAGTTAGCATTATGATAATTTTATTCAAAATATAAACTCTTTCGAACACTCGTACCTAGTCGTTTTAGCAACGATCGTGCATTGCTATCATCTTTAAAATTACATTCTAGCAAAATTTGGCACAAGGTCATTCTTCTTTTAGCATCGTTAACTTGGGACATACTTGGGAAGATGGTAACCAATTTATTATCTATGTAAGTAATATTTTTCATGTTTCGCTGTCGAATTATTTCGTTAACTAGTAAGAAAATTAGGAGTAAAATAAGTTGAGAATCGAAAACATGTATTTGCGAAAGATTTTCGGCAAGCTTTTGACTTAAAATTAATAATTTATAAAATGTCCCTAACCTAAACGAAAAGACAAATTATTCTAAGAAATAAAAACCTTAAAAACACTTGAATAAAAGATGGATCATAAAAATATTGCAAAATGACTTGCACGATGAGAAAATAACAATTGAAGAACACGCATACTCTTGCGATGTTTATATTTCTAAATTCTTCCCTTTTCATTTTATTATCATCAACAGGTGCCTTGTACTTAAAGTAACCATTGGAAAATACATATTATTTGGATTTCAACACTTTCTCAGTTAACTAACAAATTTTCGCGGAAAATAACCAGGTTTTGAATAGATTAACACAAAAGTTAAAAGTTTAAAACACCTACAAATGGGGTGAAAATTTGTGCAATCATTATAAATAAATAAATAATAAATGTCTTCAGACATTCACACCTATCAACTAGCCCCATTTTAAGCAACTAATGCTGCTTAAACTAATATTCTGAATATATATAAATATACATATATAAACATCCAAGACTGGAGAACAGATGCCTGAAAATTCATCACCCAAACATTTGCCCCCACCGGAGATCGAACCCAGATCCTCTCGAGATGGCGACGCCTTGAGACCGGCGTACAGACCACTCGACCACGGAGGTCGTCAATCCAAATAATATCACTATTAAATATGTAAGCAAACAAAAATAAATAAAAGTGCTTGGGCAATTTATTATGTAAAATATTACAGAACAAAATTAAGGGTCTGGGCACACACATTCTTTATACGTACTTTAAATAAAATATTGACTACTCACTCAATGTCACTGAAAATGATAATTGTTCACGGCTTTAAAAAAAGTTTGTATGTTTCGACAGTGCAAACATTACAAAAATAGTACCAAAAATTCGAAATGGATTTATTAGCAGCAATTGCAAAACTATTTTGTATGTACCCGATTGCGAATTGCAACTAAGTATGGTTGACCCAACAACAAGCGTAACACGGCACTAAAACAGACTCTAATGTGATGGAAATAAGGTGCATAAAAACATGTAGAAGTGGTAACTCTCAGGAGCTGAGATCGTGATGTTTAGTACATATTTCACAATGACATTTAGGTTGCCATATAAGTCAAATTCACACATTACTGACATAACTTCTATGCCGTGGTTACACAATTAATATTTTTACCTAAAAAATATGCCATGCAAAACTTTTGCGTTACTGCCCCTGATTTCAAACACCATAAATTAGTGAATTATTAAAATTCATAATAATTTTGAAAGATTTTATAAATCCGTCGTTAGACCAGTCGTAATGTATGGATCTGAACGAAACCGATGGATGAAAGAAAACTGCACTCAGCTGAGATGCGAATGCTGCGATGGATGTGTGGAGTCACAGGAATGGACAAGACCAGGAATGAGTATAATATAAGAGGAAGTTTGAAAGTAGCGCCAGTGACAGAAAAGATTAGGAGCAATAGGTTAGCGTGGTATGGACATGTGATGAGGAGGGATGAATGTCAAATTACAAGAAGGATGCTGAGCATGGATGTGTACGGACCTAGAGTGAGAGGAAGACTAAAGGAGTGGATGCTGAGCTGAAAAGGACAAGAAGAAGAAGATAATAATTTTGTAAGACTGTAAACACACATTTATAATAATTAACCTTGGCCAGATGGGGTAGAAACGAAGATAAACAAACTAGAGTCCACGTAAGCTGTAATAAAAGATATTAATATTAATGCCAAATAAGCTTCACGTTCCCCCTTGCCCTTGGCGAGCACCGCGAACACCGGTATTCGCAAACAATAGATGTTTCTATTGTGTCTCTTTTGTGCCCCTTGACTAGTTACGATATTTATGAAATGATTGACGTAAAGATAATTATGACAGAATCGACGGGACCATTCAAAAGCATTTAAAAGCGTGAGGTCATCACAGATCAAATGTGGGTGCTTACCCCTTCGGGGAAGAGGCGTGATGATATGTTATGTGATCATCACAGAAAGGACGAGGCTTGCAAAACACGAAGAAAGCTTATTGAAAACATTTTAATATTTTAATTAGTACCTAGATCCCTTTAATTCTCTCAATGTTTTTATAGACATCAACGATTTTAAAGATTAGCAAACATGAACCTAACAAGGTGCTACTAGAAGTAATTCAAAACTAGCTAAGTAATAGTCCATGTACGGTATTCTTGGAGATTTCTTCAAACTCGTCCGCGCGGAATAGGAAGTTAGCAGTTCATGGCACTGTGCAGAAAAAACATTATTGACTTTATTGGTTCTAAGCTAAGGTTCTAAGGTTTGTGATAGCAAAATGGCTGCATATCCTTGATTCATCCCTGAAAGCTTTTTCCTTCCTGCAAACTCGCAAAATTCAGCCTTCGCTTAGAATATAACAGACAGTCATAGTACCCAACACCGTGCCAGAACACGATTTTTTGAATCTATAGATAATTCCTATTGCCGTTGCCTAGAATAGTTATGACGTACCCAGTAAATTTCCTACCTGTAAAGTCTTTAAAGTCAGAACCAAAATTGCTTCGTTGCGACAGATTTTATGTTGCAGACTCTGCACCAAGTCTCCCAATAGTAAATTATTCATCTATGAATTTCAGCTTACATAACACCAGATGACGATTTAATGCAATTTAATACATACGTAATATTTTTTTATACAAAAGTATGCGTGTAGGCAGAGATTGCGTAGCCCTTCAATTACGACTTTTTTATAAAGTAATAATAATATAATATTGTTAAATACATATGTATAATAGTAATACATTTCACAGTAACTTTAGAGTAAGTAAATAATTTTGAAACACTGCCTATATTGAGATTCTATTGAAATCGCACTAACAAAGAACTTAATGCAATCGTATAGAGAAACCATTTTTTTTCTCAGGCTTAGTTTGAGTTGGTCTGCAATCTATGGCATAGACAGTAGTGTACTACACAAAATTATGGAGTCTAACACCTTGTAATAAGACCTACTTTGCAATTAACAGCTTCACTTAGCTTTTACCAGTAAGTTTAAGATCGGGGTCAAGTAGCCAGTAATTTTGTGTACATTTTGGGTCAGTTTGACCTAAAGTTCTCGAGATCTGGGTAAACCAGTTCCCTTAATAATAAAGTTTAAGGCCAGGCCACTTTGGACGATTGCGATGAAAATATTAATTTATTACTTTAAAAAACTAAAAGCAAGGTCAAAGTGGTGAAAGGAGACAGAGCTCACGTATGCATTTTTAATGCAAAACTTGTCATATATTATAGGTCAACATAATAAACTTGAACTGCAAAGATTCTATTGTGTGGTATGTGACGTCGTTCTTGTTGTTAGAATTTTGGTTTGAATTACAGTGTTTATGAATTCCTATGGTGCGTCTTAACGGCAATTGTAGAGGTAATAAGCTTGTCCCTTTTTTTTACTTTCAATTACTTTCAATGTGTGGGTGTGCAATGCACCTCTGCTTTGGAAATATCTTATTTGAATTAAAATCTTGAAATCAAACTTTTTCATAGTAAACAACACTTTCATAAATTTAATGGTCATTTCTTCACATTTGAGTAATTAGGTGCATAAAATTAAAATAAAACAAAATTACAAATTAAAATTTTTAATATTCAGGTCAAGTTGCCAACATTTAATACACTCTGATAATTTTTTATTTCATCTAAACACTCTTATAGACGACCTAAGAATAATCACAGCATGTAGGTACAGATTACAACGAAAGGTAGGATTTGCAAGACTAAAAACGACTTTTCATTGCAAAAGTTCTAATAAACACTTAATAAATAAGATCCTAACGAGTTTCATACCATTTTAATCACCATAAAGTGCACTTTCTGTAAGTATAACTTTGATATTTGTAAGTTTTATACTGTTTAAGAAAATCTAAGAGTTCCAATGTAGCGGGTGGCCCGGTTTATTTGCTGTCAAGTATAGATGACTTTATTATGATTGGAGTATTTCTAGAGGAAGAAATGGCCAAATGTAATTTAGGAAAGACAAGGTTGGATGTGGTAGATTTTTATTTTAAGACATGTTACCCCTAATAGTGAATGGGAGTGAATGTTGATATGGCGTGTGATAGGGGAGAGTGGAGGAGAAAGACTCGTTGCGCCGACCCCAAATGAAATTGGGAAAAGGGTAGGCTAATAATGGTGACATGTTACCCCTAAGATTACTTTCTAGAATATGTTTAAATTTATATTTTATTCCAATGTTTAAGCAAAAAAAAAAAATCAAACATCCTAAATACAAAACAGAAAAGGTCTGGCTATTTTTTAATCTACATGTCATATGATTATGTATCTTCCTACAAATATTACTTCTCAATTAACACGATGTATTTTAACAGATTTAACGGTATTTTCCGCTCCGATTCGTAGCTGGCCGACTTTTAAAGTAATTTCTAACTTAAAAAAGAAAATAGTGATTATAACACATATGATAAGTAAAAAAAAATATGATTGTATTTTGTTTCTCATTATATTATATGTACTTATAATATTAATTAATTCACAAACAACTGGGCTTTTAAAAAGTAAACATTTGCAATTCATTTTAGGATCCTGTTATGAATTTAATTGTAAATTGTTTGTTTACAAGATCTTTATAGATTACAAGATTGTTATAGAGCAGGTCACTCTCTTGAAAATTATCTATTTAAAATTATTAAAATATCTACCTACATTAGATTAATTTGACGGTATAAAAGCTCACGAATTCCGGTGAATAATTACAAAAACGTCCATTATAAGCCACAAGATTACAAGAAATCAGTTCTAAAGTTTCAAAAGAAAATTTTTTTTTGTTTCCTTTTGAAGATATACAAAAAAAAACAATTTGTTTATTATTTAACGCGTCATTTCACACTTGGTCAATTTACACTTTCAAACAAAATCGAAATGTGAGAATATTTTCTGCAAATATTAAGAAAACAAATGAACATCACACCTGGTTCGAAACACTCTGAACCTTAAATTGTGACACACAAGTTATACTTTCATTTCTTATTAGTGTAATGTAATGTCAAAAAGTGAAGATTATTTGTAAACATATTGACGGATATTTTGATGACAGATGTTTGCAAAACGCAAAAAAAAATCATTTAGGTGAAGACCTGAAGGACCCCTGAATAATACTCTGAAACATACATATAATCACGACTATTATCCCCCAAGGGTTAGTCAGAGACTAGGCAAAAGCACCGCAAAGCAGTCCACTGCCATAGACCGCGCTTAATACTTTGATATGTGGAATTATTTAATAGAAGTCACAATAATGTAAAAAAATAATGAAAAATTTATATATACTTTGTAGTCACGGTCGAAACTGATATTGTCGTATTTTTCTTTATAAGATAGGTGTGATTCAATCTATACAATAAAAAAATCTAATAGTTACTTAATTCCTGTACTTTTGGTAACTTTTTACAGATTCAAAATAAATTATATTAGGTCCTTACCAATGAAATTGGTGTTATGTATGGAGATTTTGGGGATGTCTGCATTTTACATACTAACATTTTATCAGTTTTCTTCACAACGACAAATCCAGAGATAATAATATTTGGCATGTATCATTAGACAAGCTTTAGCAATATGTGTGTAAACTTGCTTGATAAAAATTTGTGTAAATCACACTTCATAAAAATTATTTATCGTTTTTATGTTAATGCAAATCAAATGATGTATTCGGGAGGCAGTTAAAAATAATTGTCTTTGTGTCTAATTTTAACACAATTAAACTTACAGAAAATTATCAAATTAAATAATACGAGCTCAAATATATGGTCTATTTTTGGAAGAGGCAATTATTTTATAAGAATGTTCTGAAACTTAATAGTTCCGGACAAATTGCTAAGACAGAATAAAAACACCAATTTCATAGGCAAGGACCCAATATATCCTAATTTTGTTGTTTACAAGTGTTGTAATAATTTTCTTATCCAATTCTTTTAGTTGTGGTAATATTAAAACGACTACCATTCACAGCTGATTCTAAGCAAGACAATTGGAATCATTCTGAGAATATACCAGCGGTCAATTACAATACAATATACCAGAAGCAAGCAGTCAGAGACATGAGATTGCGTAGACATAAACACAATACTAACTGCACAGTAACCATACAATTTAAATGGGTTGCGTGCAGCTTTAAGAGACTCAATTACTACAATAAAATTTTTATGAATGGGTACTAATGCTTTAATTGTACGGTATTAGAATTTGAATTTATGTATTTCTTACATCATTAATTGTTTGCGATACTTTTTACTATCATTTTTATATAAATTGTGATAGGTAAGCTACGGCACAAACGGCCGCAATTATAGACGTAATTTAACCTAATGTTCATTATTGAATTTAAAAATCCACTTTGTTTATTGAAATTATATTAAGTGTAATTTTTTGTTCCAAGTAACCATTAAATTAATGAAAGACCCTAAGTGCGGCAGTTAGATACTAACCCGAGTAATTAAATTCTAGATCTAGAGACTTTTATTTCTAAACGTAAAAGCGACAGTTATGTTCTGAGCGTCAGACAAAACAGATTTATCATTCACGACCTCACGTAGAGAGTGAAATTATGTAAACGACAGTACACCACGAAGTTCATTGCGTTGTTAAAACCGCCAACCAACGACGAACTTGATATTACAATTGCAATGGAACTTGAATAGAGCGTTGTAGTGAAACCGTTGTTCTGTTGTAGAGATATTCAATTAGGGTAGTAACTCTGAATTGCTAGTGAAAGTATGGACAAAAGAAATCTCTATTGCCATTCTGACAGATTTTGTCTAAAGAAAAAAGTAATTTAACAAAATTCTGTGTAAAACCAGCGAGTTAATTTGGTAATGAAAGTCGCCACGGACCATTAAAATTCCTCAAAGCTACGTCAACTAGAACTGTTAGCATTATAGTAATAAGAACACGTTTGCAAACAGCTGTTATCCATACCCATATCATAACGGTATCAAGGACAAGGTCATTGTCCGTTCTTAGTTCTACTACTCGTTACTAGATGGCGCCGCACGAATCTGAATCACGCTATCGTTTTCCCTCAATGCCACTACATAGTCTCAGGCGTACTATTGCTAAAGTGCCATCAGGAGGGTCTTAACTGACTCGACTGAACAGCGAGTGATGAACTCGGGATATGAATCTTTGTGATTCCGCACCACTCGCTGTCAGGTCAACTATCGCAGACCTGGCAGTTGACTAACTGACGCTGTTTTTGGCCACTTTTATTACAAATTTATAAACAATATTGAACAACATGATTATAAAGCAAACGTGCGCATACATAATGTATGTACACATAATTAAATAAATCAATTAGGTAATGTAATTAGTTTAAAATACTGCAATTATCCAAATAAATAAGTACCATCTGAAACTCGAAAAGCTTATTCTTTAAATAATTAAAAAAGTTCTTCAGTGGACAGCACGCTTTTGCAATGTTTGGAATTTTTAAACTTTTATATGAATTTTTATTAATTTATCATACAGTACACTATAGCAAATAAAAGTATTTTTAGAACTAGAAATATTATTAAAAGTTATAAGGTAACATAGATTTATGAGTAAAATTAAATATCTCTCCAGTGATCGGAGTAGGTAGAGCTATTTTATGTACATGCCATATGATCGAATAATATTGATATGTAACAATTTCATATATTTAACAAGAATCAACATTAATTTAACATTTTTATTCTGTAGTTGTATAAGAACATTATCGTACATATTATTATTTGATCCTCAAAAATCTAACCATGCATTTTACTGCAATAAAAACATAAAATCACCAACCAACCAACCACCACCAAATTTACTTATTGAAACAAAACAATGTTACCATTTTTATACTTATTGATAAAAATAATTATAATCACTATGAAAAAAAAAATAATAATAATGGAATCCCGGAGTATTAGTAATAACCCTGAGGAATATCCATATTAACCTGATGTTTGCGGTCAATGAACCTAAATAGCTCTACCTACTCCGATCAGTGCTTATGGCTCAATGTTTTATTATTAACTATTGATTTTATTTTCTTACTGTTATAGTTAAGACGAACATAAGGTTAAAAAAAAATTACTGGTCGACCGCAAACTTCGTAGCGTTTAAAAGTAAATAATCTTTTTAAAAGCGGTTTTCTTCGAGGAATTAGATATCCGAGTTAAAACACTACTGGCATGAATAAACACGACATACCATTAGGGGAGTTCTATATCCAGCAGTGGACTGATGTTGATTGATGATGACGTCATGCAGCATATTTTACACATTACCTGTAACAAAAAGAACAACATATAAGCTCATGGTGGATAGATGTAACGTTACATATTGACTTTAGTAGACAATGTGATCATTTACATTTGAATAAATTAAAATGTCGAACATTTGTATACACAGTTATGTGGTTGATGTATTAGAACAACATTAGAAATATCAGATTTTATGATTCTTTAATTTGGTACTGCTTAATTTTTAAAGATATCGGTAGTGTAACTTTTTTATCACAAACTAGATGTTTCCCGCGACTTCTTCCGCGGTTGATATGGATTTTTAAATATTCCACGGGAATTAATTTTCCGGAATAAAAAGTATCTAAGATGTTGACCAGCGATATAAAGTATCACCATGCAAAATTTCATTAAAATCGGTCTAGCCATTTCGGAGATTAGCCCGTACAAACAGACAGAAAAACAAAAATTTTAAAAATAGTTTTTTGGTATTTTCCCTCTGTTTAGATCCAGCTTGACTTCGTTTTAAGCATTATTTCTCTATGAACAGACATTCGACCTCGACAGTTTTACTTTACCTATGTTCTTACTGAATGGTTACTAAAAAAGTTCTCTATTTACAAATTCATTGTTAGTGTATAAACCAAAGTCAGCTATTGCAGTTGTTTCAAATTTATATTAACGTCCTGTCTTTTCCTTACTTCAGGAAACAGAGAAGAGAGCGCCAGTGCTCCTCACACCATGGGCCAAGAACAGTCATATGCTGGTCATCCTAGCGTGTCCCCAGTACCTCGATACAAAGACAACTACGAGTACAGAGGCTCCATCGACTATCGAACCGACAAAGATTACACACACAAGCTCCGACGAAGCGGCGACAGTTTTAAAAGCAACAACTCATCCACAGAAAGCAGTGGATACCGAAGCGGATCCAGCGGATACGAATGCAACTCCAACAGATCATCCAAAAGCGAATACTACTGCACTTCTTTATACAAGAACGCTCATTACAAAGACATCAATAAAGAACTATACAAGCCTGTAAAAATAAAAGAAAAGCGGCACAAACTCCAACTATTAGACATTGAGAAGGACCAACTGAAAAGCGCGAGGCTACAAAGTTATATTGACTCTGAAAAAGTCAGTAAAACTGTACCGGCTCCGAAGAAATCGGGCATAAGGAATTATACTCCGAAAATTTTGTCGGAGGAGGATCAGAGGAAAAAGGTTGAGTGGATTTAGGAGAGCCAAGTCTAGTGTAGTTGTAATATAGGTAGTAGATGAGTATATATTGTGATAATGGAGGCGGCAGGGGCACTGGCAAGCTTGGCTCCGTCACCGATCACCGTGCTAGGTCTGGTACCACTCCTGGCACTCGGGATTACGTATTTCAGATACCAGCAATACGATCCGGAGTCCTATGTATCGGATATCAGTGAGGTTGGTGTTTTTATTTAGTTTCTACTTTGAAGTAATTTCTAAGGGCCTGTTTCACAATCGACGAGTAAGTTCTGAGTAGCTTACTTAGCAGATCATTTGACAGTTGTTATATGAAATTTATGTCAATTGAACTGCCAAGTAAGCTATTCAGAACTTACTCGTACGAGTAACTGCCAAGTAAGCTACTCAGAACTTAATCGTCGATTGTGAAACAGGCCCTAAAACTGGTTATAACAAACTGACAGTTTTGTTAAATGTTTACTCATGTCAGATATACATTATGTGATTTGTTTGTATTAACTACAAGAAATACATAAATAAACATTCTTGACGACTTTGTACAGTCATGTGCAAAAGGGTGTTATGATTATTCTTTATTTCGTTATTATATGTAATATAATTAATTATTCTCCTGACCAAATAATTATTTAACCGCCCAAATAATTATATTACTGACTAAATTATTTTTCGGCTGACCTTTTTGTTGCTGACCAAATATTTAAATAACAGCCCAATTACTTCCCGTGCAAATATATATGTTTACACTTTTAACATATGAAACTCTTTATTCCCTTGTAATAAGAGTCATTAACTAACAAACGTGTATACATATTTTTGCACGAGACTGTACGAATAACATAATGCTATGCATTTTGCCTAGGTAAGAGACATGAATAAGGATTTATTTACTTATTATTTCAAAATTTCCTTTCAGATCCTGCCGATCTACGACTTCATAGTAGTCGGCGGCGGTTCAGCAGGCGCGGTGGTGGCGTCGCGTCTCTCCGAAATCGGCAACTGGACCGTGCTGCTGCTTGAGGCCGGCCAGGACGAGAACGAGATCTCCGACATCCCCGCGCTGGCCGGCTACACGCAGCTCTCCGAGATGGACTGGCAGTATCAGACCACGCCCTCCAACAACCGCTCCTACTGCCTCGCGATGAACGGCGACCGCTGCAACTGGCCCAGAGGCAAAGTACTCGGCGGCTGCAGCGTCCTCAACGCCATGGTCTACGTCAGAGGCAATCGGAACGACTACGATCTCTGGGAGGCTCTCGGCAACCCCGGCTGGTCCTACGATCACGTTTTACCGTACTTCTTAAAATCAGAAGACAACAGAAACCCGTATTTAGTCAACACGCCTTACCATTCTGCCGGTGGATATTTAACCATTCAAGAAGCCCCTTGGCGAACTCCGCTTTCAGTAGCATTCGTCAAAGCCGGAATGGAACTGGGTTACGAGAATCGTGACATAAATGGAGCGAAACAGACCGGTTTCATGCTAACCCAGGCAACGATGCGACGCGGCAGCCGGTGCAGTACCGCCAAGGCTTTTCTGCGACCTGTGCGGCAAAGAGCCAACCTTCACATAGCATTAGGAGCTCAAGTTACGAGGATACTAATAAACCCAGTAAAGAAACAGGCTTACGGCGTTGAGTTTGTACGGAACGGCCAAAGACATAAGGTACGCATTAAAAGGGAAGTAGTTATGTCAGCGGGATCTTTGTCTACGCCTAAATTGATGATGTTAAGCGGAATCGGCCCAGCAGATCATTTAAAAGAAATGGGCATACCTGTTCTTGCAAATTTGAAAGTTGGTCACAACTTACAAGACCACGTGGGTCTCGGCGGTCTCACGTTCGTCGTGAATAAGCCAGTCACGTTTAAAAAGGACCGCTTTCAAACATTCTCTGTGGCGATGAACTACATATTATACGAGAAAGGTCCAATGACCACGCAGGGGGTCGAAGGTCTCGCGTTTGTAAATACGAAGTACGCGCCCACTTCCGGCAATTGGCCCGACATACAATTCCACTTCGCTCCCAGTTCGGTCAACTCCGACGGTGGGGAGCAAATCAGGCGTATATTGAACCTTCGAGACCGCGTCTACAACACAGTTTACAAGCCAATGGAAAACGCTGAGACGTGGACTATTTTACCGTTGCTTCTGCGTCCGAAAAGTTCGGGTTGGATAAAGTTGAGAAGCAGAAATCCATTACATCCTCCTTCTATAGAGCCTAATTACTTCGCTTACAAAGAGGACATACAAGTGCTGACTGAGGGTATAAAGATTGCAATGGCTATATCAAACACGACTGCTTTTCAACGATACGGGTCGAGACCTCATAACATTCCTTTACCTGGCTGCCAACATTTGACCCTATTCAGTGATGAATATTGGGAGTGTTGTCTTAAGCAGTTTACCTTTACCATTTACCACCCTACGGGGACATGTAAGATGGGTCCGAAGCACGACCAGGACGCTGTGGTGGACCCAAGGCTTCGCGTGCACGGTATAGCTAACTTGAGAGTGGTAGACGCTAGTATAATGCCCACAATCATTAGTGGGAACCCTAACGCTCCAGTTATCATGATAGCCGAAAAAGCGTCGGACATGATCAAGGAAGATTGGCTCGTGTTATGACAGTGTTGATTAAATTATATTATTTATAGACTGAAGTGAAAGACCATTTAATTTTAACTTGGCTTATTGCAAAAGTAGTGGAAATTGCGCAATAAGAAACATTTAGTAAGACAACTCATAATTACTAAGTGATATTAGACAGATGAAAGTGCGTGTGTGATTAACAAGTGAGTTTTAGTAGAATAAAAAATTTCTGTTGACTACAATGTATATTAATTAATTAAGATTAAGTTAAGTATCGTAATAGTACTATATTTGTGTTTGTATATTTAAATGAACAAAATATTTTAATTACGTTGTAAATAGTGAAGAGACAATTTTATTTGTGTTAAGAATTGAGTCGTAGTTGGTATTTTATTAAATAAAATTATTGCTTGCTTGTAAAGTGCTGTAATAAATGCGTCTTAAAATAATAGTACTTTTTTATTTAAATTTGGTATGAATTCAATATTTATAAAACAAGTCAAAGTTTTTTATGGATAAGTGAGAAGTGACGTTCTAACAACTCATAGAGAAAATTAAACTTAATAGAATGCAATATGCAATATTTCAAAATAAAGTATACTTTATTTTCAGTACAACTAAAAATAGTACCGAAACAAAAGACGCAGATTTTTAGTATATTAAATTTAATGCTAAAATGCTAGAATGGTGTCGATAGACATAAAATATATGAACGAGACAGAACTACTTTATCTTCAAGAACATCAAGTCAATTGATAAATGTGGATTTTGATAAATATGTGAGACCCTGAAATCATAAATATTTATTACCAAAATTCACAAGTTTTAAAAATTCTACTGTGATTACAACATTCAGTAATGTTGAAAGAATTATAAAAAAATAATAACCACTAGTTAAATAAGGAATTGTAATAAGATGATTCAAAGTAAATTGTGTGAACAGCGCCATCTCACGACAAAACACTGAAATATTTTAAATTAACTTGCTGTGTTAAAATAGCAGCAAGTTACAAAAGCATGCTTTTATGTTATACTTTTTTCACCATATTAACACTAGGTGGCGCTGAAAAATATTTGACTGTCAATCCCAAATATGGCTGCAACTCTGCAAGGTACAAAAGTGTAATTGTGTGAATAGAAAAGGAATTTAAATACATATACGCTAGCTATAGAAATAGCTAGCGTAAAATGGTTCATAAAGTACAAATATAATATAAGGATTTGCTGGAGAATGTAATTATTATGCCGAAAAATATCTAAGATTACCTTGAATGATATTGAAAATTCATAATTATTTTTCCTACTTATACAACCATAAATTTCCCAGTAATGAATTGTGCAATACACTGGATCGATCAATACTATATGATTATGCTGCTATGCAACATTCTAGTTTCAGGTGCAGTCATCGATTCATACTTGTATTTACATAATATTGATGATAGATAAATAAATAACTGGTATCAACAGTGGATTACACGAATAAAGTACGTAAATCAATATTCGGACGCACGTGACTGTAAAACGAAACATACCTAACAAAATAGTTTATTTTTACACGGATTTTCATTTAATCAAGAGAAAAACAATAAAAATATTGTCATTTTTAACACAAGTAGGTATGCTAATATTGGTTATTAGGCAATTAGTGTATGATTCGATAAAATAAACAAAGGATACTATTTATAGACGTATTTGGAAAAAATAACTACGACAATATACTCAGATATTTAAAAAGATGGATCTATCTGACAGCTAGAAATGCTCTTTATTTTTTTTTTAATTGACAGCTAATGAGCGAAGTGCTGTGGTACGAGTCATGTATTCATATAGTACTCGTACCACATAAGATTTTCAGTTATTCTACATTATATCACTTTATTTTATTTACCTACTACCTACGACTAGCGGTATAACTCATGCCAATATCTCAGACTAATTACAGACTATACCTGCATCAGATACGTCATTTACATTTCCTCTAAAGTACGGAAAGATGAATTTATTACATAAAGCTTCACCTATGTAACCTCATATAATAAAAGTTAATATGTTATTGAAGATAACGACAGCAACAATAATGGTTGGTTATCCAATGATCAAATTCCATGATTGTAATTGACCAGTCACTGTGCATAAAGCATTCAGTAAATATAGGTTGTGCTGTGCATCGGATAGTCAGATCAAAATCTTAAAGTAGGCTTATAATTAATAAAAATATTTAAATATTGATACAGTGCTGCCTAAGGGTATTCTAAAACACAAGATCAAATGGACGGGGAAACGAGATGTGAATCGAGTGTGGGAGACTGTGTATGCAGTGAGAAGAAAGATGTGAATGTTGAGCTAACGAATGTCAAAGTGGAAGAAGAACACATGTGACAACACAACTCTAGAGTAGGGAAAAGGTAGTAAGAAGAACAATTTACAAGAACAACTGAAAAGGTCGTACCAACAAAATACGGTCTCATTGCTGAAAACACACACCATGAAGCTTTGGGCAGAAAACATTCTTGACACGACTTATTTTGGAATCTGGGACTAAGGTCCGCTTGCAGTAAAAATCTAGAATAAAACTGTATTTAGTCTTGAAAATTTACATATTTGACAAATTATAGATTTAAATATTAGGTCCTTACCTATGAAATTGGTGTTTTGTATGGAGATTTTGAGGATGTCTGCATTTTACATACTAACATTTTATCAGTTTTCTTCACAACGACAAATCCAGAGATAATAATATTTGGCATGTATCATTAGACAAGCTTTAGCAATATGTGTGTGAACACGCTTAATAAAAATTATTCATCGTTTTTATGTTAATGCAAATCAAATGATGTATTCGGGAGGCAGTTAAAAATAATTGTCTTTGTGTCTAATTTTAACACAATTAAACTTACAAAAAATTATCAAATTAAATAATATGAGCTCAAATATATGGTCTATTTTTAGAAGAGGCAATTATTTTATAAGAATGTTTTGAAACTTAATAGTTACGGACAAATTGCTAAGACAGAATTAAAACACCAATTTCATAGGTAAGGACCCAATATTTATTTTCACTTGCGTTTATTTTACTGTCCTGCTGTCACCAAACGCATCGTAAAAGAGTATATTGACAAAGTTTCGTAGTGTGCGCTGCTGGAATACTGGCCGCAAAGAAAACGACACTAGAATAAAAACAATTAAAATTCTTACAAGACATTTGAGTTCGTATTACACGAATAAATTTTCGTATTCATATCACGATTTAACCTAATTAAGGGTCTGTCTGCAAAATCGAACGCCTTTCTTAGGGGCAGTTGCTGTTACTAATTGTAATGCTGCAAGCTAGCGCTGAGCCGCTGTGTGCTGGCGCGCACGTAGGCATCTTATATAACTAGAAACATTACCCGTCTGTGAGTGGTGGTCACAGATAAGTTTAGGACAGTGAGAAATGTTTAAAGATCTATCTAAGGGTGCCTTTCCACCAGAGCTATGCTACGTGGCTATGCTGAGTGCGAGAAAAAATAGGCACCATTTTGCGAGTCACGTTGTGGTGATGTAGAAATAATACTTGCGAGATGATAGAATTCAAGAGACACAACTGGAACAATCTCTAAACAATATCACTGAATACAAAACTATAAGATATTATCAAAGGAAGGACTACTTACAATAGCGCATTGGAAAAGTTATTTGAACATTTACGTTATAGTTTTATTAACTATAATATATTTTATAATTTTATTATCAACAAATAAATTTATTGGTGTCGAGACAACCCCTCCAGACGCCGACTCTGATAGGAATAAAGTTGGAGACCAAAAACAATGAAAAAAGACAGATGGTTAGTTTAAAGCCAGAGAAAATGGTAGAACGACAGTTCAGTTCTACAACAGTTCTACAGTTCTACAGAGTAGAACGCAGTAACAGCAAAGAGTCGCTGATACTGATATAGCGCCTCGTTACAACTTGAAACGAAGTTTTTTCCTTGCTTACAGCAAAGCTACAGAGCACTGCTCTGGTGGAAAGGCACCCTTAGGCCCAATTGCACGGTCGAGAGTTAGCGCCTAACTCAGGGTTTCTCATATTTGCCTCAGAGTTAGGTGCTAACTCTCGACTGCGCAAGTGGGCTTAGCGTATATTGAGGAGCTCAGTAGCATGGCTATTGGTTCGTCTTTTTATACTATTAAAAAAACAAAACCTTTTAAAAATATCTTCCTGTAGATCGTAGAGAAAGAAAGATAAGACAAAAATTTTGATTTACCTATTTTAAATCAATAACTTTACTTCATTACGGGCATTATTAACGATACAGGCCGTCGAATATATTTTACTCATATTGTCCTCAGCCTATATGCGTCCTACTGCTGGGCACAGGCCTTCCTCATGGAGAAACACATGAAGAGGACCGTAACACCACCACGCTGGCCCAATGCGGGTTGGTGGGTACAAACAGTCGCAATAGCGACCGGGACCTACGGCTTAACGTGCCTTCCGAAGCACTGAGGAGCGCGAGAATACAAAGTTTTGGCCACCCATCCACGGCCTAACCATGGCGAAGGTAGCTTTGTTTTCAATCGAAAGCCAAAGCGTACTGACCACTATGCCACTGAGCTCCTCGTTACTCATATTTCGCTTAGTAATTATGCAAGCTCTTAAAAATGGCTTTTAATATACTATTATACTGATCCTTAGTATACTGCGTTTCCGTACCGCAACGACACCATTGCATTAATTACATTGTGCATAATTTCCATGTAATAACAGACAATCCCGACATTTGGTGACACAAGTAGCTTATTGAGAATGTGAAATTAACCTTTTGTTAGTACCTTTGGTTTCATTTGCGAATAAATTACTTAATTTGTATTTTTTTATTTATTGTATAGATAGGTATACTGGTATATAAAAATATATATTAAATAGAGTTACAGGCTCATTCCCTGTTACATGAGTGTTAGAATGGTTACTGATTGTAGAACAATTTCTCCATAGGTCGCTGGTTCAAGTCCGGCTCGAAGGACCAATATGGTTGGACTGAGTGGCTACTGAAGTTAGAATAATTTCTCTGGTTTTATTTTGAACCTTACGAAACCCCATTAGTTAAGAGTAACCACCCAGTCCAACCATACAGGCTAATTCTGAGTTAAATGAGTGTTATGGACAGAAACCCCAATGTAAAACACAAACGGTTTGTTTTAAATGTCACAAACACAGGTAATGGTAAAGAAAACTACAAAAAAAAAAACAATGTTAAGCAACGAGGACGCAGTCGTCTCAACAAGGGTTTAGACATATCATCAGAAATGCGGCGTTAAGCATTTACACCTCTGTCTACACTTTCAATGATATAGGATAATTATACCAACTGCAAATACTCCACTTAAGAAAAGTTCTAAAAAATTTTTAAACCTTGATCTTCAAGCCATGTCATAAAAAAGAGGTGGAAAAATGTATGTATAACAAAATTATGGAAGGAGGTTGAATCACGAAATTGCACATACGCGTGGATCACGCTTTTTTTATTTTCAAAGCAATGAATTCAGTATTTAAGTTTTTATTGCAAATGCAATTGTAATAAACTTGTTTTTATTCTGTCGAAGGAAAAATTTTAGGTATTTTTTGGTATTAAGTCAGTAAGTAATTAAATCCTGATGAAATATAAATAATTTATGCAAACAGCTAAAATGTGCGTCACTAATAGACGAACACAAGTATGTTGTCATGGCTATCATGTGTTTGTGGGACAAAGATTTTTACCTTTAGCCTCATGTAACATAAGGAATTAACATAAGGCAAAAGGTACACCATACACCTGCACGGTGAAACTATTTTATCCACGAAAACAAATTTTATCTTTTTTTATTATCAGCGAACAGACAGATGATCTCTTCCGCCATTTTAATTTCTTAATCCCAATTGCAATCACGTTACTAGAGCAATCTTTTGTATTCTTGCATTATTTGTGGAGCGCTGATCGCCCACATAACGCCTTTTGTTGCTATGTCCACAATGGATACGATTTTGTGGAACGGAATAGAAAATCAGCTTAAGCATTAGGCAATCTGTGGTTAATGTTTACAGACGGTGGTTGGTATAATTTTTTTTAAATAATTACAAATAACACACTCATACAGTGTACAACAAATATGTATCTCATACGACGACAAGTTGAATATCCGATATTAAATATTTTAGTGGGTAAGAAAACATTTCGCTCCTTGAATGCGGACGACCAAGCCAGACAAATAATATACATATAATTATTCTTAAGGAAGCCTTTTAATTATCGCTATATTTTTCCACTTTTACAGATATTAAATTCTTTTCTCTGAGCAAAAATGGAATTGTGCTTAAATGTCATTGTCATTTTATATAGTACTAGTGGCTTCCACCGGTTTTACCAGCGTGGTAAGTGTTCCAATGGGAATCGGGATAAAAAGTAGCCTATTGTCCTTCTAACTATATGTGTACCCAATTTCGATTAAATCGGTTCAGTAGTTTTGACGGGAAAGCGAGACCGACAAACAGACAGAGTTCTTTTCGCATTCATAATATTAGTATGGATTTTTTCTCAAGATATAAAATTAAGCTCAACTGCCCAAGAAGTGTGACGAAAACCCCTTGACATTTTTCTCGACCTGCAATACATGACGACCTCCGTGGTGGTCTGTATGCCGGTTTCAAGGCATTACCATCTCGAGAGGTTCAGGGTTCGATCCCCGGTGGGGGCAAATGTTTGTGTGATGAATACAGGCATTTATTCTTCAGTCTTGGATGTTTATATATGTATTACATTTTCTGAATATTTATATGTATTTATCGAATATATTTATCTGTCATCTAGCATCCGTCCACAAGCAGCAGTAGTTGCTTAAAATGGGGCTAGTTGATAGGTGTGAATGTCTGAAGATATTAGATATCTTTTTGGGAATATTTTCAACAAAAGCAGTGACTAAGAATTTTATATCCTTTATGTGATACTCCGCTATTTCCCCTATCTCATGGTTACAGTACTGTCTAGTTATATAACCGTTTATTTTGTAGATAGCTCGTCTGTGTCCTTTGTTTCATTAACCTACTTTCTAAGTTAAGAATTATATCCTGACTATTTTATTTTATTCCTGCTTAGTTCACTAGTAGAGATATCAGCCGAATATTTTTTTTTGTACTTAATTACTTCGAACACTTTGAAATTGTCAAAGGGCATGACATTTGATGTTGCATTAAATCAATATTGATCTGTTAACATTACATTACAGAGTAGGGCTGGTTCTTTAGTAATATTGAACCTATACATATTCTTCATTTGCATTTCAACATTTTTGGTGAGCACCAAAAACGCTAAAATGCAAATAAAGAATATCACCAGTGTCGCTTTTGTTGAATTCGCCCTAATACAGTACATATTATTATCATTAAAGATTACAGAAATCCCCTTGACACGATTCCGGCATAAATTTTTCGGTTTCGGTACTCTCACTACTAACACTTGTCCTTCGGACATGGATTGGCTAATATAAATTAAGAAATAAAAAAATTCTTAAGTAATAAATGCCAGTAACACGTCAATATTATTATTACCTTTTTTTGTAATGATATTGTAAAATACTGCGCTTCGTAATTTTACAAGATAATCATCGTTTGTAACGACAAACTCATTAGAAAATGTCATTACGATTGTTGAATGATAATAAAAGAGTTACATTCACTGTTGTTTCTAAAAATTATGAATTATAGATTTATGGTGGTAGACAATTAACGACTTCAACGCTGAGCTTTAAGGTCGGTTTTAAAATGGTATGTTTGATATCACCAGCCAATATTCGACCTGTACATGAGTATGGGTCTGTAACAAGACGCGGGCCCAATGCAGTTTGGTGGATTGGCCATAGAAGTAATGTTATGCTTCGCTTAAAGGCTTAACTTGCATTCTGAAGCACAAAACAAAAATAAAACAACAAATTTTGGTTACCTGTCAATGGTGCAACCATTGCGAATGTTTCATTTTTAATATAATTTTTTTTTAAGCTTAGCTAACATCAAACGTTCATTTCACCAATGAAAATTGTGGCAACTGTTTTAATAATATTTACAAAAAAAGGAAGAATAGTTTAATTACTTTTAGGAAAGCAGAAAATTAACTAATTTAATATAATAGGTGAATTCGTATCGCAGAAACAAATGACAAAAACCATTCACACCTTTAAAACACTTCCTCAGAGTACAGTCGAGTTCAAAAATACAATACACGTCTGACAGTAAATGACTCTTATTGGAAGAGATTAAAGACCGTCACCTGTCAAATGTGCATACGTGTTTGTGACCTCGATTGTACTTTCATCCCGCGCCCCCGGTAAACAAATTAATGTGACGGAACCAATCAATTTTAAGGCAATAAACCGAATTTACAATACAGTAAACAAGTAAATAATAAATTTTTATGGTTTTAAACCCAAAGTTCAAAACATCGTCAATGGTCTTAAAAGCGCTCTACACACAGAGGACGCGGCGAGGCGGCAACAGAGCGGTTTTTTCGCAATATTCATGTTGCTATGAATATATATGATACGAACTACATGGAAGCTGCCCGCGAAAGCCGCGCGATACAGAAAAAATAAATACAAAACATTTCAGAAGAAAATCTCACTGTCACTTCACTTTCCGTAGCAACGCTCAGCGATCGCGATAAGTTTGTGAACATTGGCTTGTACACACGAAACTATCATGTTAGTTGTCTCGTAAAAATACTAATTTTTTTGAGAACAAAACGAAGTAGAGAAATAGAAAACAATAATTAATAATGAAACTCGCGCTAGCCCCAGTCAAAAATAGTTCGAGATTTGTGTTCAGTGTCTAGTGTTCGTTTTGAAAGCGCTTTGTATGTAGATTGTCTTCTATCCTATCTGTTTTACACCGAGACCGTCCGCGGAAACGGTGCGGTCAAGTCAAACGCTTTCCGCTGCTGCCGTTCCGCTACAGTCCCGCTACCGTCCCGCTATCATCTCGCTACCGTCCCGCTATCGTATCGTCTCTATCTGTAGCACAATATTGGTAATGGCTGCAATATTGTGCAAACAGTACTGAGCCCAGACAATAAATCTCTTGTTACCGCGAAAGCCATGGTACACGTAGGTGACGTAACGCTTTCGGTATGAACGTCGATTTCTGAACGAAGTATTTAGAATCAGACAATTACTGATTCACAGTTTCAAGTTAGTTGGCAAGCGCATAAAGTGCGTTAGGTAGCATTGTAATACCTATATCTGTTAATTTCATTAAA
This sequence comes from Parapoynx stratiotata, assembly GCA_910589355.1. Taxonomy (NCBI): domain Eukaryota; kingdom Metazoa; phylum Arthropoda; class Insecta; order Lepidoptera; family Crambidae; genus Parapoynx; species Parapoynx stratiotata. The sequence goes on from OU342479.1 coordinate 5,108,465, forward strand.
CCTTCTTGTTGGTATTTCTTCCTTGATATAAAATTGTTTTGTATCTCCTGTAAATATGCATTCCAGGACTTAGCCCAGGATTCCTATTAAAATTACACTAGAACTAAATACTCAGCATCGTTTTTAGGGATCTAAAAGATCTGCATATCGAGGTACAATAAAGTATGTATCTATACCTAATTCCAAAAAAAAAAACAGTCCAGTTACTACTGTTTAATCAAACAAAACATACATTTTATTTTGAGTAACCGACGTTTTATATAATCTTTACCATATTTGTTTAACGAGTCACAAATTAAATAATAAAATTTTGAGAGCCTTTTCCGCAAAACACTCACAGGCAATCATTTATTTAACCAACAAATATCAATCAACTGTACCTCACGATTCAGAGATTATATCAATAACAATTCTGTATATCTTCTCTTCCACATGTGCGTTACGTCAACAGTGCATTGCTAATTTTAATCACAATTAATATCTAAATGACAATGCAAAACGTCAAATAATTAGTAGGCCCTTACTGAAACTGATAATGAGCGAAAAAAGGCAACGCGCTGGTGATGCCCTCGGTGTTGCAGGCGTTCATAGGCTACGGTGACCACTGCCCATCTGTGTGGGCAGTATGCTTGTTTGCCACCCTGGTAGTATAAAAAAAAGATCAAAGAAGAAATGCCGGCCGCTAGTATCGATTACAACACAGTCAAAGTGCTTACAGTATTGCAATAATTAATAATTTTAAAAATAAAATTGATAAGAAAAGCATGTCAGTTAAGTAGCTTTGATATCAACAACAATTCATAACACTTAAAAAAATTAATATTAAAATATATTTAGGTCTACAAATTGCATGTTTAATTAACACCAGCTAAATCATGTAAAATGTGATAGTCAACTGAAAGGTCGGAGTATTCTTCCACTGTTTGTTACTTATCAATTTTAATGAACTCAATTTGGTATAAATAATTACATCCACCGAGCGTGGAAGTTTGAACCTCAAGGTATTATTTTAGATATTAAATAAAATAGTTCCTAAGGCCTTAATGTAATATAGATCTTTATATACCTATTATACGCATTCTTGCAAAATCTGCGAATGTTGAGATGGATGTGTGGGTGGAGTTAACAAAATGATATGAATATGTCAGAGGGAGTTTGTTTATAAAGCGAATTATTCGCTTTATAAATTATAGCACTCGTCGATGAAGCACGAAATCTCCCTTATTTTTTTTAGATCATTGATTATCGATAGTTTCAGTTAGTATGCTTATCACTATTCAAAAGTTAAACATAGGTGCGCGAGGAATACCTTAATACCTTACCCTAAAATAAACTGATCTCCCCTATTTTTAAAAGATGGTAGGCTTCGATGAATACCTCATAATAAATTATAATATAATGGATAACTCGATTTCTAACAATTTATTTAATAAAATAACAGTAATTTAACAATCATAACAATCAATACAAGCAAACTTTACGATATACAAGACAATAGATAGTCAAGTTTCGGAAGCGTTTAATTAGTTTTTTAAAAAGATTCACAAGACTTTAATTATTAACTATATATTAAAACTATGTAGCCGATTTTGAGGCTCTAAGAACTAGTGATTAAAAATGGACGACCGATGTGTAGGCCGAACCAAATAATAATGGTGCGAGCTTTCATTGAAGTTATAATGAAGGCTCGTACCTACAGCAACCGCAGCATTCCCCGTATCCATAAGGATGTGGCTCTGATAACAATACTAAATGCTGCGTGTGCCGTCTCTAATCTAGAGCGGTAGGGCGAGGGGGTACCATAACTCCTCCCTCCATAAGAGCAAAATTATCGGGTTGTCCGATTTCAGGATTCCGATGATTTTGCCTAGAAGCAATATAAATTTTTACAATTTTATGGAATTTACAATATAATAATACAAAAATGACTATACTAATTATACATAGGCTTACATATACTAGAACACTGAAGTTAGAGTCTGTTTCTCTATCAAGAGCACTATTGATCACTTCACTGTTTTTCAAGGCGTGCGACATAAACTTGATCTCGTCCAAGCCGACATCTTTCATGTTGAGTGCACGCGAACTGGATAGTGACGTGTTCGTGCGCAACTGCGGTAGGTTTATAACTGGAATCGGTACGATGTCCTCTATCTCGGTGAAAGCACGACGATGGTGAATCTGGATGCCTTGTATTTCGAAGTCACAGAGATCTTCGAGCGTAAGCAGATAGGTGCCTTTCACCTGGTAGTTACTCCTTTCGCCGTTGCAGTGCTTGACAAGTGTAACTTGCAACCGGGAGTACAGAATGTAGTTATCTGTATTGACTCGCTGCACTTTGACATCTTCTATGTTGATAGGATGCTGTTGGCAGCGGCTAAGGTTGCTGTCAAACTTCATCAGCTGTTCCACGCAGGTAAGCTCTGGATTCATTGCTCTATTTCCATCAGAGCACAGGAGGTGGTCGCCAGCAGCAAGAGGGCGACACGGCTTCGTGATCGGTAAGTATTTCAATCCTTTTGCCAAAAGGTAGGGGTATTTAGGAAATATAGTTAATGTTTTATTTTCAGGTTCATGGAAAATAGGTAAGGAATACAATTTTAGGTAATTATAAGTATTATTCTCGATAAGAGGAATCTCTATGATAAACGTGATCTGGTTTTGCTTTATATAAGATTTTACAGTAAATGTTTCCTCTAAACTAACAAGATTATTTTCATTTACAGGATAAACAAGATTTTCTGTAATAGATATATTCCTTAAATGTTCTAACAGCTCTGTAGAGTTAATTATACACTGATGTAATATAGAAGCTTTACTTAATGCTAGAGCTGTCTCAATTTCGCTCAAATGAATATAAATTGTATGAAAAGTACTTATAAACAAACTATATAATCCTAAAATATACGAAGCTAATATAGAGTTACTCTCTTTATTAATTAAATCCTTTAATGAACTTTCCACCTTTTTCAAGCGTGTATCCAAAGTGATAGTATTTTCGTTTACTTTCTCAGTTACGTTAATAAGGCTATCTAACATCTTGGAGACTATCGTGAGTTTGTTTGAAGTTAACGTTTGCTTATGATTAGCGAGAGATATTAATTGCTCATATTTTAAAGCGTCTTCATGATCAAGATTGCCTGTAATTATTTTTATAAGAGAGCCTAAAGGATTTAAAATACCTCGTTTAAAACGTTTTTGTGGAACTAATTGTCTATATTTATTAATAGTTAAATCGCGAATATAATCAGAGTGCATTAGCATATTGATAAAGTCATGTGGAAATGGCTTATTTAAATCTAACATTTTCTTAAATTCAGTATACTTAGAAATTACAAAAATTAAGTCGTTATAAATGTTATCTAAATGTAAGGTCTTTATAATAGTCCAGTTATCTATTTCAACATAAGCTTGACCTTCCTTAACAGGAAGAAGTCCTGGGTTTTCGTCAAGGCGGTGCAGATGAAGGGCCAGCACCGGCGTCACGATCAGTACACTCCACCTGTGGAGGTCGTTTGATATTTTTAATTGGGGCTTTAGTTATACGTCCGTGCGTTTTAATAGGGACAATATTTCTATCTATTTCGCCGGTTATTTCCGCTTTATGATATCGTGCTTTATCTTTGCTTTTACGCTTATTAGTATCTTTAACATAAACTACTTTTCCTTGCGAAAGGCTTATATTCTCTTCGCCTCCGCGTTGCTTTCTGATGCTTTCTTTCTTTTCTAACATTTTAGTTGCTATATACTGATATAAAAACTTTGTCCGCTTTGCATGATCTTTAACTAATTGCTGTATATAAGTTTTCTCAAAATTAATATTAAATGGATTTTCTGAGTCAGTATGCCCGAAAACTGCTTCAAATGGTGTTAATTCGGTAACGGAATGAATAGTGTGATTATAAGCCATCACAGAGTATGTCATGACAGATGATGCGTCGGTACACTTTTGTTCATATTTAGCAAGCCTATATATCTCAATAATCGTGGAATGAAATCTTTCTATAAGTCCCATAGAGTTTGGGTTATTTGGGGTTCCGATGTGAAGATCTATTTTGTGTAAACATAAAAATTCTTTCATTAATTCATTATTAAATTCAGTTCCGGGGTCCGCACTAATTCGTTTAGGGGTTCCGTAAAATGAAAAATATTTAACAAGAGCTCTAACTACCTCTGGAGTAGATTTGTTACTAATCTCAATACATTGTCCTAATTTACTGAAAGCATCTATTAAAGTTAAGTACTGTTTTCCTTCTATAGAAAATAAGTCGATAAAGATTTCTTGAAAAGGGGCTTCTTGAGTCTGTGTTAATTGTAATACGGGTTTCAATGGCTTGCGATCATATTTCATTTTTTTACAAGCTTCACATGCGTTTATAATAGCAGTTACTGTTTCTTGCATCTTAGGCCAGTAGTAATTTCTACGTAAATGAACAAGGGTTTCTTTGATTCCACGATGGCAAGTTTTACCTTCGTGATGTTTAAGAACAACGGCTCTTTGTTCGCCTTCGTCTTCTATGCATACAACGCGTTCTGTACATTCGTAAAGTTGAACCATATTCTTTTTAAATAACTGTGTTACAATGTTGCTAAATTGCTTACGGTGTTCTTGATGTTCAAAATAGATAAAATATTTAAGTTTAGGTCTGATATATTCTTTGAGGAAATCTTTAATTAAGGTTTCATTATTTAATGGCAAAAATACTTCTATAATCTTTTGTTTTTCTTTATTAAAATGTTTTATCTGTGGTTCATTTTTATGCCAGAAAAATACTAAAATTTGATTAGGTTTTGTATCGATTGCTTCGTGTAATATAGGTATTCCTAACGATTCCATATCTAATGCTGAATGTATAGTTTGAGAAACGTTACTTATCTCTGAGGGAGATCTAACGGGATACTCTATATTTTTGTTCGAATTATCAGAGTCTGAAATAGTGATAACTGAGGTTGTTCTACTTTCATCTGATATGGACATAGTAGATGAGTTATTACGGTCCTTTTTATCTATGTTCACTATCATAGACTGATTATCTGAGGCATCTAATGCGTTTACTTTAATTCGCGACAGTGCATCTGCGTTAGTATTCTGTTTTCCATTTTTATAAATAATTTCAAAGTTAAAGTCTTGTAATCGTAATCTCCAACGAGTTAATTTACTATTTGGATCTTTTAATGAGTTAAGCCATGCCAGGGGTCTGTGATCGGTATAAACATAGAATTTTCTACCATAGAGATATGGTCGAAAGTGTTTTGTAGCCCATATTATGGCTAATAATTCGCGTTCAATGGTACTGTATCTCGATTCAGTATCGCTAAGCGTACGGCTTGCATAAGCTACGGGTTTATCACTACCAATTTTTCCTTGGGAAAGTACGGCTCCCAAAGCTACGTTTGATGCGTCCGTTGTTAAGATAAATGGTTCATTAAAATCAGGATATTGCAACAACGGTGCATGGGTTAACAATTCTTTACATTTATTAAAGGCATCTATATATTTCTGGTTAATAATTATTTTATTACGCTTTTTTAAACAAGACGTTAGTGGTTGTGTGATTTTCGCGAAGTCTTTTATGAATTGTCGGTAATATCCTACGAGACCTAGGAAACTTTTTATCTCAGTAGTTGTTTTAGGTAAAGGAAAGTTAGTAACGGCATTAATTTTATCATTATTTGGCTTTAGACCATCTTTAGTAATAGTGTGTCCTAAGTAAAGAACTTCTTTTCTAAGGAACTCTGACTTATCAAGTTGCACTTTAAGGTTAGTAGATCTAAGTCTATCAAATACTGTTCTTAGTTTCTGAATATGTTCGTCTAAACTAGCTGAATATATTATCACATCATCTAAGTATACCATACAATGTAGTCCTTGTAGGCCGCGTAATACATTGTCCATTGTTCGTTGGAACGTCGCGGGCGCTGTTTTTAAACCAAATGGCATTCTAAGGAATTCAAAATGGCCATTCTGTGTACTAAAGGCAGTCTTCTGTCTGTCTTCTGGTTCAATTTCTAGTTGATGGTAGCCACTAGCTAAATCTAGGGTGCTAAAATATACACTTTTACCTAGCTTATCGAATAAATCGGTTATGTTAGGTAAAGGGTACTTATCGTCGATTGTAATATCATTTAAACGTCTGTAATCTATAACCATTCTATATTTTACTTCACCTGATGCGTCCATCTTTTTGGGGACTAAGTGCACAGGTGCATTCCATGGGGAATGAGATTCCTGGATTACATTGTCATTTAGTAACTTCTCTACTTGTCTATTAATTTCTTCAGCTTGCGCTGGGGCCTGTCTATATGGTCTAACAAAAATTGGATCTTCATTTTTAGTTCTTATTTTATGTTTAACTTGATTTGAAAATGTTAAAGGTAATTGGTCGCAATAGAAAATATCTTTATATTCTTTACATAAATTAGTTATTTTTATTTGTTCTTCGGAGTTAGTGTGATCTAATCGTAGTTTCTTTAAGTTGTTATTTAATAGGTTATCGACGCGTTTTTCCGATAAATTATTAGTAAAATTTACTTTACACTTTTGTGTGTTATGTTTTGCTACAGATAATGGTTTTGCAAATGTCATTATGAATTTCTTATTTGTGGCATTTTGTATAACAGTACTAGCATATCCATTATGACAATTAATTAATGCAGAAGGCATTCGTACGCCTGGGCTAAATTCTCTACTTTCTAAGATAGCTTCACCTGAGTACTGGTCAATTGGAACTTTGACACGTTGTTCGCATCGTGGATGAATTACAATTGGATAATCTAAGTTTGTGTTAATAATAGGTATCATAGAGTTTCTAGTTTTTAATATTAAATTTTTCAAGTCTATTACGGCATCTAATTGGTTTAATAGGTCATTGCCTATAAGACCGTCATAACGTGAGTCGACGTCATATAAATAAAACTTATGGTATTCGTTACATTTAAAAGTTGGTAACAATGGAATTTCTATTACTTCATTGTGAAAACTAGAAGCATGCGTACTGACTACTTGGAAATTTTCAGGTTGAATATAGTCATAAAAATATTCATATGCTATTTTAGGACTGAAAAAGGATCGAGTGCTACCTGTGTCGATCATTAATTTAGCATTTATTTCAGGGATATAAATGTAGGGCAATTTTAAGGTTGGATCACAATTAATTTCTATGGTTTCAGGTCTTTCGAGGCTGGTATAGTAAAATTTTCAGGAGAATCCTGAGCTACTAAATTTTCATCGAGATTTTCTTCAAAAGGTAAGTTCTCGTCATAGTCAACGTAATTTTCTTCGTTATAAAAGTCATAATTTTGATCATATTCGATACTGTCTTCGTACGTATCGTTAAGTAAATTTATTTCGTGTTGTCTTGGAATAGCGGTTCTCATAGACACGTCGTTTATAGGTTGTCTAGTTTGTCCAAACTGTTGTGGAGTCATAGTTTTATTAGCGTTTTGGGGTAATTGTGGGCGATATCCGAACTGTGGTCGATATCCGAATTGTGGTCGATATCCGAATTGTTGGGGACGATTTACTGATTGCGGACGGTATCCATATTGTGGGTGATTTTGCTGACTATTATTATTATTATTGAAATTAAAATTTCTATTAAATTGTTGTGGTTGACGCGAAGTTTGCGGTACACCGAATTTAAATTTGTTAAAGTTATGATTATTTTGTGTAGGGGAATTTACGAAATTAGGTTTAGTATTTTCCATAGAACTCTGGGGTTTGTTAATATTATTCTGATTATTATTATAAATCTTATTTCGTGACGTATATTGTTCATGAAAGTTTACTTCTTCTAAAACTGCACTGAGGGCGTCCTCTAATGTAGTAGGAGCTTTTAATCTCACAATTCTAACTAAATGCGCGGGCAAGTTATACAAGAAAACATTTAATGATGTATTGTTATAAATAGAAATCTTAGCGCGTTTGAGTTCGTTGTCGTTTAATATATTTACCTTGGCAATTAACAGGGATCTTACTGTTTGAACTCGGTTACAAAAATCTAAGAATGACTCGCTTTGTTTAATTTTTAATGATTCTAACTCAATGCATAGGCATTGTTCGCTACGCGGGTCTCCAAAATGTTGCTCTAATAGGGCTTTAAGTTCTGACCAAGTAATTACGTCTTCCCGTTCTGATAAGAGGGCTGCGGCGTCATCTACAAGACGGCTTGTTATAGCGTGGTATACGTATAAATTTTGTTGGTCGTTACCACGGTATTTACTTATTATGTACTCGCTTTTACGTAAAAATAGATTTAACTGTCTTTTGTCTCCACCGAATGTGGGAATTAATTTTAACATTTCGCTCGGAATAGCGATAACTTGTTCTTGGGGTTGGGCTTCCATTTTAAAAATTAGCGAATATTACTGAATCTAACTATAATAATATAGCAAAATTGAGTACGAGCTTGATTTAGAAAAATGTAAAAACTCTTTACACAGAACTTTTTGTAACTTATAAATTGTAAAATATAAAACTTATTTCTAAACACAATTTCAATAATACAAAATATATGTAAATGTTAAAACAAAAATTAAAATTTTTAAGTAAATTACGCCAGTTTGGCTTTATCAAAATTATACTGTTTAAACAAAGAACTTTGAGAGTTATATCAAATGTTCACAATTAATATTTTATTTCCAATATTTCAATATCAATATTTCATTATTTATTTTCATTTATAAACTTTCTTATATACTATAGTTTACGTAGAGTTTTATACGATAAACCAGATCAAAGTTATATAGAGCGAAGTTTTATCTCACATATAACAAATTTGTAACAATTTTTAAAAAAAACAAAGGGAAAATGGAATTGAAAGGAAGGCAAAAAGATTTACTCACCAACCGATGACTCCCATTTTCTTTGGTTTTTCGCCTCTTGACTAATTTGTTTGGTTCGTCGGATTTTAATCGCGTACTTTTACTAATTTGGCGAATTTGGACACCAAATTTATAGTGAAAATCGCTTATATAAAAATCCTACCGGCTGCGCCAGTCAAGTTTCGGAAGCGTTTAATTAGTTTTTTAAAAAGATTCACAAGACTTTAATTATTAACTATATATTAAAACTATGTAGCCGATTTTGAGGCTCTAAGAACTAGTGATTAAAAATGGACGACCGATGTGTAGGCCGAACCAAATAATAATGGTGCGAGCTTTCATTGAAGTTATAATGAAGGCTCGTACCTACAGCAACCGCAGCATTCCCCGTATCCATAAGGATGTGGCTCTGATAACAATACTAAATGCTGCGTGTGCCGTCTCTAATCTAGAGCGGTAGGGCGAGGGGGTACCATAACTAGATACTAATTTTGAATAGAAAAGTGTTAAGTAGGCTAATTAAATACAATGACATTAATATTACTATTAAATTAAAAAATATTAGTTATCAAATATCATATTTACAATAACGTCAGCGTTATATCACAGATACCGTTATATCATTAAAGGCCTTGATATTTATCATGACACTTGAGTAACAGGGTTATAAGACAGCTTACTCATCTTCGCATACAAGGTGTACCCTACATTCTTTGGTGAGAGTCAGTGGGGTAATACCCGTACGCCGTTTTTTAAAAATTTTCCTATTTATCAACAAAATCTCTGACTGTAGAGATTATAGTTAGTGGTGTCTACATCTCGAATTACAAAGGGCCTTAGCATTTTCTATAGTACACGATAACGGCAATGGGCTTGAAGCCAATTATGCCAATTACAATTACTAATTAAGTAAATTATAATTATTGAGGATTCTACTTCTGCTGCCTCATAATGTTCCGCAATATTTTGAATTCTTCAACCATTACCTCAGGATGCGGTATCCTGATAAATAAAAATTTCCTCTTCCGCTATCGCTTCCTTAAAATTTAAAGAAATTTAAGAGAAATTTCACTGCGCATGTGCGTATGACATCGCACGCGCGGCAGCACGATGCGCCTGAGCCAAACGGTCAGGGAGCTAGCCATCTGTCCTCTTCCTTTCTTGTTTTAACTTGACATTGTATATTTCTTATGTGAGAGTATATGTCACTGAACTTCTCCTATAAGGCTGGATAGATGAAATTTTGTGTATTGAACACACAAAAAATTATCATCATCCGTATCCTCCCTAAAAAAATCCTCATCCTCATTCACATCCCCAAAATTTAATCCTCATAATCACTTCCTCAACAACCCTACCAATTACGTAGAACCAATACAAACCTCGAAGGTACCTTTCGGGGATAAAGGCATGCTGATATGTTATGTCATCAAAAAGCTCAGCACCAGGTGGTCAGGTTCGTTTAATAATGTAACCATATAACTTGACTCGGGATGGGTGACCAAACATTGTAATTTCGAGTTCGACTGTGCTCGTTATGTGTCTTTACATTTAAAAAGGAATAGCATAAAGCGGCGACGGGCTCACCACATGTCACGCTGATTGCAGTCACTGCTTGGTGTAGCACGGACTTTGGCAATGGACTGCTTTTGCGGTGGTTTTTCCTAGTCTCTGTCTAACCCTTAGGGGATAATAGTCGTGATTATATGTATGTATGTTGTTTACATAATTTGAGTGGATATATGGACACAAATTATTAAATAAATTAACGTAAGATAATTTCAAAACAGGATAGGTGCCTACACAAGTCCTCCTCCTGCACATTTCAATGATTTCTACATTTTGAATAAAAGTCTGAACACCAAATAACCATCTAAACAAAAATTATCGTTCCCACAATTTTGTCCACCTAACAAAAGAATTGCATTCGCATTTCAAAAAGAACCCAGCGATTTCAATGCAACATGCAACCGATTACGCGAACGTCGCGATTATCGATGACGTTATAGTGACATCACTATCGACAGAGGAAATGTGACTTTTATCATGTCCACCAGAAAATTAGGCTGCTTTTCCACCAGAACTTTGAGAGGTAGCTAAGCAGTGTGCGAGAAAGTATAGACCTTTGTGATTCTAAAGTTTAAAGTTAATTATCAGATTTTGCGGCACTTCGATTCTAGTGATATGAAATGACATATTATTATTTATTTTATTAATTAATAATATTCATTTATCTTAAAACACACAAATTTAAGCAGTGTAATATAAACCAGAATTGGTTTTACCGAACACTGCTATTTGCCGTAAATAACATAATATAACATTGTTAATACTCGAAATAGACTAAAATAGTTATATCTTTTACTAGCAGAGTCGTGTGGTAGCGTCTCATTAAAAGAATACTACCAACCCATCTCTTCCCTTGAGTGTCGTAAAAGGCGACTAATGGACTTAGAACTGCACAAACTCCAATAGCTAATAGCGGCGACGGGCTCACCACCTGTCACGCTGAGTGCAGTCACTGCTTGGTGAAGCGCGGACTATGGCAATGGACAGCTTTTGCGGTGCTTTTGCCTAGTCTCTGACTAACCCTTAAGGGATATTTGTCGTGATTATATGTATGTTTGTATGTTTACTAGCAGTACCTTCCTCTGGTTGGGCGGTAGGCGTGGATGGGACTCGCCAGAAACGCCGGCACTTCCATTAAACTCCCCGATATATTTCGAACCCTACCACAGGAACAACCCGTGTTGTTCCTGTGGTAAACAGAAGCGATTCTTCGTTCCAAGTGACTCGAAATCGCACAATGCTATTGGTCTTTTTTTACGTTTCCATCTTAAGGAAAAACATCAGGTAAGCTTCCTCACACACTGCTTAGCCTCGCATAAGTTTGGTGGACCAGCAGCTTTATAGTGTGTGCACAGTGCATGTTGCATTGAGGAGCTCGGTGGCGTAGTGGTTAGTACGCTTTGGCTTTCGATTGAAAACAAAGCTATCTTGCTATGGTCAGGCCGTGGATGGGTGACCAAAACTTTGTGATCTCCGTGCTTCGCAAGGCACGATAAGCCGTTAGTCCCGGTCGCTATTGCGACTTTTTCTACCCACCCCGCATTGGGCCAGCGTGGTGGTGTTACGGCCCATACCCCTCATGTGTGTCTCCATGAGGAAGGCCTGTGCCCAGCGTGGGACGTAGGCTGAGGACATAGTGCATGTCTCTAAGATTACATTTAAATGCAAGTCGCGTAGACGTAAGAATTTGAAACTGATGATGTCATAGCATCGACCTTTCATAATCGAATTTAGGGTACTCGATTTAGTAATCGATTAACGCGTTACTGTGATATCGAAAAATATGTTTTTCCTTGTCTGTCATCTAGAGTTTAGACTCTGAATAGGAGGATCGGTAATTATGTGTTTTGTTGTTTGTTGTGCTGGCATCAAATTACATTTATGAATGAATTAGAAAGAAATAAGGTAGGTATACAAATGTATTTGAGCACGCTGTAACAGTGAACACGGTACAATGCAAAGGTCAAAGCAAATCAAATCAAAAATATCTTTATTTTATAGGCTTTATATACAACCACTTAAAACGTCAATTTATGAATAAGTGAATCTACCACTCGCTCGGAACGCAGAAATCCCCGAGAAGAGCGAGCCAGAAAGCAGAAGGTTGCTCTTTTTTTCACATTTTTTTAAAAAAGGAGGAGGAGCAAAGACACGGAAAGGAGGACGAACGTCAAGGGAGGACAGAAATATACTCTACTTTGTGTTGAATCATTCAAAGTTAGTCTGATTTATATAAATAAATAAATATAATAAACAGATCCAAACCATACTATTGAATCGTCTTCAGCCAAAACACGTCCCACTGCTGGGCGCAGACCTTCCTCATGAAGAAACACATGAAGAGTATGGGCGCTTCCCCACCACGCTGGCTCAATGCGGGTTGTTGGGTAGAAATGGTTACAATGGCGACCGGGACCAACGGTTTGACGTGCCGAAGCACGGAGGAGTTCGAGATCACAAAGTTTTGTACACCCATCCACAGCCTGACCATAGCGAAGGTGGCTTTGTTTTCGTATCGAAGCCAAAGCGTATTTACCACTACGCCACTGAACTTTATAATCATTGTACAAGCTATTCAGAAATATTTAATAAAAAAAAGCCGGCTTTGAATAAGAATTTTATACGAATATTGATATCATTTGCGTCTGTGTTTCCTCTTTCCTCGTCTATTTACATAAAATAACTGGAAGATATTTTTTTTACACATGACAGGTAAGCTCTTGGCCTTCATCTCACCTGATGGTAAGTGACGATAAGGCCGAAGGTGGAAGCGAGTTTCACCTGTAATCCTCAACAACTGAGGAACTGACTATTTTACCTCTAATAGCCGGAACACAACAATGCTTAAAACATTGTTATTATGGCGACAAATTTAGGTAAGACGGTGGTAGCTAGCCAGGCGGGTTTAGAAGCCCTACCACCAACAAAATCGAGCAGCAAACCTTCTTCCCCCATGGGGAATCGAACCCGGACCTCCCGATCAACACACGGTGGTGTGAACCACTAGACCAGAGAGTCGGTTAAATAATAATAATATTGCTATTAGCTATAAGGCCGCCTATGTTGCAGTGTATTTTTTTACCATATTTCTGTGATTTTATTAGTTGCAATAAAGAATTTGATCTATCTATCTAATGACATCGAATCGAACTAAAACTGCTCCACTGAGCTCTGCCTAATTGCAGAACAACTTCAGATTCCCAACGTACAAAGTAACATAATCGAGTTATTTAGAGGTTATATAACATGACGATTCACAAACACATACACAATGGGTCATTTTATTTTGATAACTCGACGTTTACTCCGCCATTTAAAGATAGATTTAAACAAGATTATTTCCATCTGAGATAAAAATGGGATTAAAATTCTAGACGTAACTGATCGCAGTTATCTAAATAAGTTATTATTTTCTTGTTAAGCTTTTTAGCAAAGCTTGGCGGTGAAAGGGAAATAACCAATCGACTTTTATCATATTCTGGTTAGGAAAGTCTCATAATTTATTATAGGAAGCGAAATAGGATAATTAAGAGTGAGCTTTTTTATCATAGTAACCGCAATAGTTAAATTCTAGACCAATACCGTCAATGGAATCGCCAAAACCTGTGACATCAGCTTGAAAAATTCAAAGCCATATATTAGGTCCTTACCTATGAAATTGGTGTTTTGTATGGAGATTTTAGGGATGTCTGCATTTTACATACTAACATTTTGTCAGTTTTCTTCACAACGACAAATCCAGAGATAATAATATTTGGCATGTATCATTAGACAAGCTTTAACAATATGTGTGTGAACACGATTGACAAAAATTATTCATCGTTTTTATGTTAATGCAAATCAAATGATGTATTCGGGAGGCAGTTAAAAAGAGTTGTCTCCGTGTCCAATTTTAATACAATTAAACTTACAACAAATTATCAAAACAAATCAAAAGAACTCAAAAATATAGTCTATTTCGGGAGGCAGTTACAAATAATTGTCTTTGTGTCTAATTTTAACACAATTAAACATACAAAAAATTATCAAATTAAATAATACGAGCTCAAATATATGGTCTTGTTTTAGAAGAGGCAATTATTTTATAAGAATGTTCTGAAACTTAATAGTTACGGACAAATTGCTAAGACAGAATAAAAACACTAATTTCATAGGTAAGGACCCAATACATAAGCTGTGCCAGCCATGTTAGTAATCCCAGTATCGAGTTGTACTTAAATTGTTTGATTGGTGATTATTTAAATATAGTAATATTTGAATATTCGTCTATTGGACAAGCTGTCATATCACGACATCATACGTTTACGTCATTGGTCCATATTTTAAACGACTGGTCAACCTGATCAAGGGTCAAAAAGCTGATACCAGCGCTGTATCAGCTTCGCCTGATGCAGCATATGCTGAGGTCGGGTCCTAGTTGACCTTATATGTGATTGTATGTGTATTTTGCGTTTTGCTTGTTCCTGTGGTTAATAAATGTTTTTCTTTCTTTCTTTCTAAGGCCCAGTTGCAGGAAATTTTAATCGGGATTTAAAACACGATTTTGTCATTTTTTGACAATTTTACTATGGCTCTTATGTCAAAAATTAACAAAATCGAGATTGAAACTAAGTTTAAAATTTCCTGCAAGTGGCCCTAAATATAATTGTTTCATTTGAAATAAAGAATTGTTTTGTTTAACAATTTTTTTTTTAAACTTTATTAAAAACTGTATAGGAGCAGATTTTTTTTTAATAAATAGCAATGTTTTGTATTGTTAAGTAATTTCATAATAATAGCAATGTAATAATATATATTAATAAATTATTTCTTTGGTACCGTCATCAGCCTATATACGTCCCACTGCTGGAACAGGCCTTCCTCATGGAGAAACACATGAGGAGTATGGGCCGTAACACCACCACGCTGGCCCAATGCGGGTTGGTGGGTAGAAACGGTCACAAATGCGACCGAGACCAATGGCTTAACGTGCCTTCCGAAGCACGGAGAAGCTCGAGATCACAAAGTCTTGGTCACCCATCCACGGCCTGACTATGGCGAAGGTAGCTTTGTTTTCGACCGAAGCCAAAGCGCACTGACCACTACGCCACCGAGCTCCTCTTCTTTGGTGCAGTAAACCCAAATTAGCTCAACTGCAAACCGCGGCCCAGACAAAAGACATCAACGGTGCACAACTCACTTCACTTACACAATGTTTTCAATATTCAATTGTTTGGAACAATATTTAGGTTATGTGCGTTGATTATTTCTTTTTTCAATTTTAAAATATCTTAACGATTAAAATTTATGTATAAATACTAGTGTACATTATATTCTAGAAACACAAATGTAAAAAAAAATATTGTTTTACAAGCCCGAAGGTTACTAAAGATGCGTTGATTGCGGTCAATGTGGTTCCAGGTTCATATAGATTTTGTGTCATATATTTATTAAAAAAATGACTAATAGTTTATAAATAGCAACTATAAAATATGAAAAAAAAAATAGGACTACGATATGAGTGGATAATGAAAGAATTTATCTATGCCTACCCATATGGAAGAAAGGCATGGATAACATGTACAAAAATAATTTTTAAGTCCAAAAGCACTAGATAATATAAGCCCAACACAAATAGAAATAAATAACTGTATTGGAGTAACTTCAAAGCAACGCTCGAAATACACTACAAATTTATTTATTTATTTATTTATAATAATACAAAAATCTTATACTAAAATGTGACTGATAACTTGATAAGGTTACGCCACCCTCACCGTCTTTACCTATGAAATTGCTTTTTTTTCTCTCTCTTAGTATTCTACTTTTTCTGGAACTATTAAGTTTCAGAGTATTCTTAAAAAATAATTACCTCCTCTAAAAATAGGCCATATTTTTGAGCTCTTTTGATTTGTTTTGATAATTTGTTGTAAGTTTAATTGCGTTAAAATTGGACACGGAAACAACTCTTTTTAAATGCCTTCCAAATACATCATTTGATTTGCATTCACTTAAAAACGATAAAAAATTTTTATGAAGTGTGATATTACACATATTGCTCACTATCACTAGCTTTAAGACCTTTATGTACAACATGAGTGCAATAAAGTATTTGTATTTGTATTTGCAAAATCTCCATACAAAATGGCAATTTCATAGATAAAGACCTATTATATAGTTTTTTAACTGTACCTACTACATTTGCCTGGCCGACGTGACTATAACGCATCGGCGCTTACGTCATTCACGGCACAATACGGATATGGGTCACCAAAATGTCGACCCACAACTCCACATAAGCCGGCTTGTAACGAATAACCGAATTTGTTGTAATCTGTAATCCCGCGCGTGGGGCGGCCTCAACGCGCACGCGCAGAAACAGTCCACCACGCGCCCGCGCAACGCGCAGTCCGCACTGACGCGAAACCGCGAAACCAACCTTCAAAACTTTATCTGTCAGTTGGAAACTTTATTGATAAATTTTATTTTTTCTTGACTTAAACCTCTTTGGTCTTCAGGAGTTTTTGTGTTATTTTTTTGATTTTTTAAAATTTTTGAGAAGTGCCTGTTTTTTAGCTGTTATGTCAAATATTTAGTAGTAAGCCTGTGTGGTGTAATAGGACTTAAATAATTATTAAATCTTTTTTGATGCTGGTAAAACCTCTTTGGTCAACGCGGGAGTTTTTGTGTACTTTTTTCGAAGTTCCTTCTGAATTTTCTTTATAGTGCATGGATTTTCAGCGGTTATTTCAATTATCTAGTTGGTGGCAAACCTGCTATGTGGTGTAATAGGACCTTACCTAACGTAACGCAACTTGCGAGGCTAGTTATTACATAAATTCAGTTGCACCCTTGTGTGCAGTTGCAACATTGTTGTGATGGTTAATGCTAATAATTCTTACTTATACCACTATTCTCATCTGTAATTACCTTATCGGGATGTAATGAAATATTGTTACTAAAAATTTTTTTCGTAAAATATGGCGTTGTTGAAGCAACTGGGACCAAATGAGTTTTAAAACTCTTTATATTTAACTGAAATTAATAATTTTTACAATAACCTCATTAGAAAAGGTATAGACGTTGCACAATAACTACATTACCAGAACTGACCCAGAGCAAAAAAAAAAAGGACATCATAAAATTATTACAAAAATAAAACCGTAAATAAAAAGAGGTAATTTCTAAATAACGTTAAACATATAGTTCTACAAATATAATTCGAAGTTGGGAGAGAGATAGGAAATCAATAATATAAATTATCCTGTAAATTTTTGTCTATAAATTGACGGACTACCTCCGCTAGTCAAATCTTTTAACACTTATATGTAACATATAATCAACGATACATTGAACTATCACTTAAACTTTTGACCCATACCATTCAATTTATACGTAATAACTACTATAAAACAGTTACCGAAATTAAGTGACGGCTGACCCAAAATACTAGTCTAAAATTGCAACTATACATTTCAAATTACGATCGAAGTTCAGACAGAAAAAAAACAAAAATCATATAATGTTATTGGTGTAATGAACCAAAATTGAAAATTAAATTAACAATAGTTAAGTTTGTGGTTCTAAGAATTACAATACTAGTAATAATGTTAACAAAAAATTACACTTTTAATTATTCAGAAATGCAAATGTCAAAAAGAACACGTTTTGTGTCACAACAGTTTCATAAAGAAAACTTCTAACAGCCAGGACAGATATTAGGTACATATTTCTAAATAGAGTCTCTGTAGCCCGAACTAAGGAATTGTAATAAAAAAGCTTCGTGTAAATATTCTCAAGTGATAAAAATGAATGGTCGGCTGAGCAAATAATTCCCAAAACTTATTTTACGATAACGAACACTATCTTCTTAGTAAATACAATTCGAATACGATATACATTTCCTTGTTATCATTTGTTTGTACAAAGATTTACAAACGAAAATATCAAACATAAATAATTTTGATTTACAAAATCACAACCCGTTTTGTAAATTTTTTTGACATCGCCATTTAACAACACTCGATTTAATCAAACATCTATCTAATTGTTTATATACGTTATTTTTTTTAAGTACTTAACCCACTTTCGAGTAAAACAGTTACTCTAATAATGGAAATAGTGCAAGCAGGCCTTGTTAATCGACATCTCATTAGTACACTCGGTTACCCAATTATTCATTCACTATATCTCACTCGGTTATATAATGGTGTGTGAAGTGTAGTATGCAACTCGTGCATAGCGTATAAAGTGTGAATTAACATAAACATTAAGTAAATAAAATTTTTATTATCAATTCATAATTTTGACATTTAAAATATAAGTTGAAATCTGGTATTTTACTGAGTGTTGAGTAATCCATTTAGAATATTTTTATGAAATACTAGCTGTGCCCGCGACGTCGTTTAAAACGCTGATTAAAGTTTACAAAAGTTTACAAAGTGCTCAACATTACATTCCTCCATCCATTCATTCCATCCTCATTCATTTCATACTTTCCTTTCATTCCATTTTGACGGAAATATGTCACTTAATACTCGGTCGAGCAGATATTGATAACCACGGTTACACCCGCGTGGTACCCGTTCCGGAATATCGGGATGAAAAGTAGCTTATGTCCTTTCTCAGGCTCTACAGACAGACAGAGTTACTTTCGCATTTATAATATAAGTATGGATTATTAATGTTTATAGTGTCATCATCACGTATTTAAGATTATGCATGTTCCAAATATCGCAAGTCTAGATGCATATCAAGAGACTTGTCCTTGTCGCAAAAATATGAGACAAAATATGACACAGCTCAGCCTACAATAGAAACTTAAAACAAATGAATGAATATGAAAAAAATATCACAACCTTGTAGCAAGTACGACTTCATAATCGTGATCGTATATTTTAAAATATCGAGTATTTTGTTAAGTACGAGTATTGTGTTATTTATTTTTTTTGTTCGATTTTTGAATCGCGTATTTTAAGGCGTATTGTATGCTACTGTTACCTAAAACTTGCATCACGTCGCGTCGCAAGCGCAATCTAGTGCGGCAAGGCCGACAAGTGCGAACCGGCTAACCCGCCTAATCTTCATTACAGGCACTATTAGATAACCGATTACGCTGTCACAAGCTAAAACAAAGCGGCTAATTGCTTTGGTTTCGAATGAAAACATTCCTGAACTGGTAGCAGTTTGACATGATTGCGTATTTAATAATTTTTATTAAAAGTTGGCTTTAAACAATTCGATGTTATTATGAGCGAATCATAATTAGAGATTGGCTCGATGGCGTAGTGGTTAGTACGCTTTGGCTTTCGATATCGAAAACAAAGTTAGCTACGCCATGGTCAGGCCGTGGATGGGTGACCAAAATTTTGTGATCTCGAGCTCCTCCGTGCTTACCAGCGGGCCAGCGGTGGTGTTACGGCCTATACGCTATATGTGTTTCTCCACGAGGAAGGCCTGTGTCTAGCACTGGGACATATATAGTCTGAGGACTGAGATATTCTTAATGAAATATTCACTCAAACTCTCAGTGGTACACACCGGTACACAATGGGATTGAACCACCGTCTTCTGCTCAGATTGTGTCATTTCTCCACTCCACTATCTATGCTGCTCATTATATATGAAATTAAATGAATTGCTTTATTTAATCATTTAGGTAACAAGTCACTTATCACGCGTCAAAAACAATAGAAAATTAACAAACAAATTATCATTCTACTCGTTCACCTCTACATTTTTGTCTTCCTGTTCACTACCGGGAGGCCTTATAGCCCATAACTTTATTTAATAATTAATACTGTGAATTTCTAATAATTCAATTGTAAATAACAATGGATTAATGAAATTGGACAACAAAAAAAAGTATTAACATGTCAATATAACAAGCATTGTGTTCGATACTGACAGGTTATTGTTAGCGTTATGTTACGTGTTGTTACAATAAAAGAAATGAAATTCGTCTGATAAAGTGCTAGTTAACTAGAATGAAAAATGTACGGGCGTTAAAAAATTTTACTCAATGCACTATATACTATTAGGTCCTTACCTATGAAATTGGTGTTTTGTATGTAGATTTTGGGGAATTCTGCATTTTAAATACTAAAATATTTTCAGTTTTCTTCACAACGACAAATCCAAAGATAATAAGATTTGGCATTTATCATTAGACAAGCTTTAGTAATATGTGTAATATCACACTTCATAAAAATTATTTATCTTTTTTAAGTGAATGCAAATAAAATGATGTATTCGAGAGGCATTTAAAAAGAGTTGTCTCCGTGTCCAATTTTAACACAATTAAACTTACAACAAATTATCAAAACAAATCAAAAGAGCTCAAAAATATAGTCTATTTTTAGACGAGGTAATTATTTTTTAGGAATACTCTGAATCTTAATAGTTACAGACAAAATACTAAGAGAGAAAAAAAACACCAATTTCATAGGTAGGGACCCAATATTATTATTTCTTATTGCATTCTATGGCGGTTACAAAACAGTTGTTAGTAGTTTCACGGTTTTAAATTGTACGTAGAATGTAGATATCGACGAAGAAAAAATGTTTGCACGTTATTTAGTGGTTGATAGTTCGATTTGATGATTGATGTTTAGTAAAACTAAAAAGAAATATGTTTAACTGCGAAAATTTTACTGGCAATAAAAATCTAATTTCGGCGCAGGCGTTAATGTGAATTTTGAAAAAAATTGTTATTCGTTATACGTTATACTGTACGCATTGCAACAAGTCTTATACAAAAATGTCATATTTCTTTTGTAGATTTTTAAATTTCAATACATAAATTGTAAAAATGGAAATACAGCTGTTTTCATTAAAATAATTTTTGGTTCAAATTTTTTTTATACAAATTATGAGCACGTTAACTTCAAACTCCAATCAGTAGTATAAGTCAATAGAGACAATTAAATAACGACAGATCGACAAGGTCTCAGGTTCATCGCTCGATCGTGAGAACTAAAAAAACAATGCCAGTGTCACCACAGGTTAATTACTAACATTTGACATAACTTTCCATCTCCCAGTGTCGTGTGTATCGTTAATGTGTCTAACGATTTTGTGACTGTGTCAAAAGGAATGCGTGGATGAGCTGTTGGTTATTGTACCTGTCGATCACTGGCTGGCGACAGCCGTTTAGAAGAAAGATTCCTGGATTGGTGCATTGAATACGATAGCCATGAGAGTGAGTACCAATTTTTTTCTTACGAGGAAATCCTCTTTTGTTAATAAAGTTGATTAATCCATACTTTCATACAATTTTATTAATTACACAAACACAAATTTTTATTGCAAAAGAAGCTCTGTCTGTCCACCTATCTGTCGGTCTACCTTTCACGCCAAAACTACTGAACCGATTTAATTGTTTGGTACACATATAGTCTAGAGCCTGAAAAAGGACATAGGCTACTTTTTATCCCGATACGATGGGAACGGGTGCCGCACGGGTGAAACCGCGGGAAGCCAATAATAAAAAAAATATGAGAACGATTTGATAGGAAATAATATAAATTTGTAACTCGTTATTATATATAGTTATTGTGATAATTTTGTATTATTATTGTTTCTATTATCTTTAATAAATGGAATAGCCTTTTTTTAGTTAGCCCGCGATATGTTTCGATTTATTTTAAACCAATATAGCTTACCACTATACCTTATAAGTTTTTTTTAAATCTGTACGTACAGGACCTTTTTCTTTCTATATCTACAGTGTATTATAATAAATATTTGATGATCCAGCAAAATAAATTTCTTAAAAAGAACATAGAATTCCAGTGATAACATTTCGTCATTAATGACAGCTTCTTTTAGCAACAACAAAACTATCATGAGTAATGTGTCAAGGCCTTTAAATAAAAAAACAATTATAATACGTCCAGTAATAGTTACTCAACTGTGAGACTAAGTATAATTTATTAATAACGGTGAAGTAACGCTATTACACTAAGTGGCCATTACAAGATAGGTATGCGTTTAATTATTGAAGTCACATGCTATTTGATTATGTAATATTTGTTTGTAATTCAGTGCAAGAACTTTAAATGTGAATTTCGGTGGGATTTTCCACATTTTTAATCTTAATGCAAATACATAAAAAATTTCGCTTAACACTAATCTCCTTAGACTTCGATCACGCTCGGTATTGAAAAATTACAGTGCTATTGTAATTTGAATGAAACTCTTTTTGAAAAAGGTACACTAATAGTTATGCTTTAAATAGGGTTAGATAAATTGTTAATTAGTTTTAATACAGCGCAGCGTAGTAGTACTCCCAAGGTAATTTAGGTGACCACGGAAGATCAGCGTCGGATGTCTGCGACAACTGACACATGCTGAGTGGCTCGCCATTTAGTGTCACAAATTTTTAGGTTAGCTTAGTACTTAGGTTGATTCTGTGTCACTTATAAATAATTTTCTTTTTTTTTTTGTAAAATTCTCCCATGTAGGGAAGGCAAAGGGAACAAAGCCCATACAGCCAAGTCTTCAGTATTTTATTTCTTCAGTAGTTTGCATTGAAATGCTAGTGTAATGCATTTCAATGCATCTTGGGATAGTTTGGCGTCAAACGATTTATGGCAGACACTGTGGTGCTACTTGGATGAGGTGGATTACCACGATAAAAAACTCATCACTTTTCACACCACAAGACGCTTATTTCGATAGTCCTCCTAATTGCACACCATCACAGACACTTATTACACAAAACTACACTGATTTTATGTAGCAATATCCACTCCGAAACAATATTACAATCATTGAAATAAAAATCACGTACGCCATAGTTGAATGCCTCAAAGGCCACCTATTTTCTTTTCTTTTCAAATACCTATAAATAAAATACTTTCATAATTCGCAGTTGTCGTAACCTTTCCAGTTTGTCTATTGATATTGACCTCTTCTTCACTAGCATTGCCACGATTAAACGATGATTAACTGATTCATTCTTTGGGATTCTTGAAGATAATAGGTCAACTCATAGGGTCGCACATCACTTGACGTTGCAGCTTATTCACTTGTTAATTATTTTAGACGTTTCCTTTCTTACTTGAATAATCATTTGTGGAGAGTTGTAATTAGCACAGAATTTAAGTATTGGGTCCTTACCTATGAAATTGGTGTTTTTTTCTCTCTTAGTATTTTGTCTGTATCTATCAAGTTTCAGAGTATTCTTAAAAAATAATTACCTCGTCTTAAAATATACCATATTTTTGAGCTCTTTTTATTTATTTTGATAAATTGTTGTAAGTTTAATTGTGTTAAAATTGGACACGGGGACAACTCTTTTTAAGTGCCTCCCGAATACATCATTTGATTTGCATTCACTTAAAAACGATAAATAATTTTTATGAAGTTTGATATCACACATATCGCTTAAGGTTGTCTTATGATACACGCCAAATATTATCTTTGGATTTGTCGTTGTGAAGAAAACTGAAAAAATGTTAGTATGGAAAATGCAGACATCCCCAAAATCTCCATACAAAACACTAATTTCATAGGTAAGGAACTAATATATTGCTGTGTGTTTATATTGATTATTGAAACTGTAAATTTTCGTAAAATCAGATAAATAAATAGTACCTACCTACGAGTTCTTTATCGGACTTACTCGTAATGCCCTGAGGCGATGCATTTTCTACCAGTAAATTGAACACGGAGTGAAGAGAGCTAGAGCGACGGAAAGAAATGTCCCACTGCTGGGCACAGGTCTTCCGCGTGGAAACAAACACATGAAGATAATGCACCGTAGCACCACCCCGCTGGCCTTAGGGGGGTAGAAACCAACTAAGGGACCAACGGCTTAACATGCCTTCCGAAGCACGGAGGAGTTCGAGATCACAATATTTTAGTTACCGTCTATAACCTGATCATAGCGAAGGTAGCTTTGTTTTCGATATCGAAAGCCAAAGCGTACTAACCACTACGCCACTGAGCTCCTCGACGTAAAAGGTTTAACTACTTCGAAAGCACCGCGAACACCGGTGTTCGCTAGCAATAGAAGTTTCTATTGTGTCTCATTTTTTGCCCGTGGACAAGTTAAAACAAATACTCGAATAACATTAGAAAATATATAAAATGTGCCATACGTGCCCATAAACTTTGGAGAATGCCCTCGATTTCTCCAGGATCCCATCATCAGATCCTTACCTCATGGCAATGGGACCAACTAGAACTTATACCCTTCCAAACAAAGATTTTTTTTTAAATCGGTCAAGGCGTCTTCGAGTAATCGGGGAACATACATAAAAAAGGAACAAAAGTTTTCGTCGAATTGATAACCTCTCCTTTTTTGAAGTCGGTTAAAACATACAAAATTTTCCGGTATGTGTAAGCAGATATTTATTCTTTCCACTAAGTATGATCCTTACATACCTATTTCTTTCTCTTCATCTACTGTCATCATACAAGCTTGACTATTTCGGGTATTTTTAACCTGACATACTAAAGCGCTCGATTTGATCTAGAAAATCCATTCTTTTTTTCCCTTTAAAATAATCATACATTATTTATACAATAAAACATACTCCACCTATAATATTATAAAGCTGAAGAGTTTGTTTGTTTGGTTGATTCAACACGCAAACCTCAGGAACTAGGTAATGGTCCGATTTGAAAAATTATTTCAGAGTTAAATATTCCATTTATTGAGGAAAGGGGTTCTTGTATATTTGTCACAAAGTCGATTCGTCACATTTTTGTATTATCCATACATTCAAAGTAAATTCGTGACATGCATTAAAAATATCTGTAAATTCGTCATAATTTCTCATTAAACATACTATTTGCATAAAGTAGCTATAGGCTATGTACTCGTAACATCACGCTATGTACCTACTAAAATTCCACGCGGAACGTGGGCAAAAGCTAGTTAAATACATACATAAGTCACCTCTTTTTCCCATAGGGGTAGGCAGAGATTACATCCTTCCACTTGCTACGATCCCTACATATTTCTTTCGCTTCATCAACTCTCATTACAGTCCTCATGCATGCTCGGCGATTTCGGGTACTTTTGACCTGGCCCTTCTCTAGAACGTCTTTAATTTGGTCGAGAAACGTTCGCCTAGGTCTGCCTCGTCCCGTATCTCCACTCACACCCGATTCATATATCCCTTTAGTCAATCTATTTCCATCCATCCTTTCCACGTGTCCAAACCATCTTAGCATACCTTTCTCTATTCTTGTCACTACATCCTCTTTCAAACCACACTTCCTTCTTATCACATCATTATACTATATCCTGTCACTCAATTTTACTCCAGACATGGTCCAGACATAAAATGTAGAATAGAGAGAGAGTATCCAGATCCAGAGTATCCATATCACAAGTGCGCTGCTTCCTATAAGCAAGTAGACAGGTGTAAGTATTATGTACTCGACTTTCATGAGAAACGTAACACACATTTGTTCCATCATCATTCAAGCACGGCTGACATCTGATCATTAATTAAAACAGAATGAACCTGTATTCTTATTATTGTTATTTACAATTTGTTTGACAGGTGCTGAAAGTGTTTAATTAATCTGTGGCTGACAACCTCAGTTTTGATCGAATAACATTACATTTTAGATGGAAAGACGGATGCAAGGTTTATGTAAATAAAAACATAAAACATATTATCACGCTCAAATCCCCGAAGGGGTAGCCACAGGTGTCTGATATGTTTAAGTCTCCGTGTAACAGCAGGCGAGTTATTTTGTAAAATCAAGTTTGGTAGACCCTTGGGGTGACTCCAAATTAGAACGGCATTTCCTGCTGTAAATTATCTTGTTCTTTTAATTTTGTTTACAATTACACACTTAAATTATTTAAAAATAATGTAAATAATGGTTTTTAAAATAACCAATCTCATAGTTCATCCCCATTTATATTAGGTCTTTACCTATGAAATTGGTGTTTTGTATGGAGATTTTGGGGATGTCTGCATTTTACATACTAACATTTTATCAGTTTTCTTCACAACGACAAATACAGAGATAATAATATTTGGCATGTATCTTTAGACAAGCTTTAGCAATATGTGTGTACACACGCTTGATAAAAATTATTCATCGTTTTTATGTTAATGCAAATCAAATGATGTATTCGGGAGGCAGTTAAAAATAATTGTCTTTGTGTCTAATTTTAACACAATTAAACTTACAAAAAATTATCAAATTAAATAATACGAGCTCAAATATATGGTCTATTTTTAGAAGATGCAATTATTTTATAAGAATGTTCTGAAACTTAATAGTTACGGACAATTTGCTAAGACAGATTAAAAACACCAATTTCATAGGTAAGGACCCAATATTTTTCGCCTCAAATCTAATTTATTGAAAATATTGTATTTTTATAGTAAGAAATAAATAAATAAATTCTGCAATCACTATTGCCTACACAAATAAAATAATTACAGAAACGGCTATGACAACCTTACTCCACATTACCTAACAGTTACAGTAAAATAATTAATAGCTTAGGAAATAATACATGTTATTGGTCAATAACTTTGATAATAGTGAAACAAACCATCCGAAGTACAAAGAATGTAATCTTTAAGTCACCATCAATTAGAGTAAAATGAATTGTAATTGGATCAGAATAGAGTTAGTTTTTGTACGAAGTGATTTTAAGTCGACAAGTGTGGCGCCGGAGTAGATTATGCAAATTCTTCGATACGATCGCATTACATATTCTTAGGTCAACGTAAGTGAGAATACTTGTTACTGTTTTATGTATGACGAAATACGGAATCATTCGGTAGCTAGTCATAATTGCTGTATGTAAGTAAAGTGATTAATATATATGTTACTGAGGCATACTCTTTTCTAGTTTTGTATTTTATATTTTTTATGTTTTTTATATCTATATGTAAAATTAGTTGTCTATTAGAAATGTCTTGTCACTGAACCTTCTCTGGAGTTAATTATTTTCCTCAATTTTATTCAATATTTACTAATTTCACATCTTTTCCAATAATTTCTCACTCTTACTCTTCACACATCCACTCTCTCCTTTCGCTATCGATAACAATATATGTAAGCTGAATTTTCCACAGATTTTGAAATAATACGTGTCTTGAGGCAGAGGATGGATATGCGTAAAGAAATCTCGTAAATAATACCGTAGCATGTGCTGAATTTATTACAGAAAAGATATAACATACTCAAGAAGTATCAGTTCCTTATATAAATCTGCAACAGGAATTACATTATTTACGTTATAAGGTTACTTTGGCGGTATTTTTTTTATTAACTTTCAAATAATTAACAAATCCGTACACAGCGTAGAGTTCGTAATGTTGAAGACCCCATTCTTTCTGATCGGCTTGAGACTTTGGCCTTGCGTAGGTATGTGGAATTGCCCTGCATCCTCTACCGTTACTATCATGGGAAGTGTTCAGAACAATTGTTCGGAATAATCCCTGCCAGTGTATTTCGCAATCGCACATGAGGTGGTGACTGCCGAACGTAAGTGAACAGCGTTGTGATGGACGTTCGGAGGAATCGACTGCCCGATCGTCAACAGACGTCGTAACAGCTGATCGGCTTTAAGCCGAGTAGTGTGGTGATACGCACTCGGCTTAAGCCAATTCCGCGTTGGTAAATTAGGGGAGACCCTAAGGGTCTGCCGGTCGGCTGTTCACATCTGTTCGGCAGTCGACTCTCCTGAATACCCGTCGCGAGGGGCTGGTATATCGTCACCGTCATCAGGTGAACAGTCTGTTCTATTGCCCCCCTATTAAATAACCGTTTGATACCTATACCAATCACGAAATCATCGCGGTAAAACAGATCTCTACCAACAAGCCAATCCATACTTTAATATTATAAATGCGAAAGTAACTTTGTTTGTCTGTCTGGCTTTGGTACATAGATAATCTAGAGCCTGAGAAAGGACATAGGCTACTTTTTATCCCGATATTCCCATGGGATCGGGTACCTAGCGGGTGAAACCGCGGGAAGCCACTAGTAAACTATATTTTCTTATGTGGTTAAATAGAATATTTCGAAAATAAGTTATTGAAGAAACCTGTAATTTGTCTGTCTAGAGATTAGATACTCTGTGGTTTTGACACATTTGTCATAACAAAAAACCTTTTTTAAAACCACATACAACAGCAATAACAATAACACTTATATTTCTTAGTTATGAGATGTATGTATGTAGTTAAGAAATAAGATATTGCCACAATCAATAAAGACATAAAGATATAGTGGATACTTTAGTTTGGTAAAGGTATTATTCTAATTTTTTTTTTTGAACCTTAATGTGTAAGCTTTCATTGTAAAAAACTCATTTTTGTTACGTTTTGAATGTTTATTTCTATGGGAAATGTGATTTCAACTATTTTCTGCTAGACCGCTTTTCACGTTTCCCTAGAAATTCACATTTTGAATATAATTAAAAAAGTTGATTTTTTTATAAATAAAGCTTACAATAGGGCTACTGCAATCCTGACAATTTTAGTAGTATTAACGTTTATACATTTACAATACATACATATAATCACGACTATTATCCACTAAGAGTTAGTCAGAGACTAGGCAACCGCACCGCAAAAGCAGTCCACTGCCATAGTCGCGCTTCACCAAGTAGTCACTGCATGTGCTCAATATGACAGGTGGTGAGCCCGTCGCCGCTATAAGCTATTGGATGGTTGTGCAGTTCTAAGTCCACTAGTCGCCTTTTACGACACCCGATGGATGAGATGGGTTGGTAGTATTCTTTTAATGAACCGCTACCACACGACTTTCACGACTCATTAACAATACACCTTAGATTCAAACATACACCTTAGGTTATGTGCTTAACTATATTTAGAAGTACTATTTATTTTGATTAAATAAAATATTATTTAGAAAAATAAAGAAAAACTAATAATATTTCCTACGTTTAAAGTAACCATATTAAAAAGACTGACCCAATTTCACGACCCAAAGCAAACAAAACAGTAGCGATCTCATTGTAAGCTCAGAAACAAACCAGAATTTAGTACACAGGCAGTTAAGTAAGGTTATAACGATTTTTATGCGCTGTTAACCGTATAAGAATGCAATATTAAGGTGATTATAACGAGGAAGAGTATGGGCATAGTCACATGAAATCATAATATACATTACTTAATTTGACCAAGATGGTAAGTTGACCAAGTCAACTGAGTAATCACAGAGAACGAGGTTAAATTTAAAAAGTATATAAATACATGATTAACAAATATTATACTCTTAGGTATGTTTTGATGTCTTTCAGATCCCCAAAACAAAATTCTAGTAAGGACTTCTATTTAAGTTCAAGCTCTGTATGTTTGTTCGCGATTATTTCGTGATTGGCGGAACAGATTTTAATGCGGATTTCTTTAATGAATAATGAGGAGTTTTAAACTCCACAACATCCAATAGCATATAGCCGCAACGGGCTCACCACCTGTCACGCTGAGCACATGTGCAGTCACTGCTTGGTGAAGCGCGGACTATGGCAGTGGACTGCTTTTGCGGTGCTTTTGCCTATTCTCTGACTAACCCCTAGGGGATAATAGCCGTGAATATATGTACCTATGTACGTTCTTTAAAGTTGATATTCTTGATTTTACATTTACTGCCAAGGAGATCCATTTCTAGCTCAAGTCAGTGTTCCTTGTTGATTCTTCTGGACAAGCGTGTACCATAGTAGATCATATCATCACTCATAATCAGGCGAGACTGTTCAAACGCTAGCCTAACCATTAAAAAAAACACTATCCTCCTTATTCATAAACGCTATTTATTGCTTAAAACTTAAATAGCGTATATGAATAAGGGTATTCACATAAGAATCAATATCTGATAAGTTCGCAAATGCTTCCGTGAACACAAATATAATTTTAACTTTTGTATCATGCGCAGTGTAAGCAATAGTAATACTAATGACATAACTACGACAATGGCGGATGTTTCAATAACGTGACAGGTGCTACATCTGTGGCAAATGAAAACGAAATCGTTATTTTATCTCATGACAAAACTTGATTAACGACAGAACGTGATAAAAATAAATGAAATGGAACAGAATAACATTCAGCATAAAAACAAATAAAAAGCAAGCAAATAACATTGCTTATGAGTCTTTGCATGAGCTGTATATTTTCTTCAAAAATTGTGATAAAAAAAAAACTATTAAAAAATAATAGAACAATCATCTCCCAATCACCACCCAGAAGTAATAAATAATTGTAAGGTTAGAGAGCAAGGAATTTTTTAACCATATTTTTTGTGGTTTAGGTACTTGGTATATTTTTTTCATTTCTATAAAAACAAGTCCTCAGCCTATATACGTCCAACTGCTGGGTACAGTCCTTCCTCATGAAGAAACGCATGAGGAGTATGGGCCATAACACCACCACCCCCAATGCGGGTTGGTGGGTAGAAACGGTCGTAACAGCGACCGGGGTCAACGGCTTATCGTGCCTTCCGAAGCACGGAGGAGCTCGAGATCACAAATATTTTGGTCACTCATCCTCGGCCTGACCATGGCGAAAGCTGCTTTGATTACGATCGAAAGCCAAAGCGTACGAACCAATACACCACTGAGCTCGAAAAAAAATATAAGCCTTGTTTTTTAGAAATGAAAAAATATACTAAGAGGGATCGAGCACCGCGAATACCGGAGTTCAAACAATAGATGTTTCTGTTGTGTTTCGTTTTGTGCCTCTTGACTAGCTAAGCTACCATGAAGTAACACAGCATTGTTACTCTGGATTAAGATTTTCATGCCCACATTTTCTAATCCGTATACTCTGTGTTCTGGTGTAGCGAATCGCCAGTATCAACATCAGCAAAAAAAACAAAACGTCATCTCTTAGCCTTTTAAATTGCGATGACAAACATTTTTTGCTTGCGTAATTGCCATTCGATCGAATGCAGATTTATCCACTTTACGTAAGATCTGCGTATTTTGCAAAAATGGATTCATATTCATAAAATTATAAATATTTGGCGCCTAATTCAGTTAGGATTTTTTTCATCGAAATTCGGAGACAAATCATTGTGCTATCCGTGGCTATATAAGCTTTTCACCATTTCCTCCCCCCGGGGAAGGTTCCGAACATCCTTCAGAGGCTCGGTAACCAACCAACCAAGGGTCGAAAACGTTATTTTAAATAATGTTTTTCAAACGTTTCAAACATTTCTTCGTATTGTGTTCTTAGCATTGCGTTCGGAACGAAAACGAAATGGGAACGTTTTCAATAACCGGTTCAATCTGTAAAGGCGGCCCAGCGCGGGATGTACGGCGAGACGCTGCCCGCTGGCCGGCGACGAATATGGACTCTTTGGACACATAAAATTAAATAAAAACGGTTTAAAAACGAAATCGGTATATATTTTTTGTTCTTCAGAAACACGTAGATATAAGATTGTAACGCAATGACGTTTTTGTTTAATACACATTCGTATTAAACAAAAACGTCATTGCGTTACTGGTATATGTACGATGTACATTTTGCCTCAGCGGCTTATTTTTGCAGAATCAGTACCCTTTAAGTAATTTTTGACTATTTTACAATTTACAAATATTTATTTTCCACCAAAATAGTTCCTACAAAAAAAAAAAAGTACAGCCTACAAAACACATAACAATTTAGATTGTTCGAAATAAATAACAGCATAAACAGCGATGTTCACTTCTTTTTTAATAATTCTCACCTTATTATGCCACCGACTAAGTGTAATCGATTAAGTTTTTCACCAGATCTTATTCATCCAAATCAAACTCCATTCTTGCAAATCTGCCTTACTTTTTTCTAGCTAAACGCAAAATGAAAGGTTTAACCAAAATTAAATGGTAGATAAACTGTGGTTGCTTAGCTACTTTTCAGAAGTAATTTTAGGTATTATTTATTTACCTAAAACTACTTCTGATACAGAAGGCAAGGAAAGTGATACAGAAGGGAGGTCACGAACCTCATCAGTGAGGAAGGAGGGAGGACTTCTGATAAGCACGACGTATAATGGCGAACTTAATGCCCACAAACCTTTTCATAGTCGTCGTCGTTACCAGTTTATATAGAGTTATTTTTAATTAATCAACTACCTCCCAATACTGGGAAGCTAACATGATAAATAAGCTAATTCATTAAAAAAACATGATAAATAACAACATTTGTTCTACAACTTTGACGACCTCCGTGGTCGAGTGGTCTGTACGCCGGTCTCAAGGCGTCGCCATCTCGAGATGTTCTGGGTTCGATTCCTGGGGGCAAATGTTTGGGTGATGAATTTTCAGGCATTTTTTCACCAGTCTGGGATGTTTATATATATTCAGAATATTTATATGTGTTTATCTTATCTATTAAATATATTTATCCGTCATCTAGTATCCGTAACACAAGCAGCATTAGTTGCTTAAAATGGGGCTAGTTGATAGGTGTGAATGCCTGAAGATATTTATTTATTTTACTTAAATAAAAAAAAAAATGAATGTACTTAGCTTGTGCCCTGTGCGCACCAGTGAAACGAAACAGTGACTTACTAATGTCACGACAGTACATATCATCTTAAATCATTTTTAATTAATGTATAGAGTTATGGTAAATCTCGTAGAACATAATTATGTTGTTAATTACGATGTCAGCTACCTATTTTTGCGTGGATGTTGATTCATTAAAAATAACCCTATATACGTCCCACAGCTGGGCATATATCTGCTTCTATAGAGACATGAGTGGAGCCGTGATACCACCGCGTTGGTCCAATGCGGATTAGTACGTAGATACATTTACAGTGGCAACATAAAAGCACAAAGTTTTGTACACCCATCCAAGTTCCAACCATGGTAAAACCTGCTTTAATTTCAGTATCCAAGCCGTGTACGTCATCAAAACCCTGTCTATAAAGTATAATGTCATTCCTACGGTAGCTCCGTGAACATCAAAATATTGTACCAATTAATTGTCGGTTAAACCGTGAAATCGTTAAAAATTCACCATGTAAATGTCCCCTGACACCAATGGGAAAGCGTGGCAGAAGTATGATGTAATTTTGCTATGTTTTGACCTAAAATTTGCCTACCAATCCGTATTGGAAATAAGCGTAGGATTACGGTTCGAACTCCTTATATGTTCCAGCCATAATCAGCATATCAATGCCACGTTTCAGTCGAGCAATAAAGAAACTGGGTACTGTGACTACTCCTTTAATATAATAATAGGTTACCAACGAATTCTATCTATGCAAAGTCAAGATCAAAAGTATGTATCTCTTATTACTCTTATTTGAAGGGCGTAAAGACTATCACCTGTCAAAACTGCATACATATTTTTAAACTTAACTGTACTAGAACAACTTCCTAGTAGCAATAAGGAGGATGCACCATTTGTCACATTTTATGTCAATGAAAAAAAGTACGAATAAAATACAGGAAGGACCTTAATTGCAAATGTTTCATTACTTTTTTGAATACCTAAAAAATAGAATGAAATAAAAAGGACATCTAACATAATAACTTTAATTTGAATCATCATATTATTTTATTTTTTTTGTTACATTAAAGTTATCGACGTATGTCATAAATTCAGTGTCATATTGTTGTTCTCTCAAAGCAGTAAAGCGCGCGCGTCGCTGCGCGGCCGCCGACTGCCTTTGCGCAGGTTACTAGGTTAAAAGATGATTGTTTTGTTTTCCATTTCATTTGCTTTTCATTTCATTTGAGGCCATTGGCTTTAGAAGGCAGAAGACACGGAGCGCTGCGGCTTTATATTATGATCGATTAGCAATTTACTACAGATATCTATACATATAATAACAGTGTAGAAGTCGAACGTCTGTACATAGAAAATAAATGCTTAAAACTAAGTCAGGGGGATGTAAAAAGAGGGAAAATACCAAAAAAAGATTTTTTTTAATTATTTTGTTTTCCCGTCTGTTTATCTGTTTGTATGGGCTAATCACCGAAATGGCTGGACCAATTTCAATGAAATTTTACATGGTGATTCCTTATATCCCTGGTCAACATCTTAGATACTTTTTATTCCAGAAAATTAAAGGGTTCCCATAATTAAAAACCATAGTAGCCGCGGACAAAGTCGCGGGCAAGAGCTAGTTTTTATATAAAAATCATGCTTTGATAATCACCTATACTGTTTTTGTATATAATATTGAGAAACGAAATATGTACACAAATTTCAGCATAAAAAACTAATAAGGTGGGTTTCTCCTCGTCAAGAAAATTTATGTTGCGCTGTCTTCATTGTACAGCAGAGAATATTACAAAAAACTGAACAGCACCACGTGGTATGATGTCATAAGTTACTAAAGAACGTAAATTCCAAACTTGAAATGCGCGCGAAACGATTCATCATGAAACAGCCAGTATTACAAAACTGCATACCACAGATTATGTAACGCATAGAATGCACCCGACGGCGACGGGGGCACTTGTGCAGCCAAGGAACTTACAGCAGGCAATTGCAAATTGACACATTGGCACGAGCGCCTTGATAATTTTGCTTTTCATTATGTAATTTCCTCGGGGAACTCGGTGGCGCTCCGGATTAATAAGATAAGCCTTTGCCATGGTTGTCGCCGGTAAAATTATGAATATATGTGCGTTTCTAAATGTCGGCTCCTTTTGTGAATACAAGGTTCACAGGAGCACAAGAGATGCATTGGTGTTTCATGCTCTTGTTCACTGAATCAGCAAGCATCAGTACCAAACTTTTTGTGTTATGTTACAGTGATATCTATTAAATTTTCAGTGACTAGTGAGTTCCCAAATACGATATGTTAAAACATACAAGCCACAAAAACAAGCCTCCGCAGGTAACACTGATGTACTTAATATTATAATTCATACATTACAAGTAATCCCCTGCCAGGATTCAATTCACAGAAATTAAGCTATAGCAAAAAAGATGAATTCTATTAACACAGTCAGGCCTAAAAACTTCATTAATCATCTTACAGACTGGAATCAAGGAGTAACTGTGATGCACTTTACGCGAAAATGGAACGTGACGTAGTCTCCTAGGACAGCAGTGATGCAGTGGGACATTTATATACAATTTGGACAAATCTTAAGGACAGTTAACTTTATGAATATATTATCACTTGAAACTCTTGCCAAATATCGGGAACTCGAAATACAAATTAATAAACACAGTAAAAATCCCGAAAACTAACATAAAGCCTTAGTTCATGAGGTAGTAAATCGCGATAAACAGTCAATTACAGACCTTTCTTAAAGTATAATTGATGTTATTTATTTTCCTTTCTTGAAAGGCCCTTATTTCAAATGAATGATTAATATATCTAGCACCGCCTTTTACTATTGCGTTCACTTTTCCATTCATTGAAAGCCCTTTGCCCAGTATTATGTAACAAAGAGTAATAATATGTTTTTAAACATGTTTGCAAACAAGAATACAAGCCACCTGATGGCCAATGGGTACCGACGTTTGAAAAATATAGGAAAGAAATGTATCAGCTTGCATAAATATGTACCGATTTTAGTATGTGCCTCCTTTGTCCTTTTGACATCACGAGTGTGTAGTGCCGCAACAGCAAATATTTTACCAAAACCTTAGAATGACAAGGAACTAAAATGGGTATAGTCACATTCAAAAGTCACAGTATCCAGTAAATGAGTGAGGCAGGTATACTGCCTATGAAGTTGCGGCACATAACTTTAGCGCTACGTAGAGGTGATAGCTGCCAATACCTGCACATGGGGTACTGATACCAATGAGGAAGACGGAATGCGACTGGAGAGCCAATCGGCGCCGCCAATTGCAGATGATACGAGATGCTAAGCGCCGATTGGCTAATGGTCACAAAGCTGTACAAAGCAATGCACTGCTATTTTGGAGCAGAAGAAGGCAAGACTAAACAAAAGGCAAGGTCTTTACCAGCCTATTACGTCCCACAGCTGGGCACAGGGAGAAGAAACACATGAGGATAATGGGCCATAACACCACCACGCTGGTCAAATTGGCGGCTTGGTTAGTAGAAACGGTTGCAATAGCGACCGGGACCTTAACGTGCCTTCCAAAGCACGGAGGAGCTCGAGATCACAAACTTTTGGTCACCCACCCCAGGACTGACCATGGCGAAAGGTACTCCGTTTTCGATACCGAAAGCGACGACGAACAACTACGCTACAGAGCTGCTTTTAAGAGAAATATTTTAACAACTTATGTTAGTAATTCCTGAAATTAAAATTTAAGTAGTAAAAATAAAAGCTGACATTTCGTGCTAATTCAGTTACAATAGACAAAACTAAGTCCGTTATTACCTCTGACGCAACGAAGGCGGGTCACGCAAATACAGGCAAAACACGTAACAGTTAAAACGCACATTATTCTCTTTAACGGCGCAAATTGTTGTGATCTACTTAGGAAAGTGAAGAGAGATGTAATCTGTGTGTAGACATAAAACCTTGTATAAAAAGTAGTGCTATTTTATTATTTCAAGAATGTAAATATTAGGTTGGGGAAAAAGTCTTTTCGCATTATAGTATCCATAAACTTGTAATAAAATCTCTTTGGCTATACTATTTGTATCTGGCTGGTTTTGGTATCATTGAAAGTTTAAATTTTAAAGAACATAATTCCAAATTCAAATTAGGAAAATGTGTGATTTTCATTTGTTTTTCGTATCGCCAAGATGAGTGAATCTAATGAAGAAATTCGATACATTTTAAAATTTTACTACAAAAAAGGTAAAAATGCAACGCAAGCCGCGAAAAAAATTTGCGATGTTTATGGACATAGTGCAGTGTCTGTGAGAGTAGCACAAATTTGGTTTAAGCGTTTTCAATCCGGAAATTTTGATGTCAAAGATGCACGTCGCTCTGGTCGCCCTATTACAGATAAAATGGATGCCATTTTTGAAAAAGTGGAGCAAAATCGGCATGTCAGTAGTTACGACGTAGCTGAAGAACTGGGAATTGACCAAAAAACAGTTTTGGCGCATTTGAAAAAAACTGGGTACACAAAAAAGCTCGACATTTGGGTACCTCACGAGCTCACTGAAAGAAACCTAATGAACCGTGTACTCATTTGTGATTCTTTATTACGACGTAATGAAACCGAACCATTTTTGAAGAAGCTGATAACTGGTGATGAAAAGTGGATCACGTACGACAAGAACGTGCGAAAAAGGTCGTGGTCAAAGGCCGGTCAGGCTTCACAGACTGTGGCGAAACCCGGGTTAACTCGCAACAAGGTGATGCTGTGTGTGTGGTGGGATTGGAAGGGCATTATTCATTTTGAGCTGTTACCACCAGGCAGGACCATCGATTCTGAACTCTACTGCGAACAACTGATGAGATTAAAGCAAGAAGTTGAGAGAAAGCAGCCGGAATTAATCAACAGAAGGGGTTTTTTCATGATAACGCTAGACCTCACACATCTTTAGCCACTCAGCAAAAATTAAAAAAAAAGGAGAGATTGGCCGGGAGGTGTTAATGCATCCGCCGTATAGTCCTGACCTTGCACCTTCAGATTTCCACCTGTTTCGGTCTCTTCAGAAATCTTTAGGCAGTGTCAGGTTAACATCACGTGAGGACTGCCAAAACCACTTGTCGCGGTATTTTGACCAGAAGTCCCAAAATTTCTATAGCAATGGGATCATGTCCCTACCTACAAGATGGCAAAAAGTTATCGAAGAAAATGGTACCTACATACTTTAGTTAAATGTAAATAAACTATATTAAAAAATGTTTTGAATTTTCTTAAAAAATGCGAAGAAACTTTTTCCCCGACCTATTATTTTATAAGAAGTTTTTCTATAAATTTATTAATAAACTAGCTGATGCCCGCGACTTCGTCCGCGGTTACTATGGTTTTTTTTACTCTCACACGGAAATCCATTAATTTTATGGGATAAAAGTATCTAAAATGTTGAGCAGGTTTAACCATGCAAAATTTCATTGAAATCGGTCCAGCGATTTCGGAGATTAGCCCGTACAAACAGACGAATAGAGAAACAAAAAATAAAAAAATTGATATTTTCCCTCTTTTTACATCCCCCTAGATTTTAAGCATTTTTTTTCTATGTACAGACATTCGTCCTCTACAGTTTTAAATATGTATAGAAATGTGTATGCAAGTTTCATATTAATAAAATTTAGAATGTAATATAATAAAAAGATATTATAAGTGTAGTTTGTCACACGGAAATTTTTATAACAACATGTTAGTCACGTGTTAAGCTTAGAATGTAATAAAATTGAGAAGAAACACAATACACAAATTAGGCAATAACATAAAATAATAATGCATCCACTGACTAATGATTTAAAATAAAAACTAGCCCTAATCAAGCAGCATGCTGCTTACCTCCCCCCCCCCCCCCCCCTACCTACACAACTATTCAAGATTGAAGAACAAATACAAGTATTCATCACACAAAGATTTGCCCCCACCCGGAATGACACCAAGAACCACTAGACATGAAACCCTTAACCACCCCACAAACAATACAAGTCACTCGGCCACGGAGGTCACCGATTAATCTAATTATCTTGATAGCAAGGCGAGCCCTGGTTAATAAAACCTTGATTAATTAAGCGGTACTTTCCACGCCCACTTTCAGTTTTTGGTCATGAAACTAAAAGTTTCACCTCTTTAAGTTTTTTAAAAATATTGGTGTTAGGTACGTCTAGGAGTCCTGACATTTTTCGAGAATTTTCATTTTCAAACTATTGTTTAATATGTCTTGACAATAGAGAGCTAGCAATAGTTTTCATTATGAATTGTGATATATTGTGTTTTCTGTATTGTTTTTTTTTTTCAATTCTAAACGCTTACACATACAGTCCACAAAACTCGGTAACAGTCTAGTCGTGTTATTCATTAAAAATATTAAAGTCTTAATAAACCTATTTTAGTTAAAAAGTGATTTGTCACTTTCTTTCTAATTTAGATTTGCGTTCGAAAGAAGAAAACAAAACACTCTGTCACTAAAATAGGTTGCCTTTAATATTTTTTATGAATAACACAGTAGGTTTTCTGCAATTATTTAAATATCTTTTGCAATTAATTTAATTGCATTACTGACATACAAAATATAAAAGGAAATTTAAGTTGTTAACGCACGTCATTTAATATGCACGTTGCAAATTGATTATGTAAGTCTCCTTATATATGACGGTCATAAAGGTCTACTACTATATTAACGATTTCATAAACGTAGTAGCCTAGAAAACGCAATCAAAATAAGGATATGATGGTTTACAATTAAAGTTCAAAATCCGAGCGTTGTAATTACAAAGTAATGTTGGTTTGGATATGTTACTCATTGACCTACTCTATAATTTATGTTTATAAAAGACGAACCAATACCAACCCTACAAAATTCACGATCTAATCTCTTCTTTTTAACATATCAGAATTAATTTAAAGGTATCATAGGAATGTTAGTGTGACATAAGCTGCATAATATTTTGAAAAAGTATTATTTTAAATATCTATCCGAGAGAAGCCGGGGCGGCCGACTACTGGTAGATATACCCTATCTACCACCAATAGACAACACATTTTATGTCCTCCGAAAAACAAAACAGAATTATAATAAGAAGTTTATTCAACTATTAGCAAGTAAAAATGGTACATTAAGGTCACTTCTCCTTTTTAGAAGTCTGTTAAAATACGAGAAAATCTCTCGGGTTTTCTCATACTTCACTTCCTAAACGCACTCATGGATATTAAAACATCAAAGTACACTGTCCCAGTACTGTGGCTGTAACAAAACCACATAATATTTACCAATTAAGTCTCTATACAAACAAATGACAGCATTTACACCGGTTTCCGAGGGCGCACCGGTTTCCGAGGGCGCGCCGGTACTCCACGCTTCCCTGCTTGCCTCACTGTGACGTAACGTACGTAATGACATTACGTCACTGTGGGCTGGGTTACTAGTAGGGCTCTTGGTGCCCTTGGTACATAATATGTTTACTTAGTTTGTAAATCTCTTAGTTCATTCATATGAATATTCAATATTAAATGTAAAATCACAATCAAAAACGTAATGTTATATTTACAGATATCAATTCATTATTAATGTTCATAATCCTAACTAGCGACGTGCTCCAATGCTTTTATTATGTGTCATAATTTGAATGTGTCTTACGAGTACACAAAATCTACCCTATTACTCTTAAATTTCGGAAAAACGGATCGGGGTATCTTTATACCTATTACTTTTTATTGGGGTATAAAGACCTGGTAAACTTATGTAGCGTTAACTTTCTGTCCTTTATAGTTTTAACTTACAAATGAAACCAGTGACGCAGACGATGACCTTATAACTACAGTGATAAATTAAAAATTACTATAATCACACCGAATGGTAATCCCCATGGAGACATCGATCATGACCTGGTGATCAAGGTCACCCGGCGACCGGCACTTTGGCAAGCGGTGAAAGTATTCGGCCTTCGCCGGTGTAACACTTACCAATATTACGATAGTTCACCTAGTAGGTGTATCGTAATATTTGGGAGAATAAGGCTCTGGCGTATTGGGAAACTTGGCGTGTATCTGCGGTTTTGAGAACGATTTATGATTTCTGGTGTTTCATTGATGGTTCCGGATTCAGGTTTAACTAAAATAACTGTCTTTGTGGTTGATTACAACAAAACCTGAAGGTTTATCACGACATTTTTCCGCATATGACAAGAAAACGGCATAGCAATCGGCCGAACTTCGTCAGCTGCTTTCCTAGAAAGAGAGAAAGAAGAAAGAAAATTGTTTATTTGGTGTTACAATAAATACACAACATACAATTTTTAAAGCACAATACAAATTGATGAGTAACACCAAAAAGGCATCCGCTAAGCATAATGTCGGACCACCTATGATAGGTGGCCAGACGCTGATCTTCCACGAACACCTGATATGGGTGGTGATAAGTGCCTCACGAAATTCAGGAATTTCAGAGTTTGAAGTGAGGCTCAACTATATAATTGTAAAAACCAACAAACAAAATAAACAAGGCGCTAACAAACCAACTATCAGGAACCACACAAAACACAAATAACAGAAATTGTAACAATTTATAACAAAAACAACAGAAAAAATCTACTACAACAGCACACATACTATCCACATATAAAAAAATTTTGGCACAGAAATAAGGTGCTTTTTGAGTCCTAAATCCTAGTTTAGAAGAAACAAAGCACAAAAGATCTCATAGGGTCGAAGGCAATTAGCTTGCCTCCAGTTATATTGAGACCTGAGCATGTCATGTGATATGTAGTCAATTTGAGTTCAATCAAAAGTAGTTTGACCTAGTCTCACCATTTTGTCTAGCATTTAAAAAACAGGCGCCACTTTAATTATTCTAAGTCAGAAGCGTTTTGATGCCGATTATACAATCGAAAGCGGCCAGTGGCCTTCACCTAAAGCCAACGCTCCTTTGGCTTACATAACATTTGTTTATTAAATTCCTCGTACAAAACCGTGCTTTGGTGTCACGTAATACGTTGCACATGTGGTTTGAATTCATTAAATTTTGTAAGAAGAAAGGTTTCTTCACTTAGAAGACAAATTAGCACATTATATTAGAAATTTTGTACAGATAGTCTAGAACCTGAGAAAGGACATAGGCTACCTTTTATCCCGATATTCCCATGGGAACGGGTGCCATGCGGGTGAATATTAAAATATTTAAATAAAGCCTCCCAGAAAAATGAAAACAAATTTACGCCACTATGAACTTTGCTTCTAATAATTGGGTAGGAGTACATTTTCAATTCCACCAATTGAGGCTACTGTTCCAATTTGAAAAAATCTTTCCGTGTTGAATAGCCTATTTATTGAGGGAGGCTATAGGCTACATCAAACCATCTCACACTTTCTCAAAGTAACTATTCTACGCGGGCGAAGTCGCGGGCAAAAGCTAGTTACTACTATTTTGTCACCTACGAACAATAATAAAAATATTTTTTAAATCTTTTACAAACGCACTTCACTAGTAAGACATGTGATCCCTCTTTCCTAGAACCATGAACCTGAACCTCCCTAGCAGTCCTTCAAGGTGAAAAGGCACTATACAGGCTAATCAGAGCGGGGTAGCTAATGCGCCATTTTAATACCGCGCTAGCTACCCTGCATCTAGGCGCTGCCTATCTTAATTCGGGGAAACTGGGCCGGTGTTTCTATTGAACCCCCAAGATGAATGAAGCGTAATTTATAAAAAATATCATTATTAATGACTTTAACTTCAAAATTTTAATTTTATTTAACACTCAAAAACTCAAAAAAATTGTTTAAATAAACAAATTTTATAACCAACTAAAAATAAGATAAGTTAAAATGACACATTGAAATTATTAAGACATCTACTGTTACCATTATGCATTACAAATCTTTGATTAAGCTGCCACAATCATTACACCTACAATAACAGTTCACTGTAAAAAAGAATGATTTTGCCAATCAATAACAATATTGTCAATCGATTTAAAGACCAATTTCGTAGTATGCGTTTCGTAGTTGCTAGATTATTTGCCTTTTTATAAAAACATGACCAGTTTCATGGTATTTTTGAATGGAAACATTACAATAACGGTAATCTTGATATCTGACACTATCAAAACCAACTGCACGCTCTGATTCGTGTACTATTAAAACTTTTAACAATGATGTCTAAAGTTACGCTCGTTGCGATGTTATAATAAATCCAGATACTTATATGTAATATATATTCTATAGAAAAATGAGGAATATTATTTATAACTTACTAATCATAATAAGTACGTATGCTGTGGCTTTCGATCGAAAACAAAGCTACCATCGCCATGGTCAGGCCGTGGATGGGTGACCTAAACTTTGTGATCTCGATCTCCTCCGTGCTTTGGAAGACACGTTAAGTAGTTGGTAACACGTTGGTCCCGGTCGCTATTGCAAGCGCTTCTACCCAACAAAACCTGCGCATGTGTGTTTCTCCATGAAGAAGGCCTATGCCCAGCAGTGGGACGTATACCTGTAGGCTGAGGACGAGAAGCATAATGTCATAAAATTATCTCCGACGGCTTCTAGGGTGGAAGTCGAATATGATAGAACAGGTTATTTTTTATGACCCTTAAAACACCAGTCTGTCATTTACTTTTCCGACATTATGCGAGCAAAAAAAAACAGCATCAATATCCGTTGGTTGAGTTTTAAAGATCTAAGCATACATAGGGACAGACAAACAGACAGCGGGAAGCTACTTTTTTTTATAAACCGACTTC
Organism: Parapoynx stratiotata; assembly: GCA_910589355.1. NCBI lineage: Eukaryota > Metazoa > Arthropoda > Insecta > Lepidoptera > Crambidae > Parapoynx > Parapoynx stratiotata. The sequence goes on from OU342479.1 coordinate 5,152,056, forward strand.
AAAAAAGGAGGTTCACGGTTTGACCTATATGTATGTATGTTTGTTCACGATCAACTCGCGATTGGCTAAGCCGATATTGATGCGCTTTTATACTATGTAGTGATAAGAGAGCAAAGAAAAATATGATTAGGGACCATCCTTAAATTACGTCACATATTAGTGTGACAAGGGGTGGGACGGGTTTTTACTTTATATAAATGGAAATAATAATTTCGGAACTTCAATAATTGCTAGAGGTAAAATGGCGAAATAATATGTGACGTCACACTGGTGAGAGGTTAGGCCCACAAAACTGTGACAAGGACGGGAAACGAATCCGGCCCGAGCGCCCTGGAGACTTACTGGAAACGGGACCCCCTAGGAAGAATGCCTTCTAGAGAGAAATTCTCCAGTGGTGCCACCACAGGCTTGAGGACCTTCCAAAGTTCTCGCCTTCTATGGACCGAGAAATTCTCATTCTCGTGGAGTCTCATGAAATTCGTGGAAGTTATTTATGTATGGCCCCATAGAAACTTTATTGAACGCTAAAGATGACACTCCATAATTTCAAATAAGCATTGTGCAGAGATGTAATTGTTATTAAAAGCATCCGTTAGCATCCAAGAAATGACACCATGTTATTATTGTAAAGTAGAAAAAACGAGAAACGATAAGCGAGCTGGCATTTTATATAATATTTTATTAGAACATAACATCGAAGAGTATAGGAAGTAACCATTAAGATGATAGAATATTACATGAAGTACCTATTATGATCTTTAGAACGGCGCGGGCGCGTCGAGTCGTGATGATAAATAAACATAGTCATGTTCTATGAATACCGCATGGTTTGGTTGTAGAATCCGTGGTGAGGTTTGTAGCAGAAAACAAAATCTCTAATAACTAATTTATTTGGCATACGTTGAAAACATTTTTAAAACTGAGAAATTATCTTGGTCATCACTGCATTTTGTCTTTTTAACATAATTTCAGTACTGGATTCCGCGATGTTAGATCATGCGTCATAGGGGGGCCCGAGTCTGTGATCCTTGACTAGTTGCAAGAACATGAAATTCTTACAAATATCACACGATTACTAGGCAAAGAAAACCTTATGGCCCATTTTCGTTAAGGACGAACTTCGGCGAATCTTCAAAAGTGGAGAGCTATTCGTCTACATTTTTGCCGCTTTGTCGCTACACAAAGCCGCGATGATAAACGAAGTAAGGCAAATGTAGAAGAATGTCCCTCCACATTTGAAGATTCGCCGAAGTTTGTCCTATATGAAGATGGGCCATAAAAAGACTAGGTATTGAAGCGTCATTAAAAAGGGTTACGAACGTGATGTCAGTAGTTTATCACAAGAATTAGGGCCTTAATAAAGAAAATTCACATATTATAAACTTAAATTACTGCAATTTCTTAATTTTTTTAAAATACACAATAAATACACATTAGTAAGCTTTCTATAAAACTTTACGACCTTTTGAACTTCCTTGCCTGTCGTACCCGCGATTTTCCTCGACTGTACGCTTAAGATTTAGTGATATGAGCATGTGTATGTAACCAGGCAATAATAGTACCCAGTTTCAAAGAACTCTTCTCACCATTTGTTTTACAACATTGTAATTAGTTTATATAACGACAATATAAAATGACAAATGGTATGGTAATTCCCCGGAAACATATCACTCTAGTTACACAAACCATAAAAAAGTTACCACGTCTAACACGCAATTTTTTACGACTCCAAATTGATGAGACTACATGATGCATTGTTTGACTGGATGTCTTCATTTTGCTTGAGGTTTTGTTAGTACATTGCAATGGTATTTAAAAATTACTAGTAATATCTTTCTTAACACTTTAACTAATATTACTGAAAAGTTCACAAAAGAATTCCTTTTTTGCATTTTTTGACATTTCAGCCATATTAGATATGACAAAAAATTATTTAATCTAGTTTTAAATCTCTATTAAAATTTCCTGCAAGACGCCCTGAGGGTTTTAAAAGAAAGTTTACCTTCAGTTACGTTTATATTACTTCTTCTTTAACTTGAGGTACAAATCTGTAGCTGTAGTTTAGCAAAAGATCTTCACCTCACTAAGTCCAGTAATTGTCGTTATGGCACGATTTTCTGTATTACCGAACGAAACGAATAGTGTGTTACCGATAGCCATCGATACTTTCACAGGCTATAGTCTTATAGTCTAGAAATAAGATCATATCTTCCGCACCGTCTAGGAAATAGGCTCCCAGTCTATTATAAGGACTTACGTAAACTATGTTTCTTTGTAAATTTCTAGATGGCTATTCAGCTTGCGAGCACACGTGGTGAGCGCTGTCCTTACATAATTACGTCATGTTTATGTTACGTGTTACGTCATTGTAAGCGAGGCCGATGAATTGTTTTAAGTTGTAATAGTAATTGATACACGTTACATTCTTTAGGATTTTTTCTTTTTAACGTTGATATTTCATGTAGGAAATTTTATACGCAAAGTGGTTTTTGTTGCTTTAATTTTATTTTTCAACAATTTTTATTGATCCCTCGATGAAATTTTAGACATAAAATAATAGATCTTTACCTATGAAATTGCCGTTCTGTATGGAGATTTCGGGGAACTCTGCTTTTTCCATACTAACATTTTTTCAGCTTTCTTCACAACGACAAACCCAAAGATTATAATATTTGGCATGTATCATTAGACAAGGTTTAACAATATTCGTGATTAAAATATTCATAAAAAATATTTGTTTTTAATTGAATGCAAATCAAATGTCCAATTTTAACGCAATTAAACTTACAACAAATTATCAAAACAAATCAAAAGAGCTCAAAAATATGGTCTATTTTAGGAGGTAATTATTTTTTATGAATACTCTGAAACTTAATAGTTATAGACAAAATACTAAGAGAGAAAAAAAAGGCAATTTCATAGGTAAACCTATTATAAAAAAAATGACCTGAGACCTCAGCCTGAGACAGGCGACAACATTACTCGCGCTGCGAAGTAACAATCGTGGTTGGTCTGAGAGCGTGGGGTTCGATACCTGTTTGAAGACAATTTTAGGTCATAATAAAATTTTTAGGTACTTACTAGCCATTGAGAGTGTTCTATCATGTTGTTTCTTATTTACCTGCAAACAATAAAAAAATATTGTAACATTAGAAACGTTATTTATATGTGTTAAAAATATGATAAACCAATATCTATAAGTAGACATTGTTTCTTTTCAGTTACGAGCAACAAAGCAACACATTATAACAACACACTGCGAGGCGTAACATGTCGCCAGTTCGAGAGCGACAACAACGCAACAACAAATCAATGCGAAGAAGCAAACCACCTGACAAGTAAACACAGAAGTAACAACACAGCGCTAGTCTACTGCTTAAACCAAAGAGGTTTTATTATGCTGTGATAGCAAAGAGGCTACAATAAAAAAAACACGGTGATAAAAAAGTTCGATTGACAAAATGGGTGTCCACGTACTTCTAGCGTCAACAGCGCTGAAGACAATTAGTGTGACTGGACTATGGTTGATTCCGCTGCTGCTTGGAGCGCTGACTTATCATAATTACAATTCGTATGATCCAGAAGCGAGAGTTTTGGATAAGGAACCAAGGAGGGAATATGATTTTATAGTCGTTGGAGGAGGATCAGCGGGAGCGGTCGTCGCCAGCCGACTGTCAGAAGTCAAGAACTGGAACGTTCTTCTGTTAGAAAGTGGTAAGTTCAATACTCAAACTCAAACTCATTTAATCAAATTGGTATCATCAAATACACTTTTGACAAGTCAAAACAAAATAAATTACTATTATCCTAAAATTGACAATACCACTACTTTTTTTCGGCCTGTTCACTACCGGGAGGCCTTGTCAAGAGAAGATACAGGCAAGAAACTCTGCAAGGGTTCCATCCTCCCTATGTTCTACAACCTAATAAAATTTACGTGTATTATACAATACCTTTAGTCACAAAAGTCAAAATTGACAAATAAAAAGACACACAAATGTCAAATAAAAAGAATTTATCACTCTAATTGCATTGCTAATATTTATTGTATTATTCAACGCTCTTCATAAGTCCGTAGGTATCTAGTTTTCACTTTAATGCGAAATACGATTATCGTTAACCGCAATTATAATATCTTGCATTCTGGTTTATACTGAGATTAAAAGCTGCATTTGCTCTATAGCCGGAAAAAATATTGTGGTCTATTGCATTGTATAAAGATCGACAGTACAGGTAATTAGTATAGAGTCTATCTATGATGATATGATTAATATCAATATTTATCTAAGTATCATACATAACACCCCTGCTTGCGCTTCTGGTAGTAGAGGCGTGATGAATGTTGACGTATATTTGTATCATAATTTTTTTTTTTTTATAAAGAGGAAATATTTGATTGTTTCGAAATTACTGGACCGATTTGAAAAATTATTTCACCGCACAGTGTAGGAATCGCGCAATCTAGGGGCATATAGTTCCAAACTGAATTAAATAAAAGAGATAGAAAAAATATGACACATACTGAATGGTATTTCAATAAATAAAAATACTGAAATATTTATAAACAATAAAATTTTTAGAAAATTCCACATGAATAAACATTGTTTCAAAATGGCACTAATTCCCAATACTTCGGATACCTTTATTTCTAGCCTCTTGAGTCCACCGATGCTTGAGTCTCTTCGGATAACGCCAATCGGCAACATACACGAAACATTACATTACACATACACGAATAAAACATTATGAACACTAACTGGCATGTGTACCATGAGTGTTCCCTAAGATAAAGGTTTCTGGTTTCTTTCGAGTGTAACTGGTTTCTTCTGAGTGATCTAAGCCAATTTTAAAATACTGGATAGCTTCTCAAATTATAAGGTACTTGCGGCAAATAAGGCCCACATTTGAAATTTCGAGCTAAGTTATTTCTACTTCATTATTAATTCAATATGTATTAGAAATATCAGGTGCCGCGTGCTGAGTCGGCAAATCGACTTATAAACTTAATTCATTGCTGAGCGGTGTTTGTATAGTAGGTCACAATCCAAGTTGCCAAAAAGGTAAACAAAAAAGCCGACTTACCGAATTTGTTATTTAATAATCACACTTTTTACATGGACATTGGCACGTAAATATAATTAACGGTAACAATTGTTGTCCGTTTCAATTGATTTCAATTACCTACAGTCATCACAAAACATTTTAGAGATGAAACATTACCTTTGTATTGTTTACCTTTTTGGGAACATTGTTTGAGACGGACTATAAGTATACTGTGTCTTTCTGTCTGTCTTTCTTGAACCTTATCTTAATTTTCTTGACGCGCTTGCCAAATTTTTATGACGAGACTGTCATTTAAGGTCCAAATAGCGAAACATTGTATTTTTTTGCCATTCTGAAAATCGAAAAAAATTTATGGCTCGTAAAATGCATCAATTGTTCTCAAAATTTAAGACTATGCTAATAAAATGAAAAGACACCGGGATATTGAGGTCTATTTTTTCTACACACGTTTAGTTTTACAAATCATCTCAAAAATGCTTATTGTAGCTCTGTTTTCAAAACATGTTATTAGATCCATATTTAAAACTTTTACTTATAAAAGATACACTTAGATACCTCTAAACATGTACTGAATACAATAATAAACCAAAAAACAAGACTGTAGGTTAATTAGATTTGTTATTTTAAGTGACATAAATTCTGTTGTTCTTATTGTGAGAATACATTGATTTATTTGCCCACTTGAACATTTTTTTATTATTTAATTTTTTTAAACTGCCAACAAGAAATTCTAATATGTAGCGGTAACAGATAGGGGCTTAGGTATAAATAAATTATACTATATTATTAATTGCTAAAAAAATATTTTTTTATTAAAATCTCCCTAGATAACGAAATTCCCACGCTGTGCACTGTTGGGAAACTATGTACCTACTATGCCCAGGTGACATAGGCCTTTATTTATTCTAAAATTCTAAGGGAACGGGTACCACACGGGGAAAACCGTGGAAAGCCACAAGTTTAAAAGAATATTGATTTTAAAACTAAGTAGGTACATACATACATATAATCTGACTAATCTTAGGGTATAACCCTAAGATTAGTCAGAGACTAGGCAAAAGTACCGCAAAAGCAGTCCACTGTCCACCGCACTTCACCAAGCAGTGACGCCGAGCACATGTGCGTGCTCGGCGTAAAACTAAGTAGACTATAATTACGAGTATATTGATATAAAAAAGCCAGGATTACAATGGCCAATGTGCCAATATGTATGAAAACAAAACAATATGATAACTTTTGAATCATGTTAAAAATGTGTAGTCATCGATTACCCCAGAAAAAATGTTTGTAAGTCTTACGTATAAAACATTTTTTTATTCAAATTCCAGGTCCAGATGAGAATGAAATAACGGACGTCCCTTCGTTAGCGGGCTACCTGCAGCTAACCAAGCTGGACTGGCAATACAAGACTGAACCCACGCCCTATGCGTGCTTGGGCTTCAAGAAGAGGAGGTGTAGTTGGCCTAGAGGAAAGGTAAACACTCACTAAAACCGACGTCCCTTATTAAGCTAACCAAGCAGGTCTGGCAGTACAAGGCCGAGCCCACGTGCTTTGGATTCAAAAAAAGGAGATATAGTTGGTTTCGTGGAAAGCTAAATCTTTCTCGCTATTTTCTTATAAATGTTGATGAACCAACTAGTGGCCTAGATTTTAAAGGTACAATATTCGGTAATTTTACTGCCTTCGAGCCGAAATACAGCAATGCAAGCTGCTTGCACCAGGTATACACGAACCATTTTAGATAAATTCTTTATTTGACCATATAGGATCCATGTCAGCCTCAAGAATGACGATGAGATGAGGATGTCATAAATTAATTCAGTAATTCTCATTTTTATATACATATTTTTTTATGTTACAGATCCTTGGAGGCTCAAGTGTTCTAAACTACATGATATACGTGCGAGGTAACCGCTACGACTTCGAGCAATGGGAACAAATGGGCAACCCCGGCTGGGGGTACAAAGACGCCCTCCGATACTTCATCAAGTCAGAAGATAACAGAAACCCTTATTTGGCGAATAGCAAATATCATGGGCGTGGGGGATACCTGACAGTTCAAGAGGCACCCTGGAGAACTCCGTTAGTAGCTGCTTTCGTCGAATCTGGTGTCGAAATTGGTTACGAAAACAGAGACATCAATGGTGCTATACAGACAGGATTTATGATAGCACAAGGAACAATAAGACGGGGATCTAGATGTAGTACATCCAAAGCCTTTTTGAGGCCAGTGCGAACGCGTAAGAATCTCGACGTGTCACTGCATTCACATGTGACAAGAGTTCTTATCAATCCCATGACAATGAAAGCGTATGGGGTGGAGGTCGTGAAACACGGTGTAAAACGGACAATTTATGCAAAAAAAGAAGTCATTCTTTCTGCAGGCGCAATAAATAGTCCTCAAATATTAATGTTATCTGGTGTAGGTCCCAAAGATCACTTGAGAGAAGTTGGGATTAGAGTGCTCAAAGATTTACCCGTTGGTGAGAACTTGCAAGACCACGTTGGAGTTGGAGGATTAACTTTTCTAGTCGACAAACCAGTTTCGATTGTCCAAAACCGTTTCCAAGCTTTTCCTGTGACCATGAACTACGTGGTAAACGAAAGAGGGCCAATGACAACCCTGGGGGGTTTGGAAGGAGTCGCTTTCGTTAATACAAAATACGCGAATAGTTCAGGGCTTTGGCCGGATGTGCAGTTCCATATGGCACCTGCTTCCTTTTCGTCAGATAACGGTCAAATTGTCAGGAAAATTCTTGGTCTCACAGACGAAATATACGACCAAGTATATAAGCCTATAGCCAACAAAGATGCTTGGACTATAATGCCTTTGTTGTTGCGCCCAAACACTAGGGGTTACGTCAGACTACGGAGTTCAAATCCGTTTCATTATCCGATAATGAACCCTCGTTACCATGAAGACGATTTAGACGTAGCGAGGTTAGTAGATGGGATTAAAATCGCTTTGAAAGTGGCGAACGCATCGCCTTTCAAGCAATTTGGATCGAGATTGTATATGAAGCCGTTGCCCAATTGTAGACAGTATAAATTTATGTCCGACGAATACATTGAGTGTCAAGTGAGAACTATATCTATGACAATTTATCATCAAAGTGGGACAACGAAAATGGGTCCTGAATGGGACAAAGAAGCTGTTGTGGACCCAAGATTAAAAGTGTATGGTGTAGAAGGACTTAGAGTGATAGACGCTAGTATAATGCCTACTATAGTTAGTGGTAATACAAATGCTGCAGTAATCATGATAGGAGAGAAAGGTTCTGATTTAATAAAAGAAGACTGGTTAGGTGGGAAACTATGACAGTAGTGCAATATTTACTTTAGGAGCAATTGTAGCTAAACTGTGTTGCATAGCTCCTATATTTATGTTATAAAAATCGTTACCATTTTCGAGATTGCCAGTTTTTGTAGTTTGTTAGCTTTTAATTTTTATGTAAAAAACGTCAATCGAGTAACATGTCTATTTGGCGATATGAAGTGATTACTTAATAATCGATGCTTTGCATAATTAGAAAAGAAATAAAAATTCAGGAAAATATAGCATTAACATGTAACTCTGAACTTATGTACTGTCACAAGTATGTCCATGGGTACACTTTTGACTAATGGACGTTATTCCCTTGTAATACAAGTCATTTATTGACAAAAGTGTGAACATGAGAGAGTTGTGTTGTGAGTTGTGAGAGTACTAGAAATTAAAATGCAATTTTCTCATGACTTCCGATCTCAGCAAATGCACTTTCAAATCGTCATTAACTCAATAGCTATAAGGTTCAGTTTTATAGCGGTTGAAGTTAGATTAATAAATAGCGATTAGAAGAATAATTTGTAAATACTCTAAGCATAAGGATTGTTCATGTGTACATATTGTAAATTGCTTAGCATATGAATATTATTTAATATCTAAGATAAGTTGCAGAAGGTACACAATATTCCTAATTGTTTTGTATTAATCTTTGTATGACCAATAGGCTCCCACGTGGAGTACATATCGAAAGAACAAAATTATTCTTCAGATATCATACCATACGGTGAGAATAATTATTATTTTTATTTAAATGAATATGGTCACATTGTTTTCGTTCATTAAGGCCCACTTGCGCGATCGAGAGTTAGCGCCTAACCCAGGGTTTGACCCTATATCCAAGATATTAGTTTTCATGATATTGAGAAAAGGTGATATTTTTATATATTTGCTATCAACACACAGCATTAAGTGTTTAGAAATGGACATCCTGGTAATATGATTCATAAAAAAGTCATAGTTCTCTAATAACCTGAGCTTCACTTAGCAGCACAATAGGTACGTATCTAAGTGACATTCAAGACGTAAATAACATTTTTGCCAAAATGCTCATGAATTATCTGTTAGTTTCACCGCCTTTGAATAAATTAAAGTTCCGTTTGTAATAAATTAACTGAATGACAATTCAAGGGAATCAAGTTACATTTTTAATTTACTGGAAAGTGGATATCTAGATGCGGTAAAACCGACAAACAGAAAAACCATTTTACAAATTTAAAAAAAGTCAGAAAATCTAGTTACTAAGTAGATGATTACTAGAGTAGGCGCTAAAGGATGCTGAGTGTGCTAAATATGAGGACCGCATTCTGTAAATGGTTTTGAGCTCAGAAAAGTTTGCAGATTATGATTCTGACCGTTGCCAGGAGATTTCTTGGTCTGTCAGGAGCGCATTCTGTCGGCAGCTGGACTAATATTTGAAACAAGATGCAACATGCTTTTTTGTTGCCGCTTTATTGTAAGACAGGACTGAAATAATGCATGCAATGTTACAATTACAACATTCACTACATTGTAAAAACTCTTGCATATGTATATTTTTCCACAATAAGGGCTAAATTTGTGCCATAATTATGTTTAATTTTGTTTTTGTTTGTTCTTGATTGTTATTTGCAACAGAATATGGTTTTTATTTAGAAGATCAGAGGTCTAATATAAGGTATCTTTGGGTAGTATAGTAAACCCCTTTACGGGTACCGCGAACACCGGTTTTCGCAAACAATAGATGTTTCTAATGAGTCTCGTTTTGTGCTCGTTAACTAGTTAAGATACTTTCGTCATATTTTTGTAAATGTTCCGTTTACAAGAGGTTTGCTTAAATATATTATAATGAACATAAGCTCAAAAAGCTGTCAATCTTTTTCAATTATAGTACATCTTAATATGTTTGATATAAAATACATAATTGAATGGGAAAATTCGACAGTTATCAAACTGTGTTATTGTTTCTATAGGTACATTTATTTACCTATTGAATTGCTCGAAATGTTGTTGCGTGTTGTTGTTGTTATATTATTCTATAGATAACGCCAAATAAATGTTTTGATTATTTTATACACTTTAATTTATTCCCTTGCTATTTCACAATTATGTCTGAGATAAGCGAAGAACTTTTTGACTACAGTCAACTAACAACTGTTCATTAGATTGTTCAATCTTAGATTGGTTGCTAGTAAACCATTATCAAAAGAAAATTAAGACAAATATCAACAATTACAATAGTATCTTTTTTACATATGACAAGCAAGCTCTTGGTCTTCATCTCACCTGATGGTAAGTGACGATAAGGCCGGGTGCAAGCGAGCTTCACCTGTATTCCTCAACAACTGAGGAACTGGCTATCTTACCTCTAATTGCCGGAACACAAAAATGCTTATTACATTGTAACTAAAGCGAGAGATTTAGGTAAGACGATGGTAGCTAGCCAGGCGGGCTTAGAAGTCCTTCCACCAAACAAACCGAACAGGAACAACCCTTGCTCCCGTGGGGGATCGAACCCGATCTACACCCGGTGGTGTCAACTACTAGACCAGAGAGGCGGTTAAGGCGGTATATTTATGATTGGCCTACCTACTTGAGCATGACGAGACATACAATTATACATTCAGCTGTGGAAAGTGCCTGTTGATGATAAATGTTCCGTTCACGGACAGATACCTTCTTATTAATATAACCCCAAAAACCGATAATTGCACCAAGTATTCGTTTATTAGGTTTCCATAAAAACATTAGTCCTCAGCCTATATACGTCCTGCTGGGCACAGGCCTTCCAAATGGAGAAACACATGAGGAGTATGGGCCGTAGCACCACCACGCTGACCCAATGCGGGTTTCTGGGTAGAAAGTGTCGCAAAAGCGACCGGGAACAAGGGCTTAACGTGCCTTCCGAAGAACTGAGGATCTCGAGATCACATAGTTTTGGTCACCCATCCACAGCCTGACCATGTCGAAGGTAGCTTTGTTTTCGATTGAAAGCCAAAGCGTACTAGCCACTACGCCACCAAGCTCCTCAAAACATAAGACCAATTAAATAATGTGTAGTCCTGAGATTCGGATACTAGCAAAGAAACCAGCGCAGGTCAACACTGTGAAATTTTACTGAGCAACTTACACCTCTCTCAACATAGCATATTATACAAAGGCGCTATGTATGGCTTATGTTACTTTACCTACCTGTTTAGGGTGTATTATGATAGGATTGAAATTAAAAATCATTAGCCTTTAAATATCCGTAGCAAATCACTACATTGTTTAGTTCCTACTTATGACAACTGACGTGGTTACAATCAGGGATTGCAAAATTTTACGTCATTACTCGTTATAATATGGTTATGACTGTCATTTTATCCTTTGTATTTGTATCAATCAGCGTAGTGGACTTTTATGACATAAACAGCTACGTGTTTTATTAATAATCCCGAGGAGAACCAGATGATTTGTAAGTCTGCATTTATTGTCTACAACACTACGTTGCGGCATCGTATCGTAAAAATCTACGATGTCGCAGAACGCACCGTGGAAATTTTCGATGCATACGATGTCGTATCCAATGAAATTTCTGCGTTATGGCATCTGATCGCATTTCTGTGCGATGTTGTTTTTGCGATACGACGCCGCAACGCAGTGTTGTGGCCTGGCCCTAAGGTGCTTTAAAGTGAAATGAAAAAAACAATTAGATTAAAGTTTAACCCTTTAAACCTTTGAGGATCAGCGCGAACACCGGTGCTCACAAACAATAGCTGTTTCAACTGGTTTTCTGATTATTGACAGGTTGACGGGTTTGTGCCCGGTGCATCAGGCTCGCCACCTGTTACATGAAGACCTAACATTTCTGGCGAAATATGGTGTTTAACATCTCTGCCTACCCCTTCGGGGAAAAAGGTGTGATGATATGATGTGTTGTGTTTACCAGGATAAATCCCGGATGGCGTCTTGGGATGCCACGAACAATAGATTAAGTTATTGTGTCTGGTATCTGAAGAGTTAAAAGTATAAGCTTATCTGGCGAAATATGGGTATTAACATCTCTGCCTACCCCTTCGGGGAAAAGAGGCGTGACGATATGATATAATATGGTATGCATAAAAGTATGGTAAAGTATGGTATGGTATGATATATATAAAGTGTACGGTGTAAGTGTACGGGTAGAGCATGTTCAAAACTAAAGATTAGGCTTCTTAGGGATTTGTTTTAAACACATCCCACGGTCAGAGAAAGGGTCGAATCCCGTATCCAATGCTACAAATTTATGACAAAAATGCACCAAACATTTATTGAAGCTATAAACAGTGTAATAACGTTCCTTTTTTAATAAGAAAACTAATTTACATGAATATAAATGATAATATCTGCAGAAAAAAACAACCAAAGTCCATCCTTTACGCTTACATTCTTAGCGTCTCTTTGACGAACACTTTTTTCTTTTTCCCATTTAACTTAAAAAAATTATGCTTTTTGCCCATTACCATCGAAGTTGACAGTAACAAGTAAACAAAGAACCAATAAAATCCGGATGCTATATTCACTTGTTTTAAATACATTTAATTGACATACAGTTGAATGACAAGACACCATCCTAAAAAATACTGAAGACAAAAATACCGAAGACATGGCTGTATGGGCTTCGCTCCCTTTGCCTTCCCTAAATGGGAGAATTTTACAACAACAACGAATAATTTGAAATGATGTATTTGTCCTAATTTGTGACAACTCAAAGTTGAAATTTATTTGAATCAGTTTAAGTGTGTGATTTCCGCTCAAGCTATTTTAGTTCTTAATAAATGTTAGTATGAATGGACTTTTGGATGTGACCGTACGTGCATACTTCCCATTGCTGGGCGCTGGACGGGACCCACATGATAGAAGCACAATAATTAGGGTTTAGGTAAGTATAAGCTGCTATTTCATTTAGGTAGGCACTCGTATTGCTTGATTTCTAACTGTAATAAAATATTTTAATATTAGGTCCTTACCTATGAAATTGGTGTTTTGTTTGGAGATTTTGGGGAATTCTGCATTTTCCATACTAAAATTTTTTCAGTTTTCTTCACAACGACAAATCCAAAGATAATAATATTTAGCATCTATCATTAGACAAGCTTTAGTAATATGTGTAATATCACACTTCATAAAAATTATTTATCGTTTTTAAGTGAATGCAAATAAAATGATGTATTCGGGAGGCACTTAAAAAGAGTTGTCTCCGTGTCCAATTTTAACACAATTAAACTTACATCAAATTATCAAAACAAATCAAAAGAGCTCAAAAATTTAGTCTATTTTTAGACGAGGTAATTATTTTTTAGGAATACTCTGAATCTTAATAGTTACAGACAAAATACTAAGAGAGAAAAAACACACCAATTTCATAGGTAAGGACCCAATATTATGATAAGTCCAGACCATGACTCTTTACCTGCCCTCTTGACATAAAAGTCCTTAGCCTATACACGTTCCACTGCTTGGCACAGGCCTTCCTATGTGGAGAACCACATGAGAAGTATTGACCGTAACACCACCACGCTGGCCAAAGCGGCCCAAAGCGTTGGTGGGTAATAACGGTAGCAATTGCGACCGGGACCAATGGTTTGGTGGGGTGTTGGTGACGGCAGAGTAGAATACAATTGTCACCACCCCAAATCTCTCCCGTGGGTGTCTTACAAGGCGACTAAGGATAAATCATTGATGAGGAATGGGCACCAGCGTTCCTCTTATACCACCTAGCAATAGCAATGTACTGCAAACTTTTGTGCCCGATAAATGGCAATAGGCTCGCCACCTATTACATGGGACCTAACATAATTGGCGAAACGTGGGTGCTAGTTCACCTCTGCCTACCCCTTCGGGGATATAGGCGTGATTTATGTATGTATGTACCAATGGTTTAACGTGCCACGGAGGAGTTGTAGCCTTAGCATGAACATCGGTTTTTACCACGTTACTCAATACTCAATACTTTAATTTTGCTTTTTCACAATGTTGATAAGGGGTTATAAGGGGTTATAATGTTGATAAGGGGTTAAAGTTATATTAGTACATTATGGACCCTGTCGGGCACAGCAAATTAGGAGAGAGGAGGACTCAGATAAAATTGTAATTAATCAATTATTAATCAATAATAATATTAGGTCCTTACCTATGAAATTGGTGTTTTGTATGGAGATTTTGGGGAAGTCTGCATTTTCCATACTAACATATTTTTCAGATTTCTTCACAATGACAAATCCAGAGCTAATAATTTTTGGCACGTATCATTAGACAAGCTTTAGCAATATGTGTGATATCACTCTTCATAAAAATTGTTTATCGTTTTTAAGTAAATGCAAATCAAATGATTTATTCGGGAGGAACTTAAAAAGAGTTGTCTTCGTTTCTAATTTTAACACAATTAAACTTACAACAAATTATCAAAACAAATAAAAAAAGCTCAAAAGTGTGGTCTAATTTTAGAGGAGGGTATTATTTTTTAAGAATATTCTGAAACATAATAGTTTCAGACAAAATACTAAGAGAGAAAACAAACGCCAATTTCTATACAATAATAATACAATACTTTATTTGTCGCAAAATTTTAGTTTTAACTTGCTAAAAGGTATAGTTTTAATTTAAATATTTAATTAAGGTTCTTTAATGTACTCCGATACAAAACAAATTATTAACGGTAAACATGATTTTAAGGGCAAGGTTAATTTATATAAACACAAGTGAACACCGCAGTATTTGCTTGTTTCAATTAAATGGATTGCAAGAAAAAAATACATTTCGGTGGCATATCCAAGAGATTTACCGCTGCCACGATCAGATATAATGAGCAAGTCATTTAACAAGAATTTTGTTTTGGGAAAAATTAAGTCTATGAATGCTGTTTACAGCTAACCAGAAAGCTTGGCTTTGAAATGAAGGTAAATTGAAAACTTGTTCAACGAAATATGCTAAAACAATATAAACACTGGAAATCAAAATATCGTCATCAGCCTATATACGTCCCACTGCTGGGACAGGCCTTCCTCGTGGAGAAACACATGAGGAGTAAGGGCCGTAACACCACGCTGGCCCAATGCGGGTTGGTGGGTAGAAACAGTCACAAATGCGACCGGGACCAACGCCACCGAGCTCCTCAATCAAAATATGCATGTATGTATATGTGTGTTCATTTAACCGCCCCGGGTTTCTTGCTGGTTACAAGAGCCTGAATTATTTGGGCTAATTGATGTGAATACTTACCAAAAGTTATTTATTCATTTAGTCTCTACCACTTAGGGTGAATTCCACAAAATTCAGTAATACTACACGGGGGTTCGGACCAAAATAAATGCTTAAATTTCATTGGTCGAATCCGCTGTAATGACGGAGTCTTGCGTACGCGGCCGATTTTTGGGCGTGTACGTAGTAATGCTTTAGCTGACAAATGCGTACACGGCCAAAAATCGTCCGTGTACGCATTTGACAGCTAAAGCCTTTTTAGATATTAGTACAGTACACCAGTATCGAATTCGCCCTTGACCAAGTACTACATAAAGTCAGTAGGTATAATTAAGGTCCCAATTTGTACAATTTGAGCGAATCAACAACTTGTGTAATTATATTTTGTTTTTATTTTTGTAATAACCACAACATGAGCATGACACATTTCTTTATCTACACCTACACTACCTGTTGCAAAATTATCTACACTATGTATTAATAGTTACTACTTCAAAAAATTACATTATAATTATGAAAATACGCACGTGACCGTGTGTGTAAGTGTAACCAAACACTTACGCGATACGTGACAACAAACACATACATCTGAGCTCACGGTTCAAGAATCGCATGGCAATGAAAGGGATAATTAAAATAATTATCCTTCAATTTCGAGTTTGAGACCATTTTCCTTTTTTGGAAGGTTGTTAATGAAAGTCGAAAGTGGATGAATAGACCTCTGAAACGGAATCAGGTGACAGTTAGGGTTTAACGGAACCCTAATTTAATCGTTTAACGGAAAATAATAGATACGGTCATGAAACGGAAACTAATAAATTAAAAAGAAACATGCAACATCTCACACTAAACCGAAGATGCCTTTGTCCGAATATACGCTACCGAAGAAATGCACATTGCAACATTCGTCATAGCTGTAATTAATTACTATTCATCCAGTCTATCGAATACTGAACGCAATAATAATTAACCAAATGAAATTTATATGAAATCTCTAAAAATTCTAAATACCTATACTAAATATTGACAGACTAAGGGCGTCTTGCAGGAAATTTAAAACGAGATTTAAAACTAGATTATGTGATTTTTTGACATTACAGCCTTAGTAAAATTGTCAAATATTTACTAAATCTAGTTTTAAATTATTGCAAACTTTTACCCTTGTTGCCAATTTTTACCTCATTCAATCAGGGAGCGAGCCTGTTGTATGCAGCAGACACATTTTAAGGCAAGCAATACTTAGGATAACCTGTTCCTTAGTTATTGTTCAATCTTAGTGTGTGTATTTCCAGACTGTGTATTTTTAAGAAGAAAAAGGAGTAAAGGACAAGACCGTAGAAACTTTAAAAAATCGAATATGCGTGAGTAATGTTAGCGTCGATAGACTACGTAAGTCTAAAATTTACTGCCCCCTAAAGTAGACAATGAGATGACAATGAGATTTGACCTAAGACATGACCAAAACCTACGGACATCGTCATCCTATCTTATCACAGACGTTCCACACTACGCTTGCCGAGTTGCACTCAAGAACTTCGTAGGTTGGCTGGAGCGAGCTGGATGAGAATGGCCGAAAATCGTGAGCGGGTCGTGCATTAGGGGAGACCTATGCCCAGCAGTGGACGAGCATTCGTTGTTGATACCATTACAGTCAAGTCCTACACAGTTCCATTGATCGATTGCCAATATCAAAAAACACATTGTAAAGAAGGGCAGATACGAATGCCAGATTGGTCTAAAGATCCTAGACACAGGGCAACCTGCTCGATATCAGCATGATCAATGCCAAAACAGAATCGAAGCCACGGTCACCAATTGTTATTCAGCGCAGCGCTGGACGACGCTAGGGTCGACGTATACCGCCACATTCAAATTCTCATCACGGGAACAGACGCCAGTACTATCAATAAGTTATATGAGCATCGAACGATATATCCACTTAGATAATTACTTTTGATTATCTTAGGACATAATGATAAAACCTACCTTACCTTTAAACAGGTTCTAGGTTAATCGTCGGAAGTTTTGACCGGCAGAGTTATTATTACCACAGACACTAACTGCAACTGCACGATACGGACGAGTGTTTGTTTAACATTTGGTAAAATTTATTAGGTGAATCATATTATTCATAATTACTACTATGTACTGAAAATCAATAAATAATAGATATTTAATTAAATAGAATTACCTACGTGTTGAGTAAAATAATTGTTTATTGGACGACTCATCCATATTGAACTTCAAATATCATATATGAAAGTGCTGTGATTTCGACGCACTCTCCCATTTATTGATACAAATAAGAGGTTTTGATGTCTAGTTATATACTTTAATTCCTTCTACTGAGAGGAAGACCAACTAAGCAATGGTATGGAGGTTAATGAAAGAAGATGTTGTGCCGACAACACCTAGAGTAGGAAAAGGGCAAAACTAAAGAGGAGTTCCTTTAATTAGAACTGTGTAGAACTTTGGCTTACACATGAATATTGCGTACCTAAGTTTAGAGTTACGGGAATGGACAGAGTGAAGAATGATTGAACGTATCTCGTACTAATGATACATTGAGAATAGAGAATGACCATGCGATCGGGAAGGTTATGGACATAAGAAATTATGAAATTTTCAATGTCTGTACATAGAAAAAAAATGCTTAAACCAAGCCATGTAAAAATGTAAAAAGTAAAAATGTTAAAGATGTAAAAAGAGGGAAAATACACAAAAATGATTTTTCTGTCGGTTTATCAGTTTGTACGGGCTAATCTCCGAAATGACTGGACCGATTTCAATGAAATTTTGCATGGTGTTGCCTCATATCCCTAGTCAACATATTAGATACTTTTATTCCGAAAAAATTTAAGGGTTCCCGTGGGATAGTTTAAAACACCATAGTGACCGCGGACGAAGTCGCGGGCAACGGCTATTAAAGTATAAGAAGTATTTCTATAAGTCTCTACCTCGATGACATTTATAGGTTTTTTTGTAATGAATTGACAACCCCGCAAAATTAGGTAGTTAACATCATAAATAACAACATTTTTTTCTTTAATAATTTGACACATTTTATTTTCATACAAAAATTAAATTAAATTTCTGAATGTTCTCAGCCCTCTGCGCATCACGCATTCGAGCGTCGCGCATGTCTTTTTTTTCATATGAACGGAACATAGACTTACTAATGTCAGGACAGTACATTATCTAGAGCTCATCTTTTTATTAGTCCAAGTAAATTTTCTGTTTGAAATGTCAAGTAGCGATAAATAATTTGAAATGTCTTTGGCGAAATGATATTTCAAACTGAACATTACAGTTTGAATAATAAAAAAATGAACTTGAATTCAGATTTCAACAACAGTAAAAGCTAAAAAAGAAAGCTCATTAAAAGAATACTACCAACCCATCTCTTCCCTTGGGTGTCGTAGAAGGCGAATGATAGACTTAGAACTGCACAAACATCGAATAGCTAATTGAGGCGACGGGCTCACCACCACCACCACTTCTGCTTGGTGAAGTGACAGGTGGTGAGCCTGGCGGTGCTTTTGCCTAGTCTCTGACTAACCCATAGGAGATAATAGTCGTGATTATATGCATATATGTTGTTAAACTTAGATAATTCAAAATCACTTTGACTAGTAAAAAATTGACTAAAGTCAACGGGCACAAAACGAGACACAATAGAAATATCTATTGTTGACGACCACCGGTGTTCGTGGTTCCCGCCAAGGGGCTAAAAGCTTGTAAAATCATTTTTAATGAATGAATTGATTATTGCTACTGGTCTTGCGAGATTGCGAAAAACTATAAAATTTATCATTCAATGGTAACGGTTTCTTCAGAACTACAGCCACGGATATCGGAGGTCACTGCTTCTCGGGACAGTCTCACTTTCATTTTGAAATTCTATAAGTATGACACATTATAATGAAGAACAAAAAAAAAACACCAATAACAAAATAAAATTGTTGTGGCGAATGCGTTCAAACAAACAAACAAAAAACAACATGTTACACAGACATGTTACCTATTTCTTAAATAATTTGATGTGTTGCAGTTTTTAAAATTTTTATTACATACTATTAGTAGTCAAGGAAGTAATAAGAAGGCAAAAATAATTTTGAATTTATATTAATTAAAAATTACAACATTTTTATAGTATAATTTATATGCTTATAAGAAAAAGAGGAAATGTTTCATTATTTGTTTGCTTGTATTTTTATTGAATTTTAAGAAATAATCGTAGCAATGTATCTTAAATATTTTTTTTATTAGGTATATAAGTAATCAGCTAAATTTTAAAACTGACTTTGTTTATTTCAAAACGTATCAGCAGACCTTACCCATATTCAAATTTATCGGAACTCTTTTGCACACATATAAACCAGCTCATTTATTACTTTGTATGCAAATCTAAACGCCAATGATTCATTTTAGACCAAATTAGACCTTCAATGCATAGAAAATAAAAACAAACACGGCACAAAAAGTTTTTGGTGTAGGAAAATGTTTTCAAAATACACAAGTTCGTAATTATATCTCAAATCAAGCAATAAGATGTAATGAACTGAAGAATAAATACATTTAAAATCTTTAAATGCACGGAAGCTGTTTAGAAGCAGAAAATATACTTACATAAATGGGTTATTAATTAATAAAACTTTATATTTGCATATTCAAATGTGAGAATGAATAGAATGATGTGATGTAAAGAATGTACCAACTGCTTTTCTTGCCTAGAACGTCGTAAAAGGCGACTAACTCCCCCGCTCCGCTCGGCGCGCTTCTCGAACGTAGCTCCGTAATAAATTAAATTAAAAATAGTAATAGTGTAAAAATATAAGTAAATTATACTGTGCTTGATTGTTTATATCCTAATTGCTCTCGTTTATCGTTATTTAGCATCTGTGTGACATTAAAGTGTTTAAAATGAACATCAAACCGAAGTCAGTGAATATTTAAAAACTACCATATTACAGTGACCTATAAACTCTAATCAAACTAAAAAAGTGTGCTCAAAAGTGAACAAAACTTATGTGAAATATAAAAACATACAATATTCAGTGATAAATACAGTAAATTTTAAATTTTCAACTAAACAGAACGGTTGAAATTACTACAGAATAGAGGGGTCATGTCTATTGGCTATCACTATTAAAATCCCCGCCCACTTATTGTTATTGGCGCATTTTACTTAAGTCAGTACAATACACTTTACTATTTCGTCGTTCTTCGTTGACCGCTTGTAGCCCAGCGCTCCCAACACTTGAGTCTAAATTGAAAGGTCCGCAGATCAAATCCAGTCAAGAGGGTACACTTTTTGAGAGAAATATTTAAAAAAAAAAAATTGTTAATTTGAGTTTGTTAAACATGGCAGACAATTGTAATAAATGTAACAAAGAAATAAAGAATGGAGATTTCATAAAATGTGCAAACTGCCAAAATTACTATCACATTTATTGTACGAGTATCGGAATAAAGCTGTTCTATTTAATGTCAACCAAGACAAAAAGGGAATGTCGTTGCGATGCTTGTAGATACGGTACAATATCTGGTGAAGATAATGTCCATAATAATAATATACAAAATTCCTTTGAAGCCATTGGTTTGGAGAATACTGCGCTAAATGACTCAAATTACGTTACTATTCGAAAAAATAGAAACCGAATATCTCTACCAGACCTAACGCTAGCAGAGTCATATCTATCTATGGATGATACGCCTCCCTGCACAAAAAGCTTTAACAAGACACATAGCAGTTTACCGGATACTAACAACTGTAGCAGCCTGATTGATGATTTAAAATTAGAGATTCAAAGATTAAATAATGAATTAACTATTGCACACAACGAAATAGACAATCTGAATGTTATAAATTCTGAATTATTGAGGAAAACTCAAGAACAAGAAAAAATAATAAAAATATATAAAACTGTAAGCATAGATGATATCAACACCAGTACTAGTAATTTTTTAAAAGGACCATATATGTCTACACCGATAAGATGTAATTCAAATAAAAAGAAGACTACAACACAAATGATAAAAAAAACATCGGAAAACACTTACATACCCAGAGAGCAACAAAAAAGCGCTGTTTCGATCAACAACGAGATGCGTAGCTCAGAAGACAAAAGTGATTCTCAGTCTGTGAATGACGTGAGGCCGTCAAATTCAACCATTATTAAACCAAAACTTTATTTAATTAGCAGCTTAAACCAAAATAGAACCTCATCCAAAGCGAGACAACACTTTGCAGACAAAAATATGTGTTGTCATTACCGTATGCCTGGAGCAGGCATAGAAGAACTCACGAAAGAACTGCACATTAAGCTTAAAGACTTTACATTAAATGATTTCTGTGTAATATTAATTGGAGATACTGATTTTAATTCATCAAAAAATTATGTTAACATTGTTCAAGAACTGCGGGAGACACTTCTAACTGTATTGCACACAAATATAATAATATGTGTCCCGACATTTAACTATAGTTATAAGTCAAATATTTATAATAGAAGAGTAGAAATATTTAATGATTTGTTGTATAAAGATAATTTAGTTCACGAATATTGTTATATCCTAGATTCGAATAAAAATCTAGAGTACTCATATAATATGTTTTCAAGGAATCATGGTAAAATAAATATTCGCGGATTATCTACAATATTGAATGATACTGATGCTTTGATGTTTGACATTAGAAACGAATTGTTTATAAGTGGTAAAAATTATTCTGTACTAGACTCAAATTTAGATAAACTTACGGAAAAGGAAAAACATTCCTTTCGTATCTTTAAATAATACACGTACAAAAACAGATATTTCGGCTCATTATCCTCCAGATAAAATAAATATGTTTAATATATTACATCAAAACATACAAGGAATCAGATCAAAGCTCAGTCAAATAGAAATGTTTTTAACAACATGTGATATAGATGTTTTATGCTTTAGTGAAACTTTTCTTAAATGTAACAATGAAAATATATTACAAATTAAAAATTATAAAATTGCTGCTTCTTATTGCAGAAATAAATCCAGAGGAGGAGTTGGCATTTACGTGAGGAATAATATTAATTTTGAATTGTTACAATGTTTAAATTCTTTGAGTATGGATTTTAATTTTGAGTGTTGTGGGATACTACTACCAGAATCAAATTGCATTGTAATTTGCATTTACAGAACACCTGATTCAAATTTTGATTTGTTTATCAAAGCTTTACAACTACTATTGCATAAAATAACCATCCGCTCCCGATATGCAAGGAAAAAGGTCGTTATAACAGGCGACTTTAACATTAATATACTTGAAAACAGTCAAAAATGTACTATCTTTAAAAATACTTTAAGAAAATATAATTTGAAACTAACTATTAATGAACCCACTAGAATAACGCTCCGCTCAGAAACTTGTATCGATAACATCATAACGAATATAAAAACCTTCACTTCCAAAGTTTTGCATCTGGGTCTATCTGACCATTCCACACAACTTATAACATTGCCATATTGTAATAAAAAGACTGAAAAATACTGGTTTGTTAAGGCACGAAAGGTGGACAAATATATGGAGGTTTTTGTACATTATATATCTCAGTTAAGCTTTTCAGATGTTTATTTGCATGATGATGTAAACCTTGCATATAATACATTTATAAGTATTTTTTCTTTATTATATAATCTCTGTATACCGATGGAAAAACATAAAGTGTATTCAAAGAGAAAAGCAAATTGGCAAACAAAAGGAATTCATATAGCGTGTAGAGTAAAAAGGAATCTACATAAACAAATATTACGTGAAAAAAAATCATCCCTAATTCTGTACTACAAAAAATATTGTAAAATATTAAAATCTGCTACTCGATTAGCTAAGCAAAAATCTAATATTACATATATACAACGCAGTACTAATATTAATAAAGCTACTTGGAATTTAATTAGCAGACAAACATCTGCCCAAAATACATTCAAAAATACAATTAATAGCATAAAGGATTTAAAAAATAATGAAATCACCCATGTTGATGACATTGCAAACACTTTCAATAATCACTTCGTAACCACAAATACTTACAACAATATAGGCAAATATCATGCTTTTTCAACAGCACACACACAAAGTATATTTTTAACACCAATAAATGTAGATGAATTAAGAAAAATCGTAATGAGTTTTAAAAATAAAAAAAGTTGTGGTTTAGATAATATACCAATTCAAGTGATCAAAAACTCTTTCGAGTACATAAATGAGCCTCTTTTATATACTCTTAATTTAATGATGCAAACCGGAGTATTTCCAGATAAACTAAAAACAGCTAAAATAAAACCATTATTCAAAAAAGGTTGTAAGCAGAATGTTGATCACTATAGACCGATAGCGTTATTGTCTAATTTTTCCAAAATATTTGAAAAAATTATATATAATAGATTATTGGATTTTTTCAACAAATACAATTTAATAAGTCCAAATCAATTTGGTTTTAGAAAAAACAAGTCTACTACTCTTGCAATTTATAAATTTCTTGGAAAAGTATGGGAATCTTTGAACCTGAAATCACGATGTGTTGGTCTTTTCTTAGATATGTCCAAGGCATTTGACTGCGTAGTTCACGATATTTTGCTTAATATGTTGGATAATATGGGCATACGAGGATTAGCAAACAATCTAATAAAAAGTTATTTAACAAAAAGACAACAAGTTACAATAATTGAGTATTTTGATAATGTAAAAAAACAATTTAAGGAAGTACATTCGAAACCTGCTGAAGTTACATTAGGCTTACCACAGGGAAGTATACTTGGCCCTCTACTTTTTCTTGTATACATAAACCAGTTACCAAGCGCTGTAGATAACTTATGTATAATGTTCGCCGATGATGCAACAATTTTTATTTCTGACACTCTAAAAAATAGCATTGATTTCGAAAATAATATAAATGATACACTAAAAAAAACTATAAATTGGCTAAAAACAATAAATTTAAGCGTTAATTTATCAAAAACGAAAGTAATCCAATTTCGAAATTACAAAACATGTCCCTATTATTTAAATATATTTGAAAGTAATACTCAAATAAATGAAGTCGACGACATAAATTTTCTTGGAGTGAATATAGACGCTCACTTGAATTGGAAATCACATGTTTTGAACTTAAACAAAAGGATATCCAGTTATTGTTATGCTCTTTCTGTACTTGCCGAAACCACATCCAGACAGATTACCAGAGCGGCATATTACGGTCAGATTTATCCATTACTTAGTTACGGTATAATTTTTTGGGGTAATTCTGTTAACGTGCAATCGGTTTTTATTTTACAGAAAAGATGCTTAAGAATCATCTATAACATGTACTCAGATCAAACTGTTAGAAATATTTTTAAGGAGAAGGGTTACCTAACCTTAACTAGCCTATATATTTTTCAAATTTGCATATTTATTAAGGAAAATACAGATTTTTTTAAAAACAAGATAGATTACCATCAAAACCTACGTAGCAAATATAAACATGATCTTCTTATACCTACAATTAATAATCATATGTATTATAAGAGCGCATATTGTACTGGAATAAAAATATTTAACAATTTACCTATAGAAATAAAATGCCTAAATATGCCAAAATTTAAAAAGACCCTAAAGTCCTGGTTGGTTTCAAATGTATTTTACACATTAGCTGAATTTTTTGATCACAGACATTAGTTAAGTTTAGGTTTAAGGCATTGAAATTGTAATATTTAATATTGCATGTCCGTTACGGACAAACTGTTGTTTCCATTTTTTTTGTAAGATAAACTGCAAATCTGTACACAGTATTGGCAATAAAGTTTTTATTATTATTATTATTATAAGGGCGTATTGGGTACTGGGTCTGTGATTGTGTAGGCGATGAGCTAGCCACTTGTTACTACTCTTTCACGATTTTTCATCTGACTAAACCCAATTTTTGTATGGCTAAATGTGGTCCCCTTCGGGGATTGCAGGCGTGATTGTATGTATGTACGTATGTCAAATGTGAGAACATTTGAAAAATTGCAAAGGGGAGAGTCGCCACCAATAAATGCCATGTTGCACACTGCACAGGTCTTCATCACATTCCCTCATGTGTAGCATGAAGAATCACATATAAGGGGATATGAGATATAACATCACCTCGAGACTAAATCCAAATGTTGGCAAAGATGATCTCGGACCAACAATTTGGAGTGCCTTCCAAAACTCAAAGGAAATCGAGATCACAAGGTTGTGGTCAACCCAAGGCCCAATCACTGGAATATTGCCTTGTTTTCAATAATGAAATCCAAGCGGACGTATCTTTAGATTATATTCTTTGTTTGTATTTATTGCTCGAACTGCAGAAATTCTAATAGGTCTTTACCTATGAAATTATTTATCGTTTTTAAGTGAATGCAAATAAAATGATGTATTCGGGAGTATGTTTCAAATTTTAACACAATTAAACTTACAACAAATTATCAAAACCAAATCAAAATATGCTCTATTTTTAGAGGAGGTAATTATTTTTTAAGAATATTCTGAAACAAAATAGTTACAAACAAAATACAAAGAGAGAAAAAAACGTTACCTAAACCAATTAATATGGAACTTTGGTTTGAATTACAGATCGGTTTTGGATTTTCTATAGTACCTGGCAACGGCGATAGGTTTGCGGCCTATTACATGAGCCTAACGAAATTACTGACAATGTGTGGGGGTAACCTCTGCCTACCCCTTCGGGGATATAATCGTGATAATATGAACGAATATCCTTCAATATAAATTACGCACAATAAAAAAGGTAGTCTTCAAACAATTTATCAAGCAACATCAAATCTTGACAGGGTCAAGACTACGTGATGAGGAAGGCTTGTATTAAGCATTATCGTAACGTAATATCGCCCAATGTTTCAATGTCAAATGTTAAATAACGTATAATAATACGTTTGGTTTTGCTACACAACAATGTACTAATGATTTCTCAATAGACGAAATGCAAAAAAATAATATGATGTAATATATGATAAGAATAGAGAATTGTAGGAGATGCAAGTCATTACCGGAATGTGTCGGAGTAAGAAGACAACAACAACAACTATCTTCGAAGGGATAGACAGACGAGTTATCGACCACATTTCGCCTGATATCTGATAATAATAATAATAATTTATTTGCATTTGAAAAGGGTACAATAAGTTGGAATAAATACACAATTTCACCACCTATTCAGCCATATACCATGCAAACATCAAGTGTATGTATTCAATTTTACAATTAAGACAATTTTTGTTATTATATTAAATCTTGAAAATTTTACTGAAGTTCTCATCTAACAGGGGCCTGTTGACAGGGCAGTGTGAGACAAGCGATGTTAGTCAGAAAGTGTACCCCTATCCCTAGTGGAAGTTTTCATTGTAAAAAACCTCAACTTTTTTAGTTGCGTTAAAAATTTCAATTTCTATGGGAAGCGTGATTTTAACTACTTAACGAAAAGGGCGTTTATCA
This sequence comes from Parapoynx stratiotata, assembly GCA_910589355.1. Classification (NCBI taxonomy): domain Eukaryota; kingdom Metazoa; phylum Arthropoda; class Insecta; order Lepidoptera; family Crambidae; genus Parapoynx; species Parapoynx stratiotata. Next base: position 5,179,140 of record OU342479.1, read on the forward strand.
CGTTACCCATATAAATTGACATTCTTGATTTGATAGACAATTGATTTAGGTACACTAAGGGTACCTCTACCGCCTAGCCAGCGGTAGGTACGGTCCGAAAATGGATCCCTCCTCGTAAATAAAGGGGTACTGTACCTACGAAACTTTTCTTTAACAGTGGTCGGCGGGGATGAATCCAAAGACCTCAGTCCAAAACCGACTACCGCTCCTTAGTGAGAACTGAGAAGACGAAAGCGAAACATTGCATAAAACTCGGTTGGCTCCAGAATCTATATCCGACAAAAAGGTCCAACCCTTTTTTGTCGGATATAGGCCATCTGGTCCCGAATTTGCCGGAAACAAGCGGCCCGAACTCTGCTTTTTCGTCCGGAAAGATTACATATGCTTAGTCCGTGCCTAAAGGACAAACAAATCCTAGGATTTTACGTCACATTCAGCGGACGTAAGTTCCTTTTCTACGGCACATCACTCAAATAAGTATGTTTTATAAATTGTATACGATTAATTTAAGTCATGTTCAGTACATTCTTATTGCTAATTATTTAAAGCTCAAGGAGAAACAGACGGTTCAATGTCTCATCCGCTTTATTGAAAGTTATTATAAATGGAAATATTATATACAAGTGTTTTTTTTAATTCACGGATTAGTTACTTTTTGCTGTATTGCGTCCGTTCGTAATTTTGTTTATTACTTTATAATAAGTATACACAAAAACTTAATTAATACAATGAAGACAGCAGTTATGTAATTAAATTGGTTATGTTTTTGTTCTCTATGACGATCATTTAGGAAAAAATGATATATGGCTAATTTACAGGTACAGAGGTCAGCGACCTTAGGAATAAAATTAATAATTAAAAATGCAGAGTTTTTATCAATTTAAATTGAAAAAACACAAAGGTATTTAGACAAATATATAATTAAAACATTTAAAAATGCATGGATCTGAGAATGTTCGACAGCAACGGCGATGGACGAAAGAAAAGCACGCAGAGATTGGAATTAAGATGAATGTGGGGAGTCAGGGTCAATAGGATGGACATGATTAAGAATGAGAATACCGGAAGTCGAAGAGCTTGCTGTCGTAGTAGTACACTTTGGCTTTCGATATCGAAAACAAAGCTACCTTCGCCATTGTCAAGCCTTGGATGGGTGTCCAAAAACTTGTTCCCGAACTCCTCCGTACATCGGAAGGCTCGTTAAGCCGTCCCGATCGCTTTTGCAATCGTTTCTACCCATCAACCCGAATTGAGCCAGCGTAATGGTGTAACAGCGCACACCTCATGTGTTTCTCCATGAAGAAGGCCTGTTCCGAGGAGTAGAACGTATATAGGCTGAGCGTATATTGGAAGTACTTTGAAATTTGCGCCAGTGATAGAAATGATAAGAAGCAACTTAGCGTGGTAAAGAGATGTGATGAGAAGACGAAATAAGACGAAATCAGACCATGAAAGACAGATAGCGAGGCATTAGAAGAGGAAGTTGTTATGCTGACGATTTTTAAAGTGGGAAAAGATTGGAAGATGAAGACAATCGTCCTTAGTATCGAAGTTCTTGGTCAATCCGGTGAAAGCTGAGTAGCCGACAGAGGCATCAGTATAGGGCAACTCAAAAAAAATCGAACTTCTTTGCTACCAGTACGTTTTTATAGTACAAGGTAAGTTTTTATCGTAAAAAACTTCTCACTTCTAGTTGCGTTAAAAAAGACAAGAATAAAAACGTGTATGGGAAACGTGAGAAGCGCCCCTAGCGGAAACCAGTTGCAATCACATTTCTCATTGAAATTGACAAACTATAATACAAGGACCAAAAATAAGACATTAGCAAACTAAGGGTCAAAAATAAGAAAAGCAAACTACGAGCCAGATTATTGTGGCGATTGCGTTTATTTTAATTTATTTCTGATTAATTAGCCATGTACGTTGAGTTCTCAGTACTAGGTCGAAACGATCTTGAGCTACTTAAAGGAGTGTCAATATTTCATATATATGTATATATACTATATATGTATAACTCAAAGGTGACTGACTGACATAGTGATCTATCAACGCACAGCCCGAACCACTGGACGGATCGGGCTGAAATTTGGCCTAGAGATAGATGTTATGACGTAGGCATCCGCTAAGAAAGAATTTTGATTAATTCTAACCCTAAGGGGATAAAATAGAGGATGAAACTTTGTCAATTTTAAACCGATCGGGCTGAGACTTTGAGAGAAAATTAAAGGGTTAACGTGGGATAGTTAAAAAAAAACCATAGTAACCGCGGACGAAGTCGTGGGCAACAGCTAGTTCGTAAATAAAATACAAATAATATGTCTGTTTTAGTTAAGCATAACAAATTATTACGCCTCTTTCCCCGAAGGGGTAGGCAGAGGTATTAAACACCCACATTTCGCCAGATATTTTACAGGTGGCGAGCCTGTTGCCATGCACCAGGCACAATGTGAGGCAAGCGATATTCACAACGAACTGTACTTAAGTTTAATTCAAAGTTAATGGTTCAGACAATGGGATCGAACCCGCGTTTCCCGCGGCCTTTCGAACGAGTAGTGCCCCGTCCGTCCCAACTCGGCTACAGCCTGTCTACATAATATTATTATGTATTTTAATATGATTAATCTTTTTTTCTTCATAATATGAAACTGTTTAACTAAATGATTTTTTATTATTTATATTTCTATCTAGCCTTACACGTGTAAATATAAGCATTTAAATCTATAAAAAATAAATAACTTTTCAAAGAAATACAATATTAATATGCAAAGTCCACTTAAAATTTAATTTACCTTGGATGCATAAAAATTTATATGAATCATTAAAATAGCGAGAAATAAAGAAGATTATTGTAGTCGTGTCATCCGGTCATTTTTATACCTATACTTGTAGTTTTTACACCTCATCGTCATCAGCCTATATACGTCCCACAGCTGGGACAGGCCTTCCTCATGGAGAAACACATGAGGAGTATGGGCCGTAGCACCACCACGCTGGCCCGATGGGTTGGTGGGTAGAAACGATCACAAATGCGACCGGGACCAATGGCTTAACGTGCCTTCCGAAGCACGGAGGAGCTTGAGATCACAAAGTCTTGGTCACCCATCCACGGCCTGACCATGGCGAAGGTAGCTTTGTTTTCGATCGAAGTCAAAGCGCACTGACCACTACGCCACCGAGCTCCTCAGTTTTATTTTTAGTTTTCGAGTTTTTATACCTATTTCACCCTAATTGATGAGCCCCTTGACCCTTATTTGATGAGTCTAAATGGCAAAATATAGATTTCAATAAACATTCAAATCTATATTATGCATCAATGAAAAATTTATTATGCTTATGAGAAATTTTAATTAATGTTTTACCATTAATGTTGAGAATGTGGAGAAATGATGTTAAAATTACAATTACTTGCACAATTCAGGGTGGAAGATTTTCATGGGCCCTGAAAGGGAAGTACCTTATATAGTAAAAACTGCTTAGCTTAAACGAAACTAACTTTTATTTTTAAAAATAAACGTAACTGAATTCTCAGTTTTTTTTTAAACTTACCAAAACCTTCCCGGTTTGGGATAAAAATAAATAAATGTTAGATTTCAGTACGTTTTACATGTTTAAGGCCTGATGTTTCATAGAAAATTTGCCGAAGGATTCCTTTCCTTGCCGATGCCGATAATGTGCGCCGGGCCTAACGCTCTCATTTCCACAACATTTATTCTACTCTCATCCTTCTTCTGCCATACCCAACTTTCACTACCATACATCAATATTGGTACTACCATTTCGGCCTTTGGGGGGCGTTAGTGTTTTTAGGCGCGTAGATTAGTTTGGAAGCTCTGTACCCGTAGTGTAAGTTTTCATTGTAAAAACTTCTCACTTTCAGTTGCGGTAGCCTTAACGGTCAGAAAACCAGACACAATAGAAACATCTATTGTTTGCGAACACCAGTGTTCGCGCTGACCCTCAAGGGATTAAGAAATGTAAATTTCTATGAGAAATGTGATTTCAACTAAATTCCTCTATGGACGCTTTTCACGTTTCCCATAGAATTGACATTCTTGACGTTTCTTAACGCATCTAAAAAGTTAAGTTAACCTTGAGTTGCAGATTGAGGTGCTGGTAGTAATTGGAGGGGAAAATAACGTCTGTTTGTTTCCAGTAACTTATTATAAAAAAACGTAGATACATTTAACTCATCCGGTGCAGTGGGCTACCTTGGTTGGTTTACGCACGCAGAGCCCACTCATCTAGTCTTAAGGATTTTCCTGGTGAACACTTTCAAAAGGAACATAAGGACCTTGCCACGGATTGAATGTATTTAGCAGATAGCCATGACATTGAGGTTAATACTAAGGTTAAATAGGCACATTAATATTATATTTATTATACCTTCTTTATTGCCGTAGGGTGTTAAAATTAATTTATTACCACGTTAAAGACATATACTTTGTTTTTAATATTTGTTTTTCGTGATGGAGGAAATTCGCACGTGTTAACCAAAAAAAAAATTCCCTTATACTCTTGACGCTTTCATATGCTTTTTATACGTGATGATAATATGTTGGTTTTATAGCAATTGTCTCTCATTCTGGTGCGTAGCATCAGCCTGTTGCCATAGATGGGGACTTAAATATATCTGACAAACTGTGGATGGAAACACCTGTGCCTTCGGGGATATGCTTCAAGGGTAGCAAACAAATGTATGGAATTGAACATTGGACTGTGAAAAAGATGGATGAAAATAGATTGCACATGGCCGAAATGCGTATGTTAGTATGGATGTTTGGAGTGACGAGGGTTGATAGAGAGAGGTATGAGTACATCAGGCGATGTCTGAAAGTTGCACCAGTGATAGAAAAATTGAGAGAAATGCGGTTGTCGTGGAATGGTCATATTTTATGAAGAGAAAATGAGCATGTGACAAGAAGAGATATAAATATGAAAGTGGATGGATGGATGCAAGGAGAGGAAGTTAGAAGAAGGATTTGTGAGGATGAAGATTATGGCTAGGATTGCTGTGAACGTTGATATGGCATCGGATAGAAAAGATGGAAGAAGAAGACACGTTGCACCGACCTTATTTATCTATTTATTTAACAATTTATTGTACACAAAATACAGAACAGGAGAACATTAAAAGACAAAAGTACAAAAGGTAGGGCTTATTTCTAATAGAAATGTCTAACAACCCACCTGCTATAAGAGAAATGCTGACAAAAAAAGGTGAGTCGCGTATATAAAATAAATATATACCTAAATATAAATAAATGACAAGAAAAGGGAAGGCAAATAAATGATGATGGTAGCAAATGTTGACCTTATTTAGTAGACTGTATATTGCTGGTATGTCAATACTGAATGAAACACGAGAAAGTGCAAAATTAGGGGGACAAGATAAACCACCATTTTGAGTAGCAGAAGAAAGAGAATTTATTCCTTTTCACTGTCGTAGACAACAATGTTAATGTTGCCATAAATATTTATAATTTCACGCAACAGCAAACAAGAACACAAGTGTCTGCCGTAGCTCAGAAAGCCATAGTACTTTGTGCTACTCAGACTGCTTTGCCTATCTCGTAAAAATCTAGAGAAAATGTAATACATATTGCTATGTACATAATCAAGTAAAGAATCAATCCCCCTACCCCCAACATACCTAGTGTTTTCTCGATAAACAATACTCAAAGTAGTGTTATAATATGACTGCGATACTTCTGCATATTCAATGTACTTTTTATAGTTACAGATTCACTAAATCACGATGAATAATTCTGGAGAAATGCTGTTTAAGGTGTCCCTTCAACAACTACTTTGCAAAATCACAATACTTTACAGTAAACCCCCGGTAATCCGGCCCTTGTCTAATCCGGCGCCCCCTATAATCGTGCTACATAAATTTTTTTTTGACAATATTCGCTAATGCATGATTGAACAAGTTATGGCTTATACGCACCACCACTATTGTGCTCGACGTGTTGGGTATTGTTTGTTTTATTCTTATTGCTTAGTTTGAAGAACGGTACAGCCCCAGAGTAGATATAACTATATATAAAATATATAATCTTAGCATTGGATCTGTAATTTGTAGGATTTGAAAATACACTTTTGTAAAAAAAAAAATCTGTGTGCAATAAAGTAAGTTTTTCAATATTGTCTTCTTTATGCATTTGTATCTCCTATAATCTATTTTCTTAACTTATTTTCATGGGTTGACAGGCAGAGATCTCTGTTAGGGATATGTCCGCCCTTGCAAACATATGTTAACAACCTGTTTTATGTATTTGTTTTAATTGCAATAAAGATTAATAATAATAATAAATATAATTCACTAAAATGATTTACAGTTATTATTCTCACGCATAACAAAGGCAAACCGACAAATGGCTCACACAAACTTAACTGCAACTTATTAACAATTTATATACTTCATTGATATAAGTATCAGGCCAAGTGTGGATGTTACCACCGCTGCCTAATTAATCATAGGCTATCCATTCGATGCGCTGAATATTCGTTTTGTATTCGGATCATTTCCACTATTTGTATTCAGCCGAATTAATCGGTTTTTGTGCCGAATATATTCGGTTGTATTTACTTGGCGACATTACTTTTTCTGTAAGATTTATGTTACTCATGTCAACATAATGATTTCACAGGCTGTTGGTAGTTCAGTATAGTCAACTTTTATTTTAAAATCACCTGTAGTGACACGAAACGTAAATGTTGTCCAAGTTGTTTCCGTGGCTAAGACAAGTTTTTTTTTATGGGATAGGGGCTCAGAGTAAACACAACTGGAGTAGCCTTTGTCTAACATTCCCCTCTGCCAAATGCACAAGCATCGGATGCTTGTACGTTTAATAAAACTAGTTGAGCCGCCATTTTGACAGCCATAACATTGTAAACGTTGCGGCGAACAGAGCTCCCGCAAAAATGCCTGCCTGTGCTGTTTTTTGTTGTAAAAATAAATAGAAAACATCGAGTATGCTAAAAGATGGTGTCACCTTTTATTTGTAATTATAATTTTTAAGATCTCATGATTATTTACTTCATTATTTCATGTTTTAGAATTCTACGATTTCAAATTTCGAACGCTAGTCTCGTGGGGAGTGCGGCTGTGACGTTGTCAAAACGCACACCCCACGTGACTATTTTAAGCGTGTGTGTGCGTAAAATTTAAATTTGTGTGTCGAATTATGCATGTGTGCATTTGTAAAAACGGCTGGCTTTGAGTGTAGTGGTAACCTCACCCCCCGCAAGAAATGGCAGAAAAAAATGTTTGAGAAATTGACTAATGGCTACTCCAGTTCTGGTTACTCTGAGGATAGGGGGCAAGCGAGCATACGGGTCATCGGGGTAACTAATTTTAAACCGAATAATTCGTTCGGCGGTTCGGCAAAGGTTAAATCTAGTGGTTATTATCTGATAGTCGTGTGTTAGCGGCTCTTTAAAAGAATACTACCAACCCATCTCTTCCCTTGGGTGTCGTAAAAGGCGACTAATGTACTTAGAGCTGCACAACCATCCATCCAATAGCTCAGTACCTGTCACGTTGAACACATGTGCAGTCACTACTTGGTAAAGCGCGGACTCTGACAGTAGACTGGTTTTGCGGTGCTTGTGCCTAGCCTCTGACTTACCCTTAGGGGATAATAGTCGTGATTATATTATGTATGTACGTATGTATGTATTTTCTAATAACCTCACTCATTTCTTAAGCGCTGTAAAACGGCAGAGAAAAATTAAACCACGTAGGTACAATTCCCAAGACATTGCGCCACTCTTAATCTCCATCATTATTTTAGAATACAAAATAACAATAAAAAAACAACTGTTACGTGTGGCAAGGACGAACTGTTATCTATTATTAATATACATGCAGAAGATGCATCCTTCTTCTGCCATACCCAACTTTCACTACCATACATCAATATTGGTACTACCATTTCGGCCTTTGGGGGGCGTTAGTGTTTTTAGGCGCGTAGATTAGTTTGGAAGCTCTGTACCCGTAGTGTAAGTTTTCATTGTAAAAACTTCTCACTTTCAGTTGCGGTAGCCTTAACGGTCAGAAAACCAGACACAATAGAAACATCTATTGTTTGCGAAAACCAGTGTTCGCGCTGACCCTCAAGGGATTAAGAAATGTAAATTTCTATGAGAAATGTGATTTCAACTAAATTCCTCTATGGACGCTTTTCACGTTTCCCATAGAATTGACATTCTTGACGTTTCTTAACGCATCTAAAAAGTTAAGTTAACCTTGAGTTGCAGATTGAGGTGCTGGTAGTAATTGGAGGGGAAAATAACGTCTGTTTGTTTCCAGTAACTTATTATAAAAAAACGTAGATACATTTAACTCATCCGGTGCAGTGGGCTACCTTGGTTGGTTTACGCACGCAGAGCCCACTCATCTAGTCTTAAGGATTTTCCTGGTGAACACTTTCAAAAGGAACATAAGGACCTTGCCACGGATTGAATGTATTTAGCAGATAGCCATGACATTGAGGTTAATACTAAGGTTAAATAGGCACATTAATATTATATTTATTATACCTTCTTTATTGCCGTAGGGTGTTAAAATTAATTTATTACCACGTTAAAGACATATACTTTGTTTTTAATATTTGTTTTTCGTGATGGAGGAAATTCGCACGTGTTAACCAAAAAAAAAATTCCCTTATACTCTTGACGCTTTCATATGCTTTTTATACGTGATGATAATATGTTGGTTTTATAGCAATTGTCTCTCATTCTGGTGCGTAGCATCAGCCTGTTGCCATAGATGGGGACTTAAATATATCTGACAAACTGTGGATGGAAACACCTGTGCCTTCGGGGATATGCTTCAAGGGTAGCAAACAAATGTATGGAATTGAACATTGGACTGTGAAAAAGATGGATGAAAATAGATTGCACATGGCCGAAATGCGTATGTTAGTATGGATGTTTGGAGTGACGAGGGTTGATAGAGAGAGGTATGAGTACATCAGGCGATGTCTGAAAGTTGCACCAGTGATAGAAAAATTGAGAGAAATGCGGTTGTCGTGGAATGGTCATATTTTATGAAGAGAAAATGAGCATGTGACAAGAAGAGATATAAATATGAAAGTGGATGGATGGATGCAAGGAGAGGAAGTTAGAAGAAGGATTTGTGAGGATGAAGATTATGGCTAGGATTGCTGTGAACGTTGATATGGCATCGGATAGAAAAGATGGAAGAAGAAGACACGTTGCACCGACCTTATTTATCTATTTATTTAACAATTTATTGTACACAAAATACAGAACAGGAGAACATTAAAAGACAAAAGTACAAAAGGTAGGGCTTATTTCTAATAGAAATGTCTAACAACCCACCTGCTATAAGAGAAATGCTGACAAAAAAAGGTGAGTCGCGTATATAAAATAAATATATACCTAAATATAAATAAATGACAAGAAAAGGGAAGGCAAATAAATGATGATGGTAGCAAATGTTGACCTTATTTAGTAGACTGTATATTGCTGGTATGTCAATACTGAATGAAACACGAGAAAGTGCAAAATTAGGGGGACAAGATAAACCACCATTTTGAGTAGCAGAAGAAAGAGAATTTATTCCTTTTCACTGTCGTAGACAACAATGTTAATGTTGCCATAAATATTTATAATTTCACGCAACAGCAAACAAGAACACAAGTGTCTGCCGTAGCTCAGAAAGCCATAGTACTTTGTGCTACTCAGACTGCTTTGCCTATCTCGTAAAAATCTAGAGAAAATGTAATACATATTGCTATGTACATAATCAAGTAAAGAATCAATCCCCCTACCCCCAACATACCTAGTGTTTTCTCGATAAACAATACTCAAAGTAGTGTTATAATATGACTGCGATACTTCTGCATATTCAATGTACTTTTTATAGTTACAGATTCACTAAATCACGATGAATAATTCTGGAGAAATGCTGTTTAAGGTGTCCCTTCAACAACTACTTTGCAAAATCACAATACTTTACAGTAAACCCCCGGTAATCCGGCCCTTGTCTAATCCGGCGCCCCCTATAATCGTGCTACATAAATTTTTTTTTGACAATATTCGCTAATGCATGATTGAACAAGTTATGGCTTATACGCACCACCACTATTGTGCTCGACGTGTTGGGTATTGTTTGTTTTGATTCTTATTGCTTAGTTTGAAGAACGGTACAGCCCCAAAGTACATATAACTATATATAAAATATATAATCTTATCATTGGATCTGTAATTTGTAGGATTTGAAAATACTCTTTTGTAAAAAAATTGTTCTGTGTGCAATAAAGAGTATATAAATATAATTCACTAAAATGATTTACAGTTATTATTCTCACGCATAACAAAGGCAAACCGACAAATGGCTCACACAAACTTAACTGCAACTTACTAACAATTTATATACTTCATTGATATAAGTATCAGGCCAAGTGTGGATGTTACCACCGCTGCCTAATTAATCATAGGCTATCCATTCGATGCGCCGAATATTCGTTTTGTATTCGGATCATTTCCACTATTTGTATTCAGCCGAATTAATCGGTTTTTGTGCCGAATATATTCGGTTGTATTTACTTGGCGACATTACTTTTTCTGTAAGATTTATGTTACTCATGTCAACATAATGATTTCACAGGCTGCTGGTAGTTCAGTATAGTCAACTTTTATTATAACATCGCCTGTAGTGACACGAAACGTACTTGTTGTCTAAGGTGTTTCCGTGGTTAAGTAAAGTAATTGTAAACCGAATAATTCGGACGAATATATTCGGTTATTCGGCAAAACCACTATTCGGCGCATCTCTAGTGGTTATTATCTGATAGTCGTGTGTTAGCGGCTCTTTAAAAGAATACTACCAACCCATCTCTTCCCTTGGGTGTCGTAAAAGGCGACTAATGCGCAATCATCCATCCAATAGCTCAGCACCTGTCACGCCTGAACACATGTGCAGTCACTACTTGGTAAAGCGCGGACTCTGACAGTAGACTGGTTTTGCGGTGCTTGTGCCTAGCCTCTGACTTACCCTTAGGGGATAATAGTCGTGATTATATTATGTATGTACGTATGTATGTATTTTCTCTTAACCTCACTCATTTCTTAAGCGCTGTAAAACGGCAGAGAAAAATTAAACCACGTAGGTACAATTCCCAAGACATTGCGCCACTCTTAATCTCCATCATTATTTTAGAATACAAAATAACAATAACAAAACAACTGTTACGTGTGGCAAGGACGAACTGTTATCTATTATTAATATACATGCAGAAGAAGATTCACGCGATCAAAATCACAACGCGACAATTTAAAATAATAGCAAAAAGTATTTCATTTAATGGTAAAATAACATGTGAATCTTTGGCGGGGTTTGTTGAAATTTTTTAAATAAAAATTCTACCTGATAATCTTTTCTCTGGTCACAAATGGTCACAAAACGAGAGACAATAGAAATATATATGTATTGTTCGCGATCGCCGGCGTTCGTTTGGCCCTTAAGGGGTCAAGGGAAGGAAACGCGAACCGAGCTAATACGGCCTTCCTTCAGTAATTAGGTACATTTCTGTCGAATTTGATTTGATATGTAGGTGTACATTTCAATGCATCTTGGGAGTTTGGTGCCAAATAATGAAGATGAGGTGGATAACACATATACATACATATAATCACGTCTTTTATCCCCTAAGGGTTAGCCAGAGACTAGGAAAAAGCACCGCAAAAGCAATCCATTGCCACAGTTCTCGCTTCACCTAGCAGTGATTGCACTCAGCGTGACAGGTGGTGAGCGACGGGCTCGGTCACAATCTACAAGTACACATATACCTACATATGATCACGCTACTGTCCCCGAAGACGCAGAGATGTTAAACACTCACATTGACAAATAGAAACACCCAATCTTTACTCGATTTTTCGATTAGGGACTATGGTGAAGAAATACTAAAAGTGCTTTAGTTGTCAGACGGACTCTGCCATAAGAGTGGATTCGACCAATGCAATTTAAGCATTTATTGGTGTCCGATCCCCCTTGTAGTAACACGGAATTTGGTCGAATTCGTCCTAAAAATTATTGCTAGGTATGTCTAAAAGTGCTTTAGTTGTCAGACGGACTCTGCCATAAGAGTGGATTCGACCAATGCAATTTAAGCATTTATTGGTGTCCGATCCCCCTTGAAGTAACACGGAATTTGGTCGAATTCGTCCAAAAAATTATTGCTAGGTATGTATGCAATGGGTTTGGACCTCGGAGTAAACAGAACTAGAGTAGCCATTAGTCAATTTCTCAAACATTTTTTTCTGCCATTTCTTGCGGGGGGCTCAGAGTAAACAGAACTGGAGTAGCCATTAGTCAATTTCTCAAAAAATTTTGTCTGCCATTTCTTGCGGGGGGTGAGGTTACCACTACACTCAAAGCCAGCCGTTTTTACAAATGCACACATGCATAATTCGACACACAAATTTTAATTTCACGCACACACGCTTAAAATAATCTCGAGGGGTGTGCGTTTTGACAACGTCACAGCCGCACTCCCCACGAAACTAGCGTTCGAAATTTGAAATCGTAGAATTCTAAAACATGAAATAATGAAGTAAATAATCATAAAATCTTAAAAATTATAATTACAAATAAAAGGTGACACCATCTTTTAGCATACTCGATGTTTTCTATTTATTTTTACAACAAAAAACAGCACAGGCAGGCATTTTTGCGGGAGCTCTGTTCGCCGCAACGTATACAATGTTATGGCTGTCAAAATGGCGGCTCAACTAGTTTTATTAAACGTGCAAGCATCCGATGCTTGTGCATTTGGCAGAGGGGAATGTTAGACAAAGGCTACTCCAGTTCTGTTTACTCTGAGGTTTGGACACATGATAAATTTTAATTCAATCCAAGCTAGCGTTAATGTAAAAAGTAGAAAGCTTTTTACAGTTCACAGTTTATAGGGCACTCTTTATAAGTTTATAAATTACACGAACACCAATAATTATATATTTTTCAACAAAAGGTTTTATTTTAAATAAGGGTTTATTTATCTCGAGGTTATAATAAATACTTTTTGAGAAACATGACCAAGCCCATTTTATACCAGTTATCGCATGCTAAATATTAACATTGAACAAGTAGAGCAGTCTGGTATTTAAGGACCGCTGCCGCTGTACAATCAGTCACTGTTCCAAAAAATAATAATTACTTGTTTTTTACAATAAGGAAAATCTTACTATCATAAAATTATTTATTGAGACTAAAAAAGAAAAAAATATGTTTAAAGTAAAAACAACACAATAAAGTCTAGATGTTCTTAATCCCCAACCAATATAATATTATTATGTCCCTTCCATAATAGAGGACTCTTTTGCGGTCAATAATTTTATTTCAGGTTGCGGGCACACAGGTTTCCAGCTCATCTTAAATAGAACCACAACAGAGATCAGAACTTTACGCCCGGTGTGCTAAATTCCAATGTAACGTAATGCCAGATAAATTCTTGATAAATTGACTAAACTGTATATATTCACAACCAACCTAACTGACAAAAAATTTCACTTTCAATCCACGTTAAACGCTAGATATATCTATGTACATATCTACATTATCTTGTTTTTTTTAAAATACTTATTTCTAAAACGCAAAAAAACCTTTAAAAAAAATCAATGCGACAGTAAACTTGAACTTGATCGAAGTTCAGTTCATACCAAGGTCAGGAGCGCGAGGTGCGTTAATGACTCTAGTACGATGCGATTCATTCGGAGCCCCTTTCACTATGCCACACTATGCGCGTGCGGCGGAATTTAAGCGCAGGCACTTATTGCTACGACATTGCTAAGGTCGTCTTGGATTTTCTGCTAGACTGTTTAATTACATTAAAATGTATTTATGATTTAATGACTTAACGTAGCAGATTGGAAAAGTAGTTAGCTTGCGCGAAGGTTTACCGGTTCAATTGCCGCCTAACTATTAAATTTGAATAAAAGTTATGAACAGTTCTGAATGTTATAAAGACTCAAACATAGTATATGAAATATGGGTTCAGATTCCAACCTACATCTTCAGAGGTATGATAAGTCATATGATTTATTTTCCGGGAAAAAATCTCACTGACCAGTTCAATCGTTTAAAATTCTTCAAGGTAATGTCAAATAGCTCGTCGGTGACTAAATACGGCCCACAGCTGACCACAGGCCTTCCTTTATGGAGAGACACGTGAGGACTCCTCACTCAGGAGTACTGACCTTAATACTACCACAAAAACCCAATGAGGATTGGTGGGTAGAATCCACGGGTAGAAACGGTTGCAATATCGACAAAACATTTAACTTAAGGACAAAACATTTAACTTAACGTTTCTTTGATTTCAATATCGAAACCAAAGCGTGCGAACTACCTACTAATAACTAATGAATTTATAATCATAGGACCGAAAGACGTCAATATCAAAGATCAATACCATCGTTTTGTTTTTTGGGATTTTTTACGGGTTAATTAGTTTTAAATTATTCCATAGTTTTATCGCGTTAAATTTTTAGCCTAATAAATTATATTCTCAAAAATCATCTTCTAATTGAAAATATTCTTGGAATTAGCGATTATCTACTCGTAGTCGTTAATTTTCTGGTTGACTGCTGAAGAATAATCCTTTTGAAATTAATATCTAGTATTTTTTGCATTATCTGCCATAACAAAGTATGAAGAATAAAGAGTAATATGAATGAACTAGCTTTTGCGCGCGACTTCGTCCGCATGGAATAGATACTTTGGTTTTAGAGTGAAGTTATTTATCCTTCCACAACAAATGGGCTATGTAACACTGAAAGATTTCAGAGATTGAAATATTCAACTAAACAAACTCTTCAGCTTCATTTAATTAGAATTTATCTTAATTAATACCCAAAATTCGCACTGGCCAGCGTGGTGGTCTGGCCAGGGTTCGTACTCATCGTGTTTATTCTCTATTAGAATGGCCTTTCCAGGCTGATGACGATATAGCAATGAATCGTGCCAAAATATTAATAGCTCTACCAATCGACCAATCGACATCGATTCTTGGGTCATGCAAAAGCATTCAAACAATTCAAGGTGGTTTCCGTTAGATTTATGTAGAGCCATTTTCGGGAGGTTTTTGTGAGTCTTGGATATTGTGATTATACTTTCTTTAACATGTTAGCCAAATCCATATTGGTTAGGTCTGATTGCCCACGTGACTTGATGAACGGTCGATGACAAGATCCTTGAACGAATTGCATTCGATTTAAACCCATCAAGAGATGTACAGGATGTAATGTGACAGTACCTGCCCAGTTACATGGTGCTTTAGGACAGAAAACACGTTTTATTAATTATTACAGTAAAACCTTTGAACCATGACGGCCCTTTTGCGCGTTTAGGCGCATGTGTCGCGCTTCTTCTTGGATCTTCTTCTTTAACCGTTAACAGCGTCTGTTTTTAAAATCACGATATCTCTTAAGTTTTATACGGCAGCTTCTATAAAACTTGTGTCACACAACAGTCAACAGGCTATCATTAATAAAATTTGTCCAGTTTTGTCTTGTAATTAATAATTAATTCTGATTCGATATCAGGTTGTGCGTCTTTTGAAATCAACGCGCTTGTCACGGCGGACCCCAGGAGTCCGGTACACAAAATCAAAATAAAAAAATAAAAAACATTTATTGAGTTTCGATGCGTCTTAGCACATGCTTATGAATGTCATTAACATTTTACAATATTACGTGAAAGAGAAAAAATACGCCATCCGTTCACAAACCTACCAAGAGGCCTTGTTCTGAGAAGAACGGGCAAGAAACTCAGCAAGTTTCTACCCTCCCTTTACATTTGCATCATAAAAAAATCATAAACTACAACGTCATTGAGGTTAAAAAAAAAATTATTTAATTTGAGTAATATTCTACGCACAGACAGATCTTTTGATAGCAGCCTCAAAATGCTCATTGCCTCTCGCTTCTTCGTTCGCGCGGAAGCGAGAGGCAACAAGTAATTTTGTCTCCTGAGACTTTTTCCCTCCGGCCCGTGCTAGGCCTTCTGGAGTCCGATCAACAGACAAGGGGACAGGAGATGAGCCTCCCAGGCCCCAACATGTACTCGTGACACAACAAAGTATTGTTATTTAACTGCGATCTTTTGTAACGGGAAGCAACCGCTTTATCCCACCTCTCTTAAAATACTCAGAACGAACTGTACTTAATATTTATTTAAACGCCCACTGTATTTTCGGAGGCACGGATTGAACCGGGCGGCGTACTGTATAAAAAAAATATATTTACACAAAAATAATGATGCCAATGGCACCGCTATAGTAGGAACTTCAGACTTTTTTGACCTTATCCCGATATCTTATTTTCTAGTAAGAGCACACAATCACAATCCGGATGTCGCGAAGCCATAAATTTCTATGACGTCACGAAAAAGAGGTTCAACCGGTATTTCGTCTGTTCCCGCAGAGCATGGGATTCCCTATCGGCATATGAATTCCCTCCGACCTATTCTTTGCACTTTAGGAGTAGCAGCATGGAATTAGCAAAACAATCTTTTTCCTTTTCCCCAAACTTTCCATTGCATAACGCTCAATTAAGTAGTAAGAAATAAGTCATTTCCTGTGTATTCTACTTACAAAGAATCTAAAATATCCTAATATGTAACCAATTTTGAGGTTTACATGGCGGATTGATCTAGACTAAGGTCGAAAAATTATTTTTGCAATTTAACTTAAATTTATTTAATAATATAGGTATAAACAATTACATACTATAAAATGTACAAACTATACTAATAATTTACATTTTACATAATATTTCGCGTTATGATACCAAATTCTTTGTATTAGGTCCTTACCAATGAAATTGGTGTTTTGTATGGAGATTTTGGGGAATTCTGCATTTTCCATACTAAATTTTTTTCAGTTTTCTTCACAACGACAAATCCAAAGATAATAATATTTGGCATCTATCATTAGACAAGCTTTAGTAATATGCGTAATATCACACTTCATAAAAATTATTTTACGTTTTTAAGTGAATGCAAATCAAATGGCACTTAAAAAGAGTTGTCTCCGTGTCCAATTTTAACACAATTAAACTTACAACAAATTATCAAAACAAATCAAAAGAGCTCAAAAATATAGTCCATTTTTAGACGAGGTAATTATTTTTTAGGAATACTCTGAATCTTAATAGTTACAGACAAAATACTAAGAGAGAAAAAAAACACCAATTTCATAGGTAAGGACCCAATATATTCTGTTAATAACTCCATAATATTTTTGCTCCTGACATCAATAAAGTTTAATTGTATGTTGCTGTTATTTAAAATACCTTATAATTAATCATTATACGTACGCTAATAACGTAATGACATATTGGAAACAAAAGAAGCTTGCAGAATCGAACCCCGTGAGACTATAATTGCTCACTGAGTTTCCAACATCATGTCGCTTATTATTATAACTAACATAACATATCATCATGACTTCTTCCCCAAACGTGTTAAACACCCACATTTCGTCAGACCTGTCAAAATCCCGATATAACTAACTGGTAGCGAGCCTGTTGCCATGCACATAAATAAAATGAAAATTCATTTTATTTATAAAGATGTACAAAACAGGTTATAGTTATTTATGTATTGCAATTAATACTTATAACTAATCATAATTAGGTGGAAACTCAAAACAGCTTTAAAGTCATAAATAAATAAGTAACGATAGAAGCGAAACGTGTTTACTCGCGGATACCCTATCATTCTACTGCCTAGTAAAATTACTGTGCACACAAGCAAAAAGCTTTCGGCCCGTCTCTATGAAGCTAACCTGTATTGTACCTGTGTGTAACATTACTCTGTGTTCGCGAGCACCAGACAACGCGCTCGGTTCTGAAGCTTCTTCTATGTAAATAAGCTCGCAGTAAGGGCAGCATCAGTTTTGTTGAGCGATATAATACGTGGCGAGCGAGTTCTCGCCACAGTAGCGTCAAGGGTTTAACTCTAGACGCGCGCGGGCATATCGATCTGTGTTGTGATTAGTGATGTGATAAAGGAATTGTTAAAGTAAGTGGATTATGCAATTTAAAATAATAACTAAATAATGTTTTATTTTAGGATGTTTGATTAATATTTTATTTTTTTATTAAAATTTTATAATTTTATTCAGCAAATAAATTATAACTATATATAAATTATAAATAAATTATAACTATATTATACCTTTCAACTGACTTAGTTAAAGAATAAAAATTATAATGAAAGTAAAGCACTCAAAATAAGAATATTAATATAAGGATTCCAGCCGTGTGGTAGCGGCTCATTAAAAGAATACTACCACCTGTCACGTTGAGTGCAGTGACTGCTTGGTGAAGCGTGGACTGTGGCAATGGACTGCTTTTGCTGTGAATTTACCTAGTCTCTGACTAACCCTTAGGGGATAATAGTGGTGCTTGTATGTATGTATTTCTCACCGTTAATAAAAAAACCGGGCATATATGGGAATGAAAATAAAATAAAAAAATTGTGTGAAAATCTGCTCCCAATGACTATGACAACATACAACCCATAAAATTTAAAATTATCAGTTCATCAAAAAGTAAAAACAATTATAAATATTAAAAACAAATTTACTTTTACCAACAGTGTGCAGCAAGCTAGTCCATACATAATTAATGTATAATAAAATCTGATACTCACACTTACACCTAACTAGAAACGAAATAGCTAAAACGATTTTGTTATGGGCATAACAAGGAATAAATGTATGACATTAACCCAGTCAAATTAGGAATTCACCTGAAAATGAGAGATGATAAGCTGCACCTTCATTTTGATGTTCTAAAAGTTATCTCAAAAGTCCAATAAAATCTAGTGTCTGCGTCATGAGTTCTTAAGGGTCAAATGTCAAAAAAACACAGTTGTTCGTGATTTTCTCGTTTTCTACAATTCCAATGGTGTTAATGTTTATGGAAGTGTTGTAGAGCACAACATTTACGAAAACTTTGGTCTTGAAAACTTTGGTCTTTTTTGAAATAATGACTTAAACTGTATTTTTTATAAAAATAAAAAAGGCCACTAAACTGAAGAACATGGAGGGAACGATGATGGAACTTTGCATTAAGCACATGTTGCATTGTGTGGACATTTCTGAAATCCCTATAAAAATAATATAAAACTAGATTTGCATAGAAATCAAATCATACGTCACAATCATCTTCTATATTAAGTAAGTCTTCATTAAATAAAATTTTGAATACTTTATTAATGAAAATATAATCACCAGCAATTTACTTAGGTCATTCCAATACATTAGATTTTACGCAATAGTTGTTAAATAATTATTATGAAATCAAATAGACATAGAAAATTTGCACTCGTACTGTCATCACCCACCTTGCATCGAGCGAGGTCTGAAGGAAGTATTTTTTTTCTTTAATTAAAGCAAATATGCTTAGTATTAAAGTAATTATGACTGTGAACTCATTGACGGCCTTTTTCGATAGATAGATAGATAGAGAGATATGCGGGATCCCCCAATGGTCTCTTGAAGGTTCTCCATGACATTGCTAATTTAAAATAAATGAATATCTTTAAACTTTCACACCTATCAACTAGCCCTATTTTAAGCAACTAATGCTGCTTGTGTTACGGACACTAGATGACAGATAAAAATTGAGACTCGGAGCCCTGGTTCCTGGGACAAGCGGTTCGCTTGTCCCAGGACAAGGATGTTGAAATAACAATATGGCAATAAGAAGGTACAAGTTATTACCACGATTTAATTTTTTAAGTGTACTTACGCGAGTATTTGAAAGACACTTTCGCAATCGCGTTGCATTATATATAAAAGTTATACCAACGGGACTACACGCGACCTATATTATGTAGTATAAAGATACTACTTACTGCCGCAGTAAGATAGAATCTGAACACAGCACCAAGACTTTTCAATACAAACAAAAGTTGTTTTTTTTGCAAAATATTGCGTAACAATGTTTTTACAGTCAATACGTCAATTAGTAGTGAATCAATCAGTAGATATATATTTAAACGTTAATGACTTACTTCCATCACAAAGTAGAATTGGGTGTGCGTTTAAATCGTAACAAAGATCTATAAACAAATACACTAATAACTCAAAAACTCAATTTTTTTGACGTGTTGGAAAAGAAGATACTGAAAGAAGAAAAGTTACAGACATGACGTGTGCTACATTTATAACATAATTACGAGTATAATTACGCTAATATGCTCCAAGAGCCTACTCCTTCGGGGTTAATATATTACTACATATCTTTAGGTCCTTAAATAACAAGGGCTAATCTGCGTCGGGAAAAGTGTTAGTGATATTCATGATGAAAAAAAAATGAAAATATTCTTTATTGTACACCAATTTAGTTGAATTATGGAATGTAAAGTTTTATCTACGATTTGTATATTTTTTGAGTTATAAAATGGTTCTTTTACTTTCATAAGCAGTATATGAATCCACACACGGAAATAGTTTATCATCACCTCAAGTTTATAATTGTGATTTTAAAATATAAAACGCCTCCTTAAATAAAAAGATTTTTCTGTAAATACACACATATTATATTGAACCTCTTTTTAAGTAAGCAGATGTTTTTCTCATCTTGACCATCAGATGAAATTAATACAAACATGACACTTTAAATTCCTAATGCAGTTGCACTTTAGTATTGGTATGTACCTAATACAAAATTATACGACTCATCGTAATGTCTCAGACGGAAATGAAGTTAATTGGCAATGAATTTATAATAGGATTATCCCAATAGCATAATATCTAATTTATTTTTTTAAATATTTTTTTTAATAAATGCATAATACTAATCGTGTAGCCTTGGCCGAAAGTTGGCGCTAACAATTTCAATGTCGCCTGTTGAAACGAAAAATATGATTATGTTAATGTCGATAATATTACAATTGAATTTTAGGATTATTTTATTATCATGGGAAACATCAAGCATTTTTGGAGAATATTTCTCTTGTTAAAATTTTGTTTATAACAACATTAAGAGTAATCACAATAATCACGAATACTCAGAAACTGGTTGGTTTCTTAAAGGGAACGGAACAACCGCTAAGAACAGATTTCACGAAACTCCTCCCCTAGGGGGTAAAACGTAACCAGTATAAAGCCGAGGCGGGCAGGTCACTAGTATATTTATAAAATTGTGTGTCATCGCACAGTATGGGGAATGTCCCCATCAGAACCCTTTCAACGCTCGTTGTAAAAGAAAACTCGTTTTTACATCCTGTATGAGACAGTAACATAATATTATTAAAATTTACATTTTTTAACCATAACTTTTTAATAATATTATCGGCCATTATTCAATGAGATAAGTCCGAAATCTATAGGTATAAAAATACCTCTAAATCAATAAAAAGGTTCAAATTATATTAAGAGTCAAGTATCGATGCGGACGTGTTATAAATATATCGTTTATTCGCTCTCGTCTACTTTTCCTTATTGTCTAGACCTCGTAACAGAGCTACACGGTCCACATATTGATTACATAATTATTTTCCATTGAACCTTATGACCTTGTAATAGACGCTTAAAAACGAACAACAATTTAAGCTCGAGATTTAATTTTGAGTTTCAAAAATTTGTACTAAAGTAGACTTTGTGAAAAGAAACTACAGAAAATAATGTAGTAACTCTCTGTCGTTCTGTTTTTCAGTCAGTCTCGCTTTTACGTCAAAACAACTGAAACTATTTAATTGATATTTTGTACACAGTCTATAGCTACAATAGGCTACTTTTTATCCCGATATTCCCACGGGAGCAGGAAATGCGCGGGTGAAACCGCGGGATGTTACTAGTCTATATTGAATGTGAGGAAAATACATATCTAAGGCATGCTGTAATGAAAATTGGGCTAAGAATCAAAAAGTTGCAGAGGAAACTTATTTAAACAATTGGGTTTTTCTTTTAATATTGCCGTCAATAAATCGCACATCCGTGGGAAAATAACAGTTAATGATTAACTGGCTGCATTACCGCATCTGCAAATTAATTAATATACTTATCAAAACTAAAAGAATCTTATGTCGTCCTCAGCCTACGTCCAACTGCACAGGCCTTCTTCATGAAGAAACATATGAGGAGTACCTATTGGATATGGTAATGCGGGTTGTAGGTAGAAACAGTTGCAATAGCGACCGGCACCAACGGCCTAACATGCCTTCCGAAGCACGGAGGAGTTCGAGATCACAAAGTTTTGGTCACCCATCTAGTGCCTGACCATGGCGAAGGCAGCTTTGTTTTCGATTTCGAAAACCAAAGCGTACTAACCAATACGCCGCCGAGATCCTTAATCTTAAGGCTAACACGGTGAGGGGTGGCTGATTCCTTTATTGCCGCACGAGTTACCCTTACATTTTGACGTTACTCTTACAAAACATTATTTATTTATTTATTGCATACATGTGGTAGAATAGGTGTTACAATTCAATGAGTACAGCACACGCACCCAGCAAGGGCACAGAAATACAAGATAGGTAAAATACATATTAGTACATTATGGACCCTGTCGGGCACAGCAAATTAGGAGAGAGGAAGACTCAGATATAACTGTGATTAATCAATTATTAATCAATAATAATATTATAATAATATAATACCTACTACATGTCAATTATATTTTAACTATACAATACTTTACTTGTCGCTAAATTTTAGTTTTAACTTGCTAAGAGGTTTTAATTGAAATATTTAATTTCTGCTTTAGTATTAAAATCTGATTCAATCTTTTATTACCATTTCAATTTTGGGTTTATTTTATATTGTTTATTTCATTGTTGTTATTATTATTGTCATTATAATTTAAGTAGTTCACAATTATTAGGTGAAATGATGCCATTTGATATAGTACAGAGAATGAAAGAACAAATGACAGATGGCATGCTGTATAAAATACGTGTAGATAAACGGAAGAAAGAAAGAAAATAATTTACTGACCAAAGTGCACAAAAACAAAAACAAGTAAAAAACAAATACATGTGTTCAATTAGGACCCGATATAAACGAGGATATGAGACTAACTTCTGTTTTAGGAACGCAAAGTAACCCTTCTTTTACCACGACAAGAACCTGACACACATGCATTAGGTTCTTGTCATCGTAAAGCTAGTGTCGCAAACCTTCAGAGTATTTACAAGCCAATTACTCATGACAAAAGAGTTCCATAGACCTTCCGAGATAAATTTCTTGTTCGTTTTTGATGACGACTACTTGTCAGCCGTTAATGTGTCTTGTTAGCCCAAATTATTACATGTAAAGTTAAGCCTCTGAATTACTAGTTGACCGATATGAAGAGATTCCCGATATACATGAGAAATAAACGTAATACATCGATGTCGTAGTTGTCCAGTTTATTCCTTCATGCATAACTGAGCGCATTTTTCAGAACCTACACAAAAACATTGTTTATTACCGAAGAAAATACCTGCAAACAAACGATTTAGTGTACTTATAAAATAAGTAAGAAAACACCTATATTTCATTAAGAGCGTTTGTTTTTCAGTAATACAGATTCTCATCAAAATTAAGAAATAATTCATTTGTCAGATATATTACTACTGTGACCCCATGTTAACGATATTATAGTACCTACTTAATCGGGGTCAAAAAGATTTTTAAAATACAAAGTCCTATAAACAGTCATAATTTTGAGAGCTAATTGAGATTAACAAAAAAATATGTGCAATTGTCCATATCATATTCCAGCCATGTAAAGGTATGATAAGAATTCTTAAATTCCGCAAATGAGAAGATATGATTAAAGTCAGGTACAATATTAGGTGATAAGGCTGCGTGTAATTACATCTTGTCTGCCCAAAAATAACTAACTACCTTATTTCTCATTAGTAAGAACCGCATGCTCTTCTGAGGAAAGAAAAGTTATTTGAGCTTCGCCTTCGTATAATGCGAGTTGTTTACATGACAGTGAAGGAAAATACGGGAAGACCTCGTATTTCATCAGATATTAAGGGAAAATCTTACCGGAAAATTAACCAATTAATTTTCTCGGAGTCGTGTGGTAGCGGCTCATTACAAGAATACTACCAACCCATTTCTTCCCATGGGTGTCGTAAAAGCCTCAAAGGGACATAGAACGCCCCACCCACCCAATAGCTTATAGCGGCGACGGGCTCACCACCTGTCACGCTGAGCACGTGTGCAGTCACAGCTTGGTGAAGCGGGGACTATGGCTGTGGACTGCTTTTGCGGTGCTTTTGCCTAGTCTCTAACTAACCCTTAGGAGATAATAGTCGTGATTTTGAGTTTGTATGTAATTTTCTCACTTCTTAAATAAGGCGCTACTATGAGTAAAAAATTACATTACAGATAGTAACGTGGAGTTTAGTAAGAACTATCTAAACTTAAATTTTCTAGAAGATCAGAAAAATGACTCTACTTTGCTGTGTATTATTATTATTAACCTCTCAAAGACCAGAATATAAACACATATCGTTCGCGAACTCCGGCGTTCGCTTCGTCTTCAGGGATAATAAATCAAGAAATAAGCTTTTGCCTCTAATTTTGCAGTGTTTTCTTGTCTGTGTGTGCAATAAAGAATATACAATTATTTACTGTATTATTGTCTGCATTGTTTTAAAATATTCCCTTTCCCTTAACGTTTATATTCTGGGTGCAATGAACAATTTAATGATTTTACTCTTTGCTTGTTCAAAAAAGAATGTCAAGATCTTGCCAGGTTTTGCTCATTTTTTATACGAGGAAGAACAAACCTTAAAAATATTATTGACTACATGGTTTTTAGGGTATTTTAATTTATAGGATTATGACCCCCAATAAATAACAAAGGTCTCTCCGATGTTAAAATTTTGAGGTTATAAAACGCATAAAAATTTAATTACAATTTTTGGATCTCGCACAAAGAAATAAAACTATTTCTTATTCAAAAACTCCAAATTTACATTTCGCCCGGACTTTGAAATAATTCATCTAAAATAAAACAACTTTGTTCGACGGTCGAGGTGAACCGATGCTAGGAGGTAACAGTTTTAATGGTTCTACAATCGGGGACCCGATAAAGGCCTTGTTTTGAGTCACGTAGCAAAATAGTCTATGTTTATTTTAATACATATATATAATCACAACTTTTATCCCCTAAGTCTTAGTCAGAGACAAGGCAAAAACACCGCAAAGCAGTCCATTGCCATAGTCCGCGTTTCACTCAGAAATGACTACACTCAGCGTGACAGGTGCTGAGCCCGTCGCCGCTACAAACTATTGGATAATTGTGCAGTTCTAAGTCCATTAATCGCCTTTTACGACACCCAAGGGAAGAGATGGGTTGGTAGTATTCTTTTAATAAGCCGCTACGGCCAATTTCGACCAACGAGACCGGCCGGCGCGGCCACGAACAATTTAATGGGTGTTATTTAAACGCTCAGCAAAATCTTCGACTTTTGGTTAGCAAAAAAAATACAATTGACCATCAAAAATAACTAATTGTTCAGCAAGTTATGGGCAGCAAATATTTCTTAATTGGTCAGGAAAATGACTAATTGAGTAGCAACTTGTTGGCAGCTGATATATCTAATTTGTCAGCAAAATAATTAATTGGGCAGCAACTCTAATGTCTTTTCTGTAGCCAAATTTTTAATATATGTTTCGATGACACAAAAGGTCATATAAAAAAGCCTCAACCAAATATCTATCAGAATACATTTCCTAGGAATTGATCCTTGATCTTTCATTGATCCTGTTCCTATATTTTATACATTTCCGGAAACATTATAGGTATATTGCTGCCGAATTAATTATTTTGCAGCTGAACTAATAATTTTACTGCTCAAATTCATATCTTGCTGCCCAATTAATTATTCTGCTGACCTAATTATTATTTTGCTGCGCAAATCATTATTTTGCCACCCAAATAATTATATTGCTGAGGAAATATTTGTTTGCTGCCTAAATGATTTTTTGGCTGACTTTTTTGTTGCTGACCAAAATAAATGGCTGCGCAATTAATTATTTCCCTATTTTAATGAGTACCAAAAATACAAACATTTTAAAATGTGATTAACGAAGAGTAGGCATTTTTCGAAAGAGGCATTTCGAGAAAAGGAGGAACATTTCGCGAAGGAGACCTAGGGACTACTCACACTAGCTCCATTCGGCTTTTTTCTATGTAAAACGACAATTTTATACGAGATGGTTACGCGGCTGACAAACGCGGAAAGCTGAACAAGTTCCATAGAAAACTGACGTTGTCTATAGACAAAAGCAGAATGGAGCTAAGTAGGCCCTCAACATTCCCATCATTTGTGTCTGAAATAAGTAAAAGGACAGAAAACCAAAGGCTATTTACTGGGAGGCGTAATTATGAAAGGGTCTCCACGAGGTGGACCGACAGGCAAAGTAATGAAGTAGCTGGGTGCGGGCAGCGCTGGACCGATCTCTTTGGATATCGATGGGGGTCTATGACCAGCAGTGGGCATCTCTAGGGTGATGATGATAAAGGAAAAAAAAGGACTAATTTTCTAAAATAAATATCAATTTATGCAAAAAATAACGTGTTTAGCGGACAGACGCAAATGTAAAGATTAGTTACAAAAAGGTGGAATTACTCATGCTGGTACGAAATTATTATGAAAATATTTTTTTGCTGAGATAAAAAAAGTTAAACTTTTGTGCTAAACAGGTATATCAAACGAGAAGGGGCAATTAAAGGATTTAATCATTTTAGTTTTGTCCCAAATTTTACTTTAAAACCAGTTTTTGCATAAATCTTTTGATGAGGTTTTTTTGTCACTCCTAAATCTGGAACGTTAGGAGCGTTGGAAACAAAAAGAACGAAAACGGATTCAACAATTCTGTGAGAATTAAAAAGAAATAGTAAATTTTATTTAAAAAAAACATTTCAACAAATATCATGGGGAACATGTTGCCATATAATGACCTCCGTGGCAGAGTGATTTGTACTGTACGCCGCCGCTTAAGGCGTCGTGATCCCAGAGGTTCCAGGTTCGAATCTGGTAGGGGCAAATATTTATGTAATGAATGCAGCCATTTATTGCCTAGACAGAGGTTCACAAAATGTGCACCGGCGCACGTGCGCCGTACAAAGTAAAGAGGGGCGCCTGAGTCGATCCTCTATCTGATGGAGTCTATCATTATCCGAAACAACAAATATTCATAACAGCTACCGTATATTTTTTTTTGGTTTCTTTTAAGTCTTTCTTGTCGTTTTATGTTTAAATTCTTTTATAATAAAAAAAAATTCATACTGCAGATATTTTAATTTTTGTTACTATCTACTTAACATAGATAAGAAACTGAGCCGCGCGCGGGCTGAAAAAGATTGGGATTTATTATGTACTTGTTTAAAATTGGCCTGTTTATATCTACGTCACAGTCGACGACTTATGCAATTATAACCGATATAGCTATGTTTCTTGGAAACGTTTTTGGAAGTTCAATCAATCTTTTATTGCTTTTCCATAATATGTTTAGTGTAAGTTAAAAAAAATTTTGCACATTATAATTATTCCGTGTCTGTAGCCAATCCCTGTATCTGTAGCCTTTCTTACTTTATTTGCCTGCTAATTAGTGTTTATAATTTGAAGCAAATCCATAACCTAATATTATTTTCTGTGTATGTGTTTATTGGTTTACATCATCTACCGAATGAGCTATATTTTATCGAGTATTTGGCAACAAGCTTTCACATTCATCAGCATTGCAAAGTATATATTTTAAAGTATTCTTAAAAACTTACACCTACTAGATAAACTTGACCTTCCATGCTCTAATTTTTATGAACCTTAGACGGATAATAAGTATCATTAGGCTACACATTTGAATAAATTTGCAGTAATAGTTCTGATACGCACATAAAGTTTGAAATATTTTTTCGTAATTTCAGGGTTACTCCCTAATCACACTTAGTCAATCACCTGCCAGTATCTATTTCTTAATTTTAAACGATTTGTGAGAGATAAGAAATGGTTTGCATCAGTTTTGCATAACAGTACGAAGTAATATAATAGGTTACTGTTGTAAAAGTGTCGGAATTCGGAAATGTTGTGTGCCAGTGTCACATGTAAGTATTTTATCAATTTCTAACCTTCATTTAATTTTATTATTATATTTTTATAAAATTCATTTCAACAGTTAAACCACTTAAAAAATAATTAATAGTAGTCACTGTGATAAGGAATTATTATTTCAGTCCAACTAAATATCTTTACCTAGGGACATTCGCTTTATACGCGTTTGAACCCACCAATATTTAATGTTTCTAGTGACGATATAAGTTCAAACAGATATATGTGGAACTAACTTGTATTTTGTGTATTTTGAGGTGAAAATTTAAATTTACACAACTTGTTGAAAAGAAAACGATAGTATTACATATTAAAACGAAAGTTTACCCACCACTTTAGCGATGTCAAAAGTTAATTATTCTTTATTTGAAATAACATCCAATGAATTCCAATGCCTAACATTTAAATGTAAACCATTGTTTTGTGTAAAACATTATAATAAGAAGAGTGCGAGTAAGTGTAGGCTTCAAAGTCTAGGATCTTAATAATAAACATATAAATAACTAGCTGTTGCCAGCGACTTCGGCCGCGGTTCCTATGGTTTTTTAACTATCCCACGGGAACCCTTTAATTTTCCGCAATAAAAAGTATCTAAGATGTTGACCGGGTATAAGGTATCATCATGGAAAATTTCATTAAAATCGGTCCAGCCATTTCGGACACTAGCCCTTACAAACAGACGAACAGACAAAATGATTTTTTTTTGGTGTTTTCCCTCTTTTTACACTTTCCCTTGACTTGATTTTAAGTATTTTTTTCTATGTACAGATTTTCAACCTCTACAGTTTTATTAAATATAATTCAATTCAATTTCTTTATTTGCGCCTTGCACCTTCTTTATTCACCTTGATTTATTTTTTCGTAGTTAACATAACTGAAGGCAACCTAACATAAAAAGGCTGCGTTTCGAATACAAGCGATGCGACTGACGTGCCACCCGACTTTAATTGACTCATGTAAATCCCCCATTATCATTGAGTTTTTCCGGCGCGTACGTCGCTGTAATTGACAACAATCTCTATTAAATTGTCTAAATGGGGAGGCAATGAAACTACGATGATGTAATTTAATAAATTATATATTACTCAAGGTCTACCTCCAACCATAACATTTAGGTGCGAACAAAATCCAGCTAAACGAGATTCGCCAGGCTAATATAATATAATACTTGAGGTCAAAACTAATCAAAAACTCGACTTGCACTGTATTACTCGTAACCATCCGATGAAAAAAATCGTTTTAATTCGCGACCCAAAATGGTAAAAATTATGAGGAGGTAAGAAAAACAAACCCACGCATGGCCCATTTTTTATATTTAACGTTTTGTAGAAAACTTAAATTAAAAAATAGACCGTAGGCAAGTGGTACGAGTTGTTCAATTACTAAACTGAACATTCAACGGAATAGAAGTGAATATTAAACAGGGGATACCAATCCTTATCAGCTGTAATCAAAAGCTCACAAACTAAGTACATGATAATAAAGACTGTCGTAAACAAGAATAAGAACTTAATAAGAACTTTCTCAATTATATTAAATGCGTTACCTCATGCCCTACATCCAGACGTAAGGTTAAGTAAACAATGTTACTCTGCCCATACCACAAGACGTTTCACAGAGTCTAACAATAGGTAGCCTATGAAATTGCCGTTTTTTTTTCTTAGTATTTTGGCTGTAACTATTCAGTTTCAGAATATCTTTAAAAAATAATTACCTTCTCTAAAAATGGACCATATTTTTGAGCTCTTTTGATATGTTTTGATAATTGGTCTAAGTTTAATTGCGTTAAAATTAGAAACGAAGACAACTCTTTTTAAGTGCCTCCCAAATACATCATTTGATTTGCATTTACTGAAAATCGAAAAATATTTTTTATGAATTGTGTTATCACACATATTGTTAAAGCTTGTCTTATTAATGATACATGCCAAATTATATTATCACTGGATTTATCATTGTGAAGAAATCTGAAAAATTATTACTATGGAAAATGCAGACTTCCCCAAAATCTCCATACAAAACATCAATTTCATAGGTAAAATCCTTTTATAAAATACTACTACAGTATTTTAAAGCAAAAGAACATCTACCGTTCCCACAAACATTCACATATTACGAAAAATAAGAATTCATTGAGACCTGAATATTGTCTTAAGATGATAATTTATCAAAGAATAATAATTACAAGCAGCACGTAACTAGCAATTTCATTTCCATTCGGCCCTGACATTACTTACACGATAGGTAGTTATTTAATTGAAGCAATGCGAATTCTGATCATGTTCATAGTCTATGAAACTGCATAAATATAATGTATTTTACTGCTACACAAGTACACAAAGATAAAGGTAATAAACAAAAGAAAAACATACATCCCTTCTAGATAAATAAAAAAAGAAATACCTAACTCAGTTTTTCAAAACTGTTTTTTTATCATTATCGACACTTATCTATTTGCATAAAATTTTTCAAGCATAATATGAATTGGCATAGAATCTACACTAAATATACTTACGCATAATTGATTTTGGCATATCGTTTTATGCATAATTATTAATTATCAATAAAAAAATCGAATCTGGCGCGGCACGCTCGCTTTGCTCACTCGGCTCGCGCGTTGAAGGAACATTTCTCGCTTCGCTTGTCGTCGTTCTTAATCGACTTTATCGAACCATTATGCGGAATAATATTATGGATTATTACATTAGTCTAAATTATAATTATGCGAAATAAATATTGTGCCAAAAGAAAAGTATGCTAAAGTTATATTATGCCAAACAACATTATGCCAAATTCATATGTCAAAGTATATGCACTTGCTCTTACAGTCCTCATACATGCTCGGCGATTTCAGGTACTTTTGACCTATTTTTCTTCAGGACGGGTGTTTCACTGATATAGAAAAAGTTTTGTGGTCTACATCGTTTAAACATAACATAAACATATCATCACGTGTCTTTCCCTGAAGAGGTACGCAGTGGTGTTAAACACACAGATTTCGCCAGATATGGTCCCCAGGTCAACAGGTGGCGAGCCTGTTGCCATGCACCGGGCACAATGTGAGGCAAGCGATATTCACAATAAACTGTACATAAGTTTAATTAAAACTCAGTGGCACAGGCGGTGGGATCGAACCCGCGTTTTCCGCGGTCTCTCGAACGAGCAATGCAAGCAATGCGAGTTGGGACGGACGATGCATTGCTCGTTGCCTTTGTATGCCTAACGCATAATGTCGAAAATCGTTGAAAGACAAATATTAAGACTGCATGATCTGAAATCCAATCGCATCCTCAATCTTAATTTAAATATTAAATTAAATTAAATATTACTACTTGACCTTATACAATTTAAAATCATATTTTAATTCTTATCGGTAGCGGTATACTGTGACCCTGTGTTACACGGAAACTCGGAAGTGTTTTTGCGGAACCACAATCTAAAATTAACAAGTGCATATGCAATACAGAGTCAAAACATGATATTAAAAAAGTAATTAATAAACTTCGTTACGCTGACTCAAGGCACGACAAGTTTTAAAGAAGTTTAGGCCGCAAAAGGTTTCAAGTGCTGTTTTGCGTTTACATCCAATTTTTTAAAATTATTTTATAAGCTTACAACTTCTGAATGGAAGCTTTACAAACACCATTTTGAGACCCATTTCTAAGTTGGATCACTGATACTTTTAAAAGTCAAGTACAAGTAAATCAAATCAAAAACATTTATTGTGAAACACTTGTAAGAAAGGTTGACAAAATATAAGTTCAGATGTGCAGAAGCAGATTTTACAGTGTACAATCAATTTTTAGAATAAACTTTAATGTATTGAAAAAGTCAGCTGTAATGTCAAGGATTTTTCTTTCATTTATTTTAATCAGTTTTGGAAGGGAGACGCAACACCTAATAGCGGCGTTTCACTTCCTCTAGTGTTTAAATATATATTTAGAGGTGGCCTTTCTTCATAAATTGTAGATAAAACACTTATTAATCACGTAAGACTTTTTAAGGTATATTCGTTTTCACGAACAATTAAATGTACGGGAGCATGACCACCAGTGGAACAAAGTGAAATTTAGAAAAACAAAATTGAGAAAAGAATATTCTGCTTCTAAATATTTTTTAAATTTATTACGTATGTTTTTCATTTGATTGTATTTGACGTAAACATAATTAATGATAATATTAGAAAGCAATAAATACAACGCAACAGTGATTCTTCATTAAACAATCGATTAATTAAGAATTGAAATTATATAAACATTAAAATTGCTACCTACATGCGCACTATCAACCACTGCCATTAACAAGTTCCTAGTCTATATAGGTAATAACGATTATAGTAGTGTTTTCTAAAAATAGTCTTCCGAAGGTAAAATTCGAATTAAAATGCATGATTGCAACGCATTCAAGGCATAATTTGGTATTATTTGTTTATGAAACCCCTAAACATGCCCTAAAGTAAAAAAACATGTTAATGTATTTTTGTTTTCTTTTTCAGATGAAACAAAATCGAGCGCCAATTACTCTGGCGGCGCTATGGCTGTTCACTATATTCTACCAAACAAAAACACAATTCGTGGACCCCGTCTCGTCGTTCATGAACTTCATCAATGAAGGCACGAAACAGCTTTACACGGAGCCCCCAGATGAAAGCTACTTGCTCCCAGAGTATGACTTCATCATCGTCGGAGCAGGCACGGCCGGGTGCGTCTTAGCCAACAGATTGTCAGAAATACCTGAATGGAATGTACTACTGGTCGAAGCTGGTGGTAACGAAAACTACGTCATGGACATACCTCTTGTTGTGAACTACCTTCAGTTTACTGAAGCCAATTGGCGTTACAAAACTCAGCCTTCAAATAGATATTGTGTTGGTTTCGACAAAAAACAATGTCACTGGCCACGAGGAAAAGTCATGGGAGGATCTAGCATCTTAAATTACATGATTTACACCAGAGGTAACCAGTACGACTACGACAATTGGAGCAATCTTGGCAACGAAGGCTGGAGTTGGGATGAAGTATTGCCCTACTTTAAGAAAGTAGAGAACTTTAATATTCCATCTTTCGATAGTAACATATATCATGGATATAATGGTTACCTGAACGTAGAACATGCACCATTCCGAACTCCTGCGAGTAGAGCATGGATCAAAGGAGCTCAAGAGTTCGGTTTTACATACGGAGATTACAACGGTAGAAATCCTTCAGGTGTGGTGTCATATTTACAACTCTCCATGAAAAATGGAACACGTCACAGTTCAAGTAGAGCGTATTTGCATCCAATTAGCGGAAGAAAAAATCTGCACATAACCAAAGCTAGCATGGTAAACCGATTACTTTTCGACGATAGTAAGACCAAAGTCATAGGAGTAGAGTTAAGGAAACGTAAAATAAACTATAAAATATACGCATCAAAGGAAGTTATTGTGTCGGGAGGTGCAATAAATTCTCCGCAACTTCTGATGTTGTCTGGTATAGGACCAAGTAGTCATCTGAAATCGAAGGGTATAAAAGTAGTTAAAGATTTGCCTGTAGGGTACAACTTAATGGATCATATAGCCGCAGGAGGATTTCAATTCCTTTTTGTGCCTCAAAATTTCAGTCTACGGACTGAAAACTTTATTAAGAATCCCAAACCAATATTCGAATGGATGGAATCTCACAAGGGACCACTGTCTCTGCCTGGTGGATGTGAAGCATTAGTTTTCACAGAACTAAAGGATAAGTTTAATGCACATGGTTGGCCTGACATAGAATTACTTTTCATAGGATCTGGACTAAATGCAGATCCATTACTACAATATAATTTTAATTTTGATAAACAAATATTCGCTGAAACATATGCACCTTTAGGAAAGAATGACGCTTTTATGGTTTTCCCAATGTTAATGCGCCCTAAGTCAAGGGGCAGAATCATGTTAAAGAATAAAAACCCCAGAACACATCCTATCCTTATACCAAATTATTTTGAATATGAGGAAGATCTTAAGAAAATTGTTGAAGGTATGAAACTTGCAATAAAAATATCGAAGCAGCCATCAATGGCTAGAATAGGAACAAAGTTATATGATGTTCCTATCAGGGCATGTTTGCAGCGAGGACCGTTTGGAAGTGATGAGTATTTTGCTTGCCAAGCTCAAATGTTTACATTTACAATATACCATCAAAGTGGAACATGTAAAATGGGAGTAGCTGAAGATCCGACGTCTGTTGTAGACGCAAGATTACGAGTTCATGGAGTTAAAAGATTGAGAGTCATCGATGCCAGTATAATGCCCGAGATAGTGTCCAGTCACCCGAACGCTCCGATATTCATGATTGCTGAGAAGGGCGCAGATATGATTAAAGAGGATTGGGGAGTGTTATAACGGAAGTAGGTAAAACTAAACATTTCTTATAAGCTAATCTGTGATGTAGAGACGGCCGATATTTCCACAAAAGTTGTTTTTATTTTACTGAGTGAGTGAAGGTACCGGATGCCCATCTCCTTAAGTGGCCGGCAACGCACGTGCCGGCCTCACGCTCCTTTGGTGTTCCGAGTGTGAATGGGCCACCGTAGATGCTTACCATCAGGTGAGCTTGTAATAACAGAAATTGTGAAAAAGAATTAAGAAAGATAAACATTTAAAATAATAACACAATACCCTTAGCAAGAGAACATTGAATCTAATCTGTGCTATGCAGTGCACCTAGTGATTCATTGAACCACGAAAATAAAATTTTGTCGTGTTATTATATATTTCTAAGATTATTTAAGTACGGATCAAAAGGATACCAACTATATTTTACGTCTCTTGCCATTTTTTATAAATTTTTAAGTATCAAAAATCATCATTATTATAGGAAAATAAAAGACAAATGTTTTAGCATATTTAGTACCAATGTTAATTTCTACAAGTAATCATGACGCATAATTTTTTTATATAACGAAAATCTCTAAACAGTGTCGGCCATCTCATGTAGTAGAACTACCCGAAAAGAAACATTTCCAAGGATTATTTTTAATATCACCAATGTTACCTCGAATACATATCATAGTTTTTAGTGTTAGTTATTGCTCTCGCATAATTTAAGATATATGTGCCTATTTATGTAAAATACAAGTATAAAAACACTATCTTTCGTATATTTATAAAAGACTAGAGAATCAAAAGTTTTAATAAAATTACTATTTTATTTTATATAATGAAATATATATTTTTCAATTTATTAATAAAATATTGTTATTATTATAAAAAAGATACATTATTTCTTGAAGCGCACCATCTTTTAACATATTTTAGGGTGAGGTATTAAATAAAATAGTTCCTATACAGTTATGACAGCCTGGTACTTTTTTGGAAATATAGATATTATACGCCTTCTTGCTAAATCTGCGAATGTGTGTGGAGTTACCAAAATGATAAATGAATATCTGATTAATCACGAAATCTCACAAACATTTTTTTAGATCGTTGATTGATTAACCATAGTTTCGGTAAGTGTCACTATTTAAAAATTAAACATAGGTGCGCTTCGAGGAATGCCTCATAAAAAGTGGTATAAAAATTAATTACTAAAATGTGTAATTGTATGTAACTGCGATTATTTAAATTGTACCGTTAAGTAATTTTATTGAAGAATTGTAATAAAAAAGACATTTGTCAATTACTATCTGGAAGTTTGATAAAAAAAGATATTTACTAAATAGTACGGTCCAGTCACATTAAAAAGTCCATTCATACTCCCATATTTTAAGAACAATAATAGCTTGATCGGAATTCACACTATATAGTCATAAACTGCCTCAAATAAATTTCAACTTTAAGTTAACCTAAATAAGAACTCAATGCATTTGTATCATATTTCGGCGGGCTCTGCTCGATGCGGTAATTTATACCAACTATGAATAGACTTTTGAATGTGACTGTACATAAAGTTCATCCTTTCACAAAAATATATCAAATATAATTAATAAGATAAAACCTACGTAGTGTTTGTTAATGTAGCATTTAAAATTGTAAGAAAATATTATACGGGATAATAAAGTTACCTTGCTATATTATATTACATTATATAAAGTGAAATGAAATTACGGATTTGAATTACATAAATATGCGAAAGCGATTAATTACAAAAATTAATTTTAGTCATCTACTTTTGCGTGTTTCTTCAGTATAAGACCCACAGTGGGACCTACATCATCAAGATGGTAACACCTTACAACCCTTGTGGTTAGCACGCTGAGAAAACATACTGTCGAGGAAGATTGAGTTAAGTCAGCGTGTGTCGGATATACAAACGAGTCACTTAATCTCTCATCATCATTTCAGCCCATAGAAGTCCACTACTGGACATGGGCCTCTCCCAGGGATCCCCACAATGACCGATTCTTCGCCGCCCGCAGTTCCCGCGAACCTCGCCAGATCGTCGGTCCATCTCGTGAGGGGGATCGGAATCTACACCAATCTAATTAGAGTGCTCGAGCGTGATGATATGAGACTTCCTGAATCGAAGTTGAGAATAAACGCAGAGCTTTTTAGAAAACTTTATTAAAGAATTTAACTTTCCTCCGACTCATTTTCTACCCTTCATTGTGTTCTGATCTGATGAGACACTCGATTACTTTTCGCGTAGTCCTTAGCCTATATACGTCCCACCGCTGGGCACAGGGCTTTCTCATGGTGAAACATACAAGGAGTACGGGCCTTACCACCACCACGCTGGCCCAATGCGGGTTAATTTTTTGCGTAATAATATCGTAGGAATTTATCACTTTAATAGACTTCCGCATTTCAAAAACAATTCCGTATACCATTAGAATTATTTATTAAATCGGGCATGTGTAAAAATTTATTTATTTATTTATTTTGAGTAGCCAAAGTAAGCAGCATTTTAGTTAAGAATTAATGTTTATTGTGTAATTTTAAGATCATGTTTGACTAGAATTCAATAAAACGAAGAAATACAAAGTCTTTTACTTGAAACAGGAATAAAACATTAAATACATGCAGAATTAAATAAATTCAACCTTACTGCGACCTTGCTTGCCAGGGAAGTAGCATATTGCTCTTAAATCTAGTTTTCCGCATACATATACATATTATGCAGATAAAATTAAACAATATACGTGTCTATCTAGTAATATAGGTTTATCTACACTCGTGCTATAATGTTCGAATTATGAACTCAGATTCGAACTCATAATGACATACTTTTTAACACAGATGATAAAAACGAAAATTTAAAAATGGACACTAACATAATGACCATTCTGCAACATTTATTTTTCTTAAAAACGCACAAAACTATGACAAATGTTTTCCTAACAGCCAACAATAAAGAAAATCAATAAAATTTGTTTTTTGAATTTGAGTGTAGATAAAGGAGTGTATGTAACTGCACATAACTCGGTATTAAGACACTCGCATGATACTATTAAAAAACTCGCAAAGGCTCGGTTTTTTAAAACCACGCTCGTGTTTTAATAACCTATTTATGTGACAGTTACATAAACTACGATTCTTACACTTTTGTTATAAACGTTAACCAACCTAATAAAATATAGTAAAAATAAAATATTTCAATCAGCACATTATTAAAAAAGAAAACATAATGATGTCCATAAAGAACACTAGGAATCCCTATTTCTCAATCAGTTGCATAGAATAATATTGGAACATAATATAAGCACATGTGTAAACACCCATAAACCATTTATTTTTACAACAAAGTTTACTACTGAATGTAATAGAGGGCAAGTATGTATTGTTGTCTCGCTTATCGAGAACTCATCGTGATCAATTGAGTGACTATTTTCTGAATGCTACAATGCTGAATGCTACACGCACGCACGCACGCACACACACACACACACACACACACAAATAACAAATACTGAGGATACGGG
This sequence comes from Parapoynx stratiotata, assembly GCA_910589355.1. Classification (NCBI taxonomy): domain Eukaryota; kingdom Metazoa; phylum Arthropoda; class Insecta; order Lepidoptera; family Crambidae; genus Parapoynx; species Parapoynx stratiotata. The sequence continues at coordinate 5,217,130 of OU342479.1, forward strand.
CCTCAGAACAGACACACAGAACGAAACTTAGAAAGAAATTGCGCTTTTTGTACCCACATATCGCCATCTCTTTCTAGCTGTACTCAAACATAGATCTACGCTTGAAGGCCATTAATAGCAGCTGCAAGCATTTTAAGTAGATCAGTAGATATGGATAACTATCATGCGCGACTGAGTGCATGTTAAAGCTGCAAATACCTATCATCTAGCGCTTTTTTAAGCAACTAATGTTGCTTGTGCTACGGACACTAGATGACGGATAAGTATATTTTATAGATAAATACATATAAATGTAGGGGTGTAGTTCTCAGAATAGATAAAAACAACTTTTGTTCGACAATCAGAATTTATTAAATTCAGATAAAATTACACCTTAGTATACAACTTCAACTTTCATCGTTCACCAACCCGTTACCAATTGAACCCTCCATAGACTCAACAAAACAACTGTCATATTCTACCATAAATGCTATAGATAATATTTGTTTTTTTTTATTATGTTATTTAAAGATTAAAATTACTACAGTTCGGCTATCCTGCCCTCAGGCTGACCCCAGACTGATAATGTTTACAAAAAATTTATGATAAAAAAACCTATAAAAACATAGCTTCTGTTTGACCATAACACTATATACTAATTACCAAATCAAATAGTTGTAAGAGTATAACAATCTAAATAACAATTATCATTAAACAGAACATCTCAGATCAGTAGGTACTTATACAAACATATTCTTATACAAAACTAACTTATAATACTCTAATCTAATCATTAGAATAATCATAACAACAGTCATACTCCCTAGAAATACTTAATATTCAAAATACTAAAACAACAATACTTAAATATTACATTATACAACTCCAACTTACAATTGTTATCACACCCTAGTCTATAATTAAGACTACACATCCCTGATCCTTAATCAATGCTTATAATATAAATTTTTTAATAAAGCAATTATTTTAACAACAAAACATTTGTTTTTTTTTCTTAGTTAGGCCACCTTTTCATGAAATCTACTGCCGTATTGGTGTTGATAGGTCCTTCTGAACTACTGTTTACCTTTCGAACTTGATACCGATCTTCACCAATTTTCTTGATCACTTTGTAAGGTCCAGAGTACTTTTGTTTTATTTTTAAATTATTTCCAAACTGTGTCCTTTGTATTGCAACTAAATCTCCTTGCTTGTAACTACATCCTTTCTTTCTATTTTTATTAAAACTCTATTTTCCTCCTGTATTTTAAAAATTTGTACTTTAGCATCTCTTCTTAAATCTTCTCTTTTTTCTAAAAAATCATTTCTATTAACTCTAAAAGGTTTAAGTCCTCCTTTAATTTTAACTTTGTTCCTGTTAGCAATTGAAATGGTGATGTATTTATGGACCTCTGATATGTGCTATTTATGGCCCTTTGTAACTTACTAATATGCTTGTACCAAAGAGTGGGTTCTTATATACACATCTTGGTTAAAACTGAAATAATAATCCTATTCATTCTCTCGACCTGTCCATTACCACGTGGAATACCAGCGTTTATTTTAACATGTTGTATTTTCTCTTCTTCACAATAATCTAGAAACTCCTTTCCTGTAAAAGCTGTCCCTCTATCTGTAATGAAGCGATAGGGGTTCCCAAAATCTTTTTGATGTAATTTAAGTTTGTCAACTGTTTCCTTTGAAGTTACTGACTTTGTGGGATAAATCCAAACAAATTTTGTGTAGACATCTATTACCGTTAAAATATAGTTATACATTTTCTTTGTTGAATCTAATGGTCCCAAATGATCACAATGTAGTGTATGTAATGGTACATCTCCCTTCTCAATAGGGTTTAAAAAACCTTCCTTCTTACCAGACTTCCGGCTTCCTAATATACAAGGTATACAATTTGCAAAACTTTCTCTATTTTGGTCTCTAATCCTTTAATGAAATAATCTTTCTCTATAATATCTTTAATTTTCTTCTTCCCGAAATGTCCAATATTGTGTGTCTTCTTAATAATTTCAAAATCCATTAAATCAGGTACAACCAACTTCTTCTCTATTCCTTTATAAATTACTCCATTTTTCATTATATAATCTTCATACTGATTGTCCCTGAGAGCTTCCTTGATTACCTTCAAAGTTTCATCGTAAGACTGCGCTTCACTGATTCGAGAATGTAACTCTGGGTATATAATTCCTATGTTTAGTGAATCAACATGTTGCATCCTATCACCATTTTTATGTACTATTGTATAATCAAAATCTTGTAATAACATTATCCATCTAGCAACTTTTGCAGGTACTTCTTTTTTTGTAAGGGTTTTTTGAAATGCTTCGCAATCTGTAACAATTTTAAATTTTATGCCAATTAGATACTTCCTGAATTTCTTAACTGCTTCAACTACTGCAAGTCCTTCTAACTCATAGCTGCTACATTTTTGTTGAGCTTCGTTAGTCTTGCGACTCATATAATGCACTGGGTGCATATCTCCATCAACTGTATCTCTTTGCATTAGTATTGCAGCATAACCATACTTAGATGCATCAGTGTGTACTTCAGTTTCCAAGGTTATATCAAATATTTTTAAGACAGGATCATTGCACAACTTAAATTTTAATGTTTCAAATGCTTGCTTCTGTTCCTTTTCAAAATAGAATTTATTGTTTTTTAATAACTCACTTAATGGTCTTGCTATCAATGCATAATCTTTAATGAATTTTCTAAAATATGAAGTTAATCCTATAAAACTACGCACTTCCTTCAAAGTCTTTGGCTGTGGGAATGTAAATACTGCTTGAATTTTTTCTGGAGATGGTGTGACTGTACCATTGGAGACTACATGCCCCAAGTATTCAACAGAACGCTATAACAACTGTGTTTTTTTCCAATTAATTTATAAGCCATAGTCAGCAGCCACTTTCAACACTTCTTTCAGATGTTTTAATGCTTGATTTTCATCCCGAGCAAGTATAATCACATCGTCGATGAAGATTAACACCACACCACGACTAATGAAATCTCTGAATATAATGTTGATGTATCTGGAAAAGTATTTTGGACAAATAGAAAGACCAAATGGTGCTTTCATGAATTCAAACTGCCCCTCCGGATTACTTGTTACGAATGCAGTGTATTTTATTGAGGCTTCTTCTATAAGTAAATGAAAAAATGCGTTTTTTAGGTCTAAAGTACTGAAAACTTTCACTTTACTTAGTTTGTCTATCTGGTCATCAATAACTGGGAGTGGATACTCATCTTTTACCATCTTTTGATTTATTTTTCTGTAATCCACACAAACTCGTATACCACCGTCTTTCTTATGTACTAATACCAAGGGACTCGCATATTCTGAATAGCTTGGACGAACAACACCCTTAAACAACCACTCCTCTACTTGCTCTTTCACTATTTCTTCCTCTTTTATAGCTAACCTACGCGGACGTTGCGCTACTGGTATATCATCTTTTAAAATAATCTTCATCTTTATAGGAGCCTCTTTAATTTTTACTGGCTTGTATCTGTTAATTAACTCTTTTAATACTGGATTACTATCATTTAGGTCACTGTCAATGTAAGTAGGTAAGCAGTTCAGATAGGAACTATCATAAGAAGAGGTTTAATAACAACAGAACCTTTATTAATCACAATAGTAGTGCCTGCTAGAAAAGGTTGGCCTAGAATAACTTTATACGGAGTTACACCTTGTGGCACAACATGAAAACATGTATTATACAAGTGATTATCAATTTCTAAATTTGTAGTGAACTTACCAATTGAATACACCTTATGAGAACCAAGTCCAATCAAAGTCAGCTTCTCGTCATCACAGCACTGTGTATTTTTCTTTCCTAACTTTCCGAATAAATCTAACGTAATTAGATTTATGTCATTGCCCGTGTCGATTAAACTTAACACTGTTAAATTGCCCATCTGCACATTCTTCACCGATTTATTTAAGGAACCGTCACTATTCACACTTAAAACATTCTGCCATCGACCGCCATGATTGTTGTCATTCTGATTTGACAACTGTTTGTTTACTCGTTCAAGTCGTTCAAAGCACTCGTTCTTCCGTTCACCATTCTGAAGTTCGCCACCATAGACTAACTCAGAACGTTGCGACTTCATGTTGTTGAGGTTTTCAATGCTGCCAACCTGACACGTAACCATATTCACTCCGCGCTGGTTATGTTGGTCTCTCTGTTTCATATTAACCTCTGTTTTCGCCCTGCACTGCGATCCAATATGGCCGTATAAGTTACATTTAAAACATTATACACAATTCGTGCACGTGTTTGCTAAATGATCTTGGCTGCCACACTTGAAACAACGCTGAAACTTCACAGTTTCTCGCTTAATTGGCTTAGCTGACTGCTCCCGCTGTGTATTTATGCGCTCACGCTTCATTTTAGTTTTCATGTTTTCGTATATTTGCAGTTTTTCCTTTAAGACTGCATATGATGTTACGCCATATAGAATGACTTTGTTCGATTCATAGTCGTGAATGCCGTCTATAATGTATTGTATGGCAACATAATCCGGGAATTTCGCCCTTTTCCCAAGCTCTTTCATATACAACATATACTGATAACAACTCTCATCTTTGCGTTTTTTCCTGGCACTCATAATCTCATGCATTTCTTTACTATTCACTGCATCCGGAAATTCCTTCAGCAACGCTGCTTTTAAATCTTCATAACATTTAAATGGCTTTTCAGACCGGAGCCACAATTCCGCTGTGCCCGTCAAAGACCGCCTTGCAATTATTAGTTTTTGTTGGGCCGTCCACGCGAATATTTCAGAATTTTCTTCGATATCCTGGGCCCATTTACTCGACGAATAGGAAATATCTTCAGCGTCGAATTTTGTTATGCCCTCAACCATGTTATAATTTTGTATAATAATATCATCATTTCTTCTTTCCCTTCGTAATTTTGAATCATTGTGCCCGCTCGCCGTAGCCATCTTGATTTTCTTCCTTGACCACGAACGCCGCCACTTATCTATTCTGATCTCACCCCAAACAGTTCAGCTATCCCGGACGAGAATTTGTAGGGGTGTAGTTCTCAGAATAGATAAAAACAACTTTTGTTCGACAATCAAAATTTATTAAATTCAGATAAAATTACACCTTAGTATAATAACTTCAACTTTCATCGTTCACCAACCCGTTACCAATTGAACCCTCCATAGACTCAACAAAACAACTGTCATATTCTACCATAAATGCTAAAGATAATATTTGTTTTTTTTTTAATTATGTTATTTAAAGATTAAAATTACTACATAAATATCAAGGTTGACAAAATATAAGTTCAGATGTGCTCTACTTTTACAGCGTACAATCAATTTTTAGAATAAACTTTAATGTATTGAAAAAGTCTGCTGTAATGTCAAGGTTTTTTCTTTCAATTATTTTAATTTATTTATTTTAATTAGTTATGGAAGGGAGACCCAACACCTAATAGCGGCGTTTCACTTCCTCTGTTGTTTAAATATATATTTAGAGGTGGCCTTTCTTCATAAATTGTAGATAAAACACTTATTAATCACGTAAGACTTTTTAAGGTATATTCGTTTTCACGTACAGTTAAATGTACAGGAGCACGACCACCAGTGTGAAATTTAGAAAAACAAAATTGAGAAAAGAATCCAAATATTTTTAGATTTATTACATAAGTTTTTCATTTGATTGTATTTGACGTAAACATAATTAATGACAATATTAGAAAGCAATAAATACAACGCGACAGTGATTCTTCATTAAACAATCGATTAATTAAGAATTGAAATTATATAAACATTAAAATTGCTACCTACATGCGCACTATCAACCACTGCCATTAACAAGTTCCTAGTCTATATGGTATTAACGATTATAGTAATGTTTTCTATTAGACTTCCGAAGATCTAATTCGAATTAAAATGCATGATTGAAACGCATTCAAGGCATAATTTGGTATTGTTTATGAAACCCCTAAACATGCCCTAAAGTAAAAAAACATGTTAATGTATTTTTGTTTTCTTTTTCAGATGAAACAAAATCGAGCGCCAATTACTCTGGCGGCGCTATGGCTGTTCACTATATTCTACCAAACAAGAACACAATCCGTGAACCCCGTCTCGTCGTTCATAAATTTCATCAATGAAGGCAAGAAACAGCTTTACACGGAGCCCCCAGATGAAAGCTACTTGCTCCCAGAGTATGACTTTATCATCGTTGGAGCAGGCACGGCCGGGTGCGTCTTAGCCAACAGATTGTCAGAGATACCAGAATGGAATGTACTATTGGTCGAAGCTGGTGGTAACGAAAACTACGTCATGGACATACCTCTTATTGTGAACTACCTTCAGTTTACTAAAGCCAATTGGCGTTACAAAACTCAGCCTTCAGATAAATATTGTGTTGGTTTAGACAAAAAACAAAGTCACTGGCCACGTGGAAAAGTCATGGGAGGATCTAGCATCTTAAATTACATGATTTACACCAGAGGTAACCAGTACGACTACGACAATTGGAGCAATCTTGGCAACAAAGGCTGGAGTTGGGATGACGTATTGCCCTACTTTAAGAAAGTAGAGAACTTCAATATTCCATCCTTCGATAGTAACATATATCATGGATATAATGGTTACCTGAACGTAGAACATTCACCATTCCGAACTCCTGTGAGTAGAGCATGGATCAAAGGAGCTCAAGAGTTCGGTTTCACATACGGAGATTACAACGGTAGAAATCCTTCAGGTGTGGTGTCATATTTACAACTCTCCATGAAAAATGGAACACGTCACAGTTCAAGTAGAGCGTATTTGCATCCAATTAACGGAAGAAAAAATCTGCACATAACCAAAGCTAGCATGGTAAACCGATTACTTTTCGACGATAGTAAGACCAAAGTCATAAGAGTAGAGTTAAGGAAACGTACAATAAACTATAAAATATACGCATCAAAGGAAGTTATTGTGTCGGGAGGTGCAATAAATTCTCCGCAACTTCTGATGTTGTCTGGTATAGGACCAAGGAGTCATCTGAAATCGAAGGGTATAAAAGTAGTTAAAGATTTGCCTGTAGGGTACAACTTAATGGATCATATAGCAGCAGGAGGATTTCAATTCCTTTTTGTGCCTCAAAATTTCAGTCTACGGACTGAAAACTTTATTAAAAATCCCAAACCAATATTCGAATGGATGGAATCTCACAAGGGACCACTGTCTCTGCCTGGTGGATGTGAAGCATTAGTTTTCACAGAACTAAAAGATAAGTTTAATGCACATGGTTGGCCTGACATAGAATTACTTTTCATTGGAACTGGATTAAATGCAGATCCATTAATACAATATAATTTTAATTTTGATAAACAAATATTCGCTGAAACATATGGACCTTTAGGAAAGAATGACGCATTTATGGTTTTCCCAATGTTAATGCGCCCTAAGTCAAAGGGCAGAATCATGTTGAAGAATAAAAACCCCAGAACACATCCTATCATTATACCAAATTATTTTGAATATGAGGAAGATCTTAAGAAAATTGTTGAAGGTATGAAACTTGCAATAAAAATATCGAAGCAGCCATCAATGGCTAGAATAGGAACAAAGTTATATGATGTTCCTATCAGGGCATGTTTGCAGCGAGGACCGTTTGGAAGTGATGAGTATTTTGCTTGCCAAGCTCAAATGTTTACATTTACAATATACCATCCAAGTGGAACATGTAAAATGGGAGTAGCTGAGGATCCGACGTCTGTTGTAGACGCAAGATTACGAGTTCATGGAGTCAAAAGATTGAGAGTCATCGATGCCAGTATAATGCCAGAGATAGTGTCCAGTCACCCTAACGCTCCGATATACATGATTGCTGAGAAGGGCGCAGATATGATTAAAGAAGATTGGGGAGTGTTATAACGGAAGTAGGTAAAACTAAACATCCCTTATAAGCTAATCTGTGACGTAGAGACGGCCGATATTTCCACAATAGTTGTTTTTATTTTACTGAGTGAGTGAAGGTACCGGATGCCCATCTCCTTAAGAGGCCGGCAACGCACGTGTGACTCCTTTGGTGTTCCGAGTGTCAATGGGCCAAGGTAGATGCTTACCATCAGGTGAGCTTGCAATAACAGAAATTGTGAAAAATTATTAAAAAAGATAAACATTTTAAATAATAATAGAATACCCTTAGCAAGAGAACATCGAATCTAACCTGTGCTATGCAGTGCACCTAGTGATTCTTTGAACCACGAAAATACAATGTAGTCGTGTTATTGAATTTTTCCAAAAAATATTTTAGTCTGGATAAAAAGGATACCAACTATATTTTACGTCTCTTGCCATTTTTTATTAACTTTATGTATCAAAAATCATCATTATTATAGGAAAATATTAGACAAATATTTTAGCATAATTTAGTACCAATGTTAATTTCTACAATCATGACGCATAATTTTTTTCACATTACGAAAATCTCTAAACAGTGTCGGCCATCTCATGTAGTAGAACTACCTAAAAGAAATATTTCCAAGGATTATTTTTAATATCACCATTGTTACAAATGTTACCTCGAATACATATCATAGTTTTTAGTGTTAGTCATAGCTCTCGCATAATTTAAGATATATGTAAAATACAAGTATAAAAACACTATTTTTTGTATATTTATAAAAGACTAAGAATCAAAAGTTTTAATAAAATTACTATTTTATTTTATATATGAAAATATATATTTTTAAATTTATTAATAAAATATTGTTATTATTATAAAAAAGAGACATTATTTCTCGAAGCGCACCATCTTTTACCATATTTTAGGGTGAGGTATTAAATAAAATAGTTCCTATATAGTTATGACAGCCTGGTACTTTTTTGGAAATATAGATATTATACGCCTTCTTGCTAAATCTGCGAATGTGTGTGGATTTACCAAAATGATAAATGAATATCTGATATATCACGAAATCTCACAAACATTTTTTTAGATCGTTGATTAACCATAGTTTCGGTAAGTATCACTATTTAAAAATTAAACATAGGTGCGCTTCGAGGAATAATTTTGGTGCACTTCATTCGGTGGGCTTCAAAATGGGAGCGCTTCGAGGAATGCCTCATAAGAAGTGGTATAAAAATTTATTACTAAAATGTGTAATTGTATGTAACTGCGATTATTTAAATTGTACCGTTAAGTAATTTTATTGAAGAATTGTAATAAAAAAGACATTCGTCAATTACTATCTGGAAGTTTGAGAAAAAAAAAAATTACTAAATAGTACGGTCCAGTCACATTAAAAAGTCCATTCATACTCCCATATTTTAAGAACAATAATAGCTTGATCGGAATTCACACTATATAGTCATAAACTGCCTCAAATAAATTTCAACTTTACCTACCTAAATAAGTCAATACATTTTTTGTATCATTTTTCGACGGGCTCTGCTCAATGCGATAATTTATACCGACTATGAATAGACTTTTGAATGTGACTGTACATAAAGTTCATCCTTTTACAAAAAGATATCAAATATAATTAATAAGATAATACCTACGTAGTGTTTGTAAACGTAGCATTTAAAATTGTAAGAAAATATTATTCGGGATAACCAAAAATCTATTTTTGCAACAAATGGCGTAAAATCAAAATAGAAAAATAAAGTTACCTTGCTATATTATATTACATTATATAAAGTAAAATGAAATTACGGATTTGAATTACATAAATATGCGAAAGCGATTAATTACAAAAATAAATTTTAGTCATAAATTTTTGCGTGTTTCTTCAGAATAAGAGAGGCGACCCACAGTGGGACCTACATCATCAAGATGGTAACACCTTACAACCCTTGTGGTTAGCACGCTGAGAAAACTTACTGTCGAGGAAGATTGAGTTAAGTCAGCGTGTGTCGGATATACAAACGAGTCACTTAATCTCTCATCATCATTTCAGCCCATAGAAGTCCACTACTGGACATGGGCCTCTCCCAGGGATCCCCACAATGACCGATCCTTCGCCGCCCGCAGTTCCCGCGAACCTCGCCAGATCGTCGGTCCATCTCGTGAGGGGGATCGGAATCTACACCAATCTAATTAGAGTGCTCGAGCGTGATGATATGAGACTTCCTGAATCGAAGTTGAGAATAAACGCAGAGCTTTTTAGAAAACTTTATTAAAGAATAAAATTTTCCTCCGACTCATTTTCTACACTTCATTGTGTTCTGATCTGATGAGACACTCGATTACATTTTCGCGTGGTCCTTAGCCTATATACGTCCCACTGCTGGGCACAGGACTTTCTCATGGTGAAACATACAAGGAGTACGGGCCTTACCACCACCACGCTGGCCCAATGCGGGTTAATTTTTTGCGTAATATGGAATAATATCGTAGGAATTTATCACTATAATAGACTTCCGCATTGCAAAAACAATTCCGTATACCATTAGAATTATTTATTAAATCGGGCATGTGTAAAAATGTATTTATTTATTTATTTTGAGTAGCCAAAGTAAGCAGCATTTTAGTTAAGAATTATTGTTTATTGTGTAATTTTAAGATCATATTTGACTAGAATTCAATAAAACGAAGAAATACAAAGTCTTTTACTTGAAACAGGAATAAAACATTAAATACATGCAGAATTAAATAAATTCAACCTTACTGCGACCTTGCTTGCCAGGGAAGTGGCATATTGCTCTTAAATCTAGTTTTCCGCATACATATACATATTATGCAGATAAAATTAAACAATATACATGTCTATCTAGTAATATAGGTTTATCTACACTCATGCTATAATGTTCGAATTATGAACTCAGATTCGAACTCATAATGACATACTTTTTAACACAGATGATAAAAACGAAAATTTAAAAATGGACACTAACATAATGACCATTCTGCAACATTTATTTTTCTTAAAAACGCACAAAACTATGGCAAATGTTTTCCTAACAGCCAACAATAAAGAAAATTAATAATAAAATTAGTTTTTTGAATTTGTCTAATAATGAGTGTAGATAAAGGAGTGTATGTAACTGCACATAACTCGGTATTAAGACACTCGCATGATACTATTAAAAAACTCGCAAGGGCTCGTTTCTTTAAACCACGCTCGTGTTTTAATAACCTATATTATGTGACAGTTACATAAACTACGATTCTTACACTATTGTTATAAACGTTAACCAACCTAATAAAATATAGTAAAAATAAAATATTTCAATCAGCACATTATTAAAAATGAAAACATAATGATGTCCATAAAGATCACTAGGAATCCCTATTTCTCAATCAGTTGCATAGAATAATATTGGAACATAATATAAGCACAAGTGTAAACACCCATAAACCATTTATTTTTACAACAAAGTTTACTACTGAATGTAATAGAGGGCAAGTATGTATTGTTGTCTCGCTTATCGAGAACTCATCGTGATCAATTGAGGGACTATTTTCTGAATGCTACATTTTCTTATTGACTATAAGGAAATAATAAAAAAAAACACACACACACACACAAATAACAAATACTGCGGATACGGGCCTCAGAACAGACACACAGAACAAAACTTAGAAAGAAATGGCGCTTTTTGTACCAACATATCGCCATCTCTTTCTAGCTGTACTCAAACAGAGAGATCTAGGCCATTAATAGCAGCTGCAAATTTTAAGTAAATCAGTAGACATGGATAACTATCATGCGCGACTGAGTGCATGTTAAAGCTGTAAATACCTATCATCTAGCGGTTTTTTAAGCAACTAATGTTGTTTGTGCTACGGACACTAGATGGCGGATTACTATATTTTATAGATAAATACATATAAATATCCTGAATATATTAGGTTGGGGAAAAAGTCTTTTCGCATTATAGTATGTATAAACTTGTAATAAAATCTCTTTGGCTATACTATTTGTATCTGGCTGGTTTTGGTATCATTGAAAGTTTAAATTTTAAAGAACATAATTCCAAATTCAAATTAGGAAAATGTGTGATTTTCATTTGTTTTTCGTACCGCCAAGATGAGTGAATCCAATGAAGAAATTCGATACATTTTAAAATTTTACTACAAAAAAGGTAAAAATGCAACGCAAGCCGCGAAAAAAATTTGCGATGTTTATGGACCTAGTGCAGTGTCTGTGAGAGTAGCACAAATTTGGTTTAAGCGTTTTCAATCCGGAAATTTTGATGTCAAAGATGCATGTCGCTCTGGTCGCCCTATAACAGATAAAATGGATGCCATTTTTGAAAAAGTGGAGCAAGATCGGCATGTCAGTAGTTACGACGTAGCTGAAGAACTGGGAATTGACCACAAAACAGTTTTGGCGCATTTGAAAAAACTGGGTACACAAAAAAGCTCGACATTTGGGTACCTCACGAGCTCACTGAAAGAAACCTAATGAACCGTGTACTCATTTGTGATTCTTTATCACGACGTAATGAAACCGAACCATTTTTGAAGAAGCTGATAACTGGTGATGAAAAGTGGATCACGTACGACAAGAACGTGCGAAAAAGGTCGTGGTCAAAGGCCGGTCAGGCTTCACAGACTGTGGCGAAACCCGGGTTAACTCGCAACAAGGTGATGCTGTGTGTGTGGTGGGATTGGAAGGGCATTATTCATTATGAGCTGTTACCACCAGGCAGGACCATCGATTCTGAACTCTACTGCGAACAACTGATGAGATTAAAGCAAGAAGTTGAGAGAAAGCGGCCGGAATTAATCAACAGAAGGGGTGTGGTTTTTCATCATGATAACGCTAGACCTCACACATCTTTAGCCACTCAGCAAAAATTAAGAGAGTTTGGCTGGGAGGTGTTAATGCATCCGCCGTATTACCTTACCTTGCACCTTCAGATTTCCACCTGTTTCAGTCTCTTCAGAATTCTTTAGGCAGTGTCAGTTTAACATCAGGAGAGGACTGCCAAAACCACTTGTCGCGGTATTTTGACCAGAAGTCCCAAAATTTCTATAGCAATGGGATCATGTCCCTACCTACAAGATGGCAAAAAGTTATCGAACAAAATGGTACCTACATACTTTAGTTAAATGTAAATAAACTATATTAAAAAATGTTTTGAATTTTCTTAAAAAATGCGAAAAAACTTTTTCCCCAACCTATTATATAAATATATATAAACATCCAAGACTGGAGAAGAAATGCCCGATAATTCAACACCCAAACATTTGCCCCTACCAGGGTTCGAACCAGAACCTTTCGAGATGGCGACGCCTTGAGACCGGCGTACAGACCACTCGACCGTGGAGGTCGTCAAAAGCTGGTGCTGGAAAGCTGCTGGTCGGAGCAGTAGGGTACCTACCCTACACCTTTATCCCAATGTAACTTTTGAGTAACGACTGTTACAAACTAAAGGTTGATTACAATGGTTTGAAATCTTACTATAAGCAGAAATAATCAAAAGCTCAAAATTCCATCGTGGGCTCTCAAAGGGAACTACAACAAAATGTACAAAGTTTTAGTTCAGCCTCATTGATGCAGGCGTAGTGGTTATCATATCCTCAGAAAATCATATAGCAAAAACTCGCTTATTAAAAATAAGTAATATTAAAAATTTTGCAAAATCTTTCCTTAAAGGCCTTACATTTTATATTCTTATACACCTAGCTGTAATCCGCAACTTAGTCCGCGGTTACTCTGGTTTTTAACTATCCCACGGGAACCCTTCAATTTCCCGGAATAATGTTGACCAGGGACCAGAAGATGTTGATTCCCCTGACTCGGCTTTAAGCATTTTTTTTCTTTGTACAGACATTCGAGCTCTACAGTTTAATTATATGTATAGATTAGAAAATAGGTGGACACTTGGACAGACACTTTTTGATTACTATAGAGTTGTGAATTTTGTGTTTTTTTTATTCATAGCACCGACAAAAAATTTACAAAATATTTACGCAGTGGCCGGTGCAAAGCATCAGGCTCGCCCCTTGCGATACATATCAAGCAAAATGTCGGCTTAACAACTCTGCCCATCTCATAGCAAATACCTACAGACGCTATGTGTATTTGGATAATAAGGGTTTTAATAATCAGTGAAAAAAAATATTAATATACGAAGTAAGTTTGATAAAGTTCTTAAAAATTATGTTTCTTGTTACATATAAATGTTCACAATTGTAGGAGTTTCGTTTGCTCCTAGATAAATGCGATAGCAAATATTTTTTAAGTAAAGTTTGATACGTTGGTAATATTCAGGTGGTTGAACCTAAAAATTCGCATTGGTTATTTCGTTGATGGCCAGCAGTGGAATGTACCTATATGATACGCAAGCATATCAAGCCGTAACAAAGTAAGAAATTAGTGAAAATCAAATATTTTCAAGGCGGTTCTACATTAACTGCATCCAATGACCAAAGAAATATCAGGGAAAGTTAGCAGGAAGCCGCTGGATATAGGTGCTTATAGTCTATCCATTTTGATCTGAGACAAAATGTAAACAAACAATAAAAAGGGTTCTTTAAGATGTCATTACTCATTGCCGAAAGGTTTTATCAAAACTTACGATTATTAAAAAACTTACGATTATTTATTATTTTATTATTACAAACATTTCAAATTATGTAAATTAAGTAATTACTTATCACCTTCAATAATTTTTGGTAATTTTACTTCAATACTACAAATAATTACAAATTACACTTTACAGCAAATACCTTACCTTGCCTTACCCAAATACCTTGTTAAAACACTGATTTGTTTATTTCACAAAGTATAAAACTTACAATTATCAAAGTTATACCTACAAAAAAATCGTTTCATGTTGATTGTAATGACCACAAGTTTATGCAAAAGTACCATCAATTCACATAATAATCAAGCAACAAACACGAAGCAAACAATTTCCTCTGTTTGGATTTCAGTTTGCGATTAACGTTCTTTTTTAAACAATGAGTTAGTCGGAGATTTATTACGATTTCTTTGGTTGTTGTCCATATTTTACTTGACTATATTATTGTTTTTTTTTCAAATAACCAACTATTCGCATAACTAAAAACTAAATTCATTTTTGCATAGCTTCTATCGCGGGCCTTGAGCGCGGGGACCGAATCCAGAAATTCTGTAACGAAAAAACCTCACGCTCCCCACTCCGATGCGCAAGGAGGTGTGGCTTGAAGGCCGTGCATGTTAAAACCCAAAGTGGTTACCAAAATGAAACACCGTGTCCAAGGCGAATACAAATTTTAATTAACATCGGTTTGACCATATTAGTCTATGAGAGTAAACAATAGTGCGTTTTAAAGGATAGGTGGCGCCATCTAGTGATACAACAAAGAACTAATTTTAACAAAGACGCCACTTTGGTTTTATTTATAAGCTAACTATTACACATTGTTTATTATGAGTTTTGTTATTTTATTAATTACTTTATTAACATTTATTTTAGATAATTATTTTATGATTTAATTTACTTATAAGTGATCCGAACGAAATAATGTATATGCAAACTACTAACAGTTTATATAATTTGTTTTCTTATCGGTCACCACGATCAAAAAGTGTAACTTGAATTAATATCAAAGAAAAAGAAATACTGCATGAATAAAATAAATAAATAAAATTATAATTGCATAAGTTGATACAAAATGCTATGCAATAGCTTTACCGCGGCAGTCCCCGAGTGCCACACGTCATTTTTTAATAAACGCTTATGAAATTAATTGATCCTAATGAGTTTCATATCATTTTAATCATCATGATGTGAGTGCACTTTCTGTAAGTAGTACTTTGACTTTTGTAAGTTTTATACTTGTTAAAAAAATCGAATCAAAGTACCAGATAGCGGGTGGCTCGGTTTATTTGCTGTCCAGTGTAGTATAGCCCAATTATTGCAACCGATGTTGACCGGTAGGTTTATAGTGTCGTAACAGAAAATCGCAATGGAAGAGGTTGTGCAGTATTACATTAAATACCTTGGTGCATTTAGCTAAACATCTCAGAGAGATACTGACGAGACAAATATTGTAGCTATTACAAAATTATAAAAAAACTGTTAAGTTTAAAAATCATATAAATGTAGGTATCGAAAAGTTTGAGTAATTTATGTGGGATTAATTTATTTAAGGTAAGAAAATATACATTTAAAATATATAGCTATATAGACTGTTATTAAACTAATAATAACCTATAAATTCATATGATGGATGATAAATAAAAATAATTCATTATTTATGACGCCTAAATGTATTTCTTATTTCAGATTATAACAAAATGATACCAAAAATAGAAATTGCAGTATTAATACTATATCTATCACTAGTTAATGTGGAATGCCAGAGAAATAAGTACAAAACAAACAAAATAAAATATGACAATCAACAAACGTTATCACATAGTCAAATTTTGGATTTTGTGATGCAAACATTGGCACCAAACTACATACCAAGAAACCCTACAGATTTATTTGATGTATTTAGAGATAACTACCCCTTGCCAAACGGTAAGTCAACCAATATTTTATTACAAGAAAAATAATTAAAATAAGCGAAGTTTTGAGGAAAGTGGTATTGCTTCAAATTAATGTTTCTGTGGTTTATTATCCAAAATACTTTTAGTGGCACTACTCTCTTATCTTTACATAGAGAAATTTCATTTGTAGTCTAGGCAAGGAAAATTCGTTTGTTCGAAAAAATCACATTAATTCCTACAGAGAAATTTATTTTAATTATTGATTAGAAATAAGAATGCAATAATAATTTTTTAGTTTTCCCCAAAATTGTATTGGAGCTTATTAAAAAAAAAGGTTTTAAACTTATAGCACGTCTATCATAAAAACATTAAATTCTACATGGGTGATTTTTTATGTAAGTGTTCCTTTTATTCAATAAACACGATATTTAAAAAGTCACCCCCGTGGTGGCAAAGGGTTTGGAAAAAAAAATATGTAAAGAAAAAACAAGAATAACAACAAAACAAAAAATAAACAAATGGTGATTTTACATTATAATATGACTTATATGTCTACAAGTATTAATAGAAATATTCACCATGGTGACTTCAATAGTTTTTTTTATATGAACATTTTTGTGTTTTTGGACCCCGCGCATTAATTCTACATTAAAGAGTTTTTCGGAATGTATTGTCTTAATTTATTAGATATCAAATTTTTAAAAAACCCCAAGGAATTATTGGAGCATTTTTTCTAATATGCAAAATTCAATGGGTGGGCGGGGAATGGCGCGACTACTTATAAGACATGTGATAAAATGTAAATATTGTTGCGGATCCAATAACCAGGTTTATGTGTGCATTATTTCAAATAAAAAATTACGAAATAAAGAATTTTGTATGTACAAATAAATTTAATTTTTCTCAAAATGAGTTAGATATTTAGTTAGAGTTAGATATTATTAGTGGATAAATATAAAATATTTTTTCAGTTTAAGGTAAAGTAAGTGTGTATATTTTAGTAACAGGAATTAATTAATAATTTTACCGAGAAATTACAAGTTTAATACAAAAACATCGAAAGCTGATACACACATCTAGGGTCGAACCGATTTCTTAAGACCCGGCTGTCAAAAAAATCTTTTTAGATGGCCCCCCGCCTACTACACCGAATACTTCAAAAAAGTTTTGTGACAATTTTAATATATTTCTACACATTTAGTATTTTGCGCTCATACTTTTCATTTAACATCATGAAAATCACACAGGATGAATGGAGCAGTTTAAAGATTTTATTATTATTATTATGAAAACAATATTCTTATAATGACGATTATAATTAGATGTGAAAACATTGGAATGTTTCCTAATTTTTTAAATATGTCAGGAAAACTATCGGAATTTTTCTTAATAACTTCCAAAATTACCAGCAACTTTGGAAGTTTTCAATATAAACTGACGGACACATGAACTGCATCAATGTAATAGACGACTTTGAAATAACTATTTTTTCCCATGTATGCAAACTTTCTATACAGATTTAAATTGAAAGCTCTAGATTGGTTCGTTAACTTTAAAACAGCGTAGTGTCATATCCTTAAGTTTAAGTTTGGGTACTGGAAAGGACCTTAAGACTTTTTGAAGAAAATACAAAAATTTAAAGATTTTTTTTTTTGGAAATCCCGCACCAATGCTACAATTTGAGCCGCTTGTTCGGACGAAGCATCCATATTATGATTCAAAAACTCTCGATGAGTTAAAAAACAAACCTGCTGGTAACAATAATTCAATTGACAAAATAATAAAAAATCAATGAGAATCAATTTAAAGCTTTGCTATAAATAACACGCAAATCTGATACTACGAGTAAATTTTCTTTTCCCGCCTATATTCATTTGATTTACTGCAGTTCAATTTTTAAATTTTTCTTTTTTTTTTAGATTAAAAGCCAGTCTTTCCATATTTATATAATTTAATCTAAAAAGTTTGTATACTTATTATAAAAATTCATTTCAAAGTAATCCTGAACTTTGATGCAGTTTATGAGTCCGTCATTGTAGATTATAGAATTAATAAACTGGAAATACTTTGAACATTTCTAAATGTGTTACTATTGCCATATAATAAATATTAAAATTACCTATTTGTATGGTCATCAATCAAAATCAAGCAAAAGCCGCTTCAAGTTTAATTTTATTATTTTTATATTAAAAGTTCGTACCTATAATATTAGGTCCTTACCTATGAAATTGGTGTTTTGTATGGAGATTTTGGGGATGTCTGCATTTTACATACTAACATTTTCACATCAGTTTTCTTCACAACGACAAATCCAGAGATAATAATATTTGGCATGTATCATTAGACAAGCTTAAGCAATATGTGTGTGAACACGCTTGATAAAAATTATTCATTGTTTTTATGTTAATGCAAATCAAATGATGTATTCGGGAGCCAGTTAAAAATAATTGTCTTTGTGTCTAATTTTAACACAATTAAACTTATAAAAAATTATCAGATTAAATAATACGAGCTCAAATATATGGTATATTTTTAGAAGAGGCAATTATTTTATAAGAATGTTCTGAAACTTAATAGTTACGGACAATTTGTTAAGACAGAATGAAAACACCAATTTCATAGGTAAGGACCCAATATTATAAGTAAATATTAAAAATTAAAATTTTGCTATTGGAAGAAAAAATATGTACATTGTTTTCTAAAAAATTACGGTTACTGGTACAGTGTCGATATTACCAGCGTTTTATAATCCATATTTATTACGATTAAGAATTTTTATGGAACATGAAAATATTTTTGTTTTTCTATATTTTCTCAATTGTTGACAATATAAGATACTTTAATGTGTATAATAAAAAAAACGAAACACCTATATTTCAAAGTAGATTCTCCAAATTATAACAAACGGGTTTATCAGAATCAAAGAGCTTTAAGAGTTCCGAATTTGTTTGCAATTGTTTAAATACAATTTTTACAAAAGGGGCAGGAGTCATTATTAAGACATAAATATCGTTGCAGTATATATGTCGCAGTAAGATGGATAAAGCCGTAGTACAGTTACAAGCGGGGGGGATTACAGGCGTGATTGTACGTATGTATGTATAGCTCTATCGTAATATAATTTGTTGTTAGTTTTATTGTTTTTTTTTACAATAAACGTGTTTATTGACACGGCCTTGTATACGTAATTGTGATAACGAAACTAATGACCAATACATTAAATTCAATATAATAAAAAAAATTTGCTTGTAGGCGACTCACTGAAATCTTGTGCATAAACTTTTATGTCATAATTGTTGCATTTTATGACTGCGGTTGGCTTCGCTCTTATTGCCCTTAGATAGAATATTAATTCAAATGATTGTAGCGTACTCGTAAATTGCAATATCTTCAAATTTAATTTTCGAAGTAGTATTTATCGTAAAATTTCATAAACTAAAATTAAAATTTTATTTAAAATTATGCACAGGCAAATATTATATATTAGGTTGGGGAAAAAGTCTTTTCGCATTATGGTATGTATAAACTTGTAATAAAATCTCTTTGGCTATACTATTTGTATCTGGCTGGTTTTGGTATCATTGAAAGTTTAATTTTTAAAGAACATAATTCCAAATTCAAATTAGGAAAATGTGTGATTTTCATTTGTTTTTCGTACCGCCAAGATGAGTGAATCTAATGAAGAAATTCGATACATTTTAAAATTTTACTACAAAAAAGGTAAAAATGCAACGCAAGCCGCGAAAAAAATTTGCGATGTTTATGGACCTAGTGCAGTGTCTGTGAGAGTAGCACAAATTTGGTTTACGCGTTTTCAATCCGGAAATTTTGATGTCAAAGATGCACGTCGCTCTGGTCGCCCTATTACAGATAAAATGGATGCCATTTTTGAAAAAGTGGAGCAAGATCGGCATGTCAGTAGTTACGACGTAGCTGAAGAACTGGGAATTGACCACAAAACAGTTTTGGCGCATTTGAAAAAAACTGGGTACACAAAAAAGCTCGACATTTGGGTACCTCACGAGCTCACTGAAAGAAACCTAATGAACCGTGTACTCATTTGTGATTCTTTATTACGACGTAATGAAACCGAACCATTTTTGAAGAAGCTGATAACTGGTGATGAAAAGTGGATCACGTACGACAAGAACGTGCGAAAAAGGTCGTGGTCAAAGGCCGGTCAGGCTTCACAGACTGTGGCGAAACCCGGGTTAACTCGCAACAAGGTGATGCTGTGTGTGTGGTGGGATTGGAAGGGCATTATTCATTATGAGCTGTTACCACCAGGCAAGACCATCGATTCTGAACTCTACTGCGAACAACTGATGAGATTAAAGCAAGAAGTTGAGAGAAAGCGGCCGGAATTAATCAACTGAAGGGGTGTGGTTTTTCATCATGATAACGCTAGACCTCACACATCTTTAGCCACTCAGCAAAAATTAAGAGAGTTTGGCTGGGAGGTGTTAATGCATCCGCCGTATAGTCCTGACCTTGCACCTTCAGATTTCCACCTGTTTTGGTCTCTTCAGAATTCTTTAGGCAGTGTCAGGTTAACATCACGAGAGGACTGCCAAACCCACTTGTCGCGGTATTTTGACCAGAAGTCCCAAAATTTCTATAGCAATGGGATCATGTCCCTACCTACAAGATGGCAAAAAGTTATCGAACAAAATGTTACCTACATACTTTAGTTAAATGTAAATAAACTATATTAAAAAATGTTTTGAATTTTCTTAAAAAATGCGAAGAAACTTTTTCCCCAACCTATTATATTATACAGGGCATTTTCTGTCTACACCAGTAATCGGTAACGATCAGATTTTTGTCTTTATACCCATTTTTTACTTAAGAAGTGCGAAAATAAGTAAGTAAGTAATAAATAATAATAATAATTTTTAAAAATACTTTAAAAATATTGTCTGGATAGTCGTTTTTACTTGATTTACTCTGAGTTCGCGTAATCGAAGTATTTTTAAATAATTCTAAGCAATTCACATACCATCAGGCCTCTATCCCCGAGGGGATAGGCAGAGGTGTCACTCACATTTCGCCAAAAATATTAACAAGGGCGAGACTTTTGCATGCAAAGAGCGCATTGAGAGGCAAGCGATATTTATAACATATTCAAACTCAGTGAGATGCGGGCAACGGGGAACGAGTAATACCTATGAAACTTGCATAAAGTAAAATTTCATGGGAAGCTCTTCATAAAAAATGGTGACTTTTTTGTGGCGCATGCTAATTAAGGTGATAATTGTAGAAACCCAAAAAAAAATTGTGTAGAATTAATGTACCAATTATGTACAGCATAAAAAAGAGAAAAAACATAAAATTAATTAGTTTTTCTTTAGTCACCGGGGTGAAAACTTACTAAGGCATTCGGATATACATTAGGAATATATTCTGAAATTTTCACCAAAAGTACGATTTTTTAACTTGCATTTTAGGAGCTTAAAGAAAAAAAAACGTTCAAAATTGTTTTTCTCCGAAAGCTCCAAAAATTTTATGGTGATTTTTGAGTCTAAAGCTAAGGATAGTTAAACAAATTAAATACTACTTAAATCTCCACTGTAGAATTTTATCAGCAGGAGTTATAGGGAACGAGGGTTTTGGGCCCGTTTCCTTACAACGCTCAACAGGGGGAGGGGGGAAAACTGCAAGGTGGACTTCCAAATTCCGCAAAGAATGCTCAGAAAAATAAATATTGTGTGTAGGATTTAATGTGACTTTTAAATTATTTTGACTGGACTTTCATTTAAATAATTAGTAACAAGGATTTGTATTAAACTTACACTCGTGCGTTTAAGGATGAGCTTTAAATCTTGTTTCACCATAGATTTAATAAGACTTCGAATTGTTAAATGGGAATCCACGTGTTCTGTCAATAAAAACACACCATAACCAACATTACATAAAGCTCAGTTTTCCATTATTCCCTATAAAGAATTAACAATAACTTAAATCGAAACAAAATAACACTGCCTTAAAATTTTTTAACAAAAAAAAGTAAGCTTTTGCTGTAGTTAACGCGCTGATGGAGTAACCCCATAAACTTTATGTGCCGGTGATGCAAGGTTCTGCATCCGGCTTCAGGAGAATCTTGTTTGTAAACCTTATCGTACAAAATAAATAATGAATAAAAAAGTGTAATATTTAAGTTCATTACCACCGTCATCCGTCATCATCCGTCATCTATCATATTATCTAATGCATTGTTCATTATACAAGCGGCCGGATTCCGAAAGTAAGGCTTTTCATGAGAAGAATCCGAAAATTGGGTTTGGTCAGATGAAAAATCGTGAAAGAGTAGTAACAAGTGGCTAGCTCATCGCCTACACAATCACAGACCCAGTACCTAATACGCCCTTAGTCGCCTTTTACGACATGCTAGGCCAGAAAAGTCATCAAAGTCATTAAAGTTTGTTATAAGGTTTAATAAAATGATATACATTACCCCATAAATGACCGATTTGTTTGAAGACAAGGACACTTGCACACAGGCAAGTTTATTCTTACTTCTAGTGTTAGTGGCATACAGAGGATAGCGAATCTTATATGGCAGTAGGATGGTCATATCATGTCGCCAGAAAGCATGGAGCAAATATCTGGTGGATTGGTGGGGAAAACGCCCGTATTCAGAAGAATGTTTGTGACAAGGAGAAGAGCCGGCTTTTTTTCGTAGGAAAACCTTTTAGAGGTATCCAGGCCTAGATGGGGCCAGCCAGGGTTATGTGAGAGTCTCCCCTGTTACACGGGAGTATATCCACTAAAAATCTACGGTCTCCACTAGCCAGCCAAATAGCGAAACATGGCGTAGACAGCTTATCGCACACATCTATCAGCCGGCTTGAACTCTAAGGCTTGAGAAAAATATCTATAATTTTACTACTACTTGTTCAAAAGATCCCCTTATATAATGAATAAATAGAAGAAATATATTAGAATATAAATACAGTAATCCAATTAACTGTAAATAGTTTTGGCATAATACGTCTTCTGTGTAGATCTAGAAATTGTAGCAAAATAAGGGTTGTTACTGTCCTTGTCATTCATTTTAGAGATGCAGTTTTAAGGCTTCAATTCTTTGCTAATGTTGACTTAGATAATAAATAAACACAAGTAAAGATACAACTGAATAATAGATACTCGTAATTGATACCAGACAACGCATTTCGTCGCTTTTCTATAGAACTTCGATATATTCAGGAAGACAGAGACATTCCTTATAAGCTTGGCAATGACTAGGTCATTTACTATTAGACCTTGTTTACATGTCACGCAATCTAATTTGCATCATGTTTAGTTAACTAACTATTAAGTATAATGTTGCAAATACAAGTAAACCTCCATCCGAGATATCCTTTTAGTTCGAGTTGCTCCTAGAAGCCGCACCAAATGCTTTGCCTCATACGAGAATTACGAATTACCTTCATGTTACACCTACGCACTGCCAATAAAACTCTTTGCCCGAATCAGTATTCCCAAGTGGATATACCTATATAGGTGGACAGGTGAAACATTTTATAGCACCACGATTGGTTGTCTGAAAATTTTGTCTTATGAATTGGTCCAATTGTACCGTAAGAGGAGTCGCCACCAGGTCGCCAAGTTATACTTGAAGCACTGCAGTCTGGTGTAGCTGTATAGATATCATCTACGCAAGCATCAACCTAGTTATATAGCTTTTTTTACGATCAGGCGAGATAGACCTAAAAAAAATTTGTTAAAAAACACTGTTGAACGTTATTGACTTTAAAGTCGTAAGGCAATAATAGTAAAAATAGATTTTAGTAATAAATACCCTCAATTACAGATCCCATGTGCGTGTCGATGGTATCGATCAGTAATCACGGCGTATAAAAAATAGTTTTGTCGATGGCAACAGGAAAATTATATAAACCATTTATTATGTACTACGAGTAGCTACCTAAATAGAATACCTATGCAATAATGATCATGGCGTCAAGCTAACTACTGTGATCTAACTATAGCTAGATGTCAAGGCAGTCTCTGCAAATGATGAGTACATATACACTATAATTAAAATATTGATTATAGTGCGCACGAGTTCGATTAATAAATCATTTAGACGCAATTTACCCCTTGGACATTTTGCTGAGGCAAAACGATATTTCAAAAGAAACATGAAGCTGCAGGCCTATTTATATTATAAAGTTAGGCTTCTAAAGTATACACGAGTCCTTCGTATATAGTCTCCACCACTCCAAACCAAGCGGTAATTCATAAAAAAAATAAAAAAGTACTTTACTGAAGAAAACATATGTAATTTTTCTTTATTTATAAGTAACAAGGAATGCATTTATTGACTTACGGATCGAATTACCGTTACATAAATTAGTATTTACTCATGTTTACGGTTACACAAGTCTTTAAAATTAAATTAAACAAGTTTTCCGATATAATCCAAAGCGTTTATATTTTATTTTAATTAAAATATTAATGTATATGAGTGTGGTGTTGTACTTTCAGGGCTAAAAGGACCGCTTAGAGAGTACGACTACCTAATTATCGGAGCGGGATCGGCTGGTAGCGTGTTGGCTTCGCGTCTCTCCGAAGATCCTAATGTGACGGTGCTATTATTAGAAGCTGGAAAACCAGAAATGCTTCTAACCGACATACCAGCTATAGCACCCTTCTTCCAAAGGACAGAGTACAGTTGGCCGTATTTTATGGAGCCACAAGAAGGGGTTTGTTTGGGTAGGTATTAGTATCTTGGTACCTTCAGATTTCAGCACAAATCTGTAAAATTAATGCAAAACTATTAAGGGATTCCTACATGAAAAGAGTAATGGACTGTCGTCAGAGCCATTTGACGGATATTTTATTCCATACTTAATCGGAACACGTCTTCTTTACTATTACATCTAATAAAAATATCAGAACTCTCTCATAAAATACGTACGTTTACGTACGTTTGTTTTATTTTAAAATGAAAAAGAGCACGCTTACTGGGACATCCTTTATATGTAGCTCTAGAATCTCGGAAACGCGAGAGTCGACTCGCGCGTAAAACGCCAGTTATAGTCAGAAAAGTAGTTAAAACATGAACAAGTATACTTCAATATCACTATTATCTATAGTTCAGTTTTCCTTTTCTTGTTTTTTATCATAACGATCATTCAGTGAACTAAACGCATAGAAGCACAACGCCGTTTAACAAAATGTTTGAGAATGTTTACGAAAGCTGTAAATTAGTTCATCATTTGATTTTCTTTACACACATGCAAAATCTTTGGCCCATGAACTGTCCTTTAAGCAGGAAAACAGAATTCCTGACTGAAAAAGACCTCTAAATAATTTTAAAAATCATAGAAAACATGAATTTATGTCTCTTTATAAATTTTTTTTAAATATTCACGCTACATACGTTCAGTGTATAAGATTCCTGACTAAATTGTTTCTTTATTATAACATCATATAATTTGTTAATAAAATAACAGTTACAATATAATTCGTAGTTGAATCTTTATTCACGAGGATGCCGCTTTGTGGAATTTAAAACCATAAAAAATAGACACAGCGTCTTAAGGTCTTTTTTAATTGTTTATTTTTTTAATGTTTTATGACATCGTGTTTAGAGTTGAGTTGAGGGTTCGTAGTTGAATAAATTATCTATTTTCGGATATGATCTCATATTTCAGGCATGGTCAATCAAAGATGTTTCTGGCCACGAGGAAAGGCAGTCGGAGGAACTAGTGTTATAAACTATATGATTTATACAAGAGGTCGCCCTGAAGAATGGGATCGAATAGCAGCAGCAGGGAATTATGGATGGTAAAGAACATTTACACCATGATCAAATGAAATAATTAAATAACTTCCGACATTCACAGCTATCAACTAGCCTAAATTTGGAGCAGTCACTGGGAACCCAGACTCTGTCAAGATCTACAGACCGCTCGACCACAAAGGTACAGAGGTCGTCATTAACAATCAATTTATATTGTCAGTGACGACCTCCGTGGTGGGTGGTCTGTACGCCGGACTGAAGGCGTTGCTATCTCGAAAGGTTCTGGATTCTATCCCCGGTGGGGGCAAATGTTTGTGTGATGAATACAGACATTTGTTCTTCAATTTTGGATGTATATATATGTATTGTATATTATTCAGAATATTTATATGGATTTATCTATTAAATATATTTTATCCGTCATCTAGAATCCGTAACACAAGCAGCATAAGATGCATTTTATTAATTAGTACATACACAATGCTACATAATGCTGTTCGACTACATCAAAAAGCTTTTCTAGAAGTAGAATAACTGAAATAAAACCAAACCAACATTAAAGAAACGGGTACCTTACCTGTTGAATAGTTTGCCCGAGGACATACGCCGGGAACAAAAAAAAATGTATTTAAGAAAAATCTTAAAAAGCATTATTTAGCTAACTTAATATAGTTTTTGAGTTTTGTTTTCTGATAATCTAAGCTTGAGATTCTGGATCCTACAGACAAACTGTGTAAATAGTTTTGTGGGACTTCTGTATTTATTATGTTTGTTTAATAAATAAATAAATAATCCTAATTTACATCAGCACGATTAGAATAAACTATATACAATATAACTATATTGTATTTATACCATTCCAGGACATACAAGGAAGTGCTTGAGTACTACAAAAAATCAGAACACGCAAATCTGATAGGAATGCAAAATAATCCTTATCGAGGCAATTCAGGAGAACTAAACGTGGAATTTGCATACAGGTTAGTACTAATTGATTTGTAATTATACCATAATAAAAAATCTACGGTGTTTAAACTATACATGTTATAAAACTGTTGAGGTCGAATGTCTGTACATAGAAAAAAAATGCTTAAAACCAAGTCAGGGGATATAAAAAGAGGGAAAATACCAAAAAATATATTTTTTTTTGTTTTTCTGTCTGTTTGTAATCTTCGAAATGGCTGGACCGATTTCAATGAAATTTTGCATGATACCTTATACTCGTATTCCTGGTCAACATCTTAGATACTTTTTATTACGGAAAATTAAAGGGTTCTGGTGGGATAGTTAAAAACCAGTAATCGCGGACGAACTCACGGGCAACAGCTAGTTTATAAATAAAATCTTATTGTGTTTCAGAACCCCACTAATCGACGCATTTCTAGAAGCTGGAAGGTTGTTAGGATATCCTACAGTAGATTATAATTCTCCTGAACAACTCGGCTTCGGCTATATGCAATCAACAATACAGGATGGTAAAAGACTCAGTGCAGCAAAAGCCTTTCTACACAAGAACAAGGAAAGACCAAATCTCCACATACTCCCAATGGCTGTGGTTACAAAAATTCTTACAGATAATAAAAAAAACGCAGTTGGGGTGCAATATGTTAGGAACCGGTTAAAATCTCAAGTAAGAGCTCGAAAAGAAGTTATTGTATCTGCAGGACCCATAGCATCACCTCAGATACTCATGCTGTCGGGTATTGGCCCCAAAAAACAATTAGCTCGTCATGGAATACCTATAGTAGCAGACCTTCCGGTAGGCTACAGACTGTTTGATCACATAACCTTTCCAGGTTTAATATTTACTTTAAACACGACCAATATGAGTTTAATAGAAAGTAAAGAAACAACTCTAGCCAATGTTATTCGTTGGATACAATTCGGTGACGGCTCAGTGTCAAGCACGGGTGCCGCCGAAGGCATAGGATACATCAAAACATCCGAATCTGAAGACCCTGAACCTATACCAGATATTGAATTAATTAGTATCGGAGGATCTTTAGTTTCTGATGGAGGATCAGGTGGAAGCAAAGCGGTAAGAAAAGGGATGATGATTGTAGACGAAATTTTCGATAAAGCATTTGGTACTATAGACGCTACTGATACATGGAGCGCATTTCCTATGTTGTTGCATCCAAAATCTGTTGGGTACTTAGAGTTAAAAGATAACAATCCCTTCAGTCATCCTCGAATGTACGGAAATTATTTGACAGATCCAAAAGATATAAAAACATTTATAGCATCGATACGTTTTATTCAAACGTTAGTGGAGACTGAACCGTTTCAAAAATTGGGTGCTAGGGTACATAAAGCGCAGTATTCAGCTTGCCCAGTGACTTTTGATTCCGATGAATATTGGGAATGTGCTTTGAGAACTCTGACAGTGACATTGCACCATCAAATCGCGACTTGTCGTATGGGCCCCGAATCGGATCCACTAGCTGTGGTGGATCCGGAACTCCGAGTCCATGGGATCCGTCGACTACGCGTCGTAGACTCCAGCATCATACCGCGCACGATATCAGCTCACACAAACGCACCCGCCATCATGATTGGAGAAAAAGCTGCAGATTTAATAAAAGCAACGTGGAGATAATTTTAAGCTAAATTATTAATAAATTATTTTACTAAAATCATTTATTTATTTAAGCTTTAACGCCTTAAAAACACTTTTCTACATAACTTAACGACAATACATCGCTGTCTCCCTTTCAACCTTTGGGCCAAGATTTAGAGTGGGGGCACTAAAATCTAAACAAACAATAATAACATACGAAAAAAAACTAGTGTTTGAATAATTCTTGCACCTTATAATTTATTTTCTTTTAAACAACGATTTATTGTAAAGGAGAAAATAAATTTTAAATATCCGACAATTCGAGAAGACGAAGAATTATGAAAAATAGGTAATAAAATTAATTTAAATTTTCCATATATAATTATAATTGAAATTTTAACAAGATTTTCATGCTTTTCATTTTCGAGTAAAATAGCGAAAGCGGGAATTCATAATTATAAATTTTTTTTTGGATTACATGTTTATGAACGATCTCGATGAATTATTTATATTATTATCTACGCAGTTTACTCAAAAATATCATTTTATTAAAAGGACGTTACAAGGAAGGAAGGAAGGAAGGAAGGAAGTTACATCTTTGAAAATAATAATTTGTTTTCAAAAATCAAAAAACCGCATATAATGAAGTTATGGTATATTACAGAATAACGTGTTTATCATGTTTAGCCAACATTGACCTCACTTTAATATATTCAGTTGAATAAATTAAAATAAATTCTTGTTTAGTTTTAATAAAGTTCCGCATTTGTAACAGTAACTTTGTAATATATTATGTCTTAAAATAAGAACCTTATTGGTTTAGACTGATGCCTACAGTACCTAATAAGGTACCTAATAAGGCAAGGCACCACATCACATCACATTTCACAACATTCTCACATTAAATGTTCCCCTTTTAAATATAAAAAAAATTGTAGTCGATATGATTAAAATTTAAATATTCACTATCAATTTAAGTTCATATATTGAATTTTGTACTTTAATACAGATATCAAACCATTTATAAGTCTCAACCTATCAATTCGTGGATTCAGGGCGTGATAGTAATAGTAATTTTCTTTTAATAACATCATTTTCAAATATTTACTAATTTAATTTTCATAGTGAATCTAGAAGTAATCTCAAGTCGCAATAAATTGAACTAGCAGGAAATATAAGGTTTTTGAACCCATATGCCCAAAGATGCGACGGGTCAACCACATCAGTTATTAGGTCTTCTCTAGAAGCTGTTAAAATTATTGCCATAAAAATTTATACACAAATGCCACTTGAAATTCAAATAACCACTCTATTAAAACCACACTAAGAGCTTAGTGAATTTAATTTTAAAATCAAAATTGTAACAACAATCGTACGGACGTTGTAAGCTAGATCTATTACAATCAGGACCTGTTCAGAGTTCATCAACTCCTAAGCACATGTACTGAAGGAAGTCAAGGCTTAAGTCATATAAAAATTGACAGCCGTAGAGGAAGCTTGCCAGTTACGCTGTGAACTAAAAAAAGGTCGCAAACATGTTTATAAAAAAAATATTAATTCTAATATTTTTAATTGGAACTCTTCTGTGTGACGAAGTGCTGGTTGAAAATGAATACGATTTTGAAGAGGATTTTGAGGAAAGTGCTCAGAATAATGGGAGAAGATCAAGGTTTTTGTGGTCTCATCACCCAATTATGGACTTTATGTCGCAGACGAGTGGGAAGAAATTCGGATACAAGAATACAGACAATGGAGATTTCTTCTCTTTTTTCAGAGACACTTACACATTGCCTGAAGGTAAGGAGACAATTTTAATTAACTATGTTACAAATTTAATGACCGTGTAACCAATTAAATATCATCTTAACTATTGTTACTAAGTATCAGGTTTACTCCAAGGCCCTTGTCTCTTTGCTCTATTCAGAAAATGCCTATAATCATATTATTATATACAAACAAACACAATGTTTATAGTATAAGCATCAAATCTATACATATTAAGTCCTTACCTATGAAATTGGTGTTTTGTATGGAGATTTTGGGGAATTCTGCATTTTCCATACTAAAATTATTTTTTAGTTTTCTTCACAACGACAAATCCAAAGATAATAATATTTGGCATCTATCATTAGACAAGTTTTAGTAATATGTGTAATATCACACTTCATAAAAATTATTTATCGTTTTTTGGTGAATGCAAATAAAATGATGTATTCGGGAGGCACTTAAAAAGAGTTGTCTCCTTGTCCAATTTTAACACAATTAAACTTACAACAAATTATCAAAACAAATCAAAAGAGCTCAAAAATATAGTCTATTTTTAGACGAGGTAATTATTTTTTAGGAATACTCTGGATCTTAATAGTTACAGACAAAATACTAAGAGACACCAATTTCATAGGTAAAAACACCAATTTCATAGGTAAGGACCCAATATTTGTAATACATTATTAACTAATTCAGACAGTCCTTGAAATCAAATCGTAGAAGATACAATAATATTTATAGCACAGAGACACAATAATATTTACTTTAAATACCGTATCTGGAAAGGTATAAAATAAATATTGAAAACAAAAATACCAAGGCCAAAAAATAAAAATACCTTATTTTTATAAAAGCAATTTATAGACGATCCATAACATAGTTGACGGCAAAAATTTTAACAAAAAATCGAACCAGCCAATATGTTTCCAACGCATTTATAAAAACACAATTATATACAACAGCTCACAAGCTTCTTTCAAGATATCTCTATCAATTTTACACTTTACGATAATATTTGTGTCGAATATCTCTTACGAAAATTTCACTGTGCTGTTGACCGTTCTAAAGGTATTTCTTAAAGTTTATTTCTTCTAAAACAAAGTTAATGGTCTAAAATTACTGAAGTAGGATTATCTTAACCAAGTTCTACACAGACTGCATAAACAAGTAAGTGGAAAGTTTATAGAAAATACCGGAAAGCGCTGTGATCTACTAATGCTTTTGGCATAAGTCCAAAGAATTCAAAGTCACAGTTACATGGAACTAATCCTTGGTCCCTAGCATATCTTAAGTACTCGTAATAAGTCTTATTTTGCAGTGTAAAGAATTCCACACTAATCTCAAACTAGCGTGCGAGCGTGCCTTAACTGCCCGCCTTACGGTTAGAATCAGAAATTGATGAATAAGTTCAAACCATTTCACAATAATAACAATAATGCGTTAGAGCAATAATAGTTCAAATAATATTAGGTGCAAAGATTAATGTGACAAAGACCATATTTGTAACTCTCTGTAATGCTAAAGATGTCTAATTTTATTTACACCTCCGTAGGTCAAGAAACTCAAGAAAACCGTAAAAAAGGCAATACTTATTATTCTCTCAGCCTATGAAAGAATCATAGTGAATATTATACAAACCTGTTCAACCGGTAAAGCAATAGCAAAATCTATGGGAGTCATAAATAAAAAAATGTCTACTATTAAGTATAATGCCCGAGGTCTTGGATCAAAATAGAATAATAAATAATAGAGATAAAGTTTAATCCGCACCTAACATTTCTGTATTAGAATTATTAGTCTATTAAAAAAAATATTTTACAGCGATTTTGTAATAATACCAGTAATGTTTCTCAAACACGTAAGAACAAGACTACAGAAAAAGAAAATTCGTGTGATGAATACAATTGAAACTTAAACCTATACTACATAATCATAATAGAGTTTTATCTTAGGTTTAACTAAATGTCATATGCTTCGAAGCGAACGAATAACCAAGGCAATGAGCAATTTTTCCTTCAGAAACTCTTCGATCCCCGCATGCCTTCTGTAAAGTACATCTGTTTGCTAACGACACAGGAACAAGGTTAACTCTAACTCAGATTAACTCAACAATCATCATCTTCATTCGCATACCTTCCCTTCTTTCAGGCGTCACCGCTCCTCTCCCAGAGTACGACTTTATAATAATAGGCGCTGGATCAGCGGGAAGTGTTTTAGCAAATAGACTCACGAAGAACAGGAACACAACAGTGCTGCTGCTAGAAGCAGGCAAACCAGAGATGTTGATGACCGACATACCAGCTATGGCCGCGTACTTCCAGTCCACAGACTTTACGTGGCAGTATTATATGGAGCCACAACCAGGAGTCTGTATGGGTATGTAACTCCTACTTTTTTGATGTCCTGTCTAAGTATTAAACAAAAAAAGATTTTTTTTTTCGGGACCGGGAAGCGAACCTCGTATCGATATAGCGTGATTCGGTCTTTCGTTTATTCGGTTAAAGTTCTTGGGTACCTATTTCGTTCATTCGGTTATTATATGTGAATCAGTGTTTCATTCCATTAATTGTGATACGACCATTAGCTTTTCTAAATCTCTTATCACACGCATAATTGGATATGTTATGAATGTAAATAAAACAATCTTAAGAAAGGATCGGAAGAACATGTTGGCGTTCTTCTCTATTGAAAAAGTGATAGTAAGTATAACCAATTACCTATTTAAATTTGTCTATTATTAATAAATATTTGTAGGTTAAACAAAGATGTTCAATTATTTCAGCTTGCCGAGCATTTAAACAAAAAAATAAGGTAATAAATTGCATTTATTTTTCCAGTCTTTTTAATTACTAAAACTAATTAACGAATATCATATCATAAATATCCCAAAGGTGTTTAAAAAATATATATTATTTTTCAGGATTTGGTGAAAAAGAATTATGCTTCATTAACCGTATTATTTAGGCGTACAAGTGGACCAGGAGTGTACCACTTCTCATGTCACATCATGTGTTCAGTTCTCATCGTCGTTGGGTATCTAAAACAATAAATAAATAGTTTTCTATACTTCTGTATTTCATTTTAAGCTCTTTGTTAACATTACAGCCACTATTGTCGTAGATTCTATATCTACAAAACATATGTTATTATTCCAGAACACAGGGAATCGTAGTGTGGGAAACAGTGGGTTATTGTTACTGTTGTGTGGGAAGCAGTGGGCTGTTTACTGTGTTTGAGTAAATAATGTTTAATTTTTATTTATTTTCTATTATTACTATTCACACAAGTTGTAGCTACGCACAGACACCACAGTGAGCACAGTTTAAGTAGGTGCACTCGTGTAATTTTCAATTTAATTTTTAACTTTTTTAATTGGCTATGTAAGCATTTAAGTTCAGGATTATGATGTGTAATTTATAAGCTGTAAAGTTTGCTATATAAAATTAAATAAGTAAATAATTAATAATATTTTAATCTCATTTTTTGCCTTTTATACATCAGTGGTTTCACAATCTAAACACATTTTGACGTTCTTTTGAAGGGGGCCGGAAGTGTTAATACCCACATTTCGCTTGATAAGACGAGCCTGTTGGTTTCCATCGTGCACGGTGTGAGGCAAACGATATTCACAACAATTTGTACATAAGTATTGTATCACGCCTATATCCCCGAAGGGGTAGGCAGAGGTGCATTACACACCCACACTGACAGTTATTGAGGTTTAATTGGCCTTATACTGGGGACATACACGTACAGGTGTCCCACGGCCATGCCACATGGAGGGAAAGTATATTAAATATTGAAGGTAGGATGTTTTACTGAAATAAGACATCATTTTATATTTTATAATAAGTGGAACTGCATTCATAGATTTATTAAAAATCGCCTGCCTCTAACGGGAATGGAGCTCGCGAAATGTGAAAAATAAACCACCATGTATTTTATGCTTGGAAATGATCATGTTAGTTATAAGAAACACGGCAAAGTCAAATACAATTTTTCCAAACGAAAATTTTAATAAAATTTTAAATTTTATGATCTTCCTTTCATTGAAGATGCTATGTTCCTTAGGAAAAAATAATCCTTATGATTAACCCTTTCGACGGTTATCATAAAATACATGGTGTTTTTATTTTTCACATTTCGTTAGTTTGATTCCCGGTAGAGGAATGTGATTTTTAATAAATCTATGAATGCAGTTCCACTTATTATAAAAAATAAAATAATGTCTTCTTTCAGTAAAACATCCTACTTTCAATATTTAATATACTTTCCGTCCATGTGGCATGGCCGTGGTACATTCTGTATACCCCTGACCTTATACTGGGAAATTATGTCAAAATTGACTACAGTATATTCACGTATATATCAATATACACAATTTCCGACCAAAAATCCTTCACATATAATGATTTAGGGTTACTTTTCCCAATAACCAAAGAAATAGCATCCTTACCAATCATATTTTTCATTATTGTTTCACAGGAATTTGGGCCAAACTTGATAATAACATTAAATATTAAATCAAAGTGGCCCTATCATATTGTATGACAGTGGCATTGTTGCTGAAAATTTTCTTTAATTTGTAAATGAATGTGAAATACCGGCCAAGAGCGTGTCCGGCCACGCTCAGTATAGGGTTCGGTAGTTTTCCATTTTGTAAAATTTATCAAAAACTGTTCAACCCATCAAGTTCAAAATAATTTTCCTAGAAAGTACTTATAAAGCTCTACTTTTAAGAATTTTTTCATATTTTTTGAACTTATGGTTCAAAATTTTAAAATGGGGGGACACATATTTTTAATCTTTCGGAGCGATTATTTCAGAAAATATAAATTTCATCGTAAAATGATGTTAGAAAACCCCTATTCATTTTTGAATAGCTATCCAACGACATATCACACGTTAGGATCCAGAGGAAAAAAATTCAGTCCCTACATTACGTGTATGGGCACCCCCCCTAATTTAATATTTTATTCCACTTTTGATTCGTGCACTTTGTCGGCGTTATTAATATACATATTTATTCAAAATTTCAGCTCTCTAGTGCTAACGGTCACAGAGATTAGAGATATGTCCGCGGACGGACAGACAGACAGACAGACATGGCGAAACTATAAGGGTTCCTAGTTTACTACTGAACCCTAAAAAGGGTGTTTCTTAGTATTGAATTATAGATAATGACTACACAATCCATTACTCAATAATTTGTGTTAAATTCAGTTAGAGTAGAAATTGTAGCAATTTCCAATTTGTAACGAAAAAAGACAATAAGAAGTTAGTTTACATTTGTTGCTTTCAATAGTGTTATACAGTACGAAATGACAAAAATCTTAATCGGTTCCATTGAAATATGGTTACAGGGTAGGGCAGCAGGTCAATGTCAGTTATCGTAGCACAAAGTTCAGCCAGCTTATTTAATATATTACAATAGCAATTATACTTCAATTCACATAAAATGAGTTGTTCATTCCCAGTTGCCCCCGCGGGGGCAACTGGGAATGAACAACCCATGGAGACGAATGGTAAAAAATTCAGGCGAAATTTCATTGGGGTGGCAATTAATTTCATATTTGGCCTTATTAGACAATACGATGTTAGTGACGAAGAAAGCAAGATTGAACTTTTTATCTTGTATAAAATATGAATTTCGCCCAAAAATGGACTTAGCAGGTTAACGAATTAGGCCGACGATATAGCAAAACCGAAGTAGGAGGAATGGCATTGCCCCCGAAATTTTATTAACATTTGCCTCCGGTGGCAACAGATATAAAATAACGTTTCACGTAAAATAGAAAGAGACTCGAAATTTATAATAATATGAATTTAATACTTGTCACAGGAATCGTCATGTGAAAAGACCTTTAATGTCGGAATATCTAAAACTTCCATTTAATTTTCTATCCTTTTACGTTAATTTCAGGAATGATTAACGGTCGCTGCTTCTGGCCTCGGGGCAAGGCGGTTGGAGGAACAAGCGTCGTCAATTACATGATTTACACGCGCGGGAGACCGCAGGAATGGGACAGAATCGCTGCCGACGGCAACTATGGCTGGTTTGTTTTTGATATTATTTTATTTTATAAATTGCCCTAATAGTCCAGTCAAAATAATTTAAAAGTCACATTAAATCCTACACACAAAATTTCTTTTTCTGAGCATTATTTGCGGGATTTGGAAGTCCACCTTGCAGTTTTCCCTCCTCCTCCTGTTGAGCGTTCTAAGGAAACGGGCCCAAAAGGAACACTAACATAAAAAATCACCCATGTAGAATTTAATGTTTTTATGATAGACGTGCTATAAGTTTAAAACCTTTTTTTTTAATAAGCTCCAATAAAATTTTGGGGAAAAATAAAAAATTATTATTGCATTCTTATTTCTAATCAATAATTAAAATAAATTTCATTGTAGGAATTAATGTGATTTTTTCGAACAAACAAATTTTCCTTGCCTAGACTATAAGGGACCAATTAGGTCCTTTAGACCAATTTTGAAAATACACAACGTGCGCTCTTAAACAAACTTTGACGATTTACCCCTATTATTGACTGTCGGTCAACAATCGAATCAGGGAATTCCCTGACACCAAAATTAAGAAAACTCTTTTTAGTAGGTAAAATAACGTGTTTGTATATCTTAGATCAACACACTACACGTAATATCAGTTTAATATGGCGATAACAGCCTTTATTATACATGGGTAGATAAGAACTGTATCAAAATATTTCTGTAATCATGCTGTTCCTTTTGAAAGACTGATAACTGATACAACTAATGCAAGATAAAGTAGATCCAATATCGACAACATAATATTGGGTCCTTATCTATGAAATTGGTGTTTTTATTCTGTCTTAGTATTTTGTCTGTTAAGATTCAGAGTATTCCTAAAAAATAATTACCTCGTCTAAAAATAGATTATATTTTTGAGCTCTTTTGATTTGTTTTAATAATTTGTTGTAAATTGGACACGGAGACAACTCTTTTGAAGTGCCTCCCGAATACATCATTTTATTTGCATTCACTTAAAAACGATAAATAATTTTTATGAAGTGTGATATTACACATATTACTAAAGCTTGTCTAATGATACATGCCAAATATTATTATCTCTGGATTTGTCGTTGTGAAGAAAACTGATAAAATGTTAGTATGGAAAATGCAGAATTCCCCAAAATCTCCATTCAAAACACCAATTTCATAGGTAAGAACCTAATATTTAGATGTCATTGTTTGTTTATACATACATGCGTTTGAAAGTGAAATTTTGACTCTACCGTTAGGTGAGCATTACACATCCTTCTTCATTACACTATCCTTCTTTGCATCGTAAATCCGTGGGCCTTTTCTTAGCATCCGTATTTTAGAGTACATTTTAGAGTATGTAGTAGATGGTGATGTTACGTAAATAGTTTTAGTTATTGTTAAATAGACATTTAAATGTGAATGCCTTTGGTACCAATTGCAACTCAAATACCACGAACGTTCAATGTCTATGCATCATTTTGAAAAGAACAATACAGGAATTAACATGAACATTGTATTTATTAAAATAACATACATTAAGTATATTTTTAAAACAACAGCATGATATCAAACGTGAAAAGAAATATTGATTATCTATAGTCTATAGAGTAGGTACGAAATTCCATAAGCTGACTTATAATAACTTAATAACGCTAATACAAGCCAATAATGAACTCAAGGGAAATTATAATGTCTGAACTAAAATGCACCAATTGTTTAATTTGCGTTGCTTTCTTGTGCACAATTATTACTGATATTTGCATATCAATCTTATTACAGGTCCTACAGTGAAGTGTTGAAATATTTTATGAAATCGGAGAAAGCTGAATTAGATGGTTACGAGAAGAGCCCCTTCAGAAATAGAGACGGCGAATTACCCGTGCAATTTACTCCAAAAAGGTTTGTTTTCATTATTATAATAATAAAGTTATTCTATTAGGTAATAATAATAAATCAAACTATTATATTTCCAGAACCAAATTAGGGAAAACGTTTTTAGAAGCCGGAAGAATACTTGGACATCCCACAATTGATTACAACTCCCCGTATGAACTTGGCTTCGGTTACGTACAAGCAAACACTAACAAGGGACATCGCCATAGTGCCGCTAAAGTATTCCTTCATCCGCACAAGACGCGACGCAACCTACACATCTTACCAGACACAGTAGCTACCAAAATTCTTATAGACCCACAGACAAAAACAGCATATGGAGTTAAATACATTAACAAAGGAACGAAGTACATATCACGTGCACGCAAAGAAGTCATTTTATCTGCGGGCCCAATTGCTTCACCGCAACTCCTAATGTTATCAGGAATAGGTCCAAGACAACATTTAGAGTCAAAAAGAATTCCAGTTATTGAAGATCTCCCAGTTGGCAAGACTTTATACGACCATATAGCTTTTACTACGATGGTTTATACATTAAACACTTCGCGAATAAGCTTCAATGAAGCGCGAGCTTTGAATTTAAAAACTTTCATGGATTGGCTGAGGGATGGTGATAATGATTTGTCAACCCCTGGTGGTGTAGAAGCGATTGGATATATTAAGACACCTTTTTCTGATGAACCTGAGACGATTCCAGATATAGAATTAATTAGTATTGGTGGATCGATTGTAACCGACGGCGGTCCAGATGGCAGTAGAGCAGTGCGTAGAGGTATTAGAGTTAAAGACGATATCTTCAATGAAGCTTTTGGTTCTATCGACAACACGGATTCGTGGTCAGCTCTCCCAATGTTACTACACCCCAAGTCAGTAGGATACTTAGAATTAAAAGATAACAATCCATTCAGTCATCCTTTACTTTACGGAAATTATTTGACTGATCAAAGAGATGTAGATACTATGATTGCGTCCATTCGTCATATTCAAAGGTTAACTGCAACTGAACCTTTCCAAAAATATGGTGCGAAATTGCACAAAGCTGAATATCCAACATGTCGTGGATTACCTTTCGACTCTGATGCTTATTGGGAGTGTGCGATAAGAACTATTACTTGCACCCTTCATCATCAAATTGCGACTTGTCGTATGGGGCCAGAGCGAGATCCTCTAGCGGTAGTGGACCCAGAACTGCGAGTATACGGAGTGAACAGGCTGCGTGTAGTCGACTCAAGCGTTATACCTAGAACCATATCTGCGCACACTCATGCGCCTGCTGTGATGATTGGAGAAAAGGCTGCAGATATGATAAAAAGCACATGGAACATCTAAAGACTGTGTATAAAATTAGTCACTAGCTTGTAGGACCTCATAACTAATAGAATTTAGACTAGTAAAAGTTAATCCTAAAATCTCACATATTAATATCGTTAAGACAAAAACAGTTGATAAATAAATATGTTAAGTCTTAAATGAATTGTTTTATTAACAAGTATATGACAGCAAATAATACTACGCGATGGAACAAACAGGATATTTGAAAAAGTTTGGCATATCAACATTATTTAAACGAACTTAAAGGTGAATGATAAGTGATAACATACGTCTTTACTCTTTATATAGCCATTGGAAAATGTCTAATCTATCAGAATGTTTTATAAATTACGTTTATGTGAATTGCCGTACTAAATTTTTACTGGCTTTCTTCACTGTAAAGGGGTTTTCGTGGACTGAGGATGGGATGAGGCTGGGAATGGCTGCGGTGTATGTGGGAAAAACGTACATGGCATTACTGAGCATGATTCACTGTCCTACAAAATGAATAATAACATCAGAAGTGATAAGAGAAATAACATACTGAATCACCAACAACAGCAATGCCATTTTGTGTGAAACAAACTCATTTCAATTAAACAGGAACTCAAATGTTGAACTTTGAATTTCAGTGCGGATTCTAAGGTGAAAAATGAGTTTTGTCACTACAGTATAACACTGCAGGTCCCATTAGTTTTTGAAAGCATACAGCTCGTAAAATACCTGTAACAAAGAAATAGTTTGTTTAGTATTAGCTTGTTTGCGTTATTGCCATCATCACCAATTTTATTTCTCCAAAAATAGGATAGGTCAAATTCACCGCCAAATTAAAACGAAATAATAGATATAACTAGCACAAAATTCACGTAAGTTTTCATGCATGTAACAAGGTTAATACGTAATATAAAAATTCTACATAAAAACTATATTTTATAGGTATATTAACGGATAAATTGACGTGAAAATCTAGCTCCCGGTACGCCATATTGACACAAATATAAAAGTTGAGATAAAAAACGTTGATCCATATTTATAAATGTTCTTAATATATAATATTAAGCACATTTATTTATCGAAATTATCATCCGTGCTATCATTGCGATGTATTTAAAGCATATATAGCATTTGAATTATCCTCAGAGTAAACAGAACTGGAGTAGCCATTAGTCAATTTCTCAAACATTTTATTCTGCCATTTCTTGCGGGGGGTGAGGTTACCTCTACACTCAAAGCCAGCACAACGCACAACGTTTTTACAAATGCACACATGCATAATTCGACACACAAATTTAAATATCACGCACACACACGCTTAAAATAATCACGTGGGGTGTGCGTTTTGACAACGTCACAGCCGCACTCCCCACGAGACTAGCGCTCGAAATTTGAAATCGTAAAATTCTAAAACATGAAATAATGAAGTAAATAATCATGAAATCTTAAAAATTATAATTACAAATAAAAGGTGACACCATCTTTTAGCATACTCGATGTTTTCTATTTATTTTTACTACAAAAAACAGCACAGGCAGGCATTTTTGCGGGAGCTCTGTTCGCCGCAACGTTTACAATGTTATGGTTGTCAAAATGGCGGCTCAACTAGTTTTATTAAACGTGCAAGCATCCGATGCTTGTGCATTTGGCAGAGGGGAATGTTAGACAAAGGCTACTCCAGTTCTGTTTACTCTGAGGAATTATCAAGTTATTACTCACCGAAAGATCAATGTAAACATAGTTTCAGAAACCTATTCTACGTTGATAAATAGTATTACGAATTTCACAAGCACGTTCATGAGAGGCCAATGATAACGTGCAAACGCCTTGTATATACCTAAATAACATTTTTTTTATGCTTAGACGGCGGTGCATATAATTCCAGATGAATGGTGCCATAGCTCACTGGTGTATATTTTTAAAAATAAAGGCGATGTACGGGAATGCAACAACTATCGAGGAATAAATCTCACGTCACATAGCTTGAAAGTATGGGAGAAATTGATTGAGAAACGATTGAGAGATGTTTGTCAGATAACACAAAACCAATTTGGGTTTATGCCTGATCGTGGAACCTCGGATGCCATATTTCCGTGTACCCCGTGAGGATATGTGTTGGACTTTGAAAGCAAGATGTGTGCCTCTTAAGTGTGAGGAGCTAATTCAAGCAATGTAGTAGGTACCCACGTTCGCACGGCTGCGGAGACTACAGATGAGTTCGGAGTGGCGGATGGCTTG
This sequence comes from Parapoynx stratiotata, assembly GCA_910589355.1. Classification (NCBI taxonomy): domain Eukaryota; kingdom Metazoa; phylum Arthropoda; class Insecta; order Lepidoptera; family Crambidae; genus Parapoynx; species Parapoynx stratiotata. The sequence goes on from OU342479.1 coordinate 5,259,068, forward strand.
CACCAGGGGTCGGCGTAAAGTCCTTACCTCTTGTTCCTAATTATGAATGTTTTGACATTGGATTGACAGGACGAGGCTCTATGATGCATGCGATTTGCTGACGACATTATCCTCGTAGACGAAGACGGATCACGGATTCAAGTCAAGCTGTATAGGTGGGTGCAGAACAGAGACTGGAGAGTGTGGGGCTGAGAATCAGCAGAACGAAGACGGAGTATGTGTTGTGATTTTGGCGGTCTCTCCGATTCTCTCAGATTCACCGATCTCTCTGTCCGGTTGCGCTCGATGGAGCGCGTCTGCCAGTATGCTCAGAATCAGTATGCAGTATGCTCAGTGGAAATAGATCGAGACGTCAAGCCAAGAATTTGCTCAGAATGGATGAAATGGCGACACGTCTCGGGAACTACATGCGATTCCCGTATTTCCTTAAGATTGAAAGGGGAAATATATAAAACAATCATAAGGCCTGTCGCTATGTATGGATTGGAATGTTGGGCTATGAAAATAGATTGCATGTGGCCGAAATGCGTTTTTTAAATTGGATGTGTGGCGTGACGAGGATTGATAGAGTGAGGAATGAGTATGTGTATTAGGAGATGTCTGGAAGTTGCTTCAGTGATAGATAAAGTGAGAGAGACACGGCTATCGTGGTATGGACATATTTTGAGAAGAGAGAATGAGCATGTAACGAGAAGAGTTATGAATATGAGAGTGGATGGTGATGTTGGGAACGGCAGATCGAAGAATAGATGGATAGATTGTGTGAATGAAGACATGGCTAGGATGGGAGTGAATGTGGATATGGTGTGTGGTAGAGGAAGACACGTTACGCCGATCGCAAATGAAATTGGAAAGAAGGGCAGACAAATGATGAAATAAGATGGCTGTGTAGATGGTGTGACAAGATGTCATGACGATAGTCGAAAATTCCCTGGAGTGGGCTGGATGAGAACAGCAGATAGAGTAGATAGTAGATAGAGTGATTCAAGGACAAGGTGATATGTATAATAATATAGCATTACACACGTGCGAAGCCGGGGCCGGTCGCCAGTCAGTAAAAAATCGAGAGAGGCATGCATTAGGGGAGCAATTATGTTCAGCATTGGACGGAATATGATGACGATTATGATGACGATGATGGTTAGACAAAGGTTTATTTGTGGAATCAAGACTCTCTATAAAATATAGTCTCCTTTTTACTAACTCTTAAATTCACGCGTATACCAACGAATTCGAAGGAAAATGCTAGTTAGTAATACATAGTAATGTAATGAGAGATAAGGAAAAAATACAAATTTAACAACATCTTGACGTAGTTTAGAAGTTACTAACATCTGACAAATAATATAGTTACTAAATAATTACAACATATTACTTATATAATTATATAACTACAATGCTCGATGAGCTAAAACAAGTTGGCAATTCGAGCGTTATTATAAATATTTATCACGGTATCTTAGGTAATTCCTTTACTTTGTATAGGTAATGTAATTTTATAAGAATAGACTTAAGAATTTTCTGAAGATAATAAACCTTTTGCTCTGGCATTTGAAGTGGTTACAACGGGAGTCCAAAATTCAGGCACTAATTATAGATAAGGAGAACGCAACACGAGTTCATAACCAAATTCCTAAGATTATCAACGCAAAAGTTGTGTAACATTTATCTTGACCCAAAATGTATATAGAAGAGGAACAAAATGCTTGTTGGGTTGGACTATTACGCTTCGTATGTTAGTTCAACAACTGTAAAGTTTTTAATTATAATTACTAATTTTAATTCATGTTGCTTATGAATGGTTCAATTTGGAATACCTATGTACTTGAATAGATTGACTTTTTCCTCCTGACCGGCATTCGGCGAAACTACATCACTAAATTAACCTACACAATGAGGTCAGGTACATAATTGTCCCTTCTCCTTGACGGAGCCCCCTCATAGATATTATATAGTGGCAGATTTCTTATACAGTTTTTTAAGTTATCAGACAAATGAAGGAAAGCCGATATGACTTGTGGTAAGAGTGGGGTCCTCCCGTCTCGCTTTGACAAGCTGCTGTTAAAAAGGATGAAGTGAAATAAAGAGATTTCGTCATTGGTTTGTTTTCCGATAGTCGAGAATGATAGCGTCCGCCATAATGCTTTTTCGTGCCTTTTACTTCAGAATTAAAAATAATTTGTACTAATTTTTAATACGACCTGAGTGTGTAAAATATAGAGTAATCTACGTCTGACGAACATTATTTCAAGATATTAACATTAAATTATTAATAATTCCTTTCCGTTTCCTTCTATTACAATGTTTTCCTCGTTATTACGGCAAACAGGTTAAACTTGAAAAAGCGGTACATCTACACCTCTTTATAATGGTTTTACGAATTTGCCTGATATGGCGTTCACATCTCGTGCATGTTTTTAAGGCAACTAGCCTGTCGAGCTTCCACTTAAAATTATCCAGGGTAATAAGAACGATGGGGATCATTATCATGCGTCGTAGGTAATGCTTTCGTTCTCCTTAGAGGGAGACTTTCCAAGCAGCATGAAGCATTACCAATGCCTCATATTAAGCTAAAGATTGATCTACCGTAAGAGTGTGAACACTGAAACACTATCCCCATTATTCATAAATTTGGGAAATATGACTCCAAGAACCCTATTCAATATTTGAAATGTGACAGATATGGCACACAAATATTGAATAGATTATAAATATTGAATATCTGTGACAAAGTATTCTGTTGAACAGCTGATAATTATTGACACAATTTCTTTCAAATGGGCTGTCAAACTGAAAGATAAATACTAATTAAAATTTAAGTTAATTAGTGAAATCTTAAGTATTGCTTAAGACTTAATTGATTAGCTAAATTATGCTTAAGTAGTTGATTAACGTATTTTGATGAATAAGCGTGTTTAGTATTATGATAAAAGTATTCATTGCCAATATCTGTCTAAAAGTGTCAATTAAAAAAAATTCAAGTCTGTCCTCAGCCTATTATAATGATGTCCCACTAGGCACAGGCCTTCCTCATGGAGAAACCACCACAATGCCCAGTGCTGGTTGGTATTTCCTCATAATAGGTAGATATACCTATTGTGTTTCGGTGTTGTGCTAGGGGCCTAGGTTTTTTTTTTATATAAACAGGGAGCAAACGGGCAGACGGCTCACCTGATGATAACTGATATTACTTTTATATTGTTGTTACAAATAGAAGCATTATTCAGTTTATTTGTACAAACCCAATGACAGTTCAAATGGTGCAAAACTGAAAAGGGTAGAATTTTTGACAATTAACGTTTAAGGTATTAGTGTAATGTAATGTAATCTAACATAGTTTCCCTTTTTAAGCGCTTGTGGTGCTGTTGTCATGCTGTCATCTCACTGAAGAAAGTGTACCTAATTTGTGATTGTCACATAAAACTAATTTCTATATTTAAATACATTTAATTATTTACCACAACTAAGCAAATATTCCTGAGGCTAAACTTAAAATAAAATATAAATAAACTTCTAATGTCAATTAATAGATTATAACTATTGAAAGGAAAAAACAATATTCCGCTTCAATAATGAAAAGAATACTTTCTCATACTCTACTCTTTCAATTACTCAAATGATGATCTGGACTAAGTGAAATTGAGTCATACAGGAAAAGATAGATAAAAAAATATGCAATCAAATTGACATGATTAATATGTAAAAAAAAATTAATAAATTTCACCTATAAAACTTATATACAATGTGTGTGTAAAATAGCCATTTCAGTTGTAGTATAACCCTTATCACTATTTATATCTAAATAAAAAATGTATAGGAGTAAAATAAAATATTTCTAATTTTAATAAGATCATTTCAACTTTTTTGTCTCTAAAAAATAATACATACATTAATCTAGTGTAAAAACGGATAACCACAGAATCTACCAGATGTGAGGACCTAATTTTAATAGAAACAATTACGGAAGGATAGAGGCTTAAGAATAAAAAACTAATGCAAATTAGAAAAGATAAAGTTGGGCAGGTACCTGAAACTATCAGCGCTTCGTTAGGACCAACGGTGTAGATGTTGCCCATATTCACTTTTTTACACAAGTCACAAAAGTTCAATTATTCGAGGGTTATCGAGAATAATAATTATTTAAATCGATATTCACTACAAACAGTGCATTTATGCAAGGCGCCTATTTGCAAAACAATTTAAGTCTAATACATTTTTGACATATAGTTTTCGTGAATTGACCAATCATGTGGCAGCCCATAGACTACATGCGCTTGTTGATTGGTATTTCTAATAAAAACGAAAAATTGACAGTACATAGACCAATGCGTAACTAAAAGTATGCCGTCAAATCCATTTTCGCGGGCGTTTCCGTAATAATAGTTTTAATTGTCCTTTAGGCCCAGCAAATGTCTCAAGTTCATAAAATATTTTTAATAGGCTAGTTGACTCATATCATATCAAAAGTAATGAAAATAATGTTTAATTCACATAGTATTTAATACAAGGGTCAGAAATATACCAAGTTAAATAAATATAAATAAGTTATTGCTGTAGAAATAATTTTTACTTTTTATTTCATTTGCCAAAAACGAACGCTATCCATCATGTTTGTGAAATTAGTGAAGTGTGAAATATTGAATTGATAGAAGATTAGAATGAGATTGTTTGACAAAATTCGTAACACGTGATTTTCCCAATAAGGCGTGGTTTTTAATTTCCTAATCAAGCTAAACTAAATTTTATTATCAGCAAACTCATTTTGCCTCCTAAATAAATAAGAGTATTATTTGTTTTTTATAAAAGTGTTAATAAGCTGTATAACCTTGGTTCTTTTGTCTATTTGCAATAAAGAAAATCAATTTGTCTATGAAAAAAGTGGACCAATGTGGACGCACCTTTTTGAATTCGACGTTTTGTAATGGCGGAGTGATTGTGTTTGTTTGCTAAACCAATTTTAGTTCAATAGCTAATGCCCTATAGTTGAAATAATAAGCGTAACTTTAGTTATTTGTAAGTATTTATGTGTAATCTGTGCGCCATCTATTCTGTGAGTTAGCTACAGTTAAGAAATAAAGCCCATAAAAAATGAGATGCTACTTACCCACAACAACATGCACTTTATTTGCAGATTTACATTTGTGATATAAGTTACGAGAATGTCGGATACAAGTGATCTAGATCGTCAAATTGAGCAGTTGAAAAGATGTGAAATTATTATGGAAGCTGAGGTAAAAGCGCTGTGTGCCAAGGCCCGAGAAATACTTGTAGAAGAGAGTAATGTTCAACGCGTGGATTCTCCTGTCACGGTAATAATTACACAACACAAAGTCTCAGAATGCCTAATATACGAGTAAACCAGAACTGAGATCATGATGGATAAAATAATTATCATGGTTCCGTTTTTCTCAAGTCAGCAGGTTGCAATTCTATATTGCATTTGTGTACCTATATTTATTTTTGTTGTATGTTTATACTGTATGACACACTTCAATTTAATAATATAAGCTTGGATAGTTTAAATCTAGCCCTGAAATTTTATTTAAAAACCATAATTTTCATTGTACTATTCGTAACACTCATCTAAGCCCTAACTGCATCAAACATCTGTAATTATGTCTGGTTTCTAGTTAGGAAAAGGTGTCTGTTCATGTTTTGGAGCAAATAATAATAATAATATAAGACAATCGCGGTGCATTTCATTCTGAATATCATTTACCTTACCTGAATTTCCCTACTGGCTCTCTCTGTGACATTGCAATCTAAATATATCAAGGAAAATTGGTAGATACAAAAAATCAGGTATGATATTAATATGTTTATCATTTTAGCTTGCAATGCTAAAAGAAAAGTGTACCTGGTAACATTTATGATTGTGAAGACGATCTGCTGCTGGCATACAAGGCAGCAGTAGACTTTATTGTTTGTTTATGCATATTTTCAAATTGATATCAAAAGTTTAATTAGATTATAAATTGTGTCCATTTATGTTTATCTCAAGTGTCTAAACATCAACACATGATGCCTAACAATTGATGTTTCAATTTTGCCTCACTTGAGAAATGGGAAGAGTAATGTAATATAAGAATTTTTACTTTTTTCTTTTTCCTGATCTGAAGTTGTTACTCCTCTATTGATATTTTCTTCAATACAATGACTTAACATTAACATAAATCATACTGATATTAAACTTTTGTTTCAGGTGTGTGGTGACATTCATGGCCAGTTTTATGATCTAAAAGAATTATTTAAAGTAGGTGGAGATGTTCCTGAAACAAACTATTTATTCATGGGAGACTTTGTTGACAGAGGATTTTACTCCGTGGAAACATTTTTACTACTATTAGCTTTAAAAGTAAGTTTTAATGTAGCCGTTTAAACTTTTATCTTTTCATTTCGAGATAGTTTGTAAATAGTTCCAAAGTTTTGCAACAATTTTCATTTTATATCCTGACCAGGAATATAACAAACTTGCTCTGAGGGTGCCAGAACTTTTCTAATTCTATACAATCATATTTTTCTATAAAAATAAAAGCAAATTTTAACATCCTAAACATAAAATGAACAAAAACAGAAAATTGAATCAATTATACTGAATTTAAACAATAAGATGTGTGACTGAAACAATGAAATGTTAACATTTTAAAATCAAATTGACAGATTGAATTACCATTACCATTAAAATATATTAGTTTCATAAACTTTCTGCAATATCGCTGCTGAGATGGCTCAGATCTGTCCAATTATAGGCCAATTGCTATCATCTTGTTTTCCAAGATGATGGAGACTATTATCAACCGCCAGCTGGATTCTGTCGGGGTCGCTCTGCTGATGATCTTCTAGTCTAACTGACATCTAAGCCCGTGAATTCTACTGTCCGACAAGGCTGTGTACTATCACCAACACTTTTTCTTCTGCATATTAATGACATGTTACAAGTAACCAACAATCATTGCTATGCAGACAAAAGTACTGGTGATGCCCTATATACAGGCCGCAGAAATATTTCCTGTGAAAATGTCCTCGAGTTCCGGAATAGCCTTGTGTCCCATATAGAGACCTCTTTGGAAAGAGTCACGAAATGGAGTCGTACTAACTTGGTCCGCTTTAACCCCACAAAGACACAGGTCTGCGCGTCCACCGTGAAAATGTTACGTTTTACGGATTGTCCTGAACTTGAAAACACTCCCCTCGCAATGTCAGCCAGCATCGGAATTCTCGGTGTCGAAATCTCGAGCAACGTTTAATTTCGCGGTCATTAAGAAGGCAAAGCAAAGTTGAAGCTTGGAGTGCTCAGTAGATCGAGGCAATATTTCATGCCAGCCCACCGCCTTAAGCTCTATAAGCCGCAATTTCGGCCTCACATGGAGTATTGCTCTCATCTCAGGGCGGGAGCACCACATAACCAACTTCTTCCTCTTGACCGCATTCAACGTAGAGCCGCTGAAATAATAAGGCTGACAAGCTTGACGCCTTAGCCCTGCGTAAAGATGTAGCATCGCTCTGCATCTTCTACCGCTGCTACTGCCTTCCGTCACCGAGCTTCCCAACGCCAAATTCATCTGCATAGTTGGTTGTTTACGACCCTTCTCTTTTCGCGTCATTTTTTGCCGCATATGATTCCAAGCTATGGAATCAACCAGAAGTATTTTCAGACCAATACGACTTTCAAAAATTTTAAAAGAGATCGTTCTCCCTCATTAAGGGTTAGAAACGACTCTGCAACTCTTGCGGTGCTGTGGATGCCTATAGGCGGCGGTAATCACTTACCATCAGGTGAGCCGTCTGCCCGTTTGGTGAATGTTTTTTGACATGATGAGCGTTCAGACAGATATTATTGAAAAGTTGTGTGATCAGATATTAATGAAGTACCTAATGAATAAGATATAGATATGACAGCGTGTACGTATAAAACTTAGTGACATTTTGACGTGTTGACTGTTCATCTTGTCATCTTGTCTGTTACATATGTCTGATGGCGACTGTACTTCATGCTTATATGAACATGAAAACAGCTACTCTTGGGTAGAATATCTGACTTATACCATAATTAAACAACATTGGTATTATACTAGTAATCCATCCATTGATCGGAAAAAAACAAAGAAATCTCTTAGCCATATTAATAAAACTAAAGATGGTGTTTTAAATTTCATTTGTCTAGCAATAAGGAAGTAACATTTGAAAACAAAATAAACACAAAATATCGAAAAGTCAAATCAAAACATTTTTTACTAAAGACCTAATACCTTTACTTACACAGCTGTGTAACACTTTCAGGTCCGTTACCCAGATAGAATAACACTAATTCGTGGCAACCACGAGTCGCGACAGATCACACAGGTTTATGGTTTTTATGATGAATGCCTCAGGAAGTATGGATCGATTACAGTCTGGAGGTAAGTTAATTGTTATTTTTTCTTAAAGCTCTTTTTTAATTCATTACAATTGCTCATTAAAAGAATACTACCAACCCATCTCTTCCATTGGGTGTCGTGAAAGGCGACTAATGGACTTAGAACTACACAAGCATCTAATAGCTTATAGCGGCGACGGGCTCACCAGCTCACCACCTGTCACGCTGAGTGCAGTCACTGCTTGGTGAAGCGCGGAATTTGGCAAAGGACTGCTTTTACGGTGCTTTTGCCTAGTCTGTTTTGAATAGTCGTGATTTTATGTATGTATGTATGTGAGAATATAATGGGGCAGGTTAGGAGCTTTAATAGGGCCTTAACGAGACTGTTTTGACGGGAAAGTATTGTCTTACGAGAATTAGCGTAAAAGTGTGTGTACGACGCCCATTACCCAACCTTGAAATACCTACGCAAACTATATAATATACCAACTAGATCCAAGGAAGCAACTAGGCAGTCTGTGAAACAATATTCTTCGAGTTATTTCTAGAGAGAATTATTGTAGGGGTAGAAAAGAGGAATTTTCTTTCTTTTGATTAACTAAACTGCTAAGCTACATTATGTCGCACGTTTAATCCAATACTGTCACTAAACAAAATTATTCAAAAATTTGATTATAACGCCATCTAGTTGCTGAGCGCGTAGCGCGTGTATCACTTCGACTCCCATATTTTAATTCCCAGTCGTTGATCCAGAAGACTCTGCTAACCAGACGACACTAAACGAAAAGCCCCCCTCCCTTCATTCCTACAACGACCGTAAACACAAAAGTACGTCTAGTCGTCGACAAAATTACATTTTTTTGAGTGCAAAACCGTCATTTTAAGCTTAAAGTCAGTTTTCTATTTCATTACATCAGTAATTTTTTGTTTTTTTTTATAGCCATAACGTCATTTTTTTATTAAATACAGTTTTCGTGAATGTTACGTGAATATTAATGAAAAAAAACTGACTCCAAAAGTGTCATTATTTATTTAGTGACGGTTTTCCATTATTTTGCAATGTTATATAGTGATTAATTGTGGTTCCATACTGTTCTTATTCTTTTAGTGACGTTGTGGCGTATCCAAGTACAAAAAATATTTCTTGACTTTTTAATTTAATAGTGTGTTTATTAATATAGTGGCACATTTGGAGCAAAATATAAAAGTTTTAAAATATAAATGTCGTTGTTAGTAAATTATTTCTATTTCAAATAATAATTCTTGGATCATCCATTAGACCTCACACTAGAAATTTGGGAAATGTTGAAAATATCCATGAAGAACATAACTTATTTGTTGATACGCGTCCTCGATCACGTTCAATATCCGACACGGCATCAATGTCTAGTGATTCTTTTCCAGCTATTGATGATGATCTTAACTACTATGAGCCTAGAATGCCTAGAACAGTAGAGGAATCTTTCGACGTAGATGCTTCTGATGACCAAGAACCTTATATTGTATCTTCACCGGTGAAGAAACGACGTCAGGGTGTTATAAATTCCAAATAACTCAAGGCAGTTTATTACAAAAACTCTTATGCTCAAAATGATTACAAGCAACTTTGCCCACAACGATTATCACGACGTAGTAGAAATAGACATAATTATAAACTGCAGCAGAAGCTGTATAATTCCAAAATTGAGTTCAGTAATCGTAAAAAAGTGACTTGAAGTCACACGTGGATAATAATTTAATTTTTCGTTTTTATGCAAACTCTTTTTATAACAGTATTCTTTAATGATGATAATTAATTTAACTGGTTTTATAAGACTTTAATTATAGTTTTAAAAATCTCAATTATTAAATGTATGTTAAGAACAACTAGTGATTACTGTGATTAGTGATGTTATAGGTGGTTATACTACTAATATAAAACAACTAAATAGTAAAGCCAAGTTCGTTCATTTTGTTAGTAACTAATAGATTTTTATATTTATGTTTTTTAAAACTATTATTGTGTTTGTTTAACTTTTTTCAACATGCAAAAACAGCAGATAAAGTATAATTAATGTTTTATATTTTTTAAGATGCATACATTTATATGTGCATAATGACACTTTAGTGATTTCAAACTTTTTTTTCAAATCGTAAAGTGTCACTAAACTTTTAAAAAATTAAAAACTATTAGTAAACAGTAAATAAAATTATATTTTTTTACTTATTTTAAGAGGAATTATTGTATAAACGATATAAAAAAACAGTTGTCCCTGTAAAGATGATATTACCATATTTAAGTCGATAAACGTTTCCGTTAAATCTTTAACTGGCTCTCCTGTATAATTTACCTATTTATGATAGTGACAGTATTGGATTAAACGTGCGATGTGTAAAAATTATTGCGTTATAATCTGCATTGAAGCCGTTTCCCGGTGAATTACAGAGTATGGGTTTTAATTACAGAGTGGTAATGGATTTTTTTATAGTGCCCGCTGATAGCAGTAGGTCGTAGGTTTGCACCATATCACGGGAAACCAATTTTTGCACAATCCATTAAATCTTTGACAGGTATTGCACAGAAATATTCGATTATCTATCCCTATCGGCTATCATCGACGGACGGATATTCTGCGTGCACGGAGGGCTGAGCCCCTCCATCCAGACGCTGGACCAGATCCGGACCATCGACCGCAAGCAGGAGGTCCCACACGATGGGCCCATGTGTGACCTGCTTTGGAGTGACCCTGAAGGTTTGTAGTACCTAAATTAGTACACTGTATTCAGTAAATGGGGATTATATGCGTTGCAGTTCAAAAGCTAAGCTAAGTTAGTTTACCTACACCTTAACATAATTATCTTATCATCACCACTTTTCCCAAAGATGTAGGCTGAGAGGTTAGCAATCACATTCGCCTGTCATGTTTGTCGCGAGTTGCAGATGCAGACCAAGAGCTAAGCTTAATTAGTTTAGCTTAGCTCGCATAGCTGTCGCAGTTTTCCATGCTTGTGTGCAGACCGGAATCTATGCGAACTGTATGAAAAACTGCGTCAGCTACGCGAGCTAAGCTAAACTTACTTAGTTTAGCTCTTGGTCTGCAACTCGCAATAAACATGACATGCGAATTTGGTTGCTAACCTCTCTGCCTACATCTTTGGGAAAAGAGGTTGTTCGGGAGCGTTCGACTGTCGTCGGGAGCGGCCGGGAGCGGGGCGCGGGGCCCGGGGGGCTCGCGCGACGATTCAAACCAACGACCGGCCTACCATAACTTCGATATAGATCGCAGACGACTAAGCATATCAATTGTTTCATTGATATTAATTTATCCATTATACCAGTTTTATACAGTCCACTGCTTATCATTCAGCGTCCCTTAGTTAGGACCCTAACAGAGGTGATGATAATTATGTTATGGTGACTGATATGGAACTAAACATCATCAGGTGAAATCATTATCTTGGTCATCAACCTTTTCTTACCTTGTTGTGTGAGTGTAGGCCATCATACTACCTTTTCGACCTAAATTCCCAGTATGTCATATTATACCAAAGATGTAATAGAGATTGGACCAAATCAAAGACGTTCTTGAAAAGGGCCTTTTGACCAACCAAATATTAGGTCCTTACCTATTAAATTGGTGTTTTGTATGGAGATTTTGGGGAATTCTGCATTTTCCATACTAAAATTTTTTCAGTTTTCTTCACAACGACAAATCCAAAGATAATAATATTTAGCATCTATCGTTAGACAAGCTTTAGTAATATGTGTAATATCACACTTCATAAAAATTATTTATCGTTTTTAAGTGAATGCAAATAAAATGATGTATTCGGGAGGCAGTTGTCTCTGTGTCCAATTTTAACATAATTAAACTTACAACAAATTATCAAAACAAATCAAAAGAGCTCAAAAATATAGTCTATTTTTAGACGAGGTAATTATTTTTTAGGAATTCTCTGAATCTTAATAGTTACAGACAAAATACTAAGAGAGAAAAAAAACACCAATTTCATAGGTAAGGACCCAATATTAGAGATTGCACCAAATCAACGACGTTCTTGAAAAAGGCCTTTTGACCAACCAAATATGTTCCCGAGAAAGGCCAGGTCAAAAGTACCCGAAATCGCCAAGCTTTACGAGGAATGTGATGAGAGTTTATGAAGCAAAAGAAATACATAAAGATTGTAGCAAGTGCAATAAACTAATCTCTGCGTGACCATACGTAATAAATTGCCAGTCAGTGTGCTTCAGACATAGTGCTATACACAACGTGTGGTCTCATTATATTTCTCACAATATGTATTAAAGGCAGCGGTAGCCGAGTTGGGACGGACGGGGCACTACTCGTTCGCGAGGCCGCGGCAATGGCGGGTTCGATTCCACCGCCTGTGCCACTGAGTTTGACAAACTTATGTACAGTGTGTTGTGAATATCGCTTGCCTCACATTGTGCCCGGTGCATGGAACAGGCTCGCCACCTGTTACATGGGGACCTAACATATCTGGCGAAATGTGGGTGTTTAACTCTGCCTACCCCTTCGAGGAAAGAGGCGTGATGATATGTTATGTATATATTGTAATTAGCATTATTAGTATTCTCCTGAGGAATAGAAAATTTGGGTTTCTGTAACAAAGTAGAGATTGTTTATTGAATGAAATTATTTACACAATAATTCACAAATTAATTTAGTAGGTAACTTAAACATAAATTTCTCTCACCTGTAACAATGTAGAGAAACTACATTTAATGCCTCTATTCCATTACACTACTTATTATTTAATTAACTGAAAACCATGTTATATAACAAAAATCAAACGTCACAATTCTCATGCCTTGACATACGCGGCAATAGACAATAATCAAAGAAAACACACGAAAGAGGTTTTCTTTACATGTATTGTTTTTCCGTAGACACCCAAGGCTGGGGCGTGTCCCCCCGCGGTGCGGGCTACCTGTTCGGGTCGGACGTGGTGGCGCAGTTCAACGTGTCCAACGACATCGACATGATCTGCCGCGCGCACCAGCTGGTCATGGAAGGGTACAAGTGGCACTTCAACGAGACTGTCCTTACTGTGTGGAGTGCTCCTAATTACTGTTACAGGTAAGCACTTAAAAATTTTGAAGAAGCGTGGTAGCTCATCTTTTCTCTTGTGTATAAGAAGCGGCATTTATTGGTGATGTGGACGGACCTAGAGTGAGAGGAAGACCAAAGAAGCGATGAGTTGAATGCGTGAAGAATGATATGAGAATAAAAGAAGTGGATGCTGAGCTGACGAGCGACCGAGGAGAATGGAAGAAGAAGATATGTTGTGCCGACCCCACCTAGAGTGGGAAAAGGGCAAGAAGAAGATTGATTGGTGTTGAGTGGGCGTGCCCAGTGAATAGCTGCCAAAAGCTGCGCATGGGGAACTCACGTGGAACCAATGAGGAAGACTAAATAAGACTGGACAGCTAATCGGCGGTCGCCAATTACGGATGAGATGAGATGCTGACCGCTGATTGGCTAACGGTCAATACCAAAGTTATATACGGCTACTTGTATTTAGCTAGCAAATGAACTCTATATCAAAATTCTTTTGGTCGTCAATACACCCTTGAAGGTCAAGCAAACACCATTGTGCAAACAATATAATAATATAGTTTCTATTGTGTCTGAATTTCCGACCTCTTCTTCTTGTCCTTTTCCCACTCTAGGTGGGGTCGGCAAAACGTCTTTTTCTTCCATTCTCCTCTGTCACTCGTCAGCTCAGCATCCACTTCTTTTATTTCCATATTATTCTTCACGCATTCAACGCAGTCACTGGCGCTACTTTCGAACTTCCTCTAATATACTCATTCCTGATCTTGTCCATTCTTGTGACTCAACACATCTGGATTTCTGACTATTGAGAGCTTAATCTGCATTTTCATGATTTATAATAAAGTGTAAGAAGCTTTAAATTATGGACCTAGTATGTCTGAAATAATTGTTTTTATTATAAGCAAGACACCAGTAAATGTTCCTTGCAAAATTCTTAATGGGCAATATAGTGTTGTGCAGTGTTTTTGATAGATTTGTGTATAAGTAAATGTATGACTTGCCAAAGGGGTATGGAAAGGAGTATCTTGGGGCTAACAAAAAGAGACAAAAGACGATCTTCAGACATAAGAGACGTCACAAAGTGGGAAGATGCAACTTCTAAAGTCAAAACCCTTAAGTGGAGATGGACAGGCCACATGATCAGAGACAAACCCAAATGGAACAAAACGCTGACGGAATGGACGCCGAGATACAACACAAAGAGAAAGAGAGGAAGGCAACACAAGCGCTGGATGGACGACATCAAAAAAACAGTAGGACCATTATGGCTCAGAGTAGCAAGAGATAGAGATCTGTGGAAGAAAATGGAGGAGGCCTTCGTGTCTAAGACACATTGATCCGGAGGTGGCTGCAAAAAATTTGAAATTATCTGCAAAAATTATTATACAATTATGAAACTTAAATTGTAATCACTTTCTTATCAATAATAAAGGCTTTGAAATTTGAAATGTATGCAATTATTAATGAAATATTTCAAAACTAGTAACTAATATAGCAAATTCATTTTAGTTTGTAATCATGAACATCACATCGGAATGTCTATTATATTTAAATATTATCTTTCAGGTGTGGAAACGTAGCAGCTATTTTAGAATTGAATGAGAATCTTCAACGTGAATTCACAATATTCGAGGCAGCTCCACAGGAATCCCGGGGAGTCCCCTCAAAGAAACCCCAAGCTGACTATTTCTTATAATGTTCCATACAATAGACACTGACATTGACTATAGTATTACGGTTTTATGTAGTGACAAAACATTTCAATGTGGAATTAATGATTTTTTATTGTGATTTTAAGACTGGTAAGTGTGTTATGCGTTGACCGTATGCTGATTATGTTTGTACAAAAGTTGTGAGATGTTGTGTTGCTTGGTACAGGTGAAAATCAAGTATTATATTATCTTATATTATAATAAAGGCATTTAACAAATGTTCGAATTAGTGACTCAAAAATGTTAATTTTCAATTCCCGACCCGCCAGGTTTTTCATGGGTTTTTTTCTGTTTAATCATTTTATCAATAAAAAAAAACCCGTTGCTTTAAAGATCTAAGCATACATATAGACAGACAGCAGGTAACTACTTGGTTTTATTAAAGATTATCTGTGCATTTTTCTTGAGACCACATTGAGGACCATCTATCCTTCTCTTCTCCATACAGTTAGAGAAGGATAGATACACAATTTAGTTAAGTATGTGCTTAGGGATTGGGCCTCATTGACTTCTATGAATTAATAATTAAAAAAGTAAAGAGCTTTGCAAGTTGTCAGATAGGTCCGTCGTTTTATAAATCAGTAAAGTTATGAAGTTATGAAAAGGTCGCTTTACAATATAATTAACTTGAATAAACAGATTAAATTAATATAAAGTTGAGTTTCTTATAGTTTGACCTGCACCAAGCTGCATACTGAGTACGGAATTTGGGCTTTGGTTAGGACCCAGCGTACAATTAACTGACAATGCCCTTTGCACTAGACTTCAACATCCCAACGATTTAGTTCATTAGTGTCCTCATTACACTTAAAAAACAATGTTATAGGATAATTTAAAAAAAAACTATTTTGTTGCAACAGAATTACTAGGATAGGAAATCATTTTTTTTGGAATCTAATGACCAAAATACTTTAAGGCCAAACACATCTCAAACACTATGGACTAAACCATTGGTTATATTTTAGGCTCATTATGGTCATAAGTTTAAGTCTTATTCGTATAAATATCATTGAATATGTGATTAGATGATGATTTGTGGAATAAAACCATTTCAGTAGTTAGAAGTTTGATGAAAAGTCATACGTTGAACACTGCCCTAATGATATTTGTACATAATATAATTCTTGTAATTTTAATGTCACATCTATGATAAAATCTCGTACATATTTACCACCAGTGTGTTACAAAATATGTGGAAGTTCAAAATTTTAGACATTAACATGTCTGTTTTACTAGATAGTCTAGTACCTATATTAAACAGGTGGCATTTTGATATTCGATTGACAAAAACTGTTATTAAGTAGTTGAATGGTAGTTTGTTGACAATATTGTTCGAATTCCATCAGCTGATAGAGATTAATACCTAAGATGAAGTTTTACAAATCAAGTAATTTATTTTGTGAGTAATGGAACATTGAACAATACATACTAAATAATTTTTGGCTACCTATTACCAAAATGAACCAAATCACAACAGTTAAATTAGTGTTCATAGTTGTTAATTTTGTAAGTTGCCTTGTCATAGACCCAAGATATAGAATAAAATGTGTAAGGGATTATTATAATGCTATTTATTATATATTTGAACTCTTGCGAATAATAATAGTTGATGATTAAATTTTAATTACAAAGGATTCGTAGATTAGATAGAAGTATTATGAAAATATAAAAATTCTGGTAATTTGGAGCTGATGATGGATTCTGTTCTCTTGTAATCTGGATAATGTTAGAAAATGGCAATGCATACAATTAAAATACTATCTGATCTCAATCCCTGTATAACATGTAGTATTTTGATAGTTATATAGGAATACTTTCTTTTTAAATTTCAAATACATGCTCCTGTAGAACACCTTTCGTGCCAATATTCTCTTCATTATATACCTCAACAGGTACGTGAACTGCATAAAATAGTATATAGGTGTATCAAATATGTTCATGCAAACAGCCCTATGTAGAAAGATAGGTCTGTGTTTGCAATTTGTACTATCATAATTATGAGCAGTTGAAAATGTTGAAATACCAATGTCATATTTTGAAACTGCTGTAGTAACTTTTCTTATAAATAACCATAGTTGGATTACTTGTATTTATTTTGTATTTTGCTAAACATTGTATTGGTCATTGAATCCCCAGACGATTATTATTTTATTTCTTTAAAATGTTTGTGAAATTGTTAATAATAGTAAAATTCTTATTCTTGTCCTACTTATAAGAAAATGATAACCATTTTGTATTCCCTTTTCTTTTTTTTACAATAATTAATAAAATGAAATGCCATGAACTTGTATTATTTTATTTTATTTCAAACACAGGTATATTGAATCATCAAAAACATTCACAAAATAAATTTTTAATCTATTTGAGGTATATTTTACTATTTAGCTTAAATCAGGTACATATATTATTACACACATTAGGTAATATATGACCACATTTCGTGGATATCTTTAAATCTACAATATCATCAGCCCTTGTGGGACCAATGTTTAGAATAGCAATTTCTTTTTCCTCTTCTTTGGCTTGTAGGACTATTCTATAACTTGAATATACAGTTAGACTCGAGCCTAGCACAAGTAAAGCATCACTATTAGACACATTGCTTCTGACAAGCTGCACCCTATCCTTTGGCACATTGTCTCCAAAGAATATAATGTCAGGTTTTAAAGGTCCTTCACATTTTGGACATAATGGGGTTGTGAATTTGTCGACTTGGTCCTAAAAACAAAATATTGCATTAATTTCATTATCAAAGTAGGTAATCTCATTATCATAATTGATTTATAGCTTACAGGAGTTAATTCCACATCACCATCTGGTCTAATCATTGAGATATTACTCTCAATATCTGGATTGTTCTTTACAAGTTGGATTTGTAGCTCTTCTCGCGAGATTACATAAGGGCAGTTAAGGCATTTAACTATGTAACCAGTGCCATGAAGTTCCACAATATTCTCTGACCCAGCCTTGTGGTGTAGTCTGTCCACATTCTGAGTTACTATTGAAGTAATCTTCCCTGCCTAGAAAGTAAGACAGCAGAAATAATTACAAATACCGAAATTGAATTAAATAAAAAAGTGTTATGGAGTCTTTACGAGCAACAACTACTTGCACGCAACCATTACGACCCTCACCCCTGAACGCAGGGTAATATTGCAGAGTGGATCTCGCCTTTTGTGCCTACAAGCAGCTATTGCAAGCTCAACTATTGAAGTATTGTTTTATTCAGAATACGTAGTTTTCAAGCAATCTCTGAAGTTTTTCTGTGACACCCCGTTATAAAAGTAATATAATAAATGTTCTGTAAATTATACTTCTCTTCTCATAAACAACAGTTTAATGTGATAATGAAGTAAAAGGGAATTTACAAACTTCAAACTTGTAACTAGGGCACAAATAAATACACAATAGAAACATCTGTTATTTGCGAAGACTGGTGTTCACGTTAAAAAAATATATTTATTTGCTTTTGAGTAAGTAAAAGAGTAATGATAAGATCATTGTTTTTCATGTTATTACATACCTTTTCAAGATCTCTAATAGAATAGTGTGTCTGATTTGGCTGTATGCTGCTGAATCTTGGCCATCCAATAAAGTTTCTAGCCCAGTACCTCTGTCTTACTTTGGGATACTTCACAAACTCCTGATACTGAATTGGCTTATGGTTAGTACGGGCATAAAGACCAACTTCCTCAGATCTGTAGTCTGGAATACCTATGAAAAGATAAATAGGTGTAAGCAAGAACCCCTAAGGTCATCTCTCTAGAAAATGTTTGATTGTTATTGACATTTTATTCTAAGAGGAGTTAAATATAGCCTTTTTTTGTCTATAGTAGCCATATACAAGCAATAGGAAGGCTAGGGAAGAACATTATATTTCATATCTTTTCCCTTGAGATCTACGCAATGGTTGCTCCAATTTGATCTAACATAAATAAATATATATACGTTTACCAGATTCAGTAGATATCCCAGCACCAGTGAGAATAAGTATTTTGTGGTTTCTCAGTAAGAAATCTTGAAGTACATCGAAGTCCTTGCTGTCTGGTGGTTTATGTTTAGGCACATACACTAAAGATCTACGGAGTGAAGCTTTATTTACATGCACAAATAACTTGAACATTTTAACGAACGATCATTGATAACTTAACCATTTAATTTAACTATGGGAGGCTCTTTATTTTAATTTTTAATTGATGTGATGAAGTGTGATGACGATTAATGACAATGTGCACAGATTAGAGAGATATGTCTATATGAAGATTAAGAATGGTAATTTTATTTTTTATATGAAGATTAGAAAGATATGACAATGTGTCAAGAGACCATAGACTGTACACAATAAACGTCAATCATTGATATTTGACAGTTACCGTCCATCTGATTCTTAGAGCAAGGATTCATAATTTCTTCGGCCAATGTTGTCATAAAGTTCTGGTTCTTTCGCGTGTTTAACGTGTTTTGTGCAGTTGTTTGGCCGTAAGAACAAAACGAATTTCCTGTTTCTAGAAATATTAAGAACAAATTAAAAAGAAACAGTGTTGTGCACAGATTAGTGTGTTGTTCAGTGAATTTTACTTGAGCGATCAACAGTACAACATACTATTTGATTGATATTAGAAATTTATATGGTGTCGTAATTGCTATTTCAGTGGTAAACTTGTTGAAGCACAAAAATGGATATTTACGGGTATCCGACGTATCAATATAACCAGTCAGATGAGTTAGCAAAGCAAATGTTTGCACAGCAAGCACTCGCATCCTCTGTACCGTTTAACAGGGGTGGTTCAGATCCTCACGTAATGCCAGTACCAACGGGTATACCATGGAACATGGATGGGATCGCCTGGGGCATGCAGCAGCCTCCACACTTAGTGCAATTTACAGGACAACTTCCGCAAAGTGACTCGAAAATTCCACCTGTTGTACATTGTAAGAGAAAGAGTTTGGACATGGAGACAATCGTGTAAGTTTATATCCTTACAAAATATTGAATCAATAATCATTATTTTAATATTTTGAAACATAACTTTTGACTCAAAGTAACAGTTGTTACCATTTCATTAACATTGAGTGAACTTGTTGGGGAAAAGAGGCGGGATGATACGTTTATGTGTTGTTATGAACTTGTTTTGCTAGCCTATTTAACATATCAGTTTATACCTGCTTAACATATTAGTATCAGTTAAAACAAGCAAAATCCTACTATGGAGAACATTTAAGAAATAAAGGATCTCTTGTTATTGATGTGTGCACAAACAGAGGCAGCAACCTATTTACAGATTTCCCTTCAGCCGAAAACTGTACACTATTGAGAGGGAAAATACATAGTCTGCATATAAGCAGAAAAATATATTTTGTATTGATTTTATTTAAAAGTAATTTTAGTTCCATAAAGGCAATTAGAAGTTATTATTGCAACTATAGTTGGCTGAAGGACAGTAGGTTGCTGCACTCATTTTATGTCAGTTAAATGGTTTCTAAGCTATGCAAGGTATGATAATGTAAGTCCTCCTGCACAATTTTTGGATAACTTATAAATATGAATAATTAATGTGTACATAAAGATAAGGAAAAATAAATATATTTTTTTAAAGATAACTTAAGAAATTTTATTTAATTATATATGCAATTTAATACTAAAAATAATGTACAAATGTAATCAAGATATTATTGATATAGCTTCACAAAACAGTAATTTTAATTTGAATATTGTACTGTCCATGTTCAGGCCCAAGACCCCATATAACGTAGCTGATGTCCCTCATGTACATTTATACATAAGATCATGTCTGTTTATAGCCCTGCAAAACAACTTATAACAGAAGAGAAAATGGCAGCACATCTCAACAGCCTCCACATCTCCTCAGAGTACACTTCACACTCATTAGCCACAGAGGAAATGGACATTGGAGTGGAACAACAGGCCTTCTCAATCAGCAACAGGCTCAAAGGACACAAAATAGTTCTTGCAGATGAAATTAAAAAAATACAGGATGTTCCCTTGTTACCCGCTGCACTGATTGAAAGGTATTTTTTTTGCTATAGTTTTTCTTTATTATTTATTTTATATTATACTTTTTATGTTTGATTCATATTTGGGATGGATGTATAGAAATAAAGTGATAAAACCCTTAATTGCCAGAAGGCATCTCAAGATGTCATAGAAAAAAAAAATTCTATTATGTCTCGCATCTGTAACCTGAGCAGTTAATAAGTCAATGTTATGTATATTTCAGATTGGAAAAGCCACAGATGTCCCTAGTAGTGTGGAAACCTCGAGAGAATGTGTTAGACAAAATAAAGGAAATTGAAGATGATAAGGGTCACAACAATGAGTCTGATTCAGAACCCACCAGAAGAAGAAATGGTGTGCTCGTCTCCGAGCCCAATAGTGGTATGGACATTGAAATGTGACTTTCATTGTAAAGTTATTGTTTAGTGTTAGAATTCATACTTTTAATACTGCTTTTATAAGTAAAAATTAAAGACTTGAATAATGTAGTCCAATCAAATAAGATTTTTTGCATGTATGAGTTGAAAAGATTTGTTTGGAATAAAAGAATATCAGATTGGAAGTGGATTGAATGCAAGTTATATGTATAAAGGTAATATTTTTTATGTTTGTAAAATATTAAGTACATTTTTGGCTTTGATTTGATGGTAGTTTCTAGAACTTTCTTTTGGCAATGAATACCAGTTCGCTACTAAATGGAGAATTTTTATGCTATATCTGCTGAGTTAATTATGACTTTGCTATGTAAAAAACAAATGAATGCAATTTTTTTTTCTTTGAATAGAGATGAGTGTAGCCCATTAGAAATGTGTAGGTTTACGTTGGAGTCATATTATTTAGGACACTTTACTATATGGGTATAGACTTATAAACATTTTTCCAAATGGGTCAAATAATGAGTGGCCAATATTTCTCTGTCTTAACCAGGCTGACGACACAGTTATGTCATGAATGGTTCTCCTCGCCATTTTAAGGTCTACAAATGGCTTTACATGGTTACTTACTACAAAAATACATATTATGATATAAAAGGCGTAAATTGATAGAATGTGGACAACTACTTAAAAGTTTTATGCCTCACTCTGTAAGTTATTCAAATGAGACTAGATGGCACAATTTATATTTAATATAAAATATTTTTACTTTTAAAGCAAATTTAGGGTCAGTTTTACCACCTCCAAATTGCCCCAACTTTTTCCGCTTGTTACCCACTTTAAGTAAGACTTTCCATATAGCCAATATCAAACAGATAAATAAAAAATGGTATAGAATGAGTTTAGAATCTCTATTGTATATTTAGTGAACTATGTATGTAACTAAATAATAAGAATTTTAAGCAAGTAATTGTTCATAGCAGGTGTAATTGTTCTACTCAGTTGGTACCTTATAATAATTTATGTAACCCTGTGGAAGATGTAATACTAATTAAGTTGTATATATTGTAAGCCTGTGTGAGATATTAAGCGATTCTGTCGTCACAAACTAGAATAAATTTTGTATCTATCCTTCTCTTCTCCATAAAGTTAGAGATGGATAGATACACAATAAATTTGGTTTAGTCTGTGCCAACAGAATCGCCCCTATTGTATATGTTTATGTTGACCCTGAAATCTTGATTGTTTTTTGCTCTGGATTTAAGGAAATAAATAATCGTGAAACAGTTTATGAATGTAGTTTTATTTTGCATCAGGTATAATCATAATCATAATAATAATAATTGTAAAGATGTTCTACGCCTTTTAATTTTCGAACTATTATAGTATACTTATTCTTTACACTGTGGTCGAACCGATAGTATCTTCCAATCGCTTTTTGGCGGGAAGTCAAATAGGGCGGGCGAAAAGTATTATCTCTTTCGAATTTTACTGAGAAAATCTAAATTTTAGCTCATTTATTGTAAAGTTTTCCGACTTGAGAAGCAAAGAAAGTTTTTGCGGGCAAAAATGGGTCCTCACAGTGATGGTGAGGACCCGGCAGATGTAAAGAAAAAAAGAAAATATAATGACCTCAGTCACCGTAAAAGCCAGTCTAATAGTGATAAATATAAGGTGTACACAAAGCCGAATTATAAAAGGCTTTTTCTTGAAAACAGTACCGGAGAGTATATAGTTTATGTTGAGTCGACGGAGCAAGAAAAGATTGGTAATAAAAACCCAATTACTCTGACTAACTTATTCACAGAAAATGTAAAGGGAATCGTTGGAGTTCATAGAGTTAACGCATACAAAATAGGTGTAACTTTTAAAAAACCAACTTCAGCTAATTATTTTCTGAAAATGGAAGATTTCTTTATGAAAAACAAGATGAAGGCGTTTATTCCGTCTTATTTAACGGAAAAAATTGGGGTGCTAAAATTTGTCCCCAAGGATTTAAGTAATGAAGAAATTTACAAAAATATATCTTGTGACGCAGAAGTAATTACTGTAAAGAGATTTATGAAGAAAATTGACAATGAATTAGTACCCTTAACTACAGTAGCAGTCACTTTTGCCACTAACACTCTACCAAACTATGCTTACATCCAACTATTCCGTTACAGAGTCCACCAGTACATACCTCCACTTTTACAGTGCTTTAAATGCATGAAGTTTAATCATTCAGCAAAGGTTTGCAGGGGAGTACAAACATGCTCATCATGCTCCGGTCATCACTCATACAAAGAGTGCGATGTAGAAGAGATTACTTGTGTAAACTGCAGCGGCAACCACTTGGCCATATCCAGAGAATGTCCCGTGAAAAAACAGAAATATGAAGAACAGAAAAAAAGGTATGTTAAGCAACCATATGCCACTGTGACTGGTAGTCCACCACCAATTAACAATACTTCTTTTCCTCAACTAGGAAAATATAGGAAAGATGATGATTTTGATGTAAAAAATATAACAAATAATGAAATAATAATGAATGCAATAGTTAAGTCACTCATAGCTCTAAGTAATAATAAGGACAATTCTCCAATGACATCTAAGAAAATAAGAGATGTTTTCATATCACAGTTAGTTTAATGGACTCATTTTTACATATACTTCAGTATAATATACAAAGTTTACAGAGCAAGAAAGTATTACTACAAAATTTATTACTAGGAAAACACATTGACATTTGTTTATTAAATGAAACATGGTTACATGATAACTCAAGCATTCCAAATATCCCTAATTATAATTTTTTATACAAAAATTCAACAAATAAACATAATGGGGTTGGAATATATATAAGGCATGGTTTAAGTTATAATATTATTCCCACAGCTTTTCATGAATCATTTCAGAATATTGCCATCTCTATTCAATTTCAATCTGGTAATATATCAATCCTTTGTATTTACTGTCCACCTAACAATATTTTCGAAACTAGTAAATTAAAATCTTTATTAAGAACCATACCAAAACCGTGTATCATAATGGGAGACTTTAATGCTCATCATGTTGTGTTTGGATGCCATAGTAATAATAATAGGGGAAATAATTTATATAATATAATTGATGAATTTGATCTATGCATATTAAATAATGGTACTCCAACTACATGTCCTCCTCCAAATAGGCAAGCTTCTGCAATAGATTTGGCTTTAGTTAGTTCTTCTTTGGCTCATCTGTGTGAATGGCATGTCCATGACGATCCTATGGGTAGTTATCATTTTCCTACTTTTCTCTATTTGAATGTTCAGCCTTCATTGTACGAAATTAGATCTGTAAAAGAAAAATATATATACAGTAAAGCAAACTGGGATGAATTTAACTCTTTATCTGCAACAGAATTCTCTGAAATTGATATCAATGAGGGTGCATTAGAATTCTATGATAAATTTGTGTCCAATTTGAACAAAATTAGAGATCAAACAATTCCAAAAATAAAACCTAGTCCTAACTTTACAATTCATAAAAAACCAGCTCCTTGGTGGAACAAAAAATGTGAGGATGCAGTTGCTACGTCGAAAAAAGCATTGAAAGACTACAGATTAAACCCAACAATAGGTAATTTTATTAACTATAAAAAATTGGATGCAAATAAGAAGAAAATAATCAGAGAAGAACGAATTGCTTCATGGCATGATTTGTGCAACAGTTTCAATAGATTAACACCTGTTTCTAGAATATGGAATCATATTAAAAGATTTAAAAGAATAGGGAAACTCAACAATAAATTTTTTGATGACGACTGGGTACCAGATTTTTTAAATAATCTAGCTGACAATACTGAAATAGATTATAGTAGATTATCATTATTGTTTCAAAGCTCAGAGGAAAATAACATCAATAGGTTTCTTAATCAAGATTTTACTTTAGATGAGTTGCTTACAGCTTTACAAAGTAGGAAAGATACTACACCAGGGTTGGATAATATTCCATACATCTTAATTAAAAAGCTACATATTAATGCGCTGAACATATTACTCCTCATATATAATAGATTATGGAGAGATCTCATTGTACCAGAGTCTTGGAAAACACAGTGTGTAGTTCCTGTTTTGAAACCTAATAAGCCTATCAATATAGCTACTTCATACAGACCAATTTCTTTATCGTCTTGCTTAGGAAAATTATTTGAAAACATGCTTAAGTTACGTCTAGATTATTTTGCTGAAACTAATCATTTAATCCCATCAATACAGTTTGGGTTTAGAAAGGGAAGAAGTTGCTCTGAAAGCTTTGTATCATTCATAGATGATATCAGAAATGTGAAAAACAGCCATTCAAACATGATCTGTGTTTTCTTAGATATTAAGGGAGCTTTTGATAATGTTAATATAGAAGAATTAATCCAGGTGCTTCATGAATGTGGGATACCTGGGCAAACTTTGCAGTGGATCTTAAAATTTTTAAACAATAGGACAATTTATGTAAAATATAATAATAAGTTGCATGGTCCAAAATCTGTAAATAAAGGTACAATGCAAGGTGCCACATTATCCCCCTTATTATATAATTTATACACTTCTCAAATATTGAAATATGTAAATATAGAAGATATTAACCTATTACAATTTGCTGATGACTTGCTTTTGTATAGCATAAATCAAAATATAGAAGTTGCTGTAAATATGATTAATAATGCTTTACAACAATTACATTCTTATTATTATGGAAAGCTTAAGTTGGATGTTAGCCCTGGGAAAAGTTCTGTATTGATATTTAGTAAAAACTCAAATAATATCTCAATTAAGTACAATAATTCTGTGATTCCAGTTGTAAATGAGCATAAATTTTTAGGTGTTATCATAGATAATAAATTAAAATTTGATAAACACATTAATTATATCTGTAAAAATGCCATGGGAGGCATTAATATACTTAAGCATTTGGTTGGTACATTTTGGGGATCTGACCCTAAAATTGTAAGTATGCTATACAAAAGCATAGTGAGAAGCCACTTTGATTACAGTGCTTTGGCATATTTAAATGCACATAGCACCCTTTTAAGAAAACTAGATGTGATACAAAACATTGGTTTAAGGTTAATTTGTGGGGCAATGAGATCCTCACCTATTAACTCTTTAGAAATAGAAAATTGTATACCTCCATTGTCCCTCAGACGGATGCAGCTAGCAGAAAGATTTTCACTTAAAATTTTGTCATTTGGCAGCTTCCTCCATGACAGGTTTGAAAGAGCATCACATATTTATCAGCCTATTGCATCTATTGACTCTTCAGTACAAACTTTATCTGCTCCTCCTGAAATAGGTGGAATTTATGCACGTATGAAATTCAATTCTAAGAATATATGTTATTCTCTAAGCTTACCTATGTACAGTTGTAAATATAGTAGTTTAATAAATTGGCATTTAAAGTTGCATGTAGATACAATTTCTAACAAATATGACTTTTTAGAATTCAAGAGTAAGATGTCTGATTATTATTTCATTTATACAGATGGTTCCAAGGATTTTTGTTCTGTTAAATCTGCATTTTATGATTCTCATTCAAATTACACAAAATGTATAAAATTAAGTTCTTTTTGCAGCATATATACAGCAGAGTGTTATGCATTATATCAAGCATTATCTTATGTAAATAGCAATTGTGTAAATAATATAAATATAATGTTAGTTTCTGATTCTAAAAGTGTATTAATGGCTTTGAGTAAAGGTGCATTGCTATCATTTAAAAACAATTATATATTATATAATATTAAGGAGATATTAGATGAACTAAACATGAAATGTGTAAATGTAGAGTTTGTGTGGGTTCCCTCACACAGTGGCATATTAGGGAACGAAATTGCTGATTCAGTGGCACGGGCAGAACACGATGAAGACCATACCGATTGTTTCAAAGTTCCTTTCACCGATTTCTATAGTCACTTTAGAGAAAAAGCAAATAATTTATGGAAGGACTACTGGAAATTAACCTTAGAAACAAAGGGCAAGTGGTTTGCTAGCATTCAAAAGGATTTACCAAGCAAACCTTGGTATCACAAACGTAAGCAGTACCTTGGGAGAAGCTTTTATACTATTATCTCACGAATGCGAATTGGTCATTGTTTGGTTCCAGCTCATCTCCACAGGATCCATATACTCCCCGATTCTAATTGTCCCCATTGTCATCAAGAGAATGCCGATCTTCAACATCTTATAGAAAATTGTGTAGCCTTTAGCATGCAACGTTTAATTTTAGCCTCAGACATCAGTGACATTGACAGTTCTAACGATATTCAAAGTGTTCCCCGCCGCCTACAAGACTTACTTTCCAACTCCGATTATTTTCTTCCTCTATTTAAATATATTATAAATACTGTGCAAAAACTTTAAGTTTATTGTATAATTTGTTATTTGATTCTGTGTGTGCATAAATTATTGTTTAGCTTAAACTTAATGTAATGATGTCTAATAATTAGCCTATTATTGTCAATTACATTTACATAAATTATCATTTAAATAGGTAGGTAGCCTAAACTTAATGATATGTCTTTATTTAGCCAGATTTAGTATAAGAAAACCAAAGAAAACTATGTATGCGACTGAAGGACTTGTATCCATGGTCATGAATAAAAATTATTAAAAAAAAAAAAAAAAAAAATATCTTCCAATCAAAGTTGCTCAAAAGGTAAACAATGAAGCTGAATAACTAAATTATTCAATAATTAACTTTTTACATAGACATTGGCACACAAATATAATTAACTGTAACAATCGTTTCCTTTCCTTCGTTTTGTTTACCTTTTGGGCAACTTTGATTAAAAGATACTAAATACAAAATACTGATTGGAAAATTTTGTTAAACAACATGTACATAACAGCTAAGATAACATTTAAGTACAGTCTTTAATTAAAAAAATAGTTGCTAATGGTTTTTATTTTGCATTTTTTGCCATAATAATTATTCTAGAATAGCCTACAAGATGCTCTCGTAAGAAATGCTCTCCCCTGTAATGTTAAAGAACGTAACCACTGAAACTCGATACGATAAAAATTTTTTCATTATGTCAGCTGCGGTAATGCTTTCTATTCATCCGCCATAAAAAAAATTGCGTCTAATAAAGCGGAAATAGATTAAAAAACCATAAAGGCTTTACTTATCACATTTCAGTTGTTTATTTGTGAACATCGGTTTTAACCTTGAAGTTGGAAGACAGAAAAAAAAATTGGATGATCAATATTGCACATGCGTATACGCGTAAGTGGTGTTATTATCGAGAGCGGCGGCGTGCTTAATTATTATCTTAATTAGGGGAGACAAACATGAGATGATGCGGGAAAGTAATATTTATTTTCAATTAAACTGATTTCTTTATAATTATGCTAGTTCTAGAAATCAATGTCCTTAATAAAAATTATTATTTTCAATTAATAAAAGGATTACATTGATGTCTTTGGTGAATAAAATTGAGAATGATAATATGTATACTATGTTTTTAATCGGTAGAAAAATATATTATTCTTTTTCCATTTAATATATCTCTTTAAATAAAATTATTGTCTAAGTATTATTTTATTCTTATTTTACTATTCGATAGCAGTTAAAATTTATCAATATTTTGCACCAGATCAAAAAACATTAAATGAAAAATGTTTGATGTAAATTTTACATACCTACATAAAATAGAATTATATAGTATAGAATACTTTTTTTATTTGCATAATGTAGTTTCATTTAGATTTCGCATTTTATTATTTAACCAGAATGTTTGGAAATATTTATGTTACAGCTTAGTTAAACCCAGTAAAACTATTTACTTTTAAAAATATCTATAATTTATCACATTTTCTGAAATATCCCTTACTTAGCTTATATACTTTAACATTTATTTATTGAACAATATAGACAAACATAAATAATTATAATTGATAAAATATCAGTCTGAAGCTTAAAAAATCATCAGCACATTAACTATTTAAATCTCACATTGATAATATCGTTAGCACCTTGATTTCTTTTAGTAAAGATTACTTTTGCATAAAAAATATGCGTCTTATAGTAATTTATAAACACAATAATCACAAAAAAGAACTTAAACAAAATTACATAAAATACTTTACAATATTCCATTTAAAGTTTTGGAAAAATACGTAGGTATCTTTCAATCAAAGTTGCCCAAAAGTCAAACCAAAAAAGTCGACTCACACATTTATTTTTTTAATTAATAATCACACTTTTTACATAGACGTTTTTACATAAACATAATTAAATGTAATTATAAAATTGCTGTCTGTTTTATTGATTTCACTTTGACCACAAAACATACATAAAGAGATTAAAAACTAACTTCGTTTTTGTTTGAACTTTGATTGAAATATACTTTAAATATCATTTAATTCTTAATAAAAAGTATCTATACAATACTTGATCTGTATTTAATCAAATTATTGTCTTATAAACTATATTTTTATTTTATTTTAAACACTAGGGACACATAGGTAATTATCCTTTTTATGAAATTAAATACTGCTTTCGATTTAAAATCGTTGTTTTCAGTTGACAATTAGGTCTTAATTGAGATATTCCATTTGCACCAACATGCCCATTGAAATTCCCCTTAATAATAAAACGACAGATCAAATCAGCTAGAACGTCAAAAGGCAAGATAGAAACCATCATCTTAACTACCTATCATCTTGAAAAATAAGTTTCAAGGAGTCGTATCGGAAGCCTCGCACTGTACCTACACGGGTGCATAGCAAAGCAACGTGTATGGGGACTTAAGCCCAGGATCTTCGAGCGACTATGCCCGGCGTGTGAATAGCAGAAGCGGGCGCGCCTTTTCGTTATATAATGAGGTTTATAAAACAATATAAATAAAAAAAACTAGCAACAGAATAATTTTGACACAGAGTTAACAATGTCATTTACAATTTTTTATTTTTTTTCTAAGAAAACTTTAAAAATAATCTAAAAGTACCGTAAATACGTATCTTTGATTTTTTTTCATGGTCGAGAAAAGTATCAACTACCGTGTTTATGTATTTTTATTGCAGAGATTCTATATGTTATAAAATAAATAATTAATTATTGTATTCATTATTCACTTCTAAAATCGCAAGACTCGTGAAATATCGCTCTTTTAAAAGATATGGCGAGATTTGATAAGCTTGTATCGAAAACCTCAGCTTATCCCTTCGGGGATTACTATATTGAGCGGAGAATGTTTAAAATAAAAGAAAAAGTTTCAACCTATAATTAATTATATCATTTGCACAGGGGACTATAAACGACTGTCCGAATTGATTCATGAATCAAAATTCATACCGAGGAATTGTAGAGAGGAAGACCTAGGCGAACATTATTCGACCAATTTAAGAGCGTTTTCTTTAGAAAGGCTAGGGCAGAAGTACCCGAAATAAACGAGCATATATTAATACTTACTATATATATACTTACTATATCATATAGAAAGAAATGTTTAAGGATCGTAGTTGGTAAGTGGAAAGAAGTAATCTCTTGCTTTACTCCTATGGGAACAAGACGTGATTAAATGTTTGTATGTTCACTAAGTTAGAAAAAAAGTACTGTTTATTACGAATATCGCTTGGCTTATAGTGTGCCCGGTGCATGGCAACAGGTACGCACCCTATAGACGATAATATTAGGCGAATCCTATTAATCTTATTAGGGGATTCAGGAGAAATTATTTAGTATATATTATAACACATGGGGAATGTCACGATTTAAAATACGTTTCTACCTAACTAAAAAATATGATATTTTACAAAACTTACGACATTTTATGTGTACCTAATTCATTATTAACTTCTTGAATAACTTGACGTTAATTCAAATGTCGAATAATAATATGATAATATTAAAGACCTATTATCAAGTTTTCCATTTTGTATCATAATGGGCAACTTTATTTGAGTAAGTACCTCCTAGTGTGGTTTGGGTTAAAATAATTAGACCCACTTGTATGATCAAAAGTTTGCTCCTTACCCCAGGGCAAATATGCAAACCCTGGGTTAGGCTAATTTTTAGTCCTATCGCAATTCGGCAACTTTATTGGAGTATCTCCTAGCGTGGTTTGGGTTGAAATAATTAGACCCACTTGCATGATCAAAAGTTTGCTCCTTACCCCGGGGCAAATATAGAGGCAAACCCTGGGTTAGGCTCATTTTTCGTCCTATCGCAATTTACTTACATCATTTGTTATCTAAGATCTGTTGCTTTATTTTTCAATACCCAGCATTTTCATGAACTTTGTTTCCCAAATGCTTTAATTCAAGTTTTCAAGGATATTTCAAGTCTATCACCTCCTAGGTAAGGTTCAACTCATAAATCTTAATTTCAGAACATGTTCACTTTGACGGTGGCTGTGTCGAGCTCTCGCTTCATGGTCTCCAGCTGCTCGATGTCCTGGACGGAGGTCTCGCATTTTTGCACCACCAGTGAGTGGTAGAAGTGTATCGCGAAAGCCACGAATACTATTAACACTGAAAATTGAAAAAAATAGGTAGCTATTATTCATTTTGTCTTACAAAAAGGTAGAATATCCCTTAGTCAGTGAAGTGGCTGAAATGAGCCGAAACACAAAATAGATTTTCTATTATGTCTACAAACGTCACAGACGATGAGAGTTATGTAGGTAAAAAGGATTCTCATAATGTTCTATGAAGCAAGTAGCTATTGCGAATTTTCTTCTTCATTGATTTTTTTTATGCAATGGAAGTTTACCGACAAAAAGGTCAAAAATTAAAACTGACAATGGAATCTTAATTTACAAAAATAGTGCTCATTACAAGATGTAGATGAATTTTTGTACCTGGTATAACAATGACAGTGGCCGCCGTGGCTGCAGCGAAAGAGTAGTCCCAAAACTTCACCCAACATAGTATCGCTATCTCTACCAGGAATAGGAACAAACCTGAAAATCAAAATAAAAATAAATTTATATAAAATACGGGGTAAATTTCTCATTCTTCACTCTATCAATCTGAAAGAATCTGCCTGAAAGTTGCTCCAGTGATAGAGAAGTTGAGAGAAAAGCGGCTGTCGTGGTGTGGACATGTTTTGAGGAGAGAGAATGAGCATGTAACGAGAAGAGTTATGAATATGAGAGTGGATGGTAATGCAGGGAGAGGAAGACCAAAGAAGAGATGGATAGATTGTGTGAATGAGGACATGGCTAGAATGGGAGTGAATGTTGATATGGCGTGTGATAGGGGAGAGTGGAGGAGAAAGACTCGTTGCGCCGACCACAAATGAAATTGGGAAAAGGGCTGGATAATGATGATGACGGGGTAAATTTCTGTAAAAAACACTATTTGTACGTCGTCCTCAGCCTATATACGTCCCACTGCTGGGCAAAGGCCTTCCTTATGGAGAAACATATTTTGTACTCTATTTCACTATTTGTACAGCAGTCAATAAATGTCTGTGTCGTCAATATAATTATATTTACTATGAAACCATCAATATTTAAATTTTAGAAATGGTCTTCTATTCATTATGAACTCAATAAAGATTCTTCATGAAAGGTTTGTCTCCAATGCTGTCAACGTAACGCTTTCTCAGGATTTTTTGGGAATTTGCTTGTAAAGCCCATTACATGCCATTCCATTTTTAACTGCCTCTCTGCTCTAGTGGTTCACACCATAGAGTGTTGATCTGGAGGTCCAGGTTCGAGTCCCCATGGGGGCAGAAGTTTTTCTGTTCTGTTTGGTTGGTGGTAGGGCTTCTAAGCCCGCCTGGCTAGCTACCACCGTCTTACCTAAATTTGTCGCCATAATAACAATGTTTTAAACATTTTTGTGTTCCGGCAATCAGAGGTAAGATAGTCAGTTCTTCAGTTGTTGAAGATTACAGGTGAAACTTGCTTCTACCTTCGGCCTTATCGTCACTTACCATCAGGTGAGATGAAGGCTAAGAGCTTACCTATCATTTGTAAAAAAATAGCAATTGTTATAAATAATTGAAAGGCATTTTATACAGCAACTCACCTAAAACAGTGCTAAACGCCCACGCAAGCTCTATGAAGCCTCTCATTCTCTCATGTGGCGAATCTCTCAGCGCTCTCGCTGGCCCTCCAGGGGTTTCCATCTTGCTGACTGCGTCGATATTAGGCAATAGGTACGTGGAGATCATTAAGGCGAATATGTGTACAGCGACGAGTACAGTAGTGCACACAGCAAACATGACAAACAACCATTCCGGCACGTTTGTCGGCTCATTGATTTGCAGCTCCACCATCGCTACCATGGCGAAACCTGTGGGGAAGATTTTGAAGGTTACAGGCACAAACCAACTATAAACACTACACGAAGCCACCAAAACACGATACGGCAAAATAATGTTTTGATATGATCTGTCAAGATACGTAAAAAATCCGGCCAAGGGTGTGTCGGGCCACGCTCAGTATAGGGTTCCGTAGTTTTCCATTTCGTAAAATTTATCAAAAACTGTTCAACCCATCAAGTTTAAAATAATTTTCCTAGAAAGCACTTATAAAGTTTTACTTATGAGAATTTTTTCATATTTTTTGAAATTATGGTTCAAAAGTTTCAAAAGTTCAACATTTTTTTAACTTTTGGAGCGATTATTTCAGAAAATATAAATTTTGTCGTAAAATGTTAGAAAACCCCTATTCATTTTTGAATAGCTATTCAACGATATATCACACGTTAGGGTCCAGAGGAAAAAAAATCTGTCCCTACATTACGTGTATGGGCACCCCCCCCTAATTAAATATTTTATTCCACTTTTAATTTGTGCACTTTTTCGGCGTTATAAATATACATATTTATTCAAAATTTCAGCTCTCTAGTGCTAACGGTCAGATTAACCGCGGACGGACAGACAGACAGACATGGTGAAGCTAGTTTACTACGGAACCCTAAAGAGCATTTCGAGAGGCTGGTACCTATATCTAAAGCTCTGATTAAGAACCTACAGGGCATTCTATAGTAATTTCAACCAAAGTATTTTCGCAGTTTTGTGATCATAGTAAGTTAAATCAATTGAGATGGATAGCAATTGTTAGAGTTAATTATATTTATGTGCCAATGTCCGTGTAAAGTGTGATGATTATGGATTATCAAATTCGGTGAGTCAACTTAAATGTTTATCTTTTGGGCTACTTTGATTGAAAGATACAATAAAGAAAGGGAAAGTTCACAGTGATATGAGAGATTTTTTTCGTTTAGTCGTAATTATCATATCTCGGTGGCTATGCTAGAGGGGTCGTGCTAAATAGAATAAAGTTAAAATAAAATTGAGTGCACGGAAGTTGAGACGGACGGGACTACTTGTTCAAGAGGCCGCGGGAACCGCGGGGTATATCCCACCGCCTACTGTACCACTGACTGAATAAAACTTATGGTACAGTTCATTGTGAATATCGCATGCCTTACATTGTGCCCGGTGCATGGCAACAGGCTCATCACCATAACACCACCACCATTAACATATCTGGCGAAATTTGGGGGTTAACACATCTGCCTACCCCTTCGGGGAAAAAGGCGTGATGTTTTATGTTATCTTATTATTTTGGTTACCTGAGAGCAGTTCAGAAGTGGTGGCGGTAGCTTTGAGCTTGGCACGCGACATGTGAAGCCTCCGCCATGACAGTCCGTCGGACGCGCCGGCTGCTGGGCCCTCTTCGGCCCATCCGGACGAAACCGGCATTGCTAACGCTACTTCGCTTACACTCTGGAAAAAAGAGAAAGAGGGAAAGAAGACTTGTTAGTGTTTATTTTTGTGTAGAGGTTAGTAAAATGGAGAATAAAATTTGAATCAGACTTCTTGTGGCACATCTGTCAAAAATATACGTAATTTGGTCCATCCATCGTTTTACACCCAACATACAGGGGTGTTTCGGTGGCGCACAGCTCACTAATTTAAATTCTACAATGAGTGGGCAGTGCGCCACCGAAATGCAAAATTCAAGCTTCATATTGGCCAGTGCATAACGTTAAGCCTAAGCCTCCACGAAAAATAGCCCGATAAGACCAAAACTATCATCAATCTTTATTTTGTGATGTTTTATGATGAATTGAAAATAATTTTGTTTCGCACTACAGCGGTTTCAATTTCGGTAGCCCAAGACTCTTGGAGCCACCGAAATTAAAAATTCTGTCGTGGTAAACGTTAATTACTGGGTCTTGGATATTACTTTCTGTACCAACCTTAATAGACTGACTACACTGGCACGGGCTCTGCAGGTACCCCGGGCTCAGCAGCACCGTGGTAGCTGTGGATCGGCTGGTCATGATGCCGTTGGGGGTAGCACACCCGTTGGGGCTCGCCCCGCCCTTCGGGCACACGTAGTCAAGGCTGTGAGGTGGAGTGATCGAGATTGTGGGGCTGTCTGTTACATTCGCCTTGAATCTGGAAATATTGAAAATTCATTTTCACAAGCTACACAGATATTTTTTCATAGTACCTAGAGTAATGAATGCCATCCACTCATATTAGGACTACGGCCATTCAAATTAAATTTATTATTATTTTATTAAGTATTTTCAAAACCAGATTTTTCAATTGTCCTCAGCCTATATACGTCCCACTGCTGGGACAGGCCTTTCTCATGGATAAACACACATGAGGAGTATGGGCCGTAACACCACCACGCTGGCCCAATGCGGGTTGGTGGGTAGAAACGGTCACAAATGCGTCCGGGACCAACGGCTTAACGTGCCTTCCGAAGCACGGAGGAGCTCGAGATCACAAAGTCTTGGTCACCCATCCACGTCCTGACCATGGCGAAGGTAGCTTTGTTTTCTATCGAAGCCAAAGCACACTGACCGCTACGCCACCGAGCTCCTCCTCCCGAGCTCGATTTTTCAATTACCTATTAATTAATTAGGTACCCAGAGATTATGAAAACATACAAAATGCCATGGCAGCACTAGCAAGCAACACTGCGACTTTACTATTGTCCGTCCGTCCATCCTATCTTGCTTTTTTTTTCAATAGTAAATTAATGTTGGCATTAATCTGCATATAGCCCTAAGTTACAAAGAACGAACATTGGTTTAACAACTGCAAGAAAGTATTATTTAAACTGAAATCTGCTATGGTATAGATTAAGGTCCACTTGCAGGAAATTCAATTCGAGATTTAAAACTAGATTTAGTAATTTTATGTCATTTTTACTATGGCTAAAATGTCAGAAAATTCTAAATCGAGTTTTAAGTCTCGATTTAAATTTCCTGCAAGACAACCTAAAACAAGAGTAGACGAATGTTAATAAATAAATTATTTGTTATACAATATTAGAAATGCACTGCACTACTAATGCAAAGCACAAACCTGTCTTTATAAAAGTATTAAATATATTAATTGGATAGTTACGTAACCAATGTTAGTTTACTCGTCTCACATTGGCGCTACTTCAACACTTATTAATTATTTTATATTTATTTTAATACACTATACACATAAAGCATTAATTATCACACAAACACATAAAATAATTATAATCATTGAAAATCATCAGACAAATTAATGTAAATGTCTTTTTTATCACGTGTACCCACATTTTAATTGAAAGCTTATATTAGGTAGGTTAGGCTTACGAATTTAACCATTGAAATAAATAACAATTTTAGAGCTTATTTATTATTTTAGAGATAAATTACTTAGAATTTATTGATAAATGTGTTGTGCGCTTCGTGAGATGTGTGTACATAAAATAAAATGTTTTCATTACTCATTAAGATTAAAAACAAACTTCTTTTCCAGGCTGTGTTCAGTGGAAAAATCTAGATTGGTGTTTCACGATTGTTGAGGTCGCTATAGCAACGAAAAATAACTGACTTGTCATTATTGTAAAAATTTTAATGTAAGCAATTTTCGGGCACTAATATATTTTTATTAATCTACAAACGTTTTCTTTGTGTAGACTAGTGCTCGATAGTTATTTTAGGGACAATTTCGGACCATAAAGATGGAACCGAGTCCCAAACATGTGGCGACCGTAAAATGGAATTTGAACTCTGCGAAAAGGCAACGGCTTGTTCGGCGACACACATTGACGATTTACATCAACAAAGCTAAGGAAATTTTGGAGGATGATGGTGAGTCTGCCGACAGTTCGAGCCTTGAAAGGATATTACGTAGTCTCGCAACTGCCGGATTGGCACTCGACAAAATAAATGAAAACCTACAGGAAATTTTGTCCACTTCCCATATTTCAGAAGATAAGATTATGGATATTTTAGACCTGGAAGGTAGTGCGGAACACCAGCTAGATTATCAACGTTTGAAATATAGACTAAAGGAGGTTTTAGAGGCACGTGGATATAATTATGAGGACAGTTATTCACAATTTAGCTTGGTTGAGGAGAAGCTTCAGTTGACTGACAGCTTTGGTGACACTTCTAAGCCGCGAGAGCCGGCGATAGCGTGTGTGGCTGCTGCTGAAGAGCGAAAACTGTCATCGAAGCACGTAGAATGTGAACCATCCATAGGTTCAAGTATTAGCTCTCAATGTGTATGCACGACATCTAAGATTTTAGAGCTAGAAGAAGAGGATGACAGCGGGCATTGTTTTCATCATCGTGCCGTAATGGAGACTGATTTTCGGAAGCGGTCTGTAGGCTTACCAGGCGATAGTTTAGATGGAACTGACCGCAAGTATTTACTATTTTTCTGGTTTAACGAAGATAGACAGTCGCAGTTTATGTACCAGCGTCTTCGTGCATATTATGAAATTGATTGGCATTTAATGGTACTTGTGAGTCCTTGGTGGGGAGGATGGTGGAAGCGTATGATACGCGTGATAAAAAAAAAACTTCTTTGCCAGATGGGAAAGCCTTTCATGCGAGAGTCTGAGATAAGAGAAGACCTAAAGTCACGTTTCGTAATACCCCTTGGAATTAGATTAGATTGTGTTTGTGATGTTGTTTGTTATTTTTGTTTTAACTATTAGTGTATAATTTTATTTGTTTTTTATTTTGCGTCTCGGAGGATGTTGAGGTCGCTATAGCAACGAAAAATAACTGACTTGTCATTATTGTAAAAATTTTAATGTAAGCAATTTTCGGGCACTAATATATTTTTATTAATCTACAAACGTTTTTCTTTGTGTAGACTAGTGCTCGATAGTTATTTTAGGGACAATTTCGGACCATAAAGATGGAACCGAGTCCCAAACAACGATGTACTTACACTATTTTAATGTCTGTCATGTCAGCCTGCGCGCACGACCCCAATGGTTGATAACAGAAGATGAAAATTGTGCTTTACATTGTAAGTATTTTTCTGTCATAACTTGATAAGAAAAATGTTATATATACTCCTTAGTGGCTCAGAGTAAACAGAACTGGAGTAGCCATTAGTCAATTTCTCAAACATTTTTTTCTGCCATTTCTTGCGGGGGGTGAGGTTACCACTACACTCAAAGCCAGCCGTTTTTACAAATGCACACATGCATAATTCGACACACAATTTAAATTTTACGCACACACACGCTTAAAATAGTCACGTGGGGTGTGCGTTTTGACAACGTCACAGCCGCACTCCCAACGAGACTAGCGTTCCAAATTTGAAATCGTAGAATTCTAAAACATGAAATAATGAAGTAAATAATCATGAAATCTTTAAAAATTATAATTACAAATAAAAGGTGACACCATCTTTTAGCATACTCGATGTTTTCTATTTATTTTTACAACAAAAAACAGCACAGGCAGGCATTTTTGCGGGAGCTCTGTTCGCCGCAACGTTTACAATGTTATGGCTGTCAAAATGGCGGCTCAACTAGTTTTATTAAACGTGCAAGCATCCGATGCTTGTGCATTTGGCAGAGGGGAATGTTAGACAAAGGCTACTCCAGTTCTGTTTACTCTGAGCTTAGTGGTAATATTAAAGATTATTGTTTTTGGTTCCCGGACTGACTGGTGTTGTCAGTTCGTATGTATGGCAGTTGAAAATAAAGTACTGAATCTTTTCTGAAACATTTATTTTAAATTATAACAGGCAATGATTTTTATATAATGTTATGGATGTGTGGTTTTTTATTATTTAGGTAAAATAATTATTGTAAGTAGATTGACAAAGAAATATCATGTTAATTGTCATGTTTTCTTCTATTAGATTTTATATTATTGCCTATAAAATTATATAGGTAGTAGTTAATTTTACTCAGAATTTTATTGACAGCTCATGTAAAATTCGGAACTAGAACTATATGAATATGATAATATAGCTATATGATACCATTACACAAACATAGTAACAATACACAATGAAAGTAGCACATAACGTTATTTTAAATAATTTTGTTCGGTCCTCTGGAAAAGGAAGCAAAGAAAACCTAAAAATGTACATACCCACTACAATTGCACGCCAATCTAATTACTGGTAGGATATTCGGCAATGAATGTTAATAATTAGATCTATGGAAGCAGAAGGAAATAGGTTCATTACATACCCTTCTTCTTAGCCACAAACATACGTTCTCCGATGCAATTATAGCCTTGGGAAAAAATTGCTGAAAAGCCGAGAAGTCTTACTTTGGAAGACTGGCAAAGGCAAAGCTTGCCAAAGATATTGATAAGGGTCTATTCCTTTATTCGTCCTCAGATCCTCAGCCTATATACGTCCCACAGTTGAGCACAGGCCTTCCTCATGGAGAAACACTTAAGGAGTATGGGCCGTAACACCACCCGGCTGGCCCAGTGCGGGTTGGTGGGTAGAAACGCCTGCAATACCGACCGGGATCAACGGATTAACGTGCCTTCCGAAGCATGGAGGAATTCGAGATTACAAAGTTTGGTCACCCATCCAACGCCTGACCATGGGAAAGGTAGCTTTGTTTCCAATATCGTAAGCCAAAGCGTACTAACTACAACACCACCGAGCTCGATTCCTATAAAACCCAATTATACATTTTGTAATAAGTTAAAGACAATATTAATAGACATTAGAATGAAATGCAATTTCACAACAATTACTCTAATAGAACATCGACGTTACAGTCAACAAATGTTAATAATTAGTTCTACGGAAGCAAAAGGACATCAGTTAATGATTACTTACCCTCTTGTTAACCACAAACATACTTGACGAGCTATGGAAAAATATGAGTCTTACTTTGGATGACTGTCATAGCTCGGCGGTCTGCCAAACATGGGGTAAGGGTCGGTCTGGCCGAGGCTCTTGGGGCGCACGGTGCGCGCCCGCGACCGCTCGTAGATGTGGTCGGACGTGTGGTACCTTTGGAGCGACCGCGGCTTCGCCTTCCCGCTCGGTGGCGTCTGGGTACACTGGTCCACTCGACTCGCCTCCTCCACGCTCGTCACGAAGCTAGCTTCGGATATCTGGAAGGAAAGATGTAAGAGTTTAACCTTTTTGTTCACAAACATATATTGGGTCCTTACCTATGAAATTGGTGTTTTTATTCTGTCTTAGCAATTTGTCCGTAACTATTAAGTTTCAGAACATTCTTATAAAATAATTGCCTCTTCTAAAAATAGACCATATATTTGAGCTCGTATTATTTAATTTGATAATTTTTTGTAAGTTTAATTGTGTTAAAATTAGACACAAAGGCAATTATTTTTAACTGCCTCCCGAATACATCA
This sequence comes from Parapoynx stratiotata, assembly GCA_910589355.1. Taxonomy (NCBI): domain Eukaryota; kingdom Metazoa; phylum Arthropoda; class Insecta; order Lepidoptera; family Crambidae; genus Parapoynx; species Parapoynx stratiotata. Next base: position 5,300,169 of record OU342479.1, read on the forward strand.
TTTGATTTGCATTAACATAAAACGATTAATAATTTTTATCAAGCGTGTTCACACACATATTGCTTAAGCTTGTCTAATGATAGATTCCAAATATTATTATCTCTGGATTTGTCGTTGTGAAGAAAACTGAAAAAATGTTAGTATGGAAAATGCAGAATTCCCCAAAATCTCCATACAAAACACCAATTTGATATGTAAGGACCTAATATATAGTCCGCACTACTCCGCACGAGCTCTCGAGTATTTTATTTCGTCTGTTGAGTTTGATGACTAAAATGGACTTGAATATTTAGAGGATGCTTGAAAATGTTGTGGATGGAATCGTTTCCTTATTTTAGGAGCTCCGTGGCGTAGTGGGTAGTCCGCTTTGGCTTTCGATATCAAAAACAAAGCTACCTTCGTCATGGTCAGTCCTTGGATGGTTGACCAAAACTTTGTGATCTCAAACTCCTCCGTGCTGACGTTGGTCCCGGTTGCTATTGCAACCGTTTCTACCCACCAACCCGCATTGGGCCAGCGTGGTGGTGTTACGGCTCACTCTTCTCATGTGTTTCTCAATTAGGAAGGTCTGTAATATTTTGTCCACCAGTATTTTACGGAGAAGAATTTACCATTCTCATAGTTTTATCAAAGTGATATTAATGATCGTCATTCTCATTACCGACCCGAAAAAAATGCATATTTTGTGGCCTTTGAGATTGGTTGACGAATTTACAAGAAAAAAGTGCCTACCAGAGCGAGCGGTTAGCAAACTCACAAGAAATTTTGAAGCACAGAAAAAGTTCACCCACCTAAGACCCAACCATGGCGAAAGCCAATTTTAAGCGACTTCTGCACTCAGAAATCTTTCATTTTATTAACAAACTTATTCACAACATAGCTAAGTCAATATTAACTGTCAATCACTGTTAACTATACAATCACAAGAAATACTAAAAATTGCTCTCGATAAAAAGTTCACGTTATAATGAACACGCGACAACGCCTCCTATCGAACCGCCGCACGCTATAGGCGAATGCGTCAAACAAAATGCACGCTGATCAAACGAGCCATGACATTGTCAAGATGATTGTGGGAAACAGACATAAAACAGTAATTTTGTTCTGATTGCATGAGGTTTAGTGACGATTACCTCACCATTGACATTGCCCGCAAAATGAGATATTAGACAGTACCAATCATATGAAGCTGTGCTTATAAGGCCTCTGCACACACAGCAGCACAGTTTATGAACGCAACCGACACGTGCGTTAACATTTTACTATTGATGTTAAATCCCTTAGGATGAGTTCAAATAAATATATCGAAAATGTTAGGTAGTTAGGCCATATTAACCAAAAGGTTAACAAAAAAGCCGACTCACCGAATTTGGTATTTAATAATTACACTTTATGGACATTGGCACGTAAATATAATAATAATACCAGTAATAATTGCTGTCCGTTTCAATTGATTTCACTTAGGTTGTTGTTTTGTGATGAAAGTACCTACTTAACTTTCATCACACATTGATTGAAAGATACTATACGTTTTAATTTCTTGACATAAGACATTATCTTCAATTAAAGGAAGTAGTCGCGTATAAAAGGGCAGGAGTCAGACAAAATTAGAAAATCGAAATAAAATTAAATTCAATGCTAACATTCGCTAAGCTCACTTAGTTCCCACTGGTAGTCATAGCTATGTTGCTGGCGACGTCTTTGCTAAGATTTTTCTGTTTAGTGACTTTTGATAATCATGCTTACTACGCCGCCTATTTAGCACTCTTCGTCAGATCGCCTCGGTCTCCAACGTTTCGTCTTCCGATGAACAGAGAATGTACGCATCAATAATTAGACAGGAGTCCAAAAACGTGTGATAAGGCTTTAAGTCAGATGCAGTCACTAGTATTGCACTGGTAATTTCTTAATTAACTTTTACGACTGTTATTAGCTAGGGTAAGGTGGCTATCAAGATTCGTTACAGTTATTCAATGTTGGTCAGTCAGTGGTAGGTTCAGTCACGTGCAAGAATATGTGCACACTTGACATTTGAATTTACATTTACATATTATACACATTTTTTGCTAGTGACTGTAAACATTTAAATGATGACGGTCTCCGTGGTTAATTGAATTCAACTGGTTACAAGGAGACACCGTCTCTGAGGTTCCGGATGCGACTCCCGGTTGGGACAGATGTTCTTGAAATCAATGCGATTTGTTCAATTTCTTTATTCAATAAAAATATAATAAATACTCGCACATACATACACTATACATTACCGTATCGAAAGATACATACAGTCACAATAATTAACACAAATATATAAACATAAATGGGGAGCTGTACCCAAAGCCACCACGCTAGTCTAATGCAGATTGGTAGTCGAAATCGAGATGCAGAAGAATTATGAGTTCTCCTCATGACAAGAGGAACTCGCGATCACAATATTTTAATTACCCATCCAAAATCCAACCGTGGCAAAATATACTTTGTTTTCTAGTACGAAGCCAAAGTTTTTACCGCCGAGCACCTCGAGTTATTCACAAAGAGATTGTTACGATAACTTATTAAGTGTGTCGCATTATCACACAATCGTTTTAGTATGGCTGTAGTCTGGCACTGGACTCTGGCCACTTATACTTAGTCAACTATCGGTTCAAGAATTTGAGACGGAAAATCACATTCCAACTCGCTCTGTTTCGTCGTCCTCAGATTAACTTCCCACTGCTAGGCACAGGCCTTGCTTGTGGAGAAACAGGAATATGGACCGTAAACCACCACCACGATGGCCCAATGCGGGTTGGTGGGTAGAAACAATAGCAATAGCGACCGGGACCAAAGGCTGAACGTTCCTTCCGAAGCACGGAGGAGCTAGAAGATCACAAAGTTTTGGTCACTCTCCACGGCGAAGACATTTTTGTTTTCGAATGAATGCTCTCTGGTTCTCTCTGATCCACCTTAATAAAATATTACAGGCAAAGTGATCCTGTGATTCGTTCATTAAAAATAATTTGAACTCTTGAGATCCAAGCGAACGCGACGTTCGCGGAAAATAGACTTTTCTCTTGTGTCTCGTTCAGATTTCAATTATATTTCTATTATTTAACGGTTTATTGTACTCAAAACTGAAATGTAACCTACACAAGAAATGAATGCAAAATTTAGGGCTTATTGTAAATAAATAATAAATCAATATCTTCACATTCACACCGTTTCAACTAGCCCCATTTTAAGCAACTAATGCTACTTGTGTTACGGACACTAGATGACGGATATTTAATAGATATATACATATAAATATCCTGAATATAATTATATATAAACATCCAAGACTGGAGAACAGATGCCTGAATTTATCATCATCAAAACATCTGGGTTCGATCCCCGGTGGGGGCGAACCCAGAACTCGAGATGGCGACGCCTTGAGACCGGCATACAGATCACTCGACCACGGAGGTCGCCAAATTATTTCTATAAGAAATTTATTCCTACTTTAAGAAAGCTTGGAGAAAAACTGAAACATACAGACTGACTTATAGGACTAGGTATTGTGGTATATCAAAGATAGATTTTATAGGGTAATTAATGCCAAAAACTCGTAGATGCTACGTACGGTACAGATTGCTATTATAGTTACTACGTGCTACGGTTGGCGTTTACTTGCCCTGTGCTCTCATAAGAACACCGCATTATGTGTCGGGTTTTTATCACGCTCAACTGTCAAAGTTCTATGTATTTTGACAACTGAGATAAATAAACGATAAACATCAAATCGCGCTGCCCATGCTGCTTAATTTTTTTAAGTAAACTATCTTTGGATTTTTCGTCAGGTAAAAAATTGTAGATCACATTTAAGGATTTTCTATAGTGTCTGATAACAGACATAAGCTTGCCCCTATTTCGTGAGATCAACAAAACAAAGTCGGGGACATAAAAACACAATAATTAAAGATGCATTATCGTGTTTATTTTAACTAAGAATTATCTTGGCTTAAGGCCATAAATGACACGTTCTACCTTACGCACAAATAATAGTTATAGGTTTGTCTTTAGTTCTCGAGGAAATTATCATATATTTAAAAAAAATCTATAAATATAGCAAATATGGATATTATTTATTACAAGGATGTCACAAGGAAATTTTAAACAACTTACATTTAACTTCAAGGATTTTTATTAAAGACTGTATTTATTTCAATTAAACCAAAGGCTTTTTAATACATATAAACGCCATAGCCTTATCTTTATAATTGTCGCCTGAGTAACAATAATTTGAACGTTAATTTACTTATAACAGCTACTCATTCCACAAGGCTGCGTTTACACCAGAACTATGGTATGTAGCTAGAAAAATGAACCAGAAAGATTGCTGTCTAACCAGTCACTCAAAATTAAGAAATGTATTGCATTATTCTCTCCATACTAAGAAGGATCAAGGAAAATAATCGTAGTGCGAAATGGTGTTTATCACGTTTTTATCACACCGAAAGTGTCAAATTCCGTAGTATTTTGACAGTCGAAAGTGATTAAAACCTGAAATATATTAAAATGCAGTGTTTATGCTAAGAGGACTGGCTGTTGAGCTTTTTTGGCTGTTTTCGCATATAATTCTCAGGTCATCGACTCAACGACCCGTAAATCCTGCTTTCGTCATCCTTATCATCTAAACTTACATAGACAAAAAAATAGAAATACAACATAATCATATTAGGCAGAGGTGTTATCTTTTGACACCTACATTTTGCTTGATATATTTAATTGCCTCGGTGGTGCAGCGGTTGTGTATACGACTGCTGCGCAGAGGTCTCGGGTTCGATTCCCGGGTCGGACCAAATGTTTGTACGATCTGCAAATATTTGTTTCGAAGTTTGGATGTTTTCTATGTATAGTAAGTATGTATTTACAAAAAAAAAAGTATATAAGTATTCTATCAGTTAATCTAGTTTTCATATTACAAGCTCTGCTTAGTTTGAGGTTAGATGGCGTTGTGTGTTTAGATGTCCTACAATATTTAAAAAAAAAAAAATATAGAAATCAGCCTGTAACAGGGGACGAGCCTGTAGTGTAGTCATGCACATGGTGCTCATTATTATGCAAGAGGTAGTTACAATAAGTTGTCATCATCATTTAAGCCTATTTCTATACTGCTCACTCATCTCTATAGTGCCAATCCTTCCAGTCCTTATAGTATCTTTCAATCAATGTTGCCCAAAAGGTAAACAAAACCAAGTTAGCGTTTTATATCTAGTGTTTGTGTTGACGACCTCCGTAGTCGAGTGGTCTGATGCCGGTCTCAAGGCGTCGCCATCTCGAGAGGTTCTGGGTTCGATCCCCAGTGGGGGCAAACGTTTGGGTGATGAATTTTCAGGCATTTGTTCTCCAGTCTTGGATATTTATATATATTTCTATATATTCTGGTTATTTATATGTATTTATCTATTAAATATATTTATCCGTCATCTAGTATCCGTAACACAAGCAGCATTAGTTGCTTAAAATGGGGCTAGTTGATAGGTGTGAATGTCTGAGGATATTATTATTATTATTATTACAGTAGGTAAGTGAAATTAATTGAAAAAATTATATTTATAGGCCAATGTCCATGTAAAAAGTGTGATTATTGAATTACAAATTCAGTGAGTCCGTTTTTTTGCCTTTTGGGCAACTATGATTGAAAAATAGTATAATAATATGCGAGCTGTACAGTCACGAGAATGAACATGTATACACTTTTCACAGTAAATTGCTTCTATTTCAAGCGAATAAAGACGTTTGTTCAAAAGTGTGTACATCTTCATGCTCGTGACTGTACCTACTTAAGTTTTCTTCAAACAGTTCCGAGTGTGAAAATGAAAAATACCATTTTTAATAAATTTCCGTGATTTTTTTAATTTTAATGAGATTTGAACAATTATTTAAAAATATTTTGAAATAAGTAGTTTTTGATTAGGACCTAGTTGAGCAAGACATTGATTTTAATTAAATACATTAGTGTTAATGAACGAGAAACTGTACTGTAAGTAATTTATACAACGTGTTATTTTTGTTATTTATTTTATAACGAATGAACTATATAAATGTGATTGACGACCTCCGAGGTCGAGTGGTCTGTACGCCGGTCTCAAGGCGTTGCCATCTCGAGAGGTCCTGGGTTCGATCCCCTGTGGAGGCAAAGTGTTTGAGTGATGAATTTTCAGACATTTGTTCTCCAGTCTTGGATGTTCATTATAATTGTATTATATTATGTATATTCTTACTAAATATATGTATTTATCTATTAAATATATTTGTCCGTCATCTAGTATCCGTAACACAAGCAGCATTTAGTTGCTTAAACTAGTTGATAGGTGTGAATGTCTGAGGATATTTATTTTATTATTTATTTTAATGTAACTTTCAATATTCTGTACGGAATATTGGTACGGTCTATAAATTTTACTACGAACTAGTTGTATTAAATAAAGATCTTTATTTTTAGCAATGCTAAAAAATATTATAAGACTCTTATTATTTTTAAGTACAATTAGTGGAGACTACAATATAAATAATTGTCAACATGAATTCATTAATTTAATAATGGAGTAATCGCTTATTTTTTTTCGGCTGCTGCCATTATATACAATAGGTACATATTTATATTTCTTGTACATATTAACTCTTGCAGCATTTTAAAAACAAACACGTAGAAAAACAATAGTTCTAGAATTTCGACTTTTTCTTACAACAAAAAATATGTTTTAAAGGCTTTTATTATAATATCCAACTTCCCTATACATTTATTCCGCCTATATCAAAAAGAACATAATTAAAAAAATTACAAACCTTATCCTTTATGACCTCTAAGTTCATGGCTGTACTAAAAAAATATCCTAGTATTACTAAAAAAAATCACTATATGATTTGCACTTATTAATAACACATGCACTTTTTAATACTGTTATTTCATTAGTTTTATTATTAAACTTTCACATGGTGCAGTCTTCACTGAATAACGTTAGCATAGCTTTTAAAAAGTTTTCAATAAAAAATTGGGAATTCCCGCGCACAGCTACAAAAAGTTGCAACGAACACCGTCTTCAACCGGAAAATGACGACTAGTGCCGTAACAACAAACGATCGACGTTATAAAGAAACATGTCAGGATGACGCATTCAGAGAGTGTCGGAGAGTGACAGCGCTGTCGGACAGTTGTTTCTAAGGTTCGATATTGAACCTTACAATTATGAGGTTTAGGGTCGAATTTTAATGCGAATACTTTTTTGTTGAAATAATTTTGCACATGGATAAATTAAATAATAGGTAAATAATACATGCATAAACATATCATAATTTGACGACCTCCGTGGTCGAGTCTGTACGCCGGTCTTAAGGCGTCGCCATCTCGAGAGGTCCTGGGTTCGATCCCCAGTGGAGGCAAGTGTTTGGGTGGTGAATTTTCAGACATTTCTTCTCCAGTCTTGGATGTTCATTATATATGTATAATATAATATATATTCTGTATAATTATGTGAATATTTATTTATTAAATATATTTGTCCGGCATCTAGTATCCGTGACACAAGCAGCATTTAGTTGCTTAAAATGGGACTAGTTGATAGGTGTAAATGTCAGAAGATATTTATATTTATTTATATTTATATCAACACGTCTCCTATCTCCGAAGGAGCAAGCAGAGTTGTTAATATCTCCTTTTTGCTATGACTTTAGTAGAAGGGGAACCTGTTGCCATGCACCGGGCACTGAGACACGCCATATTAACAGTAAAATGTACTTTTGTAAATTAATCAATGACAGGTAATTAAGAAGGATATTTATTGAAAGTCCATAATGGAAATCCAGAATCAAATCAAATCAAATGAATCTTTGAAGTTTACCTAAAACCATTCTTGGATAAAAAGAACGCAATTTTCGCCATGGTTGGACCTTGGATGGGGGATCAGATCTTTGGGGTTTGAATTACCTCCATGCTTCCATGCATGCCGAAGTACGAAGCCGCACGAAACCCTATGTCGAAAAGCCGTTTGCTTTTACACTGGTTTGTCCAGAGCATAGTGGCATAACGGTATTACGGCATGGTGGTACTAACAGTAGTAAGGCTTGTGCCCAGTGACAGATGCTTATAAAATAAATATGTAATAACATCATTTTATTTAACTACGCATTTTATGTAACTTATATAAAACGAGAAACAAAAATCAATTGGCAATAAAGAACAAATGGGAAATAATAATTGTTCTAAGTCGTGACCAGTGAACACAGTAATATATTATCGAGAAATAGAAATACGGATTGGAAAATCCGTATACCTACATTTTATGTTAAAGATTGCGGTGAAGATTAACCTACGCCACAATAAAAATATCGAATAAACCTGAAAACAATAGAAAAAAGGTATATACTCATGTTTCAAAGCTTTTGATTTTTAGATACTTCAAATGTCTTAGGACGTTTCTAAGCGTTAATGCCCCCATAGACGTAGGTCATCAGAGCCAAAAGTTAAAGGCATAAGACCACAATTTTAGAATCGTTTCAGACAAAAAAACTTTCTTTGTATAGTAGAAATGTATAAGAACATATTATGCCCACATCATTCCCTCGCCACCGGCAAATTCTTATTTGTATACAAAGAACATTTTGCGTGCCTGAACCGGTCCGGAAAAGTCGATTTTATCCCTTACTGTAATAAAGAATCTTTCAATCAAAGTTGCCCAAAAGGTAAACAAAACGAAGGTTGTTTTTACATAACATATTATTACGCTTTTTCCCCGAAGGAGTAGACAGAGGTGTGTTGAGGTGTTTCACCATGTAAAATATGCCTGTTGCCCTGCACCGGGCACAATTTAAGACAAGCTATATTCCCAATATATAAGTTTTATTCAAACGCAGACGTAGAGTGTTGGCGCTGTTGGACAGAAATGTGGAGTTTAGGGTCGAATTTTAATGCGAATACTTTTTTGTTGAAATTATTTTGGACATGGATAAATTAAATAATAGGTAGGTAATACATGCATAAGCATATCCATGGCACCATGTAAAATTGTATTAATAATTTAAAAAATCGGTGAGTCGATTTTCTTGTTTACTGTTTGGGCAACTTTGATGGAATGATACTAAATAAATGAACATAGAAATGTTAATATTACGCTGTATGCGATAATCGACAGGTTAAAATGGAGTACATTAGGGGAGGCCTAATTCTCAGTGGACGTTGGTGGGCTATCGATGACGATAATAATAATATGTGCTTATTGTACAATTATATATTTTCAAAATTAATGATGCTTACATACATCAAAATCTTTTTTGCATCATCAGTACTTATGGCATTTATTTTAATGATTCCCCAAATTACGTTGCTCGAAATTGTCGCAGATTTGACGTAGGTGTTTATGTCCATCATCATTTAAATAAACGCCAAAGCACCAGTTGACGTCATGACTGTTCAAAAGTAGATGTTTTAGCTATCTTTTTATCTATTAAACATTAATAATAACTGTGTATAGGGCTGCATATCAGGCAAAATGTGGTCTACGCTTCTGCGTACCTCTTCGGGGATAGCGGCGTGATGATATATTATATTATTATAAGACTAATTGGAATCTAAAATTCAGTAGGGGATTTTAATTTCACTGCGACTGATAATATCCCTCAAATAACTTTTAAGCATAGATGTAAAACTATAAAATGCTATATGGCAACAGAAATTATACATTATATAAAAATAACATGGATAAATACTTTTCTGGAAAATCGATTTATTTTAACAAATATTCTTAGCAGTACCAAGAAAATTTTCTGCACCCTCAGAGCGTTTTTTATTTTCCTGGTCAGGTTATAGCGCCCCATATAAATACGTATCGATATTCAAAGAAATTTGGTAATTAATATTTCTCTCTGTTCCTTTTACATTGCGAAAGTGTAGTCTTTTTGTAAACAGAACTTAAAATAAATTCATTTCTTTTTTTTATCTGCTCTGTTTTAATATTCGAAAGACCTCGGGACGCAAATATGTATCTAAATACATCAATGATTAAAATACATAAAGATGATGAAGTTGAAAAGAGAGGGGCGAAAATGAAGCGAACAGCGATATTCAGATCTATCGTAATTTCAAGTATGTAATAAAATTAACTCTATCTAAAGTAGTACGAGGATCTTCAACGATCAAGGTAAATAGGTAAATAATGTAATATTTTTATACAGGTAATTATACAGGTAATGTAGTTTATAAACTTACATCATGACAATCCCAGATTATTTATTACAAAATGCGCCGAGTTTAATATGGAGGAAAATTTAAAAAACTATACATTGGTATAAGAACTAATTTTACCTTACAATATACTTTGAATAAATAATATTTAATTCCAAACAAAACTTCCATAATATAGTATTTTTAACCCCTTGAGAGTCAGCGCGAACACTGGTGTTCGCAAACAATAGATGTTTCTATTTAACTCAATAATTAAAATCTAAACCAATAGCGTTAATGAAACCGCCAAAAAGTATGACGTCAGCTTGACAAATTGTTAAAGTTGCGATGAACATTCGAAGCGATATTACAGATACTGTGCCGGCAGCCGCTATTTTACTTAATAATAATAACTCTTTATTGCACTAAAAAAAACCAGTACTACCACCAGTAATCTAGCATACGTACTTACTTAATCCCACCATCGTGTTGTGGGTAATTGTCTATGATTATTTAACTTTAGATAAATTTGAAAATTCGACTATTGGACCAGCTGTCATAACACGAAATCATGTTTTCGCACTTAGTCCATATTTTAACCTACTGGTCAACCCGACTACGGATCAAAAAACTGACCAGTTTACCTACTTTCTTTTAAATTAGCCTAAAATATTATCGTATTAACTGCTACAAAAAAAGAGGAACAAAAACAAAACAAAAAAATTAAATCCACATATCTTAGCGATTTGAATTAATTTTTTACTCTTCATAAATTTTTCACTCTGATATTATTTAGGTAATTAGAATAAAACCTAAAGAATATTAATGTAGCATAAAATTTATTATATAATACTATAATACTAAGTATGTCCCTAATAATATATTGTATGCGGACGCCGGCGTACGCATGGACCTCAAGGGGTTAAAACATTTATTTGAAATGAAATGTATTGAAATCATTTATTCCCCAATTAGATTTCATGAAATACTTTTGCACGTCAATATTGTTTTTTCCTACTAGCACTTCGATGTGAATGGCCTGTTGAGAAGAAGTGCCGCAAGTAACTCAACAGTTAGACTTTTTTAAACAGCCATAATAACAAAAAAAAACAAATAATAAAATAACCAAATTTTGAAAATTTTAAATATTGTACAATAAGTATGTGCAGAGGATCAAATTAGTAGCAAAATAATAGTTACTTACCAAACAATCACACTGAATTAAAAAAGGCACTTGTTTTAAGAAGGTTGATTAATAAGTTTATAACCGATTTCGACAGATCATGCTTTTTCACTCAGAAGATACGATAGATACGCATGTGCAGAGGATCAAATTAGTAGCAAAATAATAGTTACTTACCAAACAATCACACTGAATTAAAAAAGGCACTTGTTTTAAGAAGGTTGATTAATAAGTTTATAACCGATTTCGACAGATCATGCTTTTTCACTCAGAAGATACGATAGATACGCGGCCACAGGTGTCTATGGTATTGAAATAACATGTGAACTGTGTCCGACGCTAACAATGATGCTTTTCTTTCCACTGAGTCAACTGAGTAGTACACTAAAAGGCTAATTGGCAGGCACCACTCGGCCCCGTATGAGAATGTTATGCGAACATAGGGTTGACAGCAAGGAAAATCGTTTGAGTTTCCATTTTGGATTTAAAAATTAGTATTTATTTAAAAAAAAAATAGTTTGGAAAATGTTTCAAATAAAAGGTTGATAGTTATATTTTGTTTCTTTCGCGCCGCAGTAGCTATGAAAATTGCAAAAGCCTACTTTCAATGCGGTATTGAATTCTCAAAATGTCTACTTTTCTGCAATAGACGATAGGAATGAAGAATGACACAAAACAAAAGAGAGCTAACAATAATGAATAAATCTCTTCAGAGTTCAGACATTCACACCTATCAACTAGCCCCGTTTTAGGAAACTAATACTGCTTGTGTTATGGATATGACGGATAAGTATATTAATAGATTTTTTCAACACACTTCCTTATAAAGTGGCTCTAATCCCATGGCAATTAGGCACATAATGACACCTATAATCAAACTGTGACTTTTTCATTATTATTATTCACGAGTGAGTAATAGTTTTTTTTAATATTATTGGTTGAGTTACGGTAACATTTGCGCTAAAAAGCTATCCGCGAAAAGCCCAAAAAAAAGAAACCTCATTTTTTAGTCTATGGCCGATGCGCGCGCATAGGAAAACTAATTAATTTTTCCCGCCATTACGAAATTTATTAGTCTATGGCCGATGCGCGCGCATAGAAAAACTGATTAATTTTTCCCGCCATTACGAAACATTTTTCACAACTCGTCTCGTTTTCTCTTTTGAAGTTATTTAGTTAGTTATTAATTAAGATGTCTGCAAATACAATTTATGAAGAAAATGATTTATGTTGTACACCGCCCGATATAAGATGTGAAGCCCAGAACGTTATGGAAAGTTTACTACCAGAAAACTCAAAGGAAAAATATATAAATATATATATAAGGAGCCGAGGACGGTAATCATCAATACACACGTGTATCATACAACGTTTTTCAACACACTTCTGAATAATAGATATTTTTCCTTTGAGTTTTCTGGTAGTAAACTTTCCATAACGTTCTGGGCTTCACATCTTATATCGGGCGGTGTACAACATAAATCATTTTCTTCATAAATTGTATTTGCAGACATCTTAATTAATAACTAACTAAATAACTTCAAAAGAGAAAACGAGACGAGTTGTGAAAAATGTTTCGTAATGGCGGGAAAAATTAATCAGTTTTCCTATGCGCGCGCATCGGCCATAGACTAATAAATTTCGTAATGGCGGGAAAAATTAATTAGTTTTCCTATGCGCGCGTATCGGCCATAGACTAAAAAATGAGGTTTCTTTTTTTTGGGCTTTTCGCGGATAGCTTTTTAGCGCAAATGTAACCGTAACTCAACCAATAATATTAAAAAAAACTATTACTCACTCGTGAATAATAGTAATGAAAAAGTCACAGTTTGATTATAGGTGTCATTATGTGCCTAATTGCCATGGGATTAGAGCCACTTTATAAGGAAGTGTGTTGAAAATATATTTAATAGATAAATAATACACATATAAAAATCCAAAACTGGAGAACAAATGCCTTACATAAACATTTGCTGCCACGGGGATCGTGTTTTTTTACACGCCTTTATTTAATTCACTCTGGTTGTATTCTATATTACACTAAATATTACACCGGATTTTTTTAATTTTTAATCGACCATTTTCCGTCATCCAATATTATGTTTCTTCATCACACACATCAATGTGGTGAGCCCCCCACGCTTTTATATTTAGTCTGAACATTTCATATTGCCCAAGCACTATATATTTAGAGTTTACCTCAAAAAATTCTATTTGTCCTTTTTGTTTCATTTTTAAAATACGAGATTTTTATTTAAGTTAAAAAAGCGGTTTTTTTTTATATTTTTATTACTTATTAAGTTTTTTATGTTAAGTGCCAGCCCTGTTTGTTTGAGAGTAATGCTAAACTCTAGACAGTACATAGTTAGTCAATGTTTAAACATTGAACAAAGATATGATTGTGGATGTGCCTACCGAGGTGATTCTCCGGCACCATATCACACAAGTAACTTGTTTTCACACTATTGACCTAGTTAATTTAGAATTAATTCCATTGACCTTAAATACCTAGTTTTGAGCTTAACGATTAATTCATCGTCGTTTGTATTTGTGTACATAATATATTGGAAGTTACTGTAATTTCATTTTTACTATTGTGTACCCAGATAAAAATAATCGACTGTAAGTATATTTCGTGTTTTTAAGCAACTTTGCTTTTTTTATCTAATTTCTGTATACTAGTGCCATAAACTTGTATGATTTACGTAAGAACCTCCGTGACTGACTGGTTTGTATCAGTTTCAAAGTGTAGTTAAAGGCCTGGGTTCGAGTGGCGATAGGAAAAAATGTGTATTGTGTGAGAATACGTAGGAGCATTTGTACCCGAGTCAAGGTTGATTATATATACCTAGTTATTTAATTTTAATAGTTAATATGTACCTACATCCGTTCTTTTATCTGTTAGCCTGAACTAGAGATCCCATAATCAAAGAATGAGGTATCATCCGTAATTCGATGACCCATATTGTGCTTCGTAGTCCTCAACCTAAACAGGTTTATTTGTAACGGTGCGATGCGCACAGAGCTAGGAATATTCAGAACTAAAATTAAATTGATATTTATTTTGTGTCCTCAGACTATATACGTCCCACTGCTGGGCACAGGCCTTCCTTATAGAGAAACACATGAGGAGAATGAGTCGTATCGCCACCACGTTGGCCCAATGCAGGTTGGTGGTAGAAACTTGGTGGGTAGAAACGGTCGCAATAGCGACCGGGACCAACGTCTTAACGTGCCTTCCGAAGCACGGACGAGCTCGAGATATCAAAGTTTTGGTCACCCATCCACGGCTTGACCATGGCTTTGTTTCGATATCGAAAGCCATTGCGTACGAACCACTACGCCACTGAGCTCATCTAATGTAATAATAAATAATGTGGTTACTTTGCGTCAATAAATCCACAGTGATAGTATAAACAGAGGTTTAATTAAATGTAACGGAATAAAGTTTATAAAATCGAGACACAACATTCAAAACCCTGCTCGCGTTGGCAAATTATATAAAAAATCTATAGCATGAATAAAAATGCGATAATTAGATTGATAACACTGACCTTACACACGTAATGTGTCTTACAAATCTTCACAGAGGCCATTACCGACACTGGACATTGTTCACAATAAACTATGCTTAATCAATGGTGAAAAATAATCTTATTTAAATAGGCAACGATCTCAATTTTACCTGCGATTCGTAATTATTAGTACTAATAAATAACAGCTGTAGATACTGAACGAAATCAAACGGCCTCTAGTATTTGGATTGCATCCAATATCAAAACTGCCTCTATAATTATCTAATCGAATCGTTTGCATCGAAATAACTATCTTTTGTATTTGGGTTCGCTTGCCATACTTTGTGCCTGGTGCAGGACACGCAAGCATATCAGGAGAAATGTGGGTGTTATCAATCTCTACGCTTACCCCTTCGGGGTATAACTTTTCTTTTAAGGAGCTCTATGCGGTCGTTCAAACGCTTTGTTCCTTTATTCTGTGGTTTTGTTCTAGCTAAGAACGTACCTGGGTCATAGCTGGGTCTTTGATAGGAGACCCACAATTAGAGAACGAGCTCCTCTTCGCTCCTCCGTCTGAATATAATTATTAAAATTTTCAGTAGGTTCTGGGACAAAAAATAATCCCATACATAATGTAAATTAATACTGTTCATCTTTTTGTTATGTTTTATTGTGTGATTATGTTGAGACAATAAATTATTATTAAATTAAAAATAAAAAGTGACGGGATCTTCTTGAAAGGAGCATGGTGATTTTGATATTTTTAACCGCCTCTCTGGTCTAGTGGTTGACACCACCGAGTGTTGAACGGGAGGTCCGGGTTCGATTCCTCAAGGGGGCAGATGTTTTTCTGCTCGGTTTGGTTGGTGGTAGGGCTTCTTAGCCCGCCTAGCTAGCTACCACCGTATTACCTAATTTTGTCGCCATAATAACAATGTTTTAAGCTTTGTTGTGTTTCGGCAATCAGAGGCAAGATAGCCAGTTCCTCAGTTGTTGAGGATGACAGGTGAAGCTCGCTTCCACCTTCGGCCTTATCTTCACGTAAAAAATGGTAACAAAAAAATGCTAGATGATGCAGTAAAAAACTTTTTTTACGTTGGAAAATGCATTACGCATACCCTATGTCTGAGGAACGTAGGGTTATGTGGAACTCCCCGAGCGGCCTACCCACTAAAAACCAAAGACGTCCTTCTGGGTCACCTTGGCGCTATTACGCGTGCGATCGACACGTCATCGTCGTCGTCATCCACAGATTTAATAAGTAATAAATCTATGTCGTCATCTTCAGGCGGAGAAGACGTGCCGAATACAGGCGAGTTGCTATTACACGAGGTCATGGGTTTTATGTCGCTCGTCGCCAGTTTTATGTTGCTAATAAATAATACGCAAACATATAAATTGAGTTCATTTGTGAATAACGCTTCCCTTACATTGTGCCCGGTGCATGACAACAGGCTCGCCACCTGTTACATGGGGACCTAACATATCTGGCGAAATGTGGATGTTTAACACCGCTGCCCATCCCTTCGGGGGAAGAGGCGTGATGATGTGTTTTCTGTACACGTATAATGTTTGTGTTTTTAAAAGTTTTTACCCATGCTTTTTGACCTTTTTCAAAATAATGAAAGTTTTGAATTATGTCTTCAGTTAATTTTGGTAAAATCCTTGAAACATGTGGCACACACATACGCATAGTCAAGGGCAGGTGCCCGAATGCGCTGGCGGTGGCCATTACATGGGGTTCTAGTTGTCGGAAGTATTCGTCGAACCCCCAGCGTTCTTTATAATGAGCCCCAAATAAGTATTTCAAGGGGGCCTGAGCACAACCCGTACATCATCCACCACAATCGTGGAACCCAGGTGGTCGCCGAGACCCATGAAAAACTATGTTTTGGATAAAGCCTCTTTAAGACCGAGAGCCACAATACGCCGGACAATCAGAGTCGAGACGACTGAGGCCAGTCGCGATGCTTCATCTAAATCGCTCCCCCTTGCAATGACCAGCCTGTCTTCCGCGTAACAATAAAGTCTGACACGATGGCGGAGAGCATGCAGTATAAACCTAGTACCCCTGTTCACTATATCTAGCAGTCTTGCCTGAACGATTCTTTGTGAGACATTCAGATTTCCAATTACACGCATATCACCTTGTCCTTCTAAAGGCGAATTACAAAAAAGAACCTCTTCTTCTGTTCGTGTGCAATTCTCGTAATTTTGTTTTTTCAGAAAATGATGCGATATGCCGATATCTAACATAACATTGTTATTATGGCGGCAGACTAAGGTAATACTGTGGTAGCTAGGAGGACTTAGAAGCCCTTATACCAATCAAACCGATTAGAAAAACTTCTGCCCTATCGAACCCTAGACCTCCTGTTACATCCTGTTTTGAACCACTAGACCAGGTAGGCGGTTATAATATAAAAGTAATGATTATTTGGTATTATAAGTAAGTATATGAAGTTGCACCCATCTTTATTATGTGAGAACAAAGAGTCCCATCCATCCATACATTTAGATTATGTATGATTACGTATATGGTCGCATCTATCTGAAAATTAAGTTAAAAATAAGCAATTATGTAATACATACGTTATCAGGTATTTCCAGCATTTTTACTTCTTTGTAGAATTCCTGAACTCCTGATTTCTAATCACAACCATAGCGTGTAAATCTGAAACAAGGATTGAATATTAGAAAAACTAGAACAAATTAATTATTTTAAATGTGTAGAAACTTTTTAGCGTCAGTAATATTCACAAGATATTTCCCGCCCCCATTTTCAACTGTCGGAGAACAAAGTATAGTTTTTGCTTAAGCTTTTTTCTCGCTTTTTTCTATCTCAATACGATGTATGAACATTTCGGACCGATGATGGCGTATGACGTTTTTTGACATTGACGTTTGTTTCTTGCAACAGCTGATTGATACTGTGTTTGTTTTTGTTTTGAAAACTATGTATGAAGCGTTTTTATTTGCTTTACACATACTTGCTTAGTAATATTTGAAGTGCTTAATTTTCTGGTGAATGAGAATCCAGTAAGTACCAACTACAGCACATTTTTTTAAAAGAAATAACTATCTTCTGTTTCCTGTTAAAATTGCAAGCGCTTATGTACAAACATTTTATATTATTTGATGTCGCCTGGTTTGGACTATTAAGATAATATGATAAAGTCTGAGAAAGTAGGTAATACATTTTTATGTTTACTTATTCCCTCACCTAATGATGATGTACAAAATCAGTAAATTATTATATGACTATACGTCCCACTTGCAGGTAATTTTAAACCTTGTTTAAAACTCGATTTTGTCATTTTTTTATGATTTTACTATGGCTAAAATGTCAAAAAATTACTTAGTCTAGTTTTATATCTTAATTTAAATTTCTTGCAAGAGCCCCTAAGTGGTATTGTTTTTACATCATAAATTAACGACATCTACATAGCTATTGTTTGCTTTGACGTGTGTAAAGAAAAAATAATGGAGAAGTTCATTAAGACTATTTAAACAATATGATATGCAAAAAAAAAAACTAAAGGACTATGACCTATGAAAAATAGTGTTTACTTTTTGGATTTTATTCTCTTTTTATTTAAAAAAGTACATGGAATTCTATTTTAAAATGCAGTATTTGGTATACTTAGGTTAGTTTTGTTTTCATCACATTTGAATGGTTTTTGACATGGTTTTATTTAATAACTTTCTTGATGTGACTAATATTGTATATCCAGGCAAAATAACAGTCTTCTAGTACTCACTCTCAGCGGCAAAGCTGTGGATATACAGAATAACATGATGGAACTGTAAGAGTTCATGTTGACTACAGAAGCCAGAATATAAATATTTTAATCTAAATATTATAAGTCTTTATGTTATTTTGGGTACAACTGACCCGAATTTTGAACATTCTTTCATGGTTAGAAAGTTCCATTATTTATTAGGCTAGTATATAATAGGTATTAGGCTATAATAGGTAAAAATATATTAACACAAAATTATTGCTTTGCACTACGTATTTCAAACACAACTGATACAGTAAATAACCAAAATTTGTAGAAAGTTTGTGAAGTGTATACATGTGAGAAAGGAAACTCTTGTTTATTCTTTGAATAAGTGTTAATTGTTCTACTAAGAAGTCTGGGTCTGACTTCTGACAAACATGATAGTAATTTTTTTTCTACATTGTGGTTCAAACTGTAACCCTGTTATTCATAAAAAATAATAAAGTATTAATAAACCTATTTTAGTTACAGAGTGTTTTGTTTTCTTCTTTCAAACACAAATCTAAATTATAAAGAAAGTGACAAATCACTTTTTAACTAAAATATAATATTTTTTATGAATAACATGCCTTTAATATTTTTTATGAATAACACGGTAAGTTTACAAGCTAGTGTTAGGATATATCTTTTTAACATTTTTACCTTTATCTTAATAATCAAGATATTACTAATTATTAACTTCTAAGTATATTTTGTAGTGCAATTTATCTCTTTGGGATTTAATTGAAATCATTCAAAAAACAACCCATTTCACTTGTATTTAGTACATACCTACCAACATGCCGTTAGTAAATAACATACCATTTAAGAACATACGCTATTATAGGGCTGGTAGAAAGTGGCTTTGCCCAACTTTCTAATAATCATCATAAAATCGCCTCGAATTAAAGCGGAAATCATCGATACAGTTTATACTTTTATTAAGTCTTAACATATCTAGCCAAATGTCGGTGTCATCGCCTCTGCCTACCCCTTCGGGTAAATAGACGTGATAATAATATAAGTATTAAGTCTAAGTTCAGTGTTTAAGAATGTTAAAAAAATAATTTCAAGTAGGTACAGTCAGAGACTAAGTTCATTACCACTTTAAGAGTCATATTCGCGTGCACAATTCTTCGTTACGACTCTGTGCACCGTGTTCATTC
The DNA here is from genome assembly GCA_910589355.1 of Parapoynx stratiotata. Lineage (NCBI taxonomy): Eukaryota > Metazoa > Arthropoda > Insecta > Lepidoptera > Crambidae > Parapoynx > Parapoynx stratiotata. The sequence continues at coordinate 5,319,974 of OU342479.1, forward strand.
ATTCAACACACACAGTACATTCACGTAGAACATTGAATATAAACTGTCATCCTTGACCAAATACTCGTAGTAAAGTTTTGTGAAATCCCTTTTATTATATTATTGTCCTTTTTTTAAAGCGCTAGGCGATAATTTTTAAAGTAACTGAGTACCTAGTGAGTACACGATAGTGTACTAGATATTTTTATTACCATTGATAAACTTTCTATTTACCTTCATGATGTTTTAACAAAAAAGTACTTTCCCCAATGGATACTTAATTGAAATAATTATTAGTGATCATATTATGGCGGCGTGCAACACTTCTGCCTACCCCTTGGAGAAAGACCCATGATTTAATGTTAGATAGGGTGGAAAACATTAAATGAAATGAAATGAAATGAAATCATTTATTCTGCAATTAGATTTACATGAAATACTTTTGCACGTCAATATTTTTTTTTCCTACTAGCACTTCGACGTGAATGGCCTGTTGAGAAGAAGTGCCGCAAGAAACTCAACAGTTAGCCTTTTTTAAACAGCCATAATAACAAAAGGAATATGGAACATTTTAAATATTGTAAAATAAGTATGTGCAGAGGAGCAAATTATAGTAGCCACGAATTTTTATCTGTAAAATAATCTTCTATCTTATAATACCCCTTTTTCATTAAACAGCTTTTAACAGTTGATTTAAATTTATGCAGGGGCAAGTCAATAAAACTTTGTGGCAGCCTATTATACATTCTTATGCTGATTCCTATAAAACATTTAACAGTCTTGTGAAGTCTGAGGCTTGGAACGGCGAGCTTATGCTTATTTCTGGTGTTGAGGCTATGGCAGTCAGAATTTTTAAGGAAAGTATCATAGTGTTTACGTACATACATAATACAATCAAAGATGTATTGAGACGCCACAGTTAATATATCTATTTCCTTAAATAATTCCTTGAGCGAGTCACGTGGTCTAAGGTTGTATATGGCACGAATGGCTCTCTTTTGAAGTACAAAGATAGTCTGAATGTCAGCAGCGGAGCCCCACAACAGTAGACCATACGACATTACGCTGTGAAAATAGCTAAAATAAACTAATCTCGCCGTTTCAACATCAGTGAGCTGCCTTATTTTTCTAACTGCATGCGCAGCTGAACTTAGTCTTCCTGCTAGAGCCGTAATATGTGGACCCCATTGCAGTTTAGAGTCCACAGTAATTCCAAGAAAAGTGGTAGACTTAATTATTTCTATCCGTTCCTCCTTTATACAAATTTGAGTATCGATCTGCTTTACGTTAGGCATACAAAATTTAATACATTTTGTTTTCTTAGAATTAAGTGCAAGGTTATTTATATTGAACCAATGCAAGACTTGCGAGAGAGCATTGTTTACTTCGTCAGGTACGTTATTGCGTCTGTCAGTTTTGAAAATCAAAGAAGTGTCATCAGCAAACAAAACTATCTCACAAAGGTCTTTAGCAAAGTAAGGCAAGTCATTAATATATATTAAGAATAATAAGGGGCCCAATATAGAGCCCTGGGGCACTCCCATATGCAGAGGCGCGCCGGAAGAATTAGTACCATTTATGTTAACTTTTTGTATTCGATCCGTAAGATATGATTGTATAAGGCGTATAGCAGTTTCCGAAGCTCCATAATGTTTCAATTTTACTAACAAAATTTGGTGATCCACACAATCAAACGCTTTTGAAAGATCGCAGAAAATACCTATTGCATCTTGCTTGTTCTCCCATGCGTCAAATATATGTTTGATGAGTGCGACGCCCGCATCCGTAGTACATCTATTTTTAGTGAAACCAAATTGCTTTTCATGTAATAATTTGCTTACGTTAAAATGTAATAGCAACTGATTAAATATAATTTTTTCAAAGATTTTACTAAGTGCAGGTAGAATAGAAATTGGTCGGAAGTTTGATGGATCACTCTTATCGCCTGCTTTAAATAGTGGAATGATTTTACTATGTTTCATCAAATCAGGGAACTGTCCTTCATCAATACATTTATTGAATATATATGCTAAATGAGGTGATATTTCATTTATTATTATTTTTAAAAGGTCTGTTGATATATCCCATAGATCTTTTGTTTTTTTAATATTAAGTTCTTTAAAGGTTTTGCAAATATCAAGTGGAGTTACGTAATTAAAGTTAAAAGTATTTTCACATATTTTAATACTTGACTCAAGTAATGATTTAGCATGATCAGTACTAGAATTTAAGAGTTTTGTGGTTGTGACTGCTATATTAGAAAAGAAAGATTCAAACACGTCGGCTACATCTTTATTTGTGGTAGCAATACAATCATTGAATCTTAAACAGAACTTTTTATCTTCTGATTTATGTTTACAGGTCTCTTTATTAATTATATTCCAAGTTGCTTTTATTTTACTTTTAGAATTATTAATTTTACTACGCAAGAAAATACATTTTGCAGTATTACAGACCTTCTTAAAAATTAATACCTTACCTAATAAATTAATACCTTCTTAATAATTTGTAGATGTACAGTTGAGTTTAAACATTTGTAGGTAATGCACATTTGACAGGTGACAGTCTTTATTCCCTTCTAGTAAGAGTCATTAACTGTAAAACGTGTATACATTATTTGAATTCGACTGTACATAGTCTTATCTAGCAGCACCTACCATATAGAATTTAAATATGATTAAAAGTATAAACATATGTCTACCTATTAGTAGGGTGTGTTATATTAAGTTATAATTATAGGTCGTCATGGCTTGCATTAACTTCATTCGAATTTCTTAACGTTGAATAGACACGCCATCTGGCGTAGTTAATTAGCACAATGGAAAATTGAACTTCATTACAATAGCACCATTTGCAAGGTCAAGGGTTCGATTATCGAAGTTGTAGTTTACTAAGTATTATACACAAGCTCGTCAGTTTAATGTTCCACATTCCTCAACCATTTCTGGACTTTTAAACCTAATAAACATAATGTATGTTGATTTGTCGCTTGACTCACATTTTGCAACAGTCTCGCCACCTGTTTCATTCATGGGGACGGGTATCAAGCGAAATATGGACGTTTGTTTAAAACCTCTGCCTACCCCTTCGGGAATAGAGACGAGAGAGAGAGAGCTTTTTGTTAAAAGCTTTTATTTAATTCCACTTGTATTTATTTACCTCCTATGCCCTGGAATTTGCAATCAATATTTTACCCACTTTCACTGAAACTATTGGCCTGAAAAGCACACATATTTCATATTCCTTCGTGTGCCTATGTCGCAAATTTTTCCCGCAGGGGTAGCCAGAGAGTCAAAAAAAAAAAATCGTAGCATTACCTTTTTCCACTTATAGTACGTTTCAATCCAATTTGCCAAAAAGGTTAACAAAAAAGCTGACTTACCTAATTTTTTTTTTCATTTTTACATGGACATTGGCACGTAAATATAATTAACTGTAACAATTGTTGTCCGTTTCAATTGATTTCAATTTCCTACCTAGTCATTACAAAACATTTTAGAGACGAAACATTACCTTCGTTTTGTTTACCTTTTTGGCAACTTGGATTGGAACGTACGATCCTTTTTAACTCCTTTGCGGTCACCGCGAACACCGGTATTCGCAAACAATAGATATCTTTCTACTGTCTTGTTTTCTGACCATTGACTAGTTAAATTGTATATTATTTTACGTTCTCATGACTTATGAGATTGTTTACCTAATTACATTTTTTTTTTATTACTTGTTCAAGTGCATATTTATTTTTTTCCCCACGACAGTGATGAATAATAGGTAATATGTTTTATTATTATGCACAACGATTATGGAGAATTTTTCAAAGACACGAATCACCAACTTTATCTGTTTAATTTTCATTTGATACGTCCAATACGTCCATGGTTTGAGGTGCTTACACCCAATTCCCCCTAATACGTTGAATTCCCCATGTAACAGGGGGTGAGCCTTAGGTATATCATTATTTTCATGCAAAATAGTACATATTTTTGTTTGCGACATATTTCAGTAAGCGATATGATTGCCGCATCATTTCCCGGACCATTTAAAGATTTTATTATGATACTCGTAGTTACAATGGAGATTTCAAAACCCTCGGTAAACAATCAGATTTTGAATTAGAAAATTAATAACAAACATGCAAAACACTCGTAGATTGCGGCACTGTGAGGGAATAAGATAACAATACATAGTACGGATAATTATTGATCTGCAATGAAAACGAATAAAAATTACACCGATATCAATCTTGCGTAAAACACGTAGAGATTCATGTGAAATGACAATATTATTTGACTTTGTGTGTTTTATACGTTGGAAAGCTGCTGAAGAAGTTAAAAAATTTAAACGTTCAAAATCTTTTTTGAGAAGCCTTTTATGAAAAAGTAAAGATCTCTCCGCTTTGACCGCGCTAGGACCTTTTCTAGCAAACCTATTTTTAGCCCCTGACGCAAAAAGTAAGGGATATCAAATGGAATTAAATTATATAAAATAATGAATTAGCTATGAGACTTAACAAATCCCTATAAAAAGCATGAAATAGAAAAAAATCTAAAAACCCACGACCCGATGAAAACTAAAATTACAATTTTTTAACTAATCGTTGTCTTGTCATTGAAGAACCATCCTATACCTATCAAGGGCATACCAAGGTACTTAGCGGATCCCCAACGAGACAACGATTAGTTAAGAATATAAAGTTTTTGTTTTCGTTATTTTTTTTGGTTCGTATACAAATGTATGAAAACATGCCCACTATTTATTTTACTTTTTTCCTTTTTTGACTCTACTGTTCAACCGCGAACTTACTCAACTGTACCTATCTATACTGTAATAGGTACACTGCACGCTTATATGGTGTTATAATATGACAAGTGCGACAATCAGATAAGTTCATGTATTATCATAGGGCTATAATCACATACGATTTGAATAATTAGACTTATGTGGTAAGTAATAAGATCTATTTCATTATATTTGTTCAGTTGCGTTCAGGCAGTGAAAGTAGAATTGTTTTACATCGCAAAACACATGCGTTTGCATTACCCACGTTTGTTGATATCATGGTTACCAAAACCCGTTTAAAATTTAGATTTCATAATCATCATCAGCTATTATGTGAATATTTACCAAACAAACTCTCTTAAATAGGTTTTCTAACATCACATAAAATCATTAACCATAATAAGTATATGTATAAAAATAATATGTCATACCTACGAGTGCATATAATTATTCCCTTTTGGCATATTTTACCTTCCTTCTTCCGTCCTTCAGTATGGCTTCCTAGAAAATAGGCCAGGAGAGGCGCCCAAATAATTTAAACTACTCTGGTTTTCAAAAGAAAACCAATTAGCCTGACATCACTGGTGTTTATTTTTTCAGCAATATTTAAGTTGACAGGACTAAAAAAAAATACCAAGAAATTAAGTATCTATCCTTCTCTAACTGTATGGAGAAGAAAAGGATCTGTCAGCATTACACAAAATATGAACAAAAAATTATCAGCCTCACTAAGGTTTGTGTTACGGCACTAAAGTCTACCTACGATGAAAATGAAACCCAAATAAGTATGTTTACATAATCTCTTAGTTATGATATTCAGATATTGATTTCCAGTTGTTACAAACTTGCCCATTTTCATGTCAGAAACATCTTTACTCAAAAGTACCTAAGAAATGGCGGCATCTTTGAATCCGGCGATGACCAACTATGATGGAGGTCCTTAAATTATTTTGCCAAATTTAAAGTTATTTGAAAAGTGTGTTATACTTTCTAGTTTATTATGTTGATAACCCTACGAGTATATTGGATGTCGCCTAGTCGCGCAGGTCACACGTAGCCGCACGTGTTCACAACATAGCTTAACTCATTGAAATGTGTGACAAACCGTAAATTACGGGCTCTAGCCTCGTAAAATCAAACAGTTTCTTATGCAATCGAATTTAAAACATCTTTATTCATCTGTATGTTTTAATTACATTCATTTATCGTAACTTCAATGTATTTTTTTATAAAAACCACAACAAATGACTCAGCACCTACTACTAATAAGCAGTAAATTAAAAATTGAAAAGCCTTTTCCTGCCTTTTTGAGGAAAGGAATTATTTACGCACCTACGCTCAGTCTGCACCAAAATATTATTAAAATAATAATTATACATTGTTCTTCAGCCCAGTGTTTTCCCAGCCTTTTGCTAGGTTTTGTTTTACTACCAACCCAAATTTTACTAACCTTTGGAAGTCGTAAAAGGCGACTAATGTACTTAGAACTGCACAACCATCCAATAGCGGCGACGGGCTCACTACCTCTCACGCTGAGCACATGTGCAGTCACTGCTTGGTGAAGCGCGGACTATTGCAGTGGACTGCTTTTGCGGTGCTTTTGCCTAGTCTCTGCCTAACCCTTAGGGGATAATAGTCGTGATTATATGTTTGTGTGTATGTGTTGTTTTCCTGCCAAACCCTTTTCACTTTGGATACTCTGGTGTGAGGTCGTTTAACGTCCAGTCAGTGTTTCTTGGGTCTTTTACGAGAACCAAGGAGTATCTATTTGGCCATCGGAGACCATCGGAAAATAATATTGGGTCCTTACCTATGAAATTGGTGTTTTTATTCTGTCTTAGCAATTTGTCCGTAACTATTAAGTTTCAGAACATTCTCATAAAATAATTGCCTCTTCTAAAAATAGACCATATATTAGAGCTCGTATTATTTAATTTGATAATTTTTTGTAAGTTTAATTGTGTTAAAATTAGACACAAAGACAATTATTTTGAACTGCCTCCCGAATACATAATTTGATTTGCATTAACATAAAAACGATGAATAATTTTTATCAAGCGTGTTCACACACATATTGCTAAAGCTTGTCTAATGATATTATTATCTCTGGATTTGTCGTTGTGAAGAAAACTGATAAAATGTTAGTATGTAAAATGCAGACATCCCCAAAATCTCCATACAAAACACCAATTTCATAGGTAAGGACCTAATATATCCCTGATGTGGCATTGCTGTCCTAGCGTTTGTCGCTCGACATCGTCACATAAATTCTTGCAACATGGCAATTGTTGTTGTAACAACCATTGTTGTTGACATATATTTACCAAAATCAAACTGTTCTGCATCACGCAAGGACTTGATAAACAGCTTAGACTGAAACACTGAAAGATTTCAACAGTTCAACAGTAAGAAAAATAGTGGAGAAGGAGCATAGCTGGATGGTCTAAGATTGTTAAGGTTGTTATCTAAGGTTGTTGTCTATATTTCTGTGTTTTTATTAGTTGCAATGAAGAATTTTATCTATCTATCTATCTATCTATTGTTTTTTTAAGATACGTGTAAATGTAGAGCATCTATTACGACACAAAACTAATATGTAACAAAAACATGTTCTGTCAACTGCTAATCAGTATTTCCTGTTCTACAACGATTAATCAATAGGGTTGGTGCGCTAAGAATTAAGGCTCATTAAAACAATGCTACCACCTTTAACCCCTTGAAGGCCGAGCTAACGCCGCGAACAATGTATGTTCTTATTGTGTCTCATTGAGATTATAGTTATGCAAAAACGACCAAAACAACATAATGACACAGTTATAAGTATTCTGCAATCTTTTAATAAGGGTAACACAGTACCTAATCGAAATAAACGGTCAGTTAAGGATTGGCTAATTGTTGCATCTATTCGGTTTATGATACCATTCGTCTTTTTCTCTTAAAGTTTTAAGTTAATTAGTTACGAAGGTGGATTTAATTAGTGTGTTTCGCTTTCTCGCCATACGAATCCAATTGTAAACGTCCTCAAATGTACAACAACATACATCTAATCCTACAGTTCATACACCTAATCTTTTTTGTTTAATAATCGCTGTTTCTGAGTACTTACTAGAAAATTATTTTTAATTATGTATGTATTCTATTTTACCTAATTCCGCGTATCAGCATTGTTTGTATTACTGTTTTCCAAATTAAAGTGCAAGAAATTACTTCGGTACTCTGATTGTATATCCTACTTTATTGTTGATCGAAGTCTTTTAAGCGCTTATGTAGCAATAATTATAAATTTACCAAATACTCGTTTGTCTCTGTGAACTTCGTCTGACACATGCTTTTTCTGGGAGTTGATTGAATATTAATAAACAAAGGTTATGTATAAAAACCCGTGGAAATATTTATACTTATATTTTAAAATATTTTAATAATACTTAAACGTGATTAACAGAAGTGTTTATACGGTCGAAGAATATACAAGTGCAGTAAAAATCAATTGATAAATACAGAACGTGAGAAATGTATCTTTTTAGGTAATGATTATTCACTTGCGCGATTGTATTTTTAATAGTATTTGAAGAAAATAAATGCGTCATTCCTTTACATTACATTCCCTTGCCATACATCATACATTTTATACAAAGAATATTTTACGTGCCTGAAACGGTCCTAGCACGGTCTTGCATTGTGGGTTTTTTTTATGTAGTCACATTCAAAAGTCCACTCATCCTAATGAATACCTTAAAACTAAAATAGCTTGCACGGAAATCAAAAATATATTGACATAAACTGCCGCAAATAAATTTTAACTTTAAAGAGCAGCCAAGCTGCTCTGGTGGAAACGCAGCCCTATAAGGATTGAATGTCAACAGCTTATTTAGACAACCATGCAGGTTCTGTATTTGCGGCTGCTTTTAAACGTCACTTAAAATATTTTATGATATGCTCCTACAAATTTAAGTACAATGCTTATATTACTTAATACATTATATTACTATTTATACTACTAAGGGCGTATTGGGTACTGGGTCTGTGATTATGTAGGCGATGAGGTAGCCACTTGTTACTACTCTTTCACGATTTTTAATCTGACCAAACCTATTTTTTGTATGGCTAAATGTGGTCTTAAGGAAGACAGTGCTCCTTTGACTCTGCCTACCCCTTCGGAGATTACAGGCGTGATTGTATGTTTGTTATTTTGTAGGCATATTGTATTTTTTTTCCTTCAAGAAAAGAGCGAATTTCCATATCAGAGGCCGGCGCATCGCACTTGCGACTCCTTTGGTGTTGCGAGTGCCATTAGGTGACCCGACCCGTCTGCTCTTTTGCCATATCCCATAAACAATGTTAAGTAGTAACAAGCTAGCTCATCGCCTACACAATCACAGATCCAGTACCCAGCGCCCTTAGTCGCCTTTTAAAAGCAGTTGGTACATTATTTTACATTTTTTCACAAAATAAAAATGCTGTCAAAAACAAATGCAAAAAATAATAATGCTGTCGAATGCTGGATTCAGTTTTTTGTAGTTAATGTCAACAACAGTTTTGTATGCAAAATACATCGGCGAATGGCGTCTCTACATTTTCTAGTGGATTTAGTTAAGAGAAGCTAATTTTACTAAGTAATTGACTATGACCCTGCATAAGAACTTTTCACCTACATTCGTCGTTCCATGTGTGGATGCTTACTGAATGCAAATTGAAATAATTTCGGACTAAACAAGATAAAACCAGCAGCAACAAAATATAAATTTATTATTAGTTTACGTTAGGAACGTTATAAAAAAACTGTTCATGAAGAACAAAAAAATATACAATGATTTCTTTTTTATTTTAACAAAAACGTTTGTTTTTGCCGAACTTCGTCCGCTTAGAAGCCCCGCCCTTAAACTGGTTTTTTGAAATCGTTTCAATTTCGTTTTCATTTTGAACGCAATGCAAAAAACACAATAAAAATAACGGTTTGAAACGTTCCAAAAACGTTATTTAAAATTACGGTTCCGACCCTTGCTGTGTATGGACTCTACGCAAACGGATATAACGGCCTTTCTAATGCCAACATTCCTTAGAATTACTATAAATAAGCATTAGTTTGTTGGATAGTTAAAAGCGATTTAAATTGCTTTTACAATACAGAGGTTTATTGAGTAACTTTAACTTCAGTCCTAAGATGGCTGAACACAAAAGTACCTAGTTGTGTACTTTTATATTATGTATACTGACAAGCAAAAAGTTCCGGACATTTACGATTGCTTTTAAATTTTAAAGATTGCTTAATTAAAATCAAAATACCTTTCCATACTTTAGTAAGTGTTAGGTTTTCCAAGTGACCCATATGTTATTAGGTTTGGTTTTTGTAGTTCTCTTTAAACTAATTAGTTATGTTTCATACATTACAAAACCGTTCCCTGCACGCTTTTTATGTACCGTATCGATCAATAACCTAAGTAACCTAAACTCTCATTGTGAGTTGTTAATAGACAAGCAGAGAATAAACTGGTGTAAAAAAATATATTCTAAGTAATATATGTACACTTCGCCGCGGCATTGTCACTATGAATATAGTTTTATTCTTAAAACTAATGGATTTGAAGTGGTTACCGTAACGTTATACGTTACTTAACAAAAACCACGTGAGACGCATTTTCAAATGTACTCCGACTTCAACTACCTTCGGCAAGTTGACCTATTGTTAATTTTAAATATTTGGGTATATATTTCTCAGAATTTTTTACATAGCACTGTGAAAAACCCTCGTTTTTGTCAGTAACCACACTGTAAATCCTTTAATTTTCGAAGTTTTTTTATAACAAACCAAGCATGCCACTGTTTATACCACCACCAAATGACTGATGAGTTAGTAATGTATTTGTAGAATTTTATTTTCCCAGTTGTAGTTAGTATGAAAAGTTCTATATAGTCCTACATATAATTTTATTTTTATTTTATTTTATTAATATATTTTATAATAATATAATATAATTATATATTTTATTTTATAATAGTAGGACAAGCGTTTATCTTAAACCTATTTTACAAACTAATACATAGATATTAGTAGAATCAAGGAGGAAATAACGGTTTCATTATATTTTTATCAAAACGTGATCCTTGTCACGAAGTTCGGTGCCAAAACTGAACCTGTAGCCGAAATTCGGATTCGGTTTCGGTTGTAAAAACCAGTTTCGGTTGGATATTGTCGAAGGGACCTACCTATATTTCCTATCTCCGCTTGAAAATGTAATTATGTAAACATGAGGACAAGATTCAGAATAAATAATACGTATCTTATATTTTTATTCACACTCGGTAGAACAAGTCGGGGAGGAACCGGCGCGATTTAAAGATAACTCTTTAAATGTATTACAAATTAAAAACTATTATGAATAAATTCCTCATGCAACTTTAGTGTTTTGATGAAAATAATATTCTTATACCGGTTTTGTTGATCCGCTTTGCCGAGGATTCTTAGAATTAAGAATCATTAAATAGATTTTTTGTTTTCATTATTAAAATGAAACACTGTCATGCATTTTTTTATTGAATGCCATAAAATTTTTAAAGGTTTTCCTTATCAATCCATATGCAATCCGTGCAATGAGAAATGTAATTCAAGGCACTATTGGGAATTAAACATATTTGAAGTTCCGTTTGTTTTATACTTCTTCATTGTAATGATCAACTATTATTTTTTTAAATTGTACAATACATGTATGATGTCGTTTTGGGCATTTTATGTATGTATTTGTATGGCGAGGTGTCAGTCGTGCGGGTTTTGAAACCTTTAGGATTTTTTTCAATGAATTCAATTATAGCTGAAACATTTCACATAGGAGTTTCTTCTGATTTGATGAACAAGGGTCTTGGATGCACTGCTGTTTTTGATGCGTTTCATATTTTTAGCTCAAAGCCATTTGTAGCCATTTTACAGTTGGTTGATATTTGAGAAAATGTAATAGAAAAATTAACGTTATCAAATGATGTTAATTTGGCACAAATAATCCTATCTGGAGTCGGTATCTTATTGGTAATATATTTTGATTAATATTTTGTAAATGAAAATGAAATGAAAATGGTCAATTTAGTAGTGATTTGGTTCGTAGCTACATTGGCTTTACGACCATTACTACTTGTTATTCTGGGATAAAACAATTATTCATAACCTTTTGAACACATGTCTACTGTTGTTTGTCATATGTAATTTCATTTAGTAATATCATAAGTATTTATTAGTAATATTCCTCACATACTTATAAATGTGCGTTAATATCGACATAATTAATAATAACGGCACGTTTCTTTCTGTAAATGGATCATTTGATTCCATGCGTACGGTTGTCCATGTGATTGCATTGTTTTAATCATTCTTCAAGATTTATTGAGTAATTGAAATAACATGTATATATTATTAGTATATTTTTTGAAATGGTAGATAATTATTTCAATGCTAACACGTCTGCACGGGTACCTCTTTTTGTATCGTAAAGCAGCAGTAGTTGCATTTTGTTTGATTTAAGAGCCCCTATCAATGTCAAAGTAGTTAAATTATGAGAAAAGTGTCCCCTAGAGGGCGATCGAATTGTCACTTACACCAGAAGGCCTAGCACGGGCCGGAGAGAAAAAGTCCCCAGAGACAAGAATCGTCATTGCCTCTCGCTTCTTCGTTCGCGCGGAAGCGAGAGGCAATGAGTAATTTTGTCTCCGGGGATTTTTTCTCCCCGGCCCGTGCTAGGCCTGCAGTTTACATACACATTAGTTAGTGCATTGTGGAGCTATGCAGCCGGAAGGAACAATCATGAGTTGAACGCTATAGAACTCTATATTCAGTTTTCTTTTGTTTTAGTGCAAATTTATATTCACTAGCATTTTTGATGACCTCCATGTCTGAGCATATGGTGTAACGATAATTAGTGGTATCAATTTTGTTTTTAATGAAACAAAGAATACCAATTTAAAACAAATAAATAATGAAATAATCAATATCTTTCAATGTCTTTTTAAACATGCAGTGTACATACATATTTGTTCCAGTCATGGAATCTGGCAATTGAACCAGATTATACCTACTCTTCAAACCATTGAGCGATTTCTTAATGGGAAGTAATTGTAACAGCCATTTAATTATTTGGTCAGCAACAAAAAGGTCATCCGAGAAATCATTTGGGCAGCAAACAAATATTTTGTCAGCAATATAATTTGTGTCCTTTCTCGGGCTCTAGACTGTCTGTGAACCAAATTTCATTTAAATCGGTTTAGTAGTTTTGACGTGAAAGCGAGACCGACAGACAGACAGAGCTACTTTCGCATTTATAGTATTAGTCACATATATTAGTATGGGTTGGAAGTGGCTCACATCGAAATATCTCGATATTCTAAACATTTTCATGTTCGATATATTCTATCTAATAATCTCGATATTCTAAGCATTTTCATTTTCATTTTCATGTTAAAAAGTCGTAAGTAAAAAAAAATATTGAAAATCAACGATATCCTAATAATTATTTGGGAATTTATACGTCTAAAGGTCACGACATGGTGAAACCATTACAAATTTTGACATCTATTTACCTATATCCTATGTTTAATAAATAAATGATTTTGATTTAATAACAAATTTCTTAAGACTGTGTAAGTAAAATCGTATAATATAATATAATATAAAAAATTTGGTAATATTTTATTAGTTACATTAATTTATCAAGGCAATTTCAACACCTGTTGAAATTCTTTTGCTGTTTAATTAAATAGAATTGAGGCCGAGGGGAAACCATCATCTCATTAAATTATTGGAACAATTACACAACATTGACACCTTTTCCGATACAAACTTGAAGACGAATAGAACAATAATAGTGTAAACACCTTGTGGCCTTATGATATTCATCCTTCGCGTTCAGTAGTCAGGTGTTCTAAAAAGACCGCGTTAAGCAATATTGCTAAAAACAGTTCCACCGAATTAAGGCATATTTTACGTTATGCAACTTATATAATATGAATGTATTGAAATTTACCAAAGAAATATCGCAAATTCGACTGCCCCATCTTACAAACAATAAAACAGCATCGAAATTGGTTCATGCATTGGGAGCCATGACGCCACAGACAGACTGACAGACACGCACATCAAACATCAAACATCCCTCTTTGCGTCGGCGGGGTTATAAAATGTTCATCGAACATAAAATGATGACAAAATTAGTGTTTTGTATTAAGCAACATTTCTTTTTCATTCTTTCCTATTTTTTTTTTTTTTTTAATTTTTACTTTTTCATTTTTTTCTTTAAATTCCTCATGTGAATTACTATCTTTACCATTTTAAATTGAGCTCATGTTATGTTATAACAAGTTATGTAGTAGTATTGCAAAAATACCTAATCGGTAACTAAATCGATTGACCTTACGTCCGTATAACCGGTTTAAAGTTCAACTTGAATCAACACACTGTGTTTTATAACCGCGTTATGAAAATAATTTACCATCGTCCTAAGTCTATATACGTCCCACTGAGGCACAGGCCTTCCTCGTGGACAAACACATGAGTCTGGGCCGTAACACCACCAAGCAATGCGGGTTGGTGGGTAGAAAGTGCTACAATAGCGACAGGGAGCAACGGCTTAACGTGCCTTCCGAAACACGCAGGAACTCGAGACGGCAATGTTTTGGTCACCCATCCAAGTACTGACCAGAGCGAAAGTAGTTTTGTTTTCATCATCGAAAGGCAAAGCGTGCGAACCACTACTCCAACGAGCTTCAATAACTTATGGATAGGAAAAATAAAATCCTTTCTTACAAAATTTCCGTTATCAATCAGACTTGGTATATCTTCATCGTGAACCAATTATTTTTCCAGTAAAATTATTAGATTTTCTTATCGTAATAGATGTTTGCGTAATCTTCATTTAACAATAGACTCGATTAATCATATCGAAGGACTTGCTAACTGAGTAACTTTAATCGCTAAAAGGAGAGCACTTGAATTAATGTTAATACCGGATAAATATTGGGTCCTTACCTATGAAATTGGTGTTTTTATTCCGTCTTAGCAATTTGTCCGTAACTATTAAGTTTCAGAACATTCTTATAAAATAATTGCCTCTTCTAAAAATAAACCATATATTTGAGCTCGTATTATTTAATTTGATATTTTTTTGTAAGTTTAATTGTGTTAAAATTAGACACAAAGACAATTATTTTTAACTGCCTCCCGAATACATCATTTGATTTGGATTAACATAAAAACGATATAAAAACGATACAGATGGGAAGACGATATAATAAAATTTGCGGGACAAACTTGGCAAAGGCAGGTGCAAGATCGCATAAGATGGCGAGCTCTCGGGGAGGCCTATGCTGGACAGCAAGACAATCTCCACGTACCGGTGTCGAATAAATAATTTTGCATTGTAACATTATTGTAAGATTGTTAATAAAGGCTATTATTATTATTATTAACATAAAAACGATGAATAATTTTTATCAAGCCTGTTCACACACATATTGCTAAAGCTTGTCTAATGATACATGCCAAATATTATTATTTCTGGATTTGTCGTTGTCAAGAAAACTGATAAAATGTTAGTATGTAAAATGCAGAATTCCCCAAAATCTCCATACAAAACACCAATTTCATAGGTAAGGACCTAATATATTTAATACTAGTATTCAATATTTTTCTTTATAGGTTTATATCTATGAACCGTGCTGTAGAACATTTATTTTGTTTTCGGCGGGGAAGCTAATGCATAACCAGAACAGATAGTTGACAAGGGTCCCAGATTTATTTGTAGTTTCTGAAGAAATTGGAACTTTTCCGTAGTCGATTTAAACCATAATTTTCATTCCTCCGTCATCTTTAAACTACTTTCGGTAAACAAACGTTTAATAGTTGTAAATAGTAATGATGCACCTAGAATAACGACGAGTATAACCTTGCGATTTACTACATGTAATGTTTGTAATGATCATACGATTTTATAACGGTAATAGAGGCCATGTCACATTGTTATTGACTACCTCTACCTAATTATACACATTACAAATAGCGGCATATAACTTTTGTGTTGACTGTTAACCAATCAGCTCTGAGCATCTCATCTCACCCGTAATCGGCGGCCGCTGATTGGCTCTTCAGTCGTATTCTGTCTTCCTCATTGGTGCAATGTCAGCACCTCATGCGCAACGATTGGCAGCTGTCACTTCCATGTAACGTCACGCCTACTCAACACCAAAGATAAATGGCGCTACTTATTACTGTAATATTCAATTTTATTATGTAAAAGATGCTAGAATCCCGTAGGCTTAGCATAACCAGAGAAATGAAATGATAAGTCATGGGATAATTGTTAAAATATCTCCGCGAACACCAGTATTCGCAAACAATTGATTATTCTATTGTGTCTTGTTTTTTGACGATTGAGTAGTTAATTTTACTATTATTATTAGACTTCAATGTAAAATTTTATTAATTTTCTTTAGACGATCATGGTAATTTCACGACGTGAGTTTTATATAAATTAAGCCTCATTCATCGTTAATAGTATTCTCCTTAGGCAGTCACTTTAGGTGGTCAACAACATTGTTTACGATGTTTAGTATACTCAATTATATTTAAGTGAAATCCCTTGAGACTTAAGGTATTTAAACTCTAAAATTAGTACTTGATCTTAAGGTGATGTATTATCCTCTCACGGTCACCGCGATATAATCACTTTCTCTCATCATTTCCATTTTTACTTAGGTATTTATTCTTCCTGCCAACTGCAACTCCGAAGTCAATACGTAACATTCATTATGACAACATACTGTATATGAATTAACACTCACTGTAGAAACCAGAAATACGGCACAAACTTCAAAGGCCTATTTGTATAATGTACCGTAATCTCAATGAGATAGTCTGAATTGTCTCAAATTTAATGCTTCATTTTCTTGAATGTTTGACTTATCACCGAATTATCATATATCTTTGTGTCTTCATTTTCATGATAGTTTATTTGGAATGTCCTATAAAAATCCGCCCATAAAAGTGTTAAAGCCCATAAAATTTCACTTAAATTAAGAACGCCTTACAAGCATTAATTTTGTATAACAAAAGTAATTATAGAAATATTTAACTTCGTCCGAATTTGCAAATTCGCGAGCGATCCCGCAAAATAGATATCTATTAATAATAGTATTGAAAAGCAAGTTTTCATTTTATTTATGTTCAGAGCTGCTCTTTTTCCGTGCATTTTCCATGTATAATGTTTCTCGAGCTTGGTATTCGATATCCACTATCCATTAATGTAAATTTTACATTTCCTAGTAAGTTCTATAACTTTCATCTCATTGATACTGTTATAGGTCCCTAGTGGCCTAATATACCGCTACGTACCATAACTTTCCTCTCTTGTCTTACATTCCAATATGTAGTGCGTTTCTCATTCCTTCCACGTACTCTAAACGTATGAATCACTTTATAATGGGTCAAAATGATGCGTAAAAGCCTAAGCAGACCGGGAGACATGGCAAAAGATTACAATTTTACTAATCGATCTTATGCTTTAAAAATATCTTCTGGCATCCCTTGCCGTAACGATTCTTTATATTAGGTGTTATATCTATGAAATTGGTGTTTTGTATTGAGATTTTGGGGAATTCTGCATTTTCGATACTAAATTTTTTTTAGTTTTCTTCACAACGACAAATCCAAAGATAATAATATTTGGCATCTATCATTAGACAATATGTGTAATATCAACTTCATAAAAATTATTTATCGTTTTTAAGTGAATGCAAATAAAATGATGTATTCGGGAGGCACTTAAAAAGAGTTGTCTCCGTGTCCAATTTTAACACAATTAAACTTACAACAAATTATCAAAACAAATAAAAAAAGCTCAAAAGTGTGGTCTAATTTTAGAGGAGGGTATTATTTTTTAAGAATATTCTGAAACATAATAGTTACAGACAAAATACTAAGAGAGAAAAAAAGCACCAATTTCATAGGTATGGACCCAATATTTGTATTAGCGACTCTTTTTCTCTTTGCTCCTCATTCTGGCATTTTCTTCTTCTGGTTTGTTATTTACGAAAAATCGTTTTGAAAGAGGCCTTAAAGCAAAATTTACAAAATCCATTACAAAGTCCATTACAAAAGTACATATGGCGGATTTAACGACTAACATCGCTCTCAACCAGTCGACCATTAGGCTAAACAGAAAGATAGAGATAGATAGATTATTAACAGCTGTGGTTATAATTCATTTTAATATTTTATGTTATCATTTTAAGTTTACTTCCAGGAAATTTTAAACCAAGTTTAAAACTTGATTTTGTCATTTTAAGACATTTCAGTTTTGAATTGTCAAAAACCTATTCAATCTAGTTTTAAATCTCGATTATTTTTTTCCTGCAAGACGCCCTGTGATTAATCTTGAATACGTTTGTGAATTACCATTCAATATCATATAATTTTTCCTTCTTAGTATCATGCTCTTAATTGAGTTAAAGTAATCAATATTTTCTAAATGAATCGTAATTTAAATAACCGTGTAGACAATAATCGGTAGTGTTTTCCTTTAAAATTGTGCTCTTTCACCACACCAAGAGATGTTAATTTTTTTGTTTTGAAACCAGTTAAACCTGCTTTTGGTGGCTTTAAGGTTTTAAATTAAAACAGTTTAGTATACAGCTTTAATAATTTTGGCTTTAACTTGCATTTTGTCTTATTTTTTTTGTTACATACTTGAAATATTGGTCATGAAATAGTGGCTAACATCTAATATACATATTATGTAAATGAAGGACGAAAAATTTTGGTACTTTAAGATTATAATGAACGAGACAGTTTTTTATAAACAGCGATATAAACAAAACAAAACAAAAACTGTTGTTGTGTTAGGTTACATAAAAAAGGATCAAACAACGAAAAATACATTAAATTCGCAAAAAAATACAGCGGAAACGTCTCGTATTTTCCCAGATTGGTACATACAACCGGTGCAGAATCAGTTTAACTCAGTTTCAAATTAACATCTTTTGAATACCATACCACCACCAAGGTGTAACTAATATGAAGTCATCGTCTTTTTGCCACTCAAGCACATCATTAGGCGAGTTCGTAAAAACTATACTTAGATTTTTTTGTTTGTACAGACTTCCTTTTAAGCAAGGCCTTTCTCGAAGTATACCGTACGTTTGAGTATATTTTTTTACGAATTCCGTATGGACAGTTACTTAAAATTAATAATTTTTTTTTGGCAAGTGAAGAGATCTAGGTGGCGTAGTGGTTAGTTTATCTTTATCTTTCGATATCGAAAACAAAGTCACCTTCGCCATGGTCAGGCCGTGGATGGGTGCCCAAAATTTTGTGATATGGAACTCCTCCGTGTTTCGGAAGTCGTCAAGTCATTGTTCCCGGTCGCTAATGCAACTGTATTGGGCCAACGTGGTGGTTTTACGGCCCATACTCCTCAGTTTCACCATGAGGAAGGCTTCTTAAGTAAATAGTCTTCATCAACCTATACTCGTCCACTGGTGGACTTAACTAACCTTTTTCTGGCGACGACGGAACGAAATGAAATCCACGTCAAAATAAACAAATTAACTCCAACGGTGAAGCAGAAAACCGGCTATAAGGCATCTAAATAAGCTATTTTTATCCGGAACCCCATAACGATTCGCCAACATTCACCGGGTCGCATGACATCTGCTGGGTCCGGGTCAAACTCCTTGCAACAATAAAAGCCTGTTTATAAAACTTGCCAAGCTTAATTTAACGCCGACAATTTTTTGCCGCGCTGTTTTGCTTGTTTTTTTTTGTGATTAATTGACTTTATAAGAAAGCTGGTGAATGGCGTGTTTGTGCGATCTTTCCTTGTTTACTGCGGGAATACTCTGTAAACTTCTAGATTTTTTATGTCACAAGGGTGGTAAACCATCATACAGCCCGCCTGTTTTATACAGAGAAATAAAATAAAATGAAAAATAAAATAAAATTATTCACGCAACTATTTGACCCGGATCGATTCACTATTATGTATGAGATAAAAAAAATGCTAAAATCCAAGTCAGGGGGATGTAAAAAGAGGGAAAATACCAAAAAAGGTTTCTCTGTCTGTTTGTAAGGGCTAATCTCCGAAATGGCTCGACCGATTTCTATGAAATTTTGCATGGTGATACCTTATATCCCTGGTCAAAACCTTCTAATGACTCATTCGATTGATATACAAATACCCAGTTACGACTAAAACAAAGTTTCTTTAGCAACGATGAAGTCACTTTTGAATGAGAAAGAAAATATTTACTCAATTGCTTGAATTAATTGCCTTTATACACATTTCTTAAAAATATTCAACAATAGGGTAATTATGACGCATGTAACAATACATACATTAACAAAGTAGGTAATAGGTATATTGTTGTATACTATTTCGTTATTAAAGAAATAACTATTTTCATACATTCTGTCATGACATTTTAATTACCGGAATGTGACATTCGTAACATGTGCCGCGATCGCGAATGCTCTGCAGAAACTAATTGTTTAATTTATTGAATTGATTTGTAACAAGGATGTCGTTATGGTTAGTATTGTGGCCACTGATTTATTGCTGTAGAAAACTGTAGCTGTCATTTGATGTATAGAAAACGGTACTAAAGATTTTCATGCAATCTGGATATTTACCTCGTAAGTTTGTATCTGCAAGTTCCCGTAATTTGTCAATACATATCATTATCATATATTATGATTTCATATGAAATAGTTGCTAAAATTTTTGTGAAATCTTTGACAAATAAACTATCTGACTCGTTCTTCTCGTAAAACATTCACGTAACTGTTTTTAAGTCTAAATAGGCAATTAATTTAAATTCAAAACCACAAATTTTTGTAGCTTTAACTCTTAGAGCATTTTCCTTAATCAAATTTTTTTATTTGTAAGACTCATTTTAAAAAAAAAAGTTTGCTTAACAGCACCACAATGACCCAAAGTGGGAGATAGAATTACTTGAAGAAGGAATTGTACCACATCAATAGATTATTAATACATTCTATTGCCGACCCACCTTTATCATTTTATATTAAACGTAAAGGTTTTTTTATATTTTGAAATATTTAACTTATTAGGAAAAAACGGCCAAATTTGTACAATTTTTCAAAAACGGTTCAATCCATCAAGTTGAAAATAATTTTCCGGAATTATTTAATTTTTTTAATTATATAAACGGAATCCTAAAAAATGAAAAAAATAGTGGTTGATATGGATTGTATTGTAGAAAAATCACCGCATGTGGATGTCATTTGTTGGACTGGAGAATACGTTTGTATATTATCTTAAATTAGTTAATCGATATATCGAAATTATGGCACCAGGCTCCTCCGAAGTTTACAATTTGGACATGATAATTATGGTGCAATATTTCCCATTATGTTCCTCAGATGTATGTATAAAATTGTCCTCTTTGTAATGTCCATCTCCAATAATGAAAACAATGTCTTCTCACCAAACACGTGATACTTTGTCTCGTGCAGTGAGACACGTGTTTTTAATTATTGTTTATAGTATCAAAATTAGCTAGTCATTGTTAATGTTTGATGTTATTTTACCAAGTTTTTATGAAGGGGCTTTCATATCTGTTTCTTCTTCAGTTGGATGTATTTATTCAAAAATACTAAAAATTAGACAACTTTAACTATAATATTAAACCTTAAGATTTAAGTAATGTGAGTCTCAATGGAACAGCAATTTTGATTATCAGCAATCTATTTGTTCATGACAGTCCTAAAACAATGTAAAAACATACTAAAATCAAATTACATCAGTTGTACATAATAAAACTATTAAATCGGACACATGTCTGGTTTAAAGGTTTGTAAGATAAGGTAGTTTGTTTGTATTCCAAAAAGATCTGTAATAGAACATTTGATCAATCAACTACATTAACACGTTCTTTCCAGGACGGTTTTACATTATGGTTTATGCCAGTAATGCCTCAATTTCAATCTTCGTGCGAAGAACGTGGGAAAAAGCAGAACTATTGTCGATACCTCCTCAAATATGGTAACTTAAAAATACAAGTACAATAATATTGTCACCTGATAATTAGCCTTTTTTATTCATTCATTTTCAAGCTACAATACGGGCTGGGTTGTGTAAAGCATAGTTTGCACTGCAGTAGGTACTTCGAAAGTCAATTTATCAGATTGATAAACTAACATCTATTCTTCTAATTTTGTCGATGAACACATTATTAGGTTTTTCTACGACTACATTAAATTACATAATATCTTGAAATATCAAGTTTGCGATTCCTGGTGGTCAGAATTTTATTTTGCGTAACTAATTAGATTTATAATTTTCTACCTATATTTTTTCATTGTTTAAGACTGTCACAAGAGCCGTGGTATACGTTAGAGATATGGAATAGGAACAGATCGCTTGACTATAAAATTATGATATAGTTGGGAGTAGAAATACTCAATGGTTGACTAACAATGCGTATTACATACAAGTACTGTTCAATAAAAATTCTCATCAGCCTAATAGCAAGATAGAACTAGATTATTATAGGACGAAACACTACCACGGTGGCCTGATTGGTGATTGGTGAGTATTTATGACTTTTGAGACATTTTACCACATAAAATTCATTAATTCATTACACGTAGTAGCAAATCGATAGTTTTTTATTGTATTTTACTGGGAAAATGGAAAAATTTCCTTATAGAGTTCCTAGAATTAAAACCATACAGAGTTTTTGCTCTAATGAGACTGGGTTTTAAATTCGGTCACAAAAACGCTAAGTAGATACCGCGCGTAGTATTTTTTACTTATACATACAAAGTAATGTTTACGAGTATAAAGTACTTATTTCCTGTGTAATAAGACTCATTTTTTGTTTTGTCTTGTTTCTCATAGTGGTATAACCAGATAAATTCCTTTGCCTCACCCGTCAATCAACAGTCCCCATCAGCCGTGAACAGTAAAATTAACCAAATTTTGCCGAGTCGTAATAATTAAAAAACTAAGATCCTCTTTATATGTGTATAGATAAATAGTAAGTGGTGTGTGCTTATTTATTTTGAATACGTAGAAGAATTATGCTGTCAATTTTTATGTAGGTTGGACTGTGGAAAGGAGTGGGATCGCCGAGTGTTTAATATACATGTGCCTACCCTACTATAAACGGTAAAATTTTACCTCTCCAAAAAAAAAACAGTAGATACTGCAGGTAATACTGACTACGATTTCATAGATAAAAAAAATATATATATATTTTTAACCAATTTTTTTTCATGTTAACAAAAAACAGCTTATGCCATAATTTTATTTTTTGGGTTGTGTAGGCTTATATTTTTTAACTTTATCCTGTATGATTATGTTATGGATTGTATTCGAATTTGAAAATAAATAAAGTTTTATCTTGTGTTTCATAATTTTTTTTGAAAAATACTGGCTACTGTTTAACTATTTACGCTGTTTATTTACATTACCTACAAGGTCCCTTATATGCTCGTCTTATTTCATTAATTGCGACTAATCAAAGACGAGGCGTTAACGTTTATAAACAACGTTTATGAGTTAGAAAATATTACACAGCTATAATCCCCCTTAGCATGAACCCCGCTGTCTATCGGGTTTTTGGGGTTTTTTGACAAAGGTTTAACTGACAAAGTACTATGGAATTTGACATTCGTCCTCAGCCTATATACACGTCCCACTGCTGGGCACAGGCCTTCCTCACGGACAAAAGCATGAGGAGTATGGCCCTAACACCACGCTGGCCCAATGCGGGTTGGAGGGTAGAAACAGTCGCAATAGCGACCGGGACCAACGGCTTAACGTGCCTTCCGAAGCACGGAGGAGCTAGATATCACAATGTTTTGGTCACCCATCCACGGCCTGACCATGGCGAAGGTAGCTTTGTATTCGATCGAAAGCCAAAGCGTACTAGCCACTACGCCACCGAGCTCCTCCAATTTGACAATTGGGTGTGATAAAAACGTGATAAATATATCGCGGTGCTCATGCTTTCTAGCACAAGAGATACGTATTTTTAGACAGATCAATATAAAAAAAATTTAAACTACAATTATGTTTTAAGCTCTGTTTAATCATGGATTACTTTCATTAAAATAATAACGCGCATTAAAGCCCAAAATTGGTAATAAAAATACTTATTTTTTACTTACTTTTTACAACATAGCACCACTTCTTCGCATGTCGAATAGAATACAACAATTATTTATTGTACAAGAATGAATCTACATGCTGCTTGATGTAGCTGCATGCTGCAATTGCTGCATGTAGTTTTTTTTTAATTTTTTATTCAGAAAGTCACTGCAAAGCCATCAATGAAAATTTTATGAAAATTCAGTGTGCCGTTGGCGTCATCGTATCAACTATTACTGATCTGTAATTTTTGACAACACTGTAATTTTTTTTTTCTAAATGAGAACCTATGTACTCACTACAGTCACCAGAATAAATGCACATGGTCGTAATTATAATAATGTCATAAAATTTTATGATTTTATTGTGCTGAAACACTGTAGATATAGATGTGGTATGTAATAATACAGATTTTCATGACTCGAAGTAAAAAGTACGAGTATCTAATAACTGTACATACGTGGATATTCGCGACCGACAGATATTTTTAGGGAAACACTGTGGAATAGCATCCTAAAGGAATTATTCAGTTCTGAGAAGAACGGACAAGATCCTCAACAAGTTTCTACCCTCCCTTTACATTAGCATCATTTAAAAAAATGTCATAAACTACAACGTCATTGAAGTTTATAAGGAAAAAGAAAGGTTAAGTACCTTTCTTCTTCTTTAAGTTATGTTCTGCAGTTTATCACATTTTCCATTATGTACATTATACATTATGTAATAATATGATTTACAATAAATGTTTCTAATGTTATTTCTTTTAAAATCGAAGTCAGAGTGTACCTCTACCTTTTTTAAAGAAGTCAGCACGGTGGATCACCCTGTGCTTTGTTTATTTCTTCGTATTTGAACTGATTACTCTGTTGATTATTTTGGAATCAAACGGACTTGAAGTTTATACATATTTCTACAAGCCAATTAAAATAGTTAAAGTCAATTTGAAGTCGACATGAAAACAATGTAGCTATAGCTAGGTATACGGATGATAACGTTGGCGATGGAGTTAAGAAGTAGCACGTTCTTTTTGTAACAACAATGTTTGATATTGTTATTTCTAAGAATTTATATGTACAGTAATTCTTACGTATTTATTCATTAAAATTTCTTGGTAATTTGATATGTTGCCACTTCTAAGCGAAATCACAATAGGTGCGACATCATAAAAAGTTCTGTATTTCAAGGCAATTCAACAAATTCCAAAGATATGATTATGTCGTCGGTTGTTTGGAACAAAATGAAATAAACTGGTTTTGCCTCTTCTCTACACATTTCACATATTCTTACAACTCGGTATTCAAAGCAATACAAGTGCAATATGTTAAGGTTTTTTTGTTTTTTTTTTTTTTATAAAAATTAAGAAATTGGTAGAGTCCATTTGTGGAAATATTTATGGCTACAGATAAGTTATGTCTATTATCCTTGATGACCTATTAGGTGCTGGTTTTGTTTATATGTTAAGGTAAATGCATTACCAATACCAGTGTAGGTAATATTATTGCAATTTTATGTAAATACAGACATGTTCATGTCCCGTGTTGGTGCGGAACACAAAAAGAATGTACCAACTGCTTTTCTTGCCTAACATTTCGTAAAAGGCGAATAAGGGCGTATTGGGTGCTGGGTCTGTGATTGTTTAGGCGATGAGTTAGCCACCTATTACTACGCTTTCACGATTTTTCATCCGACCAACCCCAATTTTTGTATGGCTAAATGTGGTCTCAAGGAACAGAGTGCTCCTTGGACTCTGCCTTCCACTTTGGGGATTACAGGCGTGATGTTATGTATGTACAGACATGTTGTACTTTAAAATTTTATGAAAGATCGATAAATACTCGTATGTTGCTATTACAATTCTATAAAACGGCAATAATATAACGTACCACGGCAATACCTTAAGATATTTGACCACCGCGGTAATATCTGCATTTACCTTAAAATATATTTTTTCTATATGTAGTTCAATAGTAGGGTCATCGAAGTTTGCGGTCAATCAGTAGTTTTTTTAAGAAACTTCATTCAAAAAGTTATAGCAGTTACATTATTAAGATCTGCGGCGCTTGGCAACAGGCTCGTTACATAGGGAAGAATCTGCCGAAATTTATTTACGTTTTTATCACGCTGTCATTTGTTTGTTTGTCAAATTCCATTGTAGGAACTTCGAAAATTGAACGTGATAAAAACCCTGGATAACTACACGCTCAGACTGGTGTAAAATTTTTGTTTGTTTTAACACAGTGCGTTTAACATAGATACTTTCTCTACTCTCTACACACAGGCCATATAAAGAAAATTTACTAGGAAGTCTTGTACAGTCGCAGTCACAGTAAATGACTCATAATGAAAGGTATTGAGGCCCGTATTACAGAACCAAACTCAAGCGTAGATCTCTGCTTGAGCGCAGTTAAAAAGGGATGGCGCTGTGTGGGCAATAGCGCCATCCCTCTCTAACAATGCTCAAGCAGAGATCTACGCTTGAGTTTAGTTCCGTAATATGGACCTAAAACTCTCATCTGTCAAATGTGTATAAATATTTTTGAACTCGACAGTACAACAGTTGTCAAATACATGACAAGTAGCTACTTACGTACATACAACAGATCGAACTACCGTATATTGAAAGATTGTCGAAATTTTGTGAGCTTTGTTTTGTCTGACGTGATGTTGAACAAGACAAGGCCCGTATTACGTACTTAGGCCCGTATTACGGAACTAAACTCAAGCGTAGATCTCTGCTTGAGCACTGTTAGAGAGGGATGGCGCTATTGATCCCACAAAGCGCCATCCCTTTTTAACTGCGCTCAAGCAGAGATCTACGCTTGAGTTTAGTTCCGTAATACGGGCGTAAGTACCCCAAATTGTATTTTTTTTCAATAAGAGTGATAAAATTAAAATTCAAAAAATTTGAGTATTCTAAGTCAATTTTAAGATTTGTAGAAATACACACATTTAACATCGTTACCTTCAAAATGTATGTTTTAATGGGTTGTGTTGACATTTAAACTCGAATTTAAATTCCATCAAGCGTATATTAATTTATGCAATGTTTGTATTAACACGTAGGTATACAGTTGCTGTTTCGCAAAAATATTAGGTCCTTACCTATGAAATTGGTGTTTTGTATGGAGATTTTGGGGAATTCTGCATTTTCCATGCTAAAATTTTTTCAGTTTTCTTCACAACGACAAATCCAAAGATAATAATATTTGGCATGTATCATTAGACAAGCTTTAGTAACATGTGTAATATCACATTTCATAAAAATTATTTATCGTTTTTAAGTGAATGCAAATAAAATGATGTATTCGGGAAGCACTTAAAAGAGTTGTCTCCGTGTCCAATTTTAACACAATTAAACATACTACAAATTATCAAAACAAATCAAAAGAGCTCAAAAATAAAGTCTATTTTTAGACGAGGTAATTGTTTTTTAGGAATACTCTGAATCTTAGTAGTTACAGACAAAATACTAAGAGAGGAAAAAAACACCAATTTCTTAGGTAAGGACCCAATATTTTCTGCTATAATAGTTTTAAAGTTAAATGCGAAAGACTATATCTTACCTCTGCGGCTGCTGTGTAAGCTAGTTATGTAAACAAACTAAGTAATCCAGTAATCCATACTAATATTATAAATGCGAAAGTAATTCTGTCTCGCTTTCACGTCAAAACTACTAAACCAATTTAACAGAAATTTGGTACACAGATAGTCTAGAGCCTGAGAAAGGACATAGGATATCCTTTATCCCGATATTCTCATGGGAACGGGTGACATGTGGGTGAATGCTTCTAATAATAGAGTAGGAGTATATTTTCAATTCCACCAATTGAGGCTACTGTTCCATTCTTATCTTTCAGTATTGAATAGCCTATTTATTGAGAAAGGCTATAATAGGCTACATACCATCACACTATCTCATAGTAACTATTCTACGCGGACGAAGTCGCGGGTAAAACTTGTTAAAATATAAAGAAAGTTTGATTGAGATAGTATAGGTCTGTACTTACAGATTCAGCAACAAAAGTGCGTACACGCCGTTGCATCCATAATGCTTTGCATACATAAAACACTGGAACTCCTTGACCTTCCAGAAACTATGCAGCCAACTTAACACTTCCGCCACACAATCGTTCGGAACTCGATAGAAAAACGATACACTATTTAATCGTTTTATAAACAGTGCTCGGTTCTCCAAGACTGTAGAATCGGATTCGTTATCGATGTTTATCGTGTATTTTTACGATTCCGCGCGAGCGTGCGTGCTGCCGGCGCGACGCGACGCTTGCCAATAAGTTACTTGTTACTTTGGTAGGCGTTGATCGAAGACATTGCATTGCTAATCAAAGGTGTTTCTTTTAAGGTCGTAAATCGCTTGCACAATCGAGAATCTAATTCACGTTAGCCAGGGAAGATCGATCGGTTCGTGTGTATCCGGTTTATTGTGTTCGCAAAAGTTTTAATAGTGTGTACCGTATCTTGTTGCGAAGTGATACTCCGTGATGTTCGATTAATTGGCAGAGCTGGGACTTTACAATCGGACAATAGTGGCTAAGCTTAACTTTGTGTGTTTTTCTTCGTTTCATGACACATTGTGTCGCATTCTAGGTGTTCGTTTGTACATTCATGTTTGACTCGCCGATAAAGGCTAATTGTCAATTTGTGATTTGATTAACAACTTAGCAAACCATCTATCCATACATAGTACTGCAGGGTTCATATTCAGCGGGAACATGAGCTGAATTTTTATAGCAGACATTGTAAAGGTGACAATGGTAATTTCAAAATTGTTAATAATTAAGAAGTAACTTAGTATAATATATGGGTCCATAATGATAACATAAAGTTTTTAATCATATTTTTTGTATTACTACCGATTTGTGTTCATATCATAATAATCACTCTTCATAATTTCATTGTTCATACTTTTTTATTAATAATTTTTTATTAATAACAACAACGGATTATTAAAGGTTTTACGTTCCTGGAAACAAGTCCTTTAGGAACTAACAACGGAGCTCATAACAGTTAGTGATCATAATTTTTTTATGATCACTAGCAATATAATTATTTGGGCAGCAATATATTGGGTCCTTACCTATGAAATTGGTGTTTTTATCCTCTCTTAGCAATTTGTCCGTAACTATTAAGTTTCAGAAGTTCTTATTAAATAATTGCCTCTTCTAAAAATAGACCATATATTTGAGCTCGTATTATTTAATTTGATAATTTTTTGTAAGTTTAATTGTGTTAAAATTAGACACAAAGACAATTATTTTTAACTGCCTCCCGAATACATCATTTGATTTGCATTAACATAAAAACGATGAATAATTTTTATCAAGCGTGTTCACACACATATTGCTTAAGCTTGTCTAATGATACATGCCAAATATTATTATCTGTGGATTTGTCGTTGTGGAGAAATCTGAAAAAAAATTTGTATGGAAAATGCAGACATCCCCAAAATCTCCATACAAAACACCAATTTCATAGGTAAGGACCTAATATGTCACTTTAGTGCTGCAAAACCAAATAATTTACTACATACATATTAACCTTAGATTGACAAAGTACCGACTAAAATAGTCATATCTTAATGCTGGTGACAGAACTGAAAATTCATGGGAAAATCACAATATACATTACATTATTTGATCATCATACAAAAGATAATGATACGTACCTTATATTTATTGTGATTATTCCGTGCTTCAAAGTATGGGCATGTTATTAAAGTAATAGCTGTTGAACTGCACGTATATGCTTGTTAGGTTTGTAAAAAAATGTATTATCATTGCCGGCCAATCTATATACGTGTTATTAGTGGTTAGATATGTTGCTGGTGTCCCACACACATATACATTTGATTAGATGACGCAAATGCATGTAAGCTGGCATGTTCGAAAACCCCGACCAAACGTTGGGGTTTGCCGCTGCTAGAATGCCTCGATGTGTGATAATAATTGACGGAGGTCGGCGGCTGCATCCGTATCTTACAATCTTTATTGGATCTCCCATCTCAACATTACAGCTGTGTCGTCACAGTAAACGTTAAAAAGTTGCAAGCTTGGTAAATTGTAAATTTATATCTGTGGTTTTCCACATGTTTGCTTCCTTTTTTATTATGTGAATAATAACAACAGACAACAGTGAAGTACAGGTGAGGAATTTCGCCGTCGACCAATAGTCTTTTTAGGCAGCGATATTGAACAGTTTTTTTTTTATTGTCCTATAGTATTTTATTCATAGTAACATTATAAATGTGAAAATAACTCTGTCTGTCTCGTTTTCACGTCAAAACTACTGAACCAATTTAACCGAAAATTGGTACACATTTAGTCTAGAGTCTGAGAAATGACATAGGCTACCTTTTATCCCGATGGGAACGGGTGCCATGTTAAAAAATTTAAATAACGCCTCCCAGAAAAATAAAGGACAAATTTACGCCACTATGAACCTTGGTTCTTATAAAGTAGTCGTCGTAAGTGGTAGCAGTCGACAGCGACTGACTAAGGGTGACGCGACGGCTATAGCCTTATATATTTTTTGCACTCCAGAGGCACAACTGTTGTAGCCTTCGAACATGTCCATACTCGCTCATTTATGTGCGCAACTGCGCACGCACTTTTACGCAGCTGTCGTAGCAGCGATAATTGTATGGCGATTGGCGATATTCGGTGGCTTTTATAGGCCACCTGCCTCCTTATTCTCAACTGTCAGTTCATGGATTCGATTAAAAAAGTCACGTCCTGTCTCTTTCGCATTGAAACGTGACAGACATAGGTATAGGGAGATCCGAGATTCGCTTGTTGTCCGACAGTTGAGATCAAGCTGCTCATGGCCCCAATCGCGCTAAAATAGAACGTATTTACCACAAACAAATCTCAGTCGAAAACTGTATGGTCCATTCACACTCCACCAGAGGACAAGAAGAAACACGAGTACGAGAGTATGGAGTGCGAATGGACTAACGTTTTCGACTGAGATTTGGATGTTTTTTTTTTAATTCTCCCATGTAGGGAAGGCAAAAGGAAAGAACGAAGCCCATACAGCCAAGTCTTCGGTATATATTTCTTCAGTATTTGCATTTAAATGCAAGTGTAATACATTTCAATGGCATTCTTGGGAGAGTTTGACGTCAAACGATCGATGGCAGATACTATGGTGCTAGTTGGATGAGGTGGATTACCACGAAAAAAATCTCATCGTTTTTCACACCACTTGACGATTATTTCAATGATTCTCCATAATGCTCATCATTATTGACACTTATTACACAAAACTAAACTGATTTTATGCAACAAGTCCCACTCCGAAACAATATTACAATCACTGAAATAAAAATCACGTCCGCCATAGTTGAATGCCGCCAAAAATTCGATGTTTTTTTTTAATTTTTGTAATTTTTGCTTATAATAATATAGCGCGATGGAGCCAGGGCTCCCGAACAAGTTTCATTCAAAAAGTAGGAAGCATCGTTTCCATATAGTTTGTACGGTAATGCGCTGAACTAGACACGAAAGGAGTTTGACCTCGCTAGTAATAGATATGTCCGTAATGGGGCTAATACCGTATACTATCGAACACGGAAATTTGTTGTATCTAGTAGTGGACAGTTATACTCGTAGTGGTAAGGGTCCGGTCATGTTAGATCGTTCAGAGAAACACCTACAAATGAGTAACAATGGGGAGACCCGTACCTTTTTTTTTGACGCTGTGGAAATTTTTCACGCAGAAACGCCCATCGGGGGAATGGGCGAATACTGTGAGACTCTCCCCCTGGGACGAAACCAGGGGGCATACTCACTAAAACCACAGCGACTCTCCTATCCGCGGAGTGGAGAGGAGATCGGGACCCAAGGTTTACCCAGACAGCCTCCCCGGCGGAGCCCCAGTAGGTGGGGGGCACCTACTGGGGCTCCGCCGGGGAGGCTGTCTGTACCTTTTTTTTTTAACTTTTTTAGTTGCTCAAATCCACTGATATTATATGTCATTCTATGATCATTACTATGTTATTTTCCTGCACATTGTTTTATTACACCTACCTATTTAATAAAAATAATCTTTTAATTGAGCCCAAAAATCTTATAATACCTATGTTAGTTTCGCACTCCGAAATGCTTATCCGAAATAATTCACATAGATACCAATTCGAGTAGAATGGATTGCCTCTCTCTCCGCAAAATTGTATGAGCCCAAGTTAGTAACTTATTAATAACTGTGCCCAAGTATACTACTTTGATGATGCTATAATAACAATTAAGCTATTAATTAACAATTTTATAATATAACAATTTCAAAGAAAGCCTTATTCTGCGTGGGGGCTTTAAAATAACATATTTATCCGCACAACCTACGCGTGGCAGAATACGAAATAAGAATATTTTTCATTGTTATTTTAATTATTACTAAATTGCCGTTGTTCATGTTTTGGAAGAACGTCAACAACTGAATGCATGTCAAGCTCATAGAAGTAATATTATGCTTCGCATAGGTCAAGCCACACACACATAGATATACTGACATAAAAATCTTTATTTTTGTTGTCATGTAAGAAATAATTTTGTATTTTCCCTTTTTGTCTTTTGTGTCTCGAACGGGCAGTTAAGAGTGTTGCTGTTTGTACATGGTGGACATGGGATGTACTACTTCTGGTATGTTGACTTCCGGCGATATGTCAAGACTAAGACAATGGGGGTCCTTTAGTGGGTATTCGCGGTACTACACCGTGGAGTCCAACATTCTTTTGCAGCCTTTACCACTTCTGTAGGGGATGCATTTTCCCCCATCAAAAAAAGGATCATAAAAAACCCAACAGTGAAACGTTCGCAGACATTAATTATAATCATGTTACTATCACATCTAAGCATTAGTTTATCAACGTTAACATCAGAACAATGAGACAGTGCCAATATTTAATCTAAATTGTATGGCCCACTGCATAAACAAATATTTGAAAACAAATATAAATATTTAATTCGCAGCAGTAAGTTGTCTTCCTCCACAAATACCGAGAATTCGTCATTTAGCAAATATAACATTGTTCTGTTTTTTAGAACGTCATAGGTATTGGCGCTTGGAAAAGATGTCAAGAAGATTGCACTAATTTTCTAAAAATGTTAATTAAGTTGCGTTTAGGGCTGGCGGCCGCACTCAGACGCGTCATTTAAGCTAATGTTCCATTATCTAAAATAAGTATTAAAATAAGTGTAAATTTTTTTAACATAAATAACCATTAAAGTTAATAAACGACTCTGAGTACGGCAATGATGAGTGTTTAATTATTTTATATTACCAACCCGCATTGGGACATCGTGGTGGTGTTATGGTCCATACTCCTCATGTGTTTCTACATAAGGCCTGTGCCCAACCGTGGGACGTATATAATCTGAGGACTAACCAGTCCAATTGCCATCGCCAGGTTGCTGGCGACGTCACATATCATGAAATACAGGAGCCAATATGACTATTCCAAACTATGCAACTCTAATCCACTTCGTGATTTTTAGAAATAATTGCACTGTCACAGCGATAAATAAATATAAAAACATCTAAGCAATCTCCTATTTCAACATCATAATGTATTGTTGCAGGAACAATGTCAGATGATGGAGATTGCATCAGCCGATTCTTTCAAGGCGACAACATGAATACATCATCTAAAAGTCCATTGAAGCTACCTTCATCAGAGTTAGAAGTACTCAATAGTACCCAAGACTCGAGTCAATGCTCAATAGATTCAGACACAGATATGCTTACTCTTTCGCAACTGACCATAAATGATCATGAACCAATACCAATACACGTTGAGCCGTTTTTTAATATCACCGCAAGAACTATGCCAGTGTCGCCTCATTATGTCTTCGAAGAAGAATTCTCTACCAACCCTTGGGCAATGTTAGTAGCAACAATATTTTTAACAAAAACATCTGGCAAAGTTGCGAGGCCATACATGAAGAATTTTTTTGAAGAATATTCAACTCCGTACCACGTTCTCCAAGACACACCAACATCTTTGGAACGATTTTTTGAAAATCTAGGTCTTCGAAAAAGAGGTCACGCAATTTGGAAATTGAGGTACCAGTTTGTTTCGTCAAAATGGCGGCGAGCAAGCGATTTGTCCGGTATAGGAAAATATGGTGAGGATGCTTATAGGATATTTTGCTTAGGGCACACAGATGTGGACCCAGGAGATAGGTACTTAAAGTTGTATTTAGGTTGGCTGTTGAGCCATACTGACGTTTTGGAAGAACAAGGTGTGGTAGATAGCGAATGCTTTATCGAGGATCCGGTATTGAAGTACTACATGATCTCATTGAGAGACCCCTCAGAGTAAACAGAGAGACTCTGATAAGTAACTCAAAGACTATTTACACCATGTAACTTTAAATTAAAATATAAGAAAACTTACTTTTTAAATACTGGATGAACAAAAGTGTAATTAATTAATCTCAAATGTGAAATATTTAATCTCAAATAAACAAAAGTGTAAGGTAAATAAATAACTTCTCGGTTTTAAACGTGTAAATAGATAAATGGAACGCATGAAAAGTCGCTGCGCAAATTACGTAATAGAAAACTGTGTGAATATTGGTGTAACAATGTTCCTTGTAATAAATTACATCGCTTTATTAAGTTATATCTATTTTTGGGAAATAAAAATGATACTGTAGGTATAGGTACTATTTCACATGTGATAACCTTAAAAAATCTTTGTGTGCGTGCATATACTGAACGCCCGTCGCTCTGTGTACCTACTTTGTTCGTTCTTGTTAAAAATAATGTTTCTTTTTTACGAATTAAATAATCGGATCATGACTGATTAATCGAATACCTATTAACGAAGGTTCTTTCTATAGTTTCATTGATCTGTGGTTATTTTTATTCTTGTTTTACACACATTATAAATTATTTTTAACAATTAATTAACAATGTTTGTTAATAGTTTTTACAACACATTTTATAGATTACCCGCTCGTTACTTAATGTATGAACCTTTATTTTCATAATGTGTGTTAATAAATTGATCCAGAATATTGTCATAGACATATTATTATGCAGAATCATAGAATCTTAATAAAATTACATCCAACTCTTTGTGTTTTATTCTCTTTCTGTCTTTGTAAAAAAACATTATAGATGGCAATTAAAAATTAAAGACTGCTTACGGCGGAAAATTGCGCCCCGCCCACAGCACTTCCAGTCAATAACATTATTAAACATTAATAAATATAGTTCTGTATTTAATTTTAGCCACGTCATATTATTTAAAATGCTTCAATATGATTATTATTATCTACTTGTATTGATGCTATGGGCTTAAATTAGATATATATTTTATTAAACAGTTATTATTGTGATATTGTCATAACTTCTAGCGGGGATTAATATTTTAAAATCCAGTGTAAGGCGGTATTCATCATCATACTTTTGTGTTTTAGATCATAATACTTTTGTGTGTAATCATGTAATTTGACTTGGGTGGGCCCATTTAGTAAAAATTTGCAGACTCAGGCGAGTCTCGTAATTTTTACAAATGGCAATGGGATCACAATGGTCAAAATTTTTACATTTTGTAGACTGATATTCAATTTTCTTCACTAAAGCCATAGTTATTGTATACTCTTTGACTAAAGCTATATATTGGAAATAGTGTCTCAATGTTACAATTTTGGTCTGAGAATCAATTTTATTTAGATTGAGACCCGTATTACAGAACCAAACTCAAGCGTAGATCTCTGCTTGAGCACTGTTAGAGAGGGATGGCGCTATTGATTCCACAGAGGGCCATCTCTTTTTAACTGCGCTCAAGCAGAGATCTACGCTTGAGTTTGGTTCTGTAATACGGGCCTTAGACTAAGTACGAAATGTATATTTTGACCATTGAAATACTATTGCCATTATAGTGCCATAGTTGTAAATTAGCAGAATTGGGGCCCTGGCTCACCATCTTGCAGACTTTGCAGACTAAGGTAAGTAGTGATGCAGAGCTCTAGCTGAATATCGATATTTCACTGTTAATATGAATAGTATTAAACTATCAGTCGATTCTTTTTCGACTTTGCACTTGTAAAAATTGTTCAAAGGATTTTGAGCTTAATTTTATTTTATTTAACAAATCAACAATGTAAGCACTCATATAATCAAGTTAATAAGAAATTAAGAACTAGCGTTTACATCAATTATAGATATGCACAGCATTTTAATACAAACTATAACAGAGTGTAGGTACTACTTATTATCTAATTACAATAGTTATAAAGAAATGGATTGAAATCATTTCCATATAAAGTGCCTTTTTCCTGAATACTGTAGGTGGAGCTTTAATAACAACAGCATAATATCATTACGCCTCTATCTCTGAAGGGCAGAGGCAGAGGTGTTATACATCCACAGGTCACGTATGTCTACAGCCTTTATAAGTTTAACATAATTCATACAAAATAGAGAATCGACTGCCTGTGTGGTATAAAATATTTTGTTGGCAAGTTACTGTTCTCCTTTGGAAACGCTTAACAAACAATTCTGAGCAAAGTTGCTTAAACACCACCTTTCTATTTGAGAATGTAAGGGGAAAATACAAACTTTTTATATTTCGTTAACTCGTGGAAGTAAGTACCTACTCAAAAATAAAAGGCGTAATAAAAATATTTCTGTCGTCATGATCATGAGTTTGGTTCGATATTTTCAGTAACAGTGTGCCAAATTCGAAAGTAAATTATATTGAAAATGATGATTGGTCATTCTGTTCATAAAATTAAAATAATGAAGGTAATAACGAAGATTCTGCTCTGGACGAATCCTTTTATGCCTTTTTGTCTTAACCTGAAAGTATTGTAAATAACAACAGCAATACTCTGAGCAATACCCATTGTATCAATACTATGACGACCTTGAAACACTAATAACATCTATGGACAATGGCTTGAAATACTATTTACTATTTATGAAATAATATCCAACTGTCCAGCAATATTCTGGATGTTCTGGATTACCTAATCGAATAACTCTGCATGGATTGTTTATGTTAGGTAGTGTTGTAAATGGCATTTTCAATTCAAAGTTAGTCATAGAAAACTTTGGATGAATGAAATATTTAAAAAACTACATATATATTTTTTATTATTATAAAATGACTAATTATTCAGTATCAATATATAAATACTAAACATTAAACTTAATTATAATGATTCTAAGGGTTGCGTTGAAGAAATCTCTATTTAGTGATCAATCTGCCATCTATGGGTAGATTTATTTATATTGCGTGTTTTTAAGGTTTGATAGTTTTTGTTCCTATAAAGTTATAACATAATCTTCGCATTTTAATAAAAATACCCCACAACAAAGATTTTCCATACATATAAAATAATCATTGCGCCACATGCTGAAAACAAAACCATTGATGCATATTGTAAAATGAGCAACAAAATGAACAAAATGGTTTCAAAACAAAAGTACCCACTCATAGTTTTTGAAATAAGGTAAGGCAAAGGAAGCAAAGGTTAATTCTCATGAGTTTGTTTTTATCAGAGACATGATACTTATAACAAGATTGTGCACTATGACGCAAAAACCGATCCGGCGCGAGAGGGCTCTTGCCGGTAGTGTGTCCCTTTCTAATGAGAATCAACCAATCAATCAAGAGAACAAACTAACATCATTTTTTTAATATTCATTTTTACGGCTCTGGTTGCAGGACCTTTTGAGCCACACGTTAACAGTAGATATCAAAGGCACACGTTGTATGTACTTATGTATGTATCTGACCTACCGTTAATTTGACAACAACCTAAACAAACTATTCGGTCCATATTAGTTGCCTAATATATTATTATAAAAGCTTTGTATGTTTGAGATATTAGAGAAATTTCGTATTATTATTTCATATACATATTACATATTATTAGTGTTATATTGTGAACGGAAAAAAGACTGAAATTCGATAATTTTTTTATTGATATTTTTTTATACATTGCTGAACAACACATATTTAAATACGTCTCAACACGTTTCAAAGTTTATGAATCATTTGTTTGGGTAAATCATAATACATAAAGATGTAAAATTTTCTACCATTCCTTCCAAATCTAATGATTAGTTGAGCTGACAAGACGTTAGTTAATAGATCTCATTTTAGTTAAACAAATGTTTTTGGTACACGGTCTTGTTATAAGTATCATGTCTCTAGTTTTTAAAGATTTAATAACATTTTATCAGTTTGCCATTTCTATCAAAGTGTGTGTGTGTGTGTGTTTGTGTGTGTGTGTGTGTGTGTGTGTTGAGTCATTTGCTGGGCTGATTATAAAAAAAAAACAAATCTAAAACAACTTTTTTAATAGAGCAAAATAATAATAAACAAACATGAAGGGCCGAATGAGGGGTCACTCAAAACTTTAAAACGTGGGGGCGCATCTTTGTAATATACATTTACGCATGCCATGTATTCCATTAAAATCCCTATATAATATTTTAATGCATTGTAATGATTGTAAGTGTAAGTTGCAAAGACATTTTGCTCTTTTTAAAAACGTGGTATTTTTAGATTTTATATAACATAATAACATCATACGATAAAATTAACCACAAATTGTATAATATAATGAGTGTATGCAAAACTATGTATGTTTAATTAAACATGAAAAATAAATATTACAGGCTGCAGTTATAGATAAATATAAATGATTTCGTATAAAAATTATATGAATTCTGAATTTAATTCAATTACTTCATAGTAAAAAGAAATTCACGATGTTTTAAAAAATCGCGCCTTTGCATTTTATGCTTGAACCAATAGCAGACAGCGCAGGCTACCAACCTTCAGTATCTTGTCGGACTGATTGCTCACCACAATGTTGGCAGCAGTGTGAACTATTGCAAATGGTGGATTGCGTTACTTTTTCTCGTGCTCTGTGTAAAATATTTACGTAAAATAGTGATAATTTCGTGGTGCAGTGTTTCTGACTGAAGCAAACATGTCGGAAACACTGCCGAATACTAAAAAACAAGTTCCAAGACAACTGGTGAGTGTTTATTGTTACATTTTTACGTATTTAGTCCCGGGTGACGCCATGGTGGCTTTATCTGGGATCACGTAAACATGAAATGGTGCATCAATGCATCGTGTATCGATTTACCAAAGTTTTTGGATTATGTCGAGGCTATATTTGATGTCGAGAATGTTGGATGTGTGATCATGATTGAGGGTCATCGGACTTGGTTTTTTGCTATCACGCCGCTCGCGACCGAGTTTAAAAACGCGGCGGCCGTATGCATTCGCGCATGCGAGAAGGTGTTAAAATCTATAATAGTTCCGGAGATCGCAGCATTGCGATATAGCCGCTGTTGTGATGAATTGTCCGAAGAGATGCGCGCATCGTCAGCTATGAGCATATTATTGGGCTACTGGTAGGGACGAAGGCGTAGCCCTCCCGCGGCTGACTGTCGACCGACAGGCGGCCGCGAGCTTGCGCGCTGCGACCACACGTCGAGCTCGTTCCTAATCTACTTTATTACTCGTCTAATCTTCCGTCCCGCCGAACAATTACACGCTGTTGATCGCCATACGATCGCCAAAACATTGTTACATATTGATTTATAATAACTCTAAATAGCTAAGGCCATACTATTCTTTGTCCCCCAGAGAATAACTCTGCATTCTGTTTATTGTTACACATTGCTTACAACATTTATTATAATATTTCATTGGCCTTGATTTGAAATAACCTCTCGTTTGTCACAGGCTCTACATTGTTTTTTATGTGATGTATGAGGAAAATATACATAAAAAAAAGTAAAATTCAGAAAATCTGAAATAAATTTACTTTAAATTTTTTTGTGAAAGTCATCTGTATGCGTGACCAATGTTTTATTAGCTCACAGCACTTTCTTTCATATATGTATACAATAAAACTTCCTTTTTAAAATATATTATCTCTGGCCTGATAAGATAACTATTATTTTCTTTAATTAATGATAACAAAAATTAGTAGCAACATAATAAAATTTATATTTTCATTAGAATAAAAGCATATGGTATCATCTTTGTTTCTTGGATGAAGATGCAAATCAAACAAAACTATGGCATCATTGATAAATAAAGATTAAAAATTTTACTTATTGGTATAAAAAATAATTACAAAAATCACTTTAAAAATATAAAAAAAAATTTTTTTTTATCATTATTTAATTACATATTATTTTTCTTTCAATCCAGTTTAGAATATGCCAAAAATCTAGTTCAAATCAAACACTGCACAATAGAAAATTATTATTTTCCCAATAAAACACCACATGATATAATGCAATATGATACAAATGATATTAAGCAATGCCTTTTATGTCCTAGCGTGAACGCAAACAGCGCAAACTTTACTCCGATGAATGGGCCCTTGGAGATGATGAAGCTGAAGGTGGAAGAGGATTCTCTCTCGCTGACAAGCTTGAGAGCTCCCGCTTCGAGCATCCGGGATCTATCATCGAGATGGCTGGCAATGACATAACTGTGACTTATCTACAAAAGAATGGATTTACAACTCCACTTCTGTTCAAAGACAAGATCGGGCTGGGACTGCGGTAAGCATTTTTTATTTTTACCTGCTTTATTTGTTAAGGTCAGTTACATACCTTGAAAATCAGTTATCTATCATCATAAAGTTTAACTTTTGTTGCTATGTTGACTGCAAATTGCTTATGTTGTCACAAGTGTCTTTCACTAATAAATGTTGTTCATGTATGTAGGTACACAACTTTGGTAAATTATCAACATTTTTTCTATACCTATTTAAACTTATAGCTATGAACTGGACCAATATACTTGTGTTGAGACTGAAGTCTGCATCTAAAGTGGAAATCGTTATTATTGTCGCGTATTACTGTAGCTGTTACATAATCGTTTTCAGTATTTTTACTGCTCCGTGGTGTAGTAGGTGGCTTTCGATCGAAAACAAAGCTACATTCGCCACCGTCAGGCCGTAGATGGGTGACCGGAACTTTGTGATCTCGGACTCGTCCGTGCTTCGGAAGGCACGTTAGTCGTTGTTCCCGGTCGCTATTGCAACCCTTTCAACCCACCAATCCATTGGGCCAGCCAGGTGGTGTTACGGCCCATACTCCTGATGTGTTTCTCCATGAGGAAGACCTGTGCCCAGCAGTGGGACGTATATATATAGGTTGAGGACGAACTTCTCTGCTGATATAATAATTTCATAAACCTTTTAAAGTAATTTGGATACCCAGCTAAATTATAATTACGGTTTTTGTGCCCAGTGCATGGTGACAGCACCAGTAACAGGCTCTCCCCCAGGTACATGGGGACTTCTGCCTACCCCGTCGACGTGATTATGTTTGTTGTTTTAAAATTCATAGTGTTGTCCTAGTTTTTCGTTGTCATTTTGTATAAACATAATGAAAGGTCAATAGAATAAATAAAAATACGTAGTTCAATAATTTAAAGAAATAACAAAAGACAAATACGCGACGCGAGAATTGTACCATTAATCTCCAAGATAGTGGTGTGACCTAAAAAAAGAAACGCGTAAAAACTTTTTACGTTTTTAAAATTTTGGTTTTGTTTTCCTTATTTTTTGTAAAATACCTACCTACCTGCTCGTGATTAGGTACCGTTTAAGCAGGTTTGCGACACAAATGGCAGAGGCTGTTAAAGGATTGTAAAAGTTTGTGGGTAGGTAGGTGTATATAATTGCAGGTTCTCCTGTGTTGAGTGTAAAATAACTCTAGAATTAAGGTACCTAACTCATTTGTTTAAAAAGTGAACTGTACAATAAACGAGTTTCTTCCTTAATGTTTTTTCAAAAGAAAAAAAAGCATTAGATATTCCCAAGGAAGTGTGGTCCTAACTAAATTTCCTTGATTAAAACAATACAAAGTTCAAAAACATTTCGGATTTTTTTAAAACAATACCACATTTGTATTGTTTTAAAAAATTCCGAAATGTTTGATACATACATCCATACATATTATCACGACTATTATCCCATAAAGGTTCGTCCGAGACTAGGCAAAAACAAAAGCAGTCCACTGCCATAGTCCGCGCTTCACCATGCAGTGACTGCACTCAGCGTGACAGGTGGTGAGCCCGTCGCCGCTATAAGTTATTGGATGATGTGCAGTTCTAAGCCCATTAGTCGCCTTTTACGACACCTAAGGGTATTCCCTTGGGATGGGTTGGTAGTATTCTTTTAATGAGCCGCTACCACACTGGGTTTGATACAAACCCAATTAAAAACTAAACTAACGTATAGAAAATTGTAAATAATGTGTTTTGTTGTTGAAAAAATGTAGCTTTATTATCATAACTATGTTTTTAAATGGGTACCATAGTTTTACAATAATAGCCTGATCTTTTTTTTTCTTTAAGTTTATAGCCCTACTGTTGAAAAAAGTGAAATGTGAACCTGTATAACAAATACTTGCATATTTAATGGCGATTATAACACATGCCTCGTGGTAGCGTAAAATTTTTAATATTTAAGGTAGTACGTAGTTCAAAATTAAATGAAGAAGAAATTAAAGTATTTGCAATGTAATTGGCTGTTGGTGAGCCTTTTGCCTTGCACCAAGCTATATTCACAATCAATTGTACATAAGTTTTATTCTAACTCAGTGGTAGCGGTGGAATTAAACCGCGAGTCCGCGATCTCACGAACATGTCTTTTTAGAACCCTTTTACCTACATTATCATT
The DNA here is from genome assembly GCA_910589355.1 of Parapoynx stratiotata. Taxonomy (NCBI): domain Eukaryota; kingdom Metazoa; phylum Arthropoda; class Insecta; order Lepidoptera; family Crambidae; genus Parapoynx; species Parapoynx stratiotata. The sequence continues at coordinate 5,362,578 of OU342479.1, forward strand.
CAGTTTACATTTATTGCGTACCGAAGAAGTCGCCTATTCTATGTATATAATGCTTGAATAGTATCAATTTCAAAAATTAGTCTGGGGCTACGAAATGCTTCTGTAATTATATGTATAAAAAAACTTTAAATGTTCGGCGCCTAAAGTAACTGCAATCGATGACGTTATCTCCTCCATCTGACATTCACTGCATGTTAATCGGTGGCCCACAAAACTTGGTGTCACTGTGACATTTTTTAGTACAGTAGTGAATAGCAACATTGTGTACAGTCGAGTTCAAAAATATATATGCACGTTTGACAGGTAACAGTCTTTACTCCCTTCTAATAAGAGTCGATTCCTGTCAAACGTGCATAAATATTTTTGAACTCGACTGTACTAGATATTGTACACAGTCTTCTGATCTTACTTCTATCCTCATAATTGTATTAGGATACTTTGTAGATTCCAGAACATTTATGTAAGAACCATAATAAATATCTTATAAATAACAATCTAATAAATAACAACGCGGAGATGGACTTTTAAAACAAAATCGTAAATCAGTTTTGTCTCGTCTGCATGCACATGATTACAGGCCCTCAAGGTCCTACAGAATATTATAATTTTAAAAGATAGGTATCCCAAGTTTTTTTTTATTAAAAAACAGTAATTGATAGCAATACAGTGACAGCTCCTTCTACTCTACCCTCACACCATTCATCTTCAACCAATGTAAGGTTTAAGAGTCACTTCCTCATAACAATAAATAACCTATTATTAAATGTTGATCTTTATGCTTAGACTACATGTTTAGTTTTAACTGTTTCCATTTCGATAAAAAATACGTTCTAATTAAGTGTCGATATTAAAGCTATACTACACTATTATCTTCGAAGAGAAAAATCATAATTTCAGAAGGCCTAGCACGGGCCGGAGAGAAAAAGTCTCCAGAGACAAAAATCGTCATTGCCTCTCGCTTCTTCGTTCGCGCGGAAGCGAGAGGCAATGAGTAATTTTTTTCTCCGGGGTATCTGTTGTACTTATTTTCCCTTTCGGTTCATAAGCAGAACTTTCTCCCTCTCAACTCACTCTCACAAAATGTCTGCTTACTTCCCAATAAGACCTCTTTTCCGACATAACCATTGCTTAAAACGTCTATTTCCATTTCTCTAAAACTTACAAGTACAAAATTTAACCTTCCATCTAACCATTCATCTTCAGCTTATAAACGTCTCACTGCTGGGCACAGGCCTTTCTAATGGAGAAACACATGAAGAGTATGGGCCGTAACACCACCATGGTGGCCCAATGCGGGTTGGTATTACATTTTATTTAACCATTAATATACACAAATACTATATAAGTCTTTTATGCTTTTTGACAAAAAATATTTTCCTCAATTTGCATCTTTCACTATTGTAAACATAGTTATTACTCGTACGTGCCAATTTTTTATTATTGTTAGACATGAGTAAATCTATTTTAAAAGATGCAGGACTGGTCTGGCAAAGAAGTAAAATAGGCGTTTAAAAAATAAAAATTAAAAAAAATATTTAAAAAAGAACAAGCTTATTACTTTTTTACATAAAAGCGAGTTAGATTGTTATTGCATGAGTTGTTCTTCAATGTTCCATCAAAATATAACACGCTTTTATTTAACAAAGTAATAAAAGTTTTTTTTTTTTAATATTTTTTAATTTTAGTGTTTATGCCAAAGTGCTCGTTAACGCGATTCAAATGGTCCATCATTCATAGTCATAATAATATTGCATTGTCATCCAATTTACATATGCACGCAAAATTTCAGCTCAATCGGTTAAAGATGTCTGCTTCAAAATTGTGTTGCAAGATTTGTCCCTCACAAACATAGACGTTGAAATAAAAGCAGTAAAAAGGATCTCTGTTTTCATTACAAACATGATGACTTTTAAGATTTAATATTTATGATAAATGGCGCACAAAAGAAAAATCACGAAAGTAAATAAACCAAATATAAAATGTTGAGAATCTTGTAAGAATTTACCGTTGACGGGTATTACTGCACTAGTTGTTGTTTAAATAGGTCTTTACCTATGAAATTGCCGTTTTTTTTCTCACTTAGTATTTTGTCTGTAACTATTAAGTTTCAGAGTATTCTTAAAAAATAATGACCTCCTCTAAAAATAGACCATATTTTTTAGCTCTTTTGATTTGGTTTTGATAATTTGTTTTATGTTTAATTGTGTTAAAATTGGACACGGAGACAACTCTTTTTAGGTGCCTCCCGAATACATAATTTGATTTGCATTCATTTAAAAATGATAAATAATTTTTATGAAGTGTGATATCACACATATTGCTAAAGCTTGTCTATTGATACATGTTAAATATTATTATCTTTGGATTTGTCGTTATGAAGAAAACTGAAAAAATGTTCGTATGGAAAAAGCAGAGTTCCCCAAAATCTCCATACAAAACGATCGTTTCATAGATAAAGACCTATTATTTATATAAATAAAAAAAATCAAAAATCTACAGAATTTATTCGGTTTAGATGCGTCTTAGACATAGACATATTTAAACATTTGACAATATTTCGTGAAAAAGAAAAACTACGCCATCAACAAAAGAAAAACAGCACTACCTAGCTTTACACCTACTTATCTGAGGTCGCTGATCGCTGTTTCAATATACCTACGCCTGTATTGAGGAACTTGAATTAATCCATAGTTTACTTTTAAATTGTGCCCAGTGCATGTCAACAGGTTCGCTGTCTATTACCTAAAAACTTTTTAAGATAATATTTATTAAAAAGAAGTATTTATGTCATCATAACTTAGCTACATAAATTACTGTAAATGATTATTTTTATAAATTTGCTTGCATGATCCGGAAATCTCACCACCTAAACATTGAAAGTAAACAATATTTTCTCTGCAATCCAGAGTTCTAGTACAACTTATATCGATTAGGATTTGGAACATTTGGGCGATATGCAGAGGCATGGCAAACTTCATAAATCTAGTATTAGTAAAATATTTTTAATCCCTTGGAGGGCACCGCGAACACCAGTGTTCGCGGTGCCCTCCAATATGTGTTTCTATTGTGTCTCGTTTTGTGCCCCTCGACTAGATAAGAGATAAAAAGAAAAAGCCTCGAACGTCTTTAAACTGCGAGATAAAGTAAACTTTGCAGACTCGATTCTAAGAATTGCACTTTTTATTGAAGCAACCTCTTTCGACGCCTTGTCGCCCGCTTTTCAGCCGGCCGGCTGTTTGGTAAGCGTTCCTGTTCCCGCCCATTTTGCCAAGTTCACCCAACTTTGGCGCATGCGTCAGTCTTGTTTTCCGTTCCTTACCGATGTTTCACGACTGCCTGCTATGCCTCCCTTTGTTGTTTAGATGAACATCGCACACATAATTTAATGCACAAAATGTCTATGTATAATAGTATTAAATGTTACACAATTAACTCTCTCTCTGTGTTATCAAAGTAAGTTGTAATTTAGTAATTCTTCAAAATTATGAAAAATATTTTATTGTTTTTTTATTTATCGGTAATAAAAAAATTAGCATACCTGGATTACCTATGTATTTACTAAAAGATTCAATTATAATCATTATTCATTATTGAGACGTAAATTATTATAACTTGGATTTAATTTAATAACTATATTAAAAAATCTCAACTAGTATAAACAAAAAATAAAATGTTTGAGTGCTTGAATTATTGACGTTTCTGACTTTTATATCATGACCTATATCTCAATAGTCAGATTTAGCAGGTAATAATATTATAATGGTATTTAACATTAAATTCCCGGCTTGACGACCAACGACTCAATTACAGCCCGAGAAATATTAATAATGACTAAAGTATCCATAAGTGCAAAGATTCGATACATCTTGCTTTTGATATCCTTTATATAAACTATACGGTAGTTATTGATAAGACCATTATTATTATCAATGATTGATTGTATTTCTTAATAAAAGTTAGTCCCTACCTAGTATTTGATACAGTTAAGTAAAAGCGGTTGTCTGTGTAATAGTCTACTTTTACTACTTAGATATTTTCTACAATCACAAAAATAGACTATTAATACAGCAGTCTATTTTGGGATAGAGCGTCCATTTAGTTCTTTCATTATAATTGCTATTTATCTTTGGAAGTGAGACATCAAAAAGCATTTGTTTTGTTTGTAATACGTATACTTAACCTTTATGGCTGAGCGAATTCGACCAAACTTCGATTAGCTACTGGTGTAGTAATACTAAAACTGCTTTAGCTGACAGATACGTACTCGCCCGAAAATCCCACACTTTTCCACAGAACTCCGTTCCACTAGAGCGGACTCGACCAATGGAATATATGCATATTCAGCATTTTTTGGTGTCTTATAATCTTTATTTTTATTCGATAATATAACCAAAATTTTTCGTAAAATTAAAAGAAAATTACATTAACCAATATAACTAAAATTCCTTGGTCTGTCAGATTAATTAATTATACCATTCATTTCTTTAATGAAGTAAGTTAGCCTTACAGACATGACTAACAGTTACATAATTGTAATAATGACGCTATGATACATTTATTTTCTTTGTGGACGAACGTCGCGTGGCGTCGTTTGGGCATTTTAATTACTAACTTAATATTCATTTAACATCCTGCATCTAAAATGGACATTTCCGACGGGTTCGTATCGTTAATGGTCATACAACCTTCCCTGTGAAGGAAATTAGTTGTAATCTAGACAATTTTCCATAAGTGCCATCCCTATAAGCATAGGCAGGTGTAAACTAGCTAATAACAAAAATGTAGTTGAAGACGCATGGACGTTTTAGTATTGACTTATCAGCCTATATGACGCCCTAGTCAATTTAGTCCCTGTCTATTCTGGACATTTTGTGATCGAAATCCAATTTACTACATTAACAACTAGGTACAGACTTTTTAGCCAAATATTAACAATTTCATTATAAAGACAACGTTTAAACTATGAAAGCATCCATTTTAAAACATCGTAACTTGACGGGAAATTCGATTCATTCTGGCAGTGTGCTCTCGCCCTGTCCAACAGCAGACTGCCGGCAATTTATACGCGGCGAAGTTGTGGACGGAATGCGCATGTCCTGTCAATTTTCACGATATGGAATAGATTATGTAAAGTTTATTTCCTGTGAGCATTTCGGACATCATAAATTTACTTTTAATTACGAGGTAGTTAAATATAGTAGCATATTTTTTTATTATTTGCCGATTTTACGTCTGTTTGTTAGTTAATTGTTTCCATCCTGCAATCTGCATATATCGTCGTCGGCGACTTCGTTGTACGCATGCGTAGAGCTGCGGAGTGTAAATTATTATGCGGGCTATTATTACTTAGACGAACTTAACTTTAAGTTTGTGAGATGCTTAACTGTTCATAATATTTATAAGCTCGTGCTAAGTAAGACTAGCTTCGATAAACTACCTATATGAAAAACGGACTGTCTGCGGTTTTTTTAGGAATTAAAAATATAGTTTATAAGGGTCATAAAAATATTACCTTAACCTAACGCAAAATTATTAATATAGTAATTTATGAATAACGCGTGCGTAACTGCGTTTCTAACCATTAATTTTCAGTCAAAACCACTTTTGACCAAGTTCAGTCATCTTTCTGCTGACTGATTTTGCTAGTCAAAAGTACTTTTGACTGGTTAAAGGGTTTTGACTGCAACATATACACATTTTAGAAGTGACAGTGTTTATTTCCTGATATGTTATGTTATAGATCTAAACAAGTAGGTTTGTTTTTAATTAAAAATAAACATGTTTACATAATGATTTTTATGTCGTGCCTTACCTTAAATTATATGTAGGGTAGCGCTGGCCAAGTAAGAGCTTTGCTATGAAGTGCACGATCTATACAAGTGTTGGTAGACCAAGTCTACACGTGTGCACCAAACCCTTACTTCCGTAAATAGAATAGATACCTTATACACCATTAAACTTATATCTAAAGTACCTACGTTAGTTCGTCGTAAAGTTAAAATTCATTATTAACTTTTTTTTAACAAAACCCAATGAAATATTATCTTTTCTTCAATTTCTTTCGTACAGTGTGATTTTCTAAAGAAATAGTAATCGTTCTAAAGAAACCTAACAATAAATTTGTGGCAGTAAAAGTGGGTGTTTGTGGGTTTCTTCAAAAAGAGGTGTGACCATATTATGACCCAGCAATGTGACAGTGGCTAGGCCTAAACAGGTAATTTCCTTTTTGCAATAAAACGACCTTTAAAAAGTTCTTCATATATCCTAACTCAAACCTAAGTATTAACGTTTTTTATGTACCTATATCGAAGTTATCTTCGGCATTACGGTCTACGCAAAGAAGCTGTTTGCGTTACAACACGTTATGCCACCAGCGACACGCAGTCGCGAATGCGGCCTAACTTGCATCGCTTTGTTACAGAGTGCCGACGAGCAACTTCACGGTGAACGATGTGCGCATGTGCGTCGGCTCCCGCCGGCTTCTCGATGTAATGGACGTCAACACACAGAAGAATATCGAGATGACGATGAAGGTGCGTGGCGCATCACTAGCGGGCTTAAAACTCTATACTCAAATAAGCTTTTTTATACATATTGATTAGGGTCCTTAAACTTTCAATTGGTTACCGCGCTACGGTTTTTAACACTAATTAAATTAAATTTATTTATTGTTAGCTCTTCACTGCGACATGGTGCTTTAGGTAAATGGAGAACGAAATTTTAAGTTAACACTAGTTAGCACATCTTATCTCCAGGAATCGCAGTTGCACCTTTTGCCCCTTTTGCGAGTTGAAAGAAACTTTTCTTGACTTCTTAACGAAACAAATGATTTTATAATAACATAACAATATGGGTTATTTATTTCACATTCTTGAAAATAAGACGTAAATGTCCAGTTTTTTGGACCTTGAAATGAGCTTTGTAGACGTGCAATGTAAATGCTACCATTACCTGGGCGTAACAATAGATCATTAACTTCGAGGCAAATTAATGTTGTCTTAAATTGTGATTGACATGGATATTAAAAATGTAAGCAAGCACTTCTGACTTGGTGACAGCTATAAACATGTGTTTAAAGCGTTTTAATGTTTGGATATTGGGGTGGTTTTAAATTACCTCACTATCTTGATTGTCTCTTCGTTTGTCCGGTTGGATTTTTGTAACTCAATTTTGCCTTCCGGGCTAGCTATCGGGCTGAAAATGGGAATAGTTAAGAACCCGGTGCCAATGCAACTTGCAACTACTTTCAACTTTCTACGAAAGGTCGAAATTTCAACTTTGGTGACTACGCACAGTGCTATCTATTGATTGGAGTTCATCATCACTTGCCTGCCCTTTTCCCAATTTCATTTGGGGTAGGCGCAACGAGTCTTTCTCCTCCACTCTACCCTATCATAACAACATTCACTCCCAATCTAGCCCTCATTCACACAATCTATCTATCTTTTCTTCGGTCTATCCTCCCCTGCATTACAACACACTCTCATATTCATAACTCCCCTCGTTACATGCTCATTCTCTCTTTTCAAAATATGTCCATACGAAGAGATTGAAGTTAAATCACCAATTAATAGATGGCGCTGTGATAGATCGTCATCTATTGATTGGTATTAAACCACCAATCAAAAGATGGCGCTGTGCGTAGTTAAAAATAATGAAATAATTATTTTAGATTAAAAATAAAAAAATACCACGTTTTTAAAAAGAGTAAAATAATAAGTTTAAGTTGCAAAGGCGTTTTGAGTGACCCCTCATTGGGCCCCGCATATTTGTATATTATTATTTTAAAAAACGTGGTATTTTTAGATTTCTAATCTAATATTATTATATACATTTTATGTTAATAATTTCTATTTATCATGCACCATAAAATATGTCTATCCTTTATGCCAAATCCCAAAATGTAAGTGCTGGCTTGGGGCTTGAGTATTTGATGCGTTATTTTCATTCAGCAAGCAAAGAAACGCAACACTTGAAAAATTTCAAGAAATCTTTTGCCATATAATGAATGCTTCCGTAACAATAGTACAAACGACATCTCTTCAAATGTTTTAATACGTTTATTGTGACTCATTTTCTCGGGTTATTTACAAAGAAAATATTGGGAGTAGCTACCCTGAGTCATGTTTTCCCGTAGTGAAATAAAGGGACTCGCGCAAAAAACTCACAGTAAATATTATCTTGAAAATTTACAATGACACAAACGAGACAATGGAAACAATATTTTTCGCGAACGCTGGCGTTCGCTTGACTCTAATTAGGATAATACTAATAAATTCATGTTTGATACCTCGAACAGGATTGGCAGCGTTACTATGATGACCCGAATAAAGAACGTTTATTGAACGTCATCTCACTGGAGTTCTCACACACGCGATTGGAAAACTACGTGCAAGCTCCACGCATCGTTCGCCAGATAGACTGGGTTGACACCGTGTGGCCGCGCCACTTAAAGGAACAACAGGTATGTTTTTTCTTTATATTAGGTCCTTACCTATGAAATTGGTGTTTTGTATGGAGATTTTGGGGATATCTGCATTTTAAATACTAACATTTTATCAGTTTTCTTCACAACGACAAATCCAGAGATAATAATATTTGGCATGTATCATTAGACAAGCTTTAGCAATATGTGTGTGAACACGCTTGATAAAAATTATTCATCGTTTTTATGTTAATGCAAATCAAATGATGTATTCGGGAGGCCGTTAAAAATAATTGTCTTTGTGTCTAATTTTAACACAATTAAACTTACAAAAAATTATCAAATTAAATAATACGAGCTCAAATATATGGTCTATTTTTATAAGAGGCAATTATTTTATAAGAATGTTCTGAAACTTAATAGTTACGGACAAATTTCTAAGACAGAAGACACCAATTTCATAGGTAAGGACCCAATATTTGAAAAGGCTAAAGCGGTGTGGGATCCTGCGTTCATGAGGTCGTGTTTGAAAAATACTCAAGTAAACATAGTCCAGATATCGTTTTCCTTCCTGCGTTGGGTCGCTACGTTCCCAAAATTATAGTTAAGCGAAGCGTTCCTGATTCTTGCTGTCGGTGTCTGGGCAGCTCGTGCTTTTCTTACTTTGATACAAGTGGTTTGGACACGTTATTAACTTTTCATTTACATTTTAAGTAGACTTGTGAATTGCAATTAGGTACTTCTAGATCTATAGGCAAAATTTATGTAAAGGAAGGATTAAACCTTGTTGGGTTTCTTGCCTATTCTTCTCAGAACAGCCTCCTGGTAGTTTTACGAATACATAGCATAATAGTACATTTTTGACTTTTATAAATGTATGATATTCTTACATGAATAAAATTGTTTGACTTTGATTTGACTTTGACTTATAAATACTGCGCAGTGGACAGTGGACTGCTTAAAATATTTCATTTTCATGTTTTCATATTTTTGCTCCAATAAAAATGGTTTGCAGGAGTAATCGAGACCAACAGCCTAATGTGCCTTCTGGCGCACGACAGTATTCTAGATTACACGGTTTTGGAAACTCCACTAAGATCACCATGAGATAACATCGAAACCGATGCGCCCGGCTCTTTCCTTCGAAACAGTATTATATTAACTCATGATATTTTCTCATGTTTACAGACAGAGTCCACTAATGCCCTGGACGATATGATGTACCCCAAGGTTCAGAAGTACTGCCTGATGTCAGTTAAGGGCTGCTACACCGATTTCCACATTGATTTCGGCGGTACCTCTGTCTGGTACCATATTTTGAGAGGTAATTGACATGTTTATGACGACTTAGGTTAATAATATTTGTCCTTACCCGTCGGAAATATATATATATATATATATATATATACTTTATTGCACATAATAATACAAAGAATCTGCGGATTTGAGTATGACGACAGACAATCATGCACCCTGGAGATTCAGAAACAGAAACAACAATATAATTAACCTTTTGATTCGCCATTTATAACGTTTTGTAGTTTGGATTGTCGACACTTGATAGCTGTCATGTTATATTTTCGACGGGCTATACATAAACGAGAAAAAAAAAATTGGTTAATGATAAATATGAAAACAATCATATTATTGAAAAACTTTATTGTCAGAACAACAAAAATTTCTAAGAGAAGTGACATTCCTAGTTGCAATTATCGGTGTGGGTATTACATCAAAATATTTCGAGTGTATAAACATAACTAAAATATAACAATCATAAAAAAGGAAGGGTTCCTACAAATAACTTATTTATATTGTGGTTGCTGGTTGATACATAATGTATTATTTTCCAATTTCAGGAGCCAAAGTGTTCTGGCTAATCCCACCCACAGAGAAAAATCTGCAGTTGTATGAAAAGTGGGTGCTCTCAGGCAAACAGTCTGATGTATTCTTTGGTGACACAGTCGAGAAGTGCATCAGAGTTCATGTAAGCTATTAATTATATTATTTTAGTAGCTATTACCCGCGACTTCGTCTGCGGTTACTGGTTTTTTAACGACCCCACGGGAACAGTATAATTTTCCGGAATAAAAAGTATCTAAGATGTTGACCAGGGATATAAGGTATCACCATGCAAAATTTCATTGAAATTGGTCTAGCCATTTCGGAGATTAGCCCGTACAAACAGACGAACAGATAGAGAAACAAAAAATAATAATAAAAAAAATTGTGGCATTTTTCCTCTTTTTACATCCCCCTGACTTGATTTTAAGCATTTTTTTTTCTATGTGCAGATATTTGACCTCTACAGTTTTATTATATATATAGATAAGATAAATTTCTCAATTGAAAAAATCATTTGTTTGTCCTACTAGAGTTTTAAACTATATTTCGTTAACAGTGCTATTCCTATGTTTTGTTTTGAAGAGTAAGAAAGTCACTGAAATTACTAGTACTTGGACTACACCTTATGTACCGTAACAAGCTTAACTCCTTGAGGGTTAACACTCCAGCGCGAACACCGATACTCGCAAACAATCGATGTTTCTATTGTGTCTGGTTTTCTGACCATTGATGGAGGCGAGTGTTATTCGTGCGCCCACGCCGCACCAGCGCCACGTTCGCGCCCGACGCCGCTTGTATTTGTCCCGCGCCTAAGCACTATCTATACAACATACAATGTCACATTGAAGCATTTCGAAACAAATTGAGTCACAAAAGCCATTCATTATTTTAATATGACAGTCTTATGTTGTTTACATAAGACTGCATTGTGATCTCTGTATGACTTGCAAGCAGATTCAGAAACCTTTTAAAGCGCAGTCTGTGGCCATTTTGGAACTTAGATAACATCTTTTCACAAATACTTTTCGCTATAATAATTATTTTTATCAACACTCATGTTATAATGTTCGAATTATGAACTCAGACACAGATGATAAAAACGAAAATTTAAAAATGGAAACTGTAACATAATGACAATTATGCAACAGATTGTACTCATTATGTAACACATATTCTTAAAAACGCACAAAACTATGGCAAATGTATTCCAGACAGCCAACAATAATTAAAATTAATAATTTTTTTTGTTTTATTTCTTTGAATAATGAGTGTAGATAAAGTAGTGTATGTTACTGCACATAACTCGGTATTAAAACACTCGCGTGATACTATTAAAAATTTGCCAAGGCTCGTTTTTTAAAACCACGCTCGTGTTTTAATAACCTATATTATGTAACAGTTACATAAACTATTAATAAATATATGGCTTATTACACAGCTTCAAGCGGGCTACACATTCTTCATCCCCACCGGCTGGATACATGCCGTGTACACACCGAGCGACTCTCTAGTGTTCGGTGGTAACTTCCTGCATCAGTTCGGTATTGAGAAGCAACTCAAGATAGTACAAGTTGAAGATGTTACTAAGGTATGAAAGCATAAATATTATAATTAAAAGTAAAACAATACTCGTTAATTTAGAACTTAATTGTAATTTTAATATAGTTATTTATCATGCTTGTTTACATTACATTTTTCAAAAATCTTTATTTATATACGCTGTAAAGTAAAACATAAACCGTTTCATGGTGTTATTTTTTAAAAACATAGTTCAGGCTACATGTGTATTTATGTCAAATTGTAAAGGAAAAATCAAGAATGCCATTCTTGTTTTTTTCCTTAAAATTTAATCACTATAAAATAACCGACAGATTATTCTATAATAAATCTTTTCCATACTAAAATTTGTTGGATTGTATCTGTCGATGGTGAAATAGGCCATAGCTTCCCATAACACTGTTTTTGTCTTTCAATTTTTGAAAATCTTGTATCACCAGGTGCCTCAAAAATTCCGGTACCCGTTCTTCACGGAGATGCTGTGGTACGTGCTGGACCGCTACGTCAGCGCACTGCTGGGAAGATCTCACCTCTCGCAGGACGGGCAGCCGGCCGCCACGCCGCCCGCCAACAAGGAACACGTGCACCTTACTCAGAACGAGTTGCATGGCCTTAAGGTAAGGAGGAGCTGGATGGCGTACTGGTTAACACTGATTTTCGGTATCGAAAACAAAGCTACCTTCGCCACTGTCAGGCATTGGATGGGTGACCAAATCTTTGTGATCTTACTTTTCCGTGTTTTGGAAGGAACGTTAAACCATTGGTCTCGGTCGCTAATGTAACTGGTTCTACCCACTAACCCGCATTGGGCCAGCGTGGTGGTGTTTCGGCCCATAGGCTGAGGCCAAAGTATGGGTTATATTATAGCTACATGGTAATTGAAGCAGTTTTTTACAAGTACAACCGATGCCATTTCCTCCTATTACTTAATTGTTATATCTGTATTAATTATACTAACCCTCAAAACTCACAGGCCATAGTAATGTACCTGCACCAACTGCCGGCGGCGCGCAAGTCAGTCCCGGAGTTACTCTCCGACCCAATAGCTCTGGTCCGAGACGTGCGCACCCTGGTGGAGCAGCACCGGCACGACAAGCAGGCGCTGGCGGTGACGGGCGTGCCCGTTCTCAAGGGTAAGTAGGGCATGAACAGCCTGAAAATTTTCACAATATTTTGGATTTAACATAACATATCACGCCTCTTTCCCGAAGGGGTAGGCAGAGGTGTAAAACACTAACATATAGCCAGATATGTTAGGTCCCCATGTAACAGATGGCGAGCCTGTTGCCATGCACCGGGCACAATGTGAGGCAAGCGAAATTCACAAATACATAATTTTTTTTCAAACTCGGTGGTACAGGCGGTGGGATCGGACCCGCTTTTCACGCGGCTTCGATCGAGTAGTGCCCCGTCCGTCCGGCTATCGCTTCCTCATACCGCTTCGTTGGATATAAGATGATGTGTTGTTAAAAAAGAAAGCCAAATTACTTCATATATTAGGTCCTTACCTATGAAATTGGTGTTTTGTATGTAGATTTTGGGGATGTCTGCATTTTACATACTAACATTTTATCAGTTTTCTTCACAACGACAAATCCAGAGATAATAATATTTCTATCTATCTTCTATCTATCAAAAACTTATCAAATTAAATAATAAGAGCTCAAATATATGGTCTATTTTTAGAAGAGGCAATTATTTTATAGGAATGTTCTGAAACTTAATAGTTACGGACAAATTGCTAAGACAGAATAAAAACACCAATTTCATAGGTAAGGACCCAATATGTCACTATAATATTACTACAAGCACAAAAAATCCCAAAGGATTGAAGTGCTCAAGAGTGGTTTGAGCCCCTTCAAAAGATAACATATTCCAAACTCTACACCATTTAGGGCTAGGTTATAGTGCTTTAGTTTGAATGTAAGATATTTTTTTGTTTCTATCTATGTATCAGCCTATTCGTCCACTTCTGGGCATAGGCGTCCCCCCATGATCTCCATAACTCGCGGTCCTGCGCCACCCGCATCCAGCGACTTCTTGCGAACATCTTGTCATTTCGTCACGTCGGTCCACCTCTTGTTGCGCCTTCCCGTACGTGGTCGCCAATCAAAAACCTTTCCACCCCAACGGCCGTCAGTTCTACAAGCAATGTGCTCTGCCCTCTGCCACCTAAGGCTCTCAATTCTGTGGGCTATGTCGGTGACATTAGTTCTCCTGCGGATTTTCTCATTTCTGACTCGATTACGCAGAGAAACACCAAGCATAGCCTTCTCCATTTCCCTTTGAATGACCTTGAGTCTTATAGACCTTGAGTGTAAGCGTCCACGTCTCAGTGCCGTAAGTCATCACTGGTAACACGCACTTGATAACATGTCATGAGACACTGCGATAGATGAGCCGAGAACACGCTGCGTAGCTTCCTGAACGCTGGTCAGCCGGATTGGATTAGTCGATAGACCTTTTTCTGGAAATTTGACCTTCCTAGTTGGACTACATGTCCCAGGTATAATGCCCGGGATATCCTCGGTATAGTGTCGGGTTAATTAATTTGGCTCTAGGGTCTGCGACCTGAGTGACGGGTATGCTCGATGTCGCGTAAAGCTGTCCATAGAATTTCTCGACTTGTCAGCTGCCTTGGTCCAAATGACAAACCTCTTGCGAACTCTTTGGAGTCTTTATTCCGGTCGATGGCCTCAGTATTAAATCGGCTCAGTATTAAATCGGCGTATGTCGCGAATCAATGACTTCCAGATCTGTTGGTTGAACTGCGTACATCGAAGAGTATCATCAGAAGACCGCAGAACCATCTCGCGCCCTTGCGCCATTAGCTTTAATGTTGCCTCGGAGATGTTCTTTCCTCTTTTGTTACGGCTAAACTTATAGAATTTTTCACAGCATCCACGAACCAGTCCCGAAATACAGTCACCAGCAAGGCGGACCATTACTAAACACGAAATTATTTAGTTGATATTAAACCTTAACTCACTAGACATATTGGTGCAAAAGTAACATAAGTGTTGTTGATTTGTGGTAACAGACTGAATTCCCACAATCGCAGCTCCTGTCAAAAGCCCTTCCCTTAAATATTGAGTACTATATTCACGCATAATAAATTCCGTTCTTGTACAAAGGTCCAGACGAAGTGGTGTCGGGCGAGCGGCGGCAGTCAAGTGGGCGCGGCGGACGCGGCGGCGGACACCGCGGGGGGCCCGCGCGGCCCCGCCCCGAACACGCCAACAACGCGCCGCGCCGACGCCGGACCAGGTACACACACACACACACACACACACATACACACACACATACACACACACATACACACACACACACACACACGCACACACTCACACGCACGCACGCACGCGCACACCTACACTCACATACTCACAAGCGCGCGCGTTCGCGCACACACATACACACACACACACACACATACACACACACACACACACACACACACACGCACGCACACACACGCACGCACGCACGCGCACACCTACACTCACATACTCACAAGCGCGCGCGTTCGCGCGCACACACACACACACACACACACACACACACACACACACACGCACACACACACGCACGCACGCACGCACGCACGCACGCACGCACGTACACGCACGCACGCACACAGACACACAAACTCGCGCACACACACACGCACACACACGAACGTGGCCCGCCCGCGGCAAGTACAGTCAGCATCAGTTGGATACCATAGTATTCAATAGATGAACAATTTAGTACCTTGTCGAATTAAACGTGGAAGCAAATGACATAACGTGTCTACGAAAATGTCGTAGATAGAAAATGTGACACAGTACTCAAGTGATGAGCTGCTCCTGATGCTGACTATACAAGTGCGACCACACACAACGGGCACGGCGCCTTGACCACGACAACAACGCGGTGGCGGCGGACCAGGTACCACACGAACATGGTACACACATCGGACACGGCCGCCACTAGACCACAACACTAAAGCTTACTAGTGTTAACGGCTGCCCGGCGGCAGTCGACCGAACGCAACGCAACCCCGGCCAGACCACGCCAACAACACATATACACTACAACCGCAACCAGCCCATTACCAGGCACGCGCGACCACACACAACGGACATTGCGCTCCGGCCACGCCAACAATGAGTTGAGGAACCAACTTAACATACGTATGCCGAAGTAGCAGGAGCTGTCTGTCGAAGATCCGATATTTGTTGGTGTAAACTGAGTAAAGATAGAGACCACGACTTGGTAAACATAGTGCAGTATGACCCCCGGCAAGATGGAGAGATGGTCTGCGATGCGCTACTGGCAGATGGTGGATGCAAGTTGAAAAAAAAGGTTGTAATGCTGCATTAAAGGCCTATAGCTAGCAGTACACAATTGTAGGCTAATGATGCTGAATAAATACAATAAATTGTAATTAATTCTCTTCAACTTTTATGTCGGGACCCTATATTATAAAAACTACACGCTTTGACTTCGGACAGATGAAATTTTACATTTATTTAATAAAAAAATGTGTCAAAATATCTGTCCGTAGTCAAATCGACTCTTTTTTGAATTGTTACAATCAGAGATAAGATAAATAATAATTCTGTGGTTGACCAGATGCAAGAAGTGCGAGGCGTGCCAAAGAACGGACTGCGGGGAGTGCGTGTTCTGCCACGACATGGTCAAGTTCGGTGGGCTGGGGCGTGCCAAGCAGACTTGCGTTATGAGGCAGTGTTTGCAGGTATGTAATGTTATTACTGTATTTATTTACACTCATGTTGTTCGAATTATGAACTCAGACTCGAACTCATAATGACATACTTTTTAACACAGATGATAAAAACGAAAATTTGAAAATGGAAACTGTAACATAATGACCATTATGCAAAAGGTTGGACTCATTATGCAACACTTATTTTTCTTAAAAACGCACAAAAATATGGCAAATGTTTTCCAGACAGCCAACAATAAATAAAATTATTAAATCTATTTCAAGCTTAGTGATGGCAATCAATACCGCCATTCTTTCTGATTTCACTCAGCAGAGATCTACTCTTATGTTTAGTGTGTAAATACTTACATAATGGCAATAAAGATCTTTAATAAACTAAGAGACGATATAAAGTAGCTATCATTGAACTGTTTAAATGTAAACTAAAAAATGTGGCTTATTGAAAAATGTTTTTATTCTACGAATGAATACTGCAGTTAATTTTAAGATACATGTTTTGATGTAAGAAAAAACCCTCTAAATTAATTTTTTTTATTTAATGTTTTTGCATACCAGTATCTGGTGAAATATCTGATCACTACTTACACCTCAAGATCTCGTACCATATTTGATGTGAAATTTTTGAATCTTTTTTGAAACAAACACGATCTCTTTGAACTAAAAAGCCTCACGTAAGGCATTAATTTCGTAATTTGTATTGTTTTGTGTACCGGTAATGACAAATATAAATAAAATTGTCTTATGTTGCCCCTGAAACAGTAATGAGGACAAAAACGCATAAACAATAGATAAGATTTTATTTGTTAGGAATTGTTGTTTTTCGTGTGAGTGGCAGAAATATTGGCCAATTTATTAGTTCATTTACACCATAAACCTTGGAGATACATTCACTCTATCTAAACATTTTTAACATTGTTAGATTAAAAATAAAAATAAAAAATAAAAATCGTTTATTGGTTAACAAGTAACATACATTGAGACATAGTTGTAGGAGACTCCCTTTTAAGCATAAATTATGCTTGTGCCAGGAAGTTCCGCTCTTTCATAGCATTTTTTTAAACCTGTTAATCCAAAAACTGTATAAAAAAAACAAAAATTAAAACATTAAATAGTATTTTAGATTAATACAAAGGTTAGGAATATATATTTTGTGAAGCTTGACCATGAATAAGTGTATGTGTTTATGTAATTTATAATTTTTGTTTTTATTCCATAGCCAATGTTGCCAGTGACTGCTTCGTGTGCCGTGTGCCACCTCGACGGGTGGATGCAGACGCCGGTCGCGCCACAGGCAAAGGGTAATTCAGGTAAACTATTATAAGGACTTCAAATCATAGATTTATACACAACTAGGAATTTTCCCAGTTGTGACCAGATTTGACTGTTTTGGATTATTCTTAGGATAAGTCCTCAGCCTATATACGTCCCACTGCTGGGCACAGGCCTTCCTCATGGAGAAACACATGAGGAATGTGGGCCTTAACACCACCACGTAAGCCCAATCCGGTTTCGTGGGTAGAGGATTATTATTATCATCTGTTATCTCCAGGAGTCGTGTAGTAGCGGCGCATTAAAACCAACCCTTGGGAAATCTCTTCCCTTGGGTGTCGTAAAAGATGACTAATGAACTGCACAACATCCAATAGCTTATAGCGGCGACGGGCTCACCACCTGCCACGCTATGCACACGTGCAGTCACTGCTTGGTGAAGCGCGGATTATGGCATTGGGCTGCTTTCGCGATGCTTTTGCCTAGTCTCTGACTAACCCTAGGGGGATAATGATCGTGATTATATGTATGTATCTCCAGGATAAGACGCACGCAGACCCAATGCAGTTGAGTACAAACGGTTGCATAGCGACCAGGACTTACTGCTTAACGTGCCTTCTGAACCTCTGAGAAACTTGAGATCACAATGTTTCGGTCACCCATCTAAAACAGACCATTTTGTAGGGTAGCTTTGTAGCTATGTTTTCAATATCGATATTTTGCACTTTAAGGTCTCCCACTAAACCATTCCGTCACAGACCAGCATCTCATACAAAGAATATTTTTCAGTGTAGTGGATAGAGACCTTTAACCTATTATAGTACGTGTATTTTGTACCCAGGTCGTAACGGTCCGTCTACGCTGCGAGAATGCTCAGTGTGCTACAGCATCGTTCATCCGGCGTGTGTTCAACCTGGTGGGCAGATCAACGAAGACCTGCCCAATTCGTGGGAGTGCCCCACCTGCACAACTATGGGGCTCAACCACGACTACAAGGTCAGTAGCCTCCATCACCAGCTTGTATACGTCACGATCCTGGGCACAGGCCTGGAGGAATAATAAGGTAACATCGCCATGATAATTCAATGGCTATTCATGGGTAGAAACTGTTGCATTAGGCCGAGATCAACGACTTATCTTAAGACAAACTGTTAAATATAGTTTTAAAAGTACGAATACATACATTTTTGATTTCTAAAGTAATTAAATGAATATGTTTCGGTTTTACAGCCGCGCCACTTCCGGGCGCGTCAGAAATCGTCGGATCTTCGTCGCATGAGTGTCGGATCCGAGCTTGGTCATGGTAATATGCAGGTAATTTGCGATTATTATTTTACATTGCCGCCGAAATGTATTAGCTATCATTATTTTGAGTTTTTGTAGCAGAATTTAATGTTGTGTAAATTTTTCACAGCATAAACTACCGCCTCCACCCCCGCCGCCAATGGCTGTCAAGTCTGAACCTAGCTCTGACAATGAGGGCAAGAGCGACCTACCACATATCAAGTCTGAGGAAGGTGAGACATTTAAATATATTACACCGATAGAAATTCTTACACAATCAATACACCGATAGAAATTCTTACACAATCAAGCACATAAGCTTTTGAAAAACTCGTTTAAATGCGGTCGGATCGAACAACGAGTACTGTGTCTTTTCCAAATTGGCTACCGCTGGCTTTAACTGTAACATCAAAGCTTTAAATATAAAGAAAACAATACGATTACAATATTTTTTTATGCCAACGCGTTTGGGTCAGGTGATGGTCCTTTTAGCAATTGTTCTAAGTGAAAACCATTTTAATTAATATTAAATTGATGCATATGCTAATTTTATTAAGCCGTCACCAGATCTCTGCTTAGCCTGATGGTTGACTGTTAGTGTGCGATATTAGTCGTCAAGTCCGTCATGTGTACATTTTTTTTGTACACATACATACATACATACAATCACGCCTGCAATCCCCGAAGGGGTAGGCAGAGTCCAAGGAGCACTGTGTTCCCTAAGACCACATTTAGCCATACAAAAAATTGGGTTTGGTCGGGTTGGGTTTTTTTGTAATGGATTAATGCTCAAATAAGGAATAAATAAAACCAATTCTCACAGAAATTAAACGCGAAGAGGAAGCCGCAGAGGGTGGAGAAGGCGGCGAAGGCTGGGAGCCCTCAGCCAAGAAGCGGCGAGCGAGCGACGAGGACGACGGGCCCAAGAAGCACGCGCTGCGAGCACACCTCGCACTGCAGCTTACGCACCACTCCGCCAAGGTAACAGATTACCCTTCATGGGTTCACTATTCCCCAAAGTTAGTCAGAGACTAGGCAAAGGCACCGCAAAAGTCCACTGCCATAGTCCGCGCTTCACCAAGCTGTGACTGCCCGTCGCCAGCTATTGGATGTTTGTCCATTAGTCGCCTATTACGGCACCCAAGGGAAGAGCAGAGAAGATAATTTATTTGCGGAATTCGGCACTTTGTAGAGATTATCAGACACCTTCAATTGTCAACATCGACCTTGGGTACGAGTCTTCCAGGACTAAACAAGAAAATAAAGATTCCCCCCTACAAAATTGCATTAAACTTTTCAAATTAATTTGTTAGAATATAATCTACTGAGCACCAAAATAATACACTACCGATACTGTTTAACTTTAAAACACTCACCATACTACTTGGGGTATATCCAGCCCAAAATTATGAGCTTGTTGGGACTGAGGGGAAATTGTATATGGTCTTATTAGGTGGTGTTAGAATTGTATTACTTATTTACATTATGTATGTTATCAGGTATTGAAGAAGCCCTTGTACCCGATCCGGCCAGCGCTGCCCCTCGGCCCCGGCGGGCCAGTGGTGGGCGGGTCGCCGTGGCTCGACCGGGAAGCGATGCTGTGCGTCTTCGCCAAGCTGACGCCACACGAGTTGGCTACTTGCGCTCTGGTGTGCAAACCCTGGGCGGAGTACTCGGTGAGTGCTGTTATTTTTCTGTAAATAGATAGGTACGTACTATCACGCCTTTATCCCCGACGGGGAAGGCAGAGGTGCGTTACACATCTACACTTATTAGTGTAGACTGTAACCGCTTTATTAATAAACTAGCTTTTGCCCACGACTTCGACCGCGGTTACTATGGTTTTTTTAACTATCCCACTGGAACCCTTTAATTTTTCT
Organism: Parapoynx stratiotata; assembly: GCA_910589355.1. NCBI lineage: Eukaryota > Metazoa > Arthropoda > Insecta > Lepidoptera > Crambidae > Parapoynx > Parapoynx stratiotata. The sequence continues at coordinate 5,383,570 of OU342479.1, forward strand.
CTCAAAGTCTCAGCCCGATCGGTTTAAAATTGACAAAGTTTCATACAAACTTTCATCCCCTATTTTATCCCCTTGGGGTAGAACTAATCAAAATCCTTTCTTAGGGGATGTCTACGTCATAACATCTACCTGCATGCCAAATTTCAACCCGGGCCGTCCAGCGTTCACCTTTGAGTTATATATTTAAATAGACTATGAATAACTTAATGCCTAGTTTAACTAAAATTACTGCTTAGCAAAATTACACCTAACACCCAACGTCATAAGGCATTATATTGCTAAGCCGCATTTTTGGTTAAACTAGGCATAAAGTTATTCTTACATACATACATAAATACATAAAATCACGCTTGTAATCCCCGAAGTTATTCTTATTTTATTAATAAAGCGGTAGATGTTCTAATTTTCGTTGGTGCCACTTATTAAGAACCAAGCCTTTTTTGTAAAAAGTTTTCAATAAATAAATGAAAAAAACGCATAATCATAGTACCCGGAGGAGAACCATTTGGGTACGCTTTGGCATTCGATATTGAAAACAACGCTATTTTCTCACTGGTCAGTCTTGGATGGTTGACTTTTTTGTTAGGCACAGACCATCCTACATAGAAAAACACCTAAGTAGTATGGACCGTAACGGTAACGGACCGAGACCAACTACTCACTATCTCGAAGTTCTGGGTAACCATCCAAGGACTGACTGTGGAAGGTAGCTTTGTTTTTAATGTCGAAAGCCAAAGCGAACGAACCAGCCAACAACGAGCGATGGTTCTTGGTTACTCAGAGGATTCAGACCAATCCGATCTTCATGGTAGTAAATGTTAACATACAATCATCACGCTTCATTCCCCGAAGAGTAGACAGAGAGATCATAAAAGCCCGTTACCGCCCACTGCAGGGCATAAGTCTCCTTTCTCTTGTGCCAATCATTCCGGCTCTGCGCGATCCGTCCCCAGGTCTTTCCCGCGACTCGCTCGATGTCGTCGACCCATTGCATTATAGGTCGATCTCGTCGTCTATTCCCTTGCCTTGGCCACCATTCAGTTAAGGACCTACTCCATCTGTCGTGAGGGCGACAAGACGACACGACGACGACGAGGTCGTCTTGGCGAGGTATATGTAAGTACTAAGTAAGTATTGAAAACAACGCTACTTTCTCACTGGTCAGTCTTGGATGGTTGAGCTTTTTGTTAGGCACAGACCTTCCTATATAGAAAAACGCCTAAGGAGTATGGACCGTAACGGTCGCAATAGGACCTGACACGAAGAAAAAGAAGTAAGTATTAAAATATAATAATTTATTATTTGTGTCAGATGGACCCGTCGCTGTGGCGCAGCATGTCGTTCGTGCAGGTGCGCGTGTCGGCCGCGCAGCTGGCCGGCATCGCGCGGCGGCAGCCGCTGTCGCTGGGGCTCGAGTGGTGCCATCTAGCGAGGAGGCAGCTAGCCTGGTGAGATAAATACCTAATACTGACACTCCGTTACTTTATAATGTAAATATTTGAGTTTCTTGCTCGTTCGTCTCAGAACTAAGCCTTCTGGTGAAGGTGGATGTGAATCATAACTTAGGCATTCTTAAGTATGTATGTAAACATTTTTGAGTTCGTAATACAGATAACATCATGCCAGAACAGACTATACAAAACATACCTTAATCGATTTTGGACATTAGCAATAAAGTGCAAAAGTTAAAACAAAGAAATAACATAACATATCTTCTTAACATATCTCCCTGAAGGGGTAGGCAGAGGTGTTAAACACAAACATTTCGCCAGATATGTTAGGTCCCCATGTAACAGAGAGCCTGTTGCCACGCACTGGACACAATTTGAGGCAAGCGATATTCACAATGAACTGTACATAAGTTTTATTCAAACGTGGTACAGGCGGTGGGTCGAACCCGCGATTCCCGCTGCCTCTCGAAAGAGTATCTCGTCCGTCCCAACTCGGCTACCGCCTTATCAAAGAAATATGTAGCAAAAATAAATGAAGTTTATGTAGGCAAAAAGATGTTAGCAGGTAAAATTAATGCTGTTGCAGCACTAGAACTAATGATGTCAAAATGACAAAGTACTAAAAGAGTAACTGTTTGTTACATAAATGTTACATGTATAAACTTACTATCTTCTTCAGGCTCCTAGCCCGCCTCCCCGCGCTCCGCTCACTGTCCTTGGCCGGATCGCCAGCCGAAGCAGCTCTAGCCCTCCGCTCGTCCACCTGCCCGCCGCTCACCTCCTTAGACCTGTCCTTCGCGCGATGCCTCGACGACGCCAAGCTGCGAGGGATCCTCGCGCCGCCGGAGAACTCCAGGCCTGGCGGTGGAGCCAGGACTGGCGCTGAACCGTCGAGGCTGGCAGCGTTGAGCGTGCTAAGGCTACCGGGCACGGATATCACTGATGTCGCTATGAGATACGTTGTGCAGGTGAGATTGTATTTGAATCAAACATTTTATAGACCTCATATGAAATGAAATGTTTTATTTGATCATTTAGGTAACAAGTAGTTACACATATGACACGTCAAAAACATTTGAAAATTAACAAATAAATTATACAATTCTACTTGTTTACCTCTACCTTTTTTCTTCCTGTTCACTACCGGGAGGCCTTGTCAAGAGAAGATACAGGCAAGAAACTCTGCAAGGGTTGTCTTACATTCTAAAATATATTGGGTCCTTACCTATGAAATTGGTGTTTTTATTCTGTCTTAGCAATTTGTCCGTAACTATTAAGTTTCAGAACATTCTTATAAAATAATTGCCTCTTCTAAAAATAGTCCATATATTTGAGCTCGTATTATTTAATTTGATAATTTTTTGTAAGTTTAATTGTGTTTCAATTAGACACAAAGACAATTATTTTTAACTGCCTACCGAATACATCATTTGATTTGCATTAACATAAAAACGATGAATAATTTTTATCAAGCGTGTTCACACACATTGCTAAAGCTTGTCTTATGATACATGCCAAATATTTTTATCTCTGGATTTGTCGTTGTGAAGAAAACTGATAAAATGTTAGTATGTAAAATGCAGACATCCCCAAAATCTCCATACAAAACACCAATTTCATAGGTAAGGACCTAATATAAATATACACTCTACAATCACTAAAATAAAAATCTATTAACTAGTATAATTAGCTCAGTGTTAAGGATACAAGAAGAGTATTTGCCCCCTGTAAATGTAGATGCCTTTAGGTAGAAAGAATAGAAGCGGTATTAGGGGTGGTGTTAGTTAACAAAACAAGCGTGTAAATTGCTTACTTTGGGTTGGTGGTAATACCTCGTTCTAGGCGGCAGCGGCAGCTGTCGGTGCGGGCGATACGGGCAGATTCATATTAATCTTATGCGCTTGCGTTGCCTGAGGGTTGCGCTTTGTCACCCGCCGCCCTACAGAATAAATAATAACGAATAAATATCTTCAGAAATTCACACCTATTAACTAGCTCCATTTTCAGCAACTAATGCAGCTTGTGTTACGGATACTAGATGACGGATGAATATATTTAATAGATATAAGACATGTACATGTAAATATTTAGATTATACAATACTTAAACATCGAAGACTGGAGAACAAATTGCTGTATTCATCACAGAAACATCTGCCCCCACTGGGCATCGAACCCAGAACCTCTCGAGATGGCGACGTCTTGAGACCGGCGTACAGACCACTCGGTCATGGAGGTCGTCTAAATGGGAGGTCATCTAATAGGAGTCTTGATTGTTTGTGATAGCAGCTTACATGATTATGTATGTCTAGGCTCTCCCGAAGCTGTGCGAGCTGGACGCGTCTTCATGCGCTCGGCTGACGGACGCGGGCGCGGCGCAACTGGCGCACCACGGACTACAGCGGCTGTCTCTGGCCGGCTGCCGGCTGCTGACGGAGGCGGCGCTGGACCATCTGGCGCGCTGCCCCAACCTGCTCAGGTACACAAACGCACACATGCAAGCACACACACACACACACACACACACATACATACTCATACATACACACATACAAACACACACACAATCACGTGCGCGCGCACACACGCGTACACGCACGCTGCGCCGCTGGCTCTGGCGGCTCCCGGCTTCCGACTGCTGACGGAGGCGGCGCTGGACAACCTGGGGCGATGGCCCAACTTGCTCAGGTACACACACACGCACACTCACCCTGCGGCGCTGGCTCTAGATGTTCTTGGCTGCTGATGGAGGCAGCATTTTCATCCTCTTCGGGAACCTAAAATCAAAAGGCCGTTTAGTACAATACACATAATTTGCGGTTAGCCCAATGAGTTACCGTTTTTTATCTCACCAGGTGGCGTTACTGTAGAGTGAGGTCTTAAAGTATGTCTTTAGAAGTTTGTTATTGCGGGCGCCGAAAATAGAAATGTAAATTTTTGAAATCATTTGCCTGCAATAACACCGTAAGGTCTATTCATCCTACCTGGTCCTATTTGGTATACAATTTTGGAACTACTTTTTTATAAAATAGCTCCATATAAAATCAATTGGTAACTAGATTACAAAGGTTTTAGTCTGTAATAACGATTTATTGTTATAGATTGTTTTCTTTCTTAATATTTTTTTAAACGAGTGATTTTGTTAAAAAGTATTGCCAAGATTGATTACCAAATAGGACAAGTCACAGTGTTGAGCACTCCCATTTTTCTCGGCAAAAGATCAAATTCCTCATTACTAAAACATCTTTTTCCCCAGGCTGGATCTCCGACACGTGCCTCTGGTGTCAACCCAAGCGGTGATCAAATTCGCCGCCAAGTCGAAGCACAACCTCCACGTGCAAGACGTCAAGCTTGTGGAGCTCAGGAAGACCTGATCGCAGGAGGCGCGAACACCGCCTCTCTCCGCGTAGACTACTAAACGGGAATGAGGGGGTGGCATAGACGACACTTTTGGGCTTAGTCTATAGTCTATTTCATTTAAGATGAGGTCGGTGACTGGTATAATATACGATTCACTTTAGAAAGAAAATATACTGGAAATATATGTATATGAATACAGTTGTTACAGGAATCATTTTACGTGAAAAGATTATTATCATAATGTGTTCGTTTGAACTAGGGTTGTGGTGACGTTGTATCGATAAGCCTCTACCTATTTACGGTTTGAATAATTAAATGTCAGCTTAAATAAGAAAAAATATCACTTTCTGGTAATTTTCTTCAGTAATTTTTTTGATCATAAAAAAGATGTGGTTATAACCAATATCAATCTAATGGTGCCAAAAATGTTTTAAGCATACAATTATTCTTATACGAATAATTGTGGTTTCTATTTCCTTCAACTGAAATATCCATCTTGTGACCACACAAGTTACAATATTCCTTAAAGTGATAATAATGTTGGATACCTCGGTTTTATCGATACAACGTCATGTTTGCGAGGAGAAAAGCGCCGACTACATCATTGTTACAATACGGAGTGTTGCAATTGTTAAATTTTTAAGACTTATGTCGTTTGCCTGATTCCCGTTTAGGTCATGTGATTTGATGGCGTGGGAATTTGGGCCTTATTGTTAATAGTCTTACGTGCGACAATGCGTTTGAGTATTTTTGTTTTTATTTTCAATAAGATCTCACTATAATAGTAGCATGAATTGTAAAATTTTTACCTTAAAATAGATTATCTATTGAAACAGTAACTAGTAAAAATTCAAGAATATCTAGGTTCCAAAATACAGATCGCACTACATATCAAGATCGCCCGCGTCCTCACGCCGTCTGTAAGCTACATTGTAGATATGAAGCAAAGACTTGAGTAAGCTTATCTTAATTATATTGTTGAAGTGATACGAATTTTGGAGTAAATGTGTAAAAGACAGACCGTGGCATAGTCAAAATTGTTTTATTGCCACTACTAAACCAAATGATCAAATAAATGGGGAATGTTTTAGTTTTTCTTAAACGTATTTATTTCTGTTGTGTGACAGAATAGTCTTATACATATATACCTATGTTATTTAGAATGTTTTATAAATTGATCGTCCCGTTTTGTCTTGCAATATAAAATCAGTGCCAATATGTTTTCTACTGTAGCACGTTTTACACTGCACAATCAATAATTATACGGTAAAAGTTATATGTATTAATTTTATTGCATGCTGTTGCATTGGTATTATATTTTATTGTTAGTTTTTTTTTATATTTTCTTGAGCCGTAAGAGGCTTACTACATTTTTTATCTTTGACTGAAAATTCTAAGCAACTGTATTATTTAAAAAAATTTGAGAAATTAATATCATTATAAATTTTGTGTGGCTATAGTTTAATGTAAAATTAGTGTATCAAATGGTTTATTTGATTAAAATTTAAATCAAATTTGTAAAATTGTTGTTCTCAATCGGGAATAAAATACAGCATTCATAACATTAAACTATAGGTGGCGTGAATATCGAATTAATAATTCATTATATATAAATTCACCTTGTAAATAGTTGATTATTTATTACACTGTCCATAGAAGTTGGTTTTTAGTTCATGACAATTCAAAATTTATTACTTAGGTTGTACTTTTTAGTTCTAGTCGCTTTTTAGTTGTAAGCAAATGTTGTTAGGTATTACCACTGTGACAGCGTTTGGTTGAAGGTTGCTACTGTCAGCTGCATCTTCCATCATCTTAAGTGTTGAATACAACGATTACATATGACGGTAAAGTTAGACGCAGTCCTTAATTTGTATTTCTTATTTTACGCTCGCATTTCTGACTATTTTTATTCGTTATGGCTAGTTAATTAAATACTAAGTATTGATAGTCAGACAGTTGAATAAAAGTATGTTAACTTTTGTGTAAATTTTTCATTTATTTTTAATTATTTTATATTTTGCGATATTTATTCTATAAAAGAATAAATCATTGTATTTAACTTATATTCACCGAAATAAAAAGTTCATTTTTACACTTTTCAATAACAAATACAGTTCAACAGTTTTGTATGTATATACACATACGCACAGATCAAAACAATATATGCAGGTGCCTAGTAAAATTGTGAATTATTGTATTTATATTTGATATACAATAATGTTTGCGATAGCAATAATATTTGTAATAAGTGTTATTGTTAGTATAAACATCTTCAATTCAACATTACCAAATTGTTTTTTAAAAGGCTGGTTCACGAAAATGGTACAAAGCACAAAGCTATCGTTTCTAGGCCCCTGTACCCTGTATATACGTAGTTGAAACTTCAACACTTTAGTTTGTAAGTATACCGACTCTGGTCACAGAATGCGAGGTCGGAGGGCCGCCTATAGTATTAGATGATTGTGATCCGCGTGAGACTGCGCACGCGACTACGAGCCTGTATCGAGATAGTTCATCGCACCCATTTGATGGGTGGATCTTATAGTTTTAGACGCGTGTAAGTAGTTTCAAACGGACTGTACATTACCTTAAGTCGTTATCGAGTATTTGTACTTGGAACAATTCGCTCGACCACCATCGAGCTAGTGTCTAACAATCGTGTGCCTCAGTGTATAGACTTAGCGTTAGTCGAGATGAAAGATTATAATTTAATACAATCATTACTCATTTTAATTTCGGTATCAGAATTAGCCAGTGATGAATGATTGTATTAAAAATAGATAAGGTAATATAGATATTATAGTTTTATAAGGTGTCCTTAAGCGAGTTTTACCTGTGTGAGGTTAAAAGTGTTTGTATCTCGCATTTCGATGTCGTTGGCAGCGATGGTGATAATGAAGCCAATGGCTAGATTTACAAAATAGCGATATTATGTGAATTTGACGCGTTTACAAGACGTAATATTGTATCATTGGTTACCATAAGCTCTAATAGTATTTGAAATAAATATTTACATTGATTTTTCCGTTTCATTTCATACCCTTTTGTACTTTTTGTGCCCTTATGTGCTGTTTTCATAGCTTAATATCCCTCAAGGGGTAGACAGAGGTGAGGTACTTCGGAGATTATTTCTTATTTGCAATTATGCTCTTGCGGATTTGAAATTATTCAATTATTTTATCAATATTTATGTTTGTAAACAAATATTGTAATATACTCTATAACTGTCTAAAATTAAAGAACAATAAGCATTGTTACAAGAAACTTGTCCACTGAAAGGAACTTGAACCCGGAACCTCTGATATATTATTGTCTTTATTTTGTTTTTTTTTTAGTTCTTTTTCTGTTTTGCACCGTCATTCTAGCTATCCTCACTTTGCTTTCCGGTTGACTGGTAGAGAATGCCCTATGGCATTATGTCTTATTCGCCATTGTACTTTTGTGCAAGAAGAATAAATAAATAAGTTTTAAAACCAAGGAATCCAGACATATAGAATCCAGAAAACATTAAATGTTTCCAAGACTGCTGCACGTTAAGAATCAATATTAATATTATTAATGAAAAATCCTAGCTTACGGTAATACAGCTTGTCCCACGGACATGCCACATGGAGGGAAAGTATATTAAACATTGAAGGTAGGATGTTTTACTTAAAGAAGACATCCTTTTATAATATTTAAAATACTTTCCCTCCATGTGACATGGCTGTGGGACACCCGGTACACTTCGGTAATAGCGCTATGGTGATAGGAATTCGAATTGTTATGTATTTAACCAATTTATTTATGTAGGTGTTTAAACACCTCTGCCTACCCTTTTGGAGAAAGAGGCGTGATGATATGTGTATTTTTTAATCCTTTCCACCAGTTATTATGGTATCTACTTTTTAGATGAGAAATACAGCGAATACAAGCCACAATAAATATAGTATAAAAAAGTTCTACGGACTCCAACCGTTAGGCCCAATTGCACGATCGAGAGTTAGCGCCTAACCCAGAGTTTGCCCATATATTTGCCCCAGGGTTAGTTAGGTGCTAACTCTCGACCGCACAAGTGGGCCTTAGTAAATTAAAATCGGGTCTTGCATCCGTTATGCAGTAATATATACCTATTATGAATAACATCGTAAAACATAAACATAAATTGTAAAATTTTAATTACCTACACATAATAATTTACTAATTTGAGAGCTTACCATGGGAAATCGTAAATAGATTTACATTTGATATTTTATTATTTATTATCTGTTGTGCTTTTATTTTTTATCCCTTCTCGTCTACCTAGTGTCCTTTATTGATCATAGATGTCGCTACATGTTATGATGAACTTATTTGCTCTGAGAAATTAATTGCTGAAATATGTACATTCGCTATCAGATATATCGTAGCAGACAAGATAACCACATACATTTAAACAGTTTCAATGTTAATAAGTTCTATGCATATAAGCTACCATAATTATCTGAAAACCATTACTTCTCCACTTCTGTTGACTACTTCAGTTCAGATAGGTATTTATGGTTTTCGTAGAACCCAGAGCTTTTAATGATTGCAGCATTTTGACCATAACAATGAAAGCAGAGCAACTTTTGTCATGGTTGGAGCCTGGATAGGTGTTGGTTTGTGATTTCGAGTCCTTACTTGCTTCCAAATGCCACAAAACACATTAATGTGGTAAACGTAAACATTTAAAATAAGAACTTTGGTGTGTGTTATTTTCAGGATTCTTAGTTATTATTAGAGTTTTAAGTAAGAAATATTTTGAGTAATAAAGAGGGACCACCACGCTGGCCTTATGCATATTGATGGGCGCATTCCAAAATTCGGAGTACCTTGAGATCCCGAAGTTTTGGTCGCCCATCCAAGGCCTGACCATGACGCAAGTATCTTTGCTTTCAATATCTAAACCCAAAGCATACGAATCACACGACACCGAGCTAGGTAGGTACTCTGTTATTTATCAGATGTTATTTAAACAACTTGAGGCTTCACGGTTTATAAGTACCTACTGATTATTAAATATTCACATTGATGATTTTGTAAATAATAAAAATAATTAATATTGAATTTTAAAATAAACTATAATACATAACTATAATTTCAAATACCTACTTGCAATGTTAGGTTTTTATTTCTTACCTACAGTAGGATTTTTTGAGCTTATGAAATAAATATCGAACTGAATCCCTCAAAGGTTTAAACAGAGGTGGTAAAACACCAGCTTGGCCTGAGTTTTTGGTTTGTAAAGGAAGCAAGGACAAGCTCTGTGGCATGAGGGGCTCGGTGGCGTGAGGAGCTAGGTGGCGTGAAGAGCTCGGTGGCGTGAGGAGCTCGGTGGCGTGATTATCTCGGTGGCGTGAGGAGCTAGGTGGCGTGACGAGCTCATTGACGTGAGGAGCTCGGTGACGTGAGGAACGCACTTGTACCCCTTTGGTATTGTTGGTGTCCATGGTAATTGCCTAACGTCAGGTGATCCGATGGCTCGCGTGCCGCCTAACCCATAAAAAAAGCTACCTTCGCCAGTCCGCTTTTTTATATATAAAAAGCACAGCAATTGACTCAACACCACCTGACGGTAAGCATTAGGAGATTCTATTTGCGGAAATAGCTAGGGCCACAGAGAACAGAAGCTCTAGCTACCTCCACCTTGCTGGCCCATGAGGTGCTTCTTCACGCCTCTCTTGAAGTAACCCATGTAGTACGATGGAGGAAACACGTGTGCCGGAAGCGAATTCCATGCACGAGATGTGCGCACGAAGAAGGAGTTTCTAAATCTCTTTGTCCATGACAACACAGAGGTCACTGTAAATTTATGACTCCGCAATCCGGTACGCGTATTCCTTTGCAGGAAAGGAGAGGGAGGAATAAGGTCAAATATCTCTTCAGAGCACTCACCGTGGAACATCCGATAAAAGGCACTTAATGACGCAATGCCGCGACGCAGTTGTAGAGGTTTGAGGGTGTTGATGACCACTGTAGCGCCAATTATATGTACAGAATGTTGCTGAAATCTATCCAGAGCATCGAGGAGGTGCTGAGGTTCAAAACTTTGTGATCTCGAAATCCGTGCTTCGACAGGGACATTAAGCCATTGGTCCCGGTCGTTATTGTAACCATTTCTACCCACCAACCCGCATTGCGCAAGCGTGGTATTCTTATAGCTCATGCTCCTCATGTATTTCTCCATGAGGAAGGCCTGTGTCCAGCAGTAGGACTAAAGCTGAGGAGAAATAAGACTTATATGGTTTTCTCATGGATGCCATTGACAAAATTGAACCAAATTATAATGAGACCACACGACAAGCACCAGCTTTCAAATAAAAGAAAAATCATCAATATCAGTTCACCCAGTCGAAAGTTCTGAGGTTACAAATATAAAAAAGAAATATACAGTCGAATTTTCTCAATTCCTCCTTCCTTCCTTCCTTCTCCTTTTTTAAAGTCGGTAGTAACTATAGGCTAAGCAAGAAAGTCTGTTATCGGTTCATGGCAAGTGTGTCACGACACAGTGTATCTATGGCAATCTTTAACTAGCTCTTATCTCTAATTTATTTATATATGCCACAGTTGAGATGAGGGCTACCATAGAGCGAACTATCCCAGAAGGTGCCTATTCAACGTTAAAATATCTTCAGACATTCACACCTATCAACTAGCCTCATTTTAAACAACTAATGCTGCTTGTGTTACGAATACTAGATGACAGATCAATATAATTAATAGATAAATACGTGAAAATATTCAGAATATATACAATACATATATAATCATCCAAGACTAGAGAAAAAATGCCTGTATTCATCACACAAACATTTGCCCCCACCAGGGATCGAACTCAGAACTTCTCGAGACGGCGACGCCTTGAGACCGGCGCATATCACTCGACCACGGAGTTCATAGAAATCCTGATATTGAAGACAAATATTATAATATCAGGACAAATAATAATTACAATAAAAATGTGTGTAAAGAAAGTTTGCACTCGGCTCATTTGCAATTGAAGTCGCAACGTCGGGAAAAAACACAAAAGTTCTATTTGACAAATCCCCGGAGGCAACGTGGGAACCACTCAGCATCCGTCTCCCTCACACCCTTAGTTTATTTTCTTCCTATCTTCGCTCGCTTCCCGAATAAAGTTCTTTTTCCGTCGTCGCTTCGCCCGCTTAGCGCGTTTATTTTTCATTTCTTGGGGCGAAGAAAATAATTTTCTCTGAGCTTTGAACCGGCGGCGAGGGAAAAATTAGAAATTTGGAAAATGTAATTGGGTTCGGGACTAATCTCGACGCCTCTCGTGTCTTGAGTGCGTGTTGAAATAGAAGTGGGTGCCTTCCTTGTTAGTTCTTGTGGGGTTAGGAGAAAATGTGATACGATATTTATAGAGGTAGCGTCAGGCATTCCTTACTTTATAGACTTAATACGCAAGTTTTTTCGTTTAGTCTATCTATTAAGGAAAAATTATGATACTTTACTACATAATATAGTGATTTACCTACACCTATAGCCACTTCGAGAGTCCGAGCCTCGAATCTACTATCAAATAAAATAAGTTGACGCATCGACAACTGATACAACCACCGAACATCGTAATTTTAGGTAAATTAAAGAAACTACACTTAAATAATATCGTTAAATTAAATTATAAAATAGTTACTTCCAACCTTTAGTAACAGTTTAGGGCAGACAATAAGAGAAAAGAAATAGTCACTTACCAAAAACACAAAAGAATTTGAAATAGAGGTAAGAACCTGTGACCAAATTTTAAATTTTTTTTAAAAAATTTGTAAAATCTTTGATAATAGTGCAGAATAGTTTGAAGTTAGGCTTACGGTGAATTTTATTTTTTTGTGATGGTTTTATTAACAATCAGGTATAACTGAAGATAGATTTTAAAACTGTCAACGTAATTAAGACATGCAAGTAATAATTCTGAAACTCACCGATGTTGCTCCTGCGCTGATCACTTTAACACAAACATTAATTTTATTATACAGAAAGTCGATTAAGTATAATTTGACAGTTAAGTGGCGCCCTTAACAGCACAATAAAAAAAAATCCTTTTTTGATTTGTATTTTAGGAAACAACCGTGGCATTTCTTTTTATTGAAAATTAGTGTATAAAATCAATGTTATAGAAGATTCAAAACGTGTTCATGCTGTAATAACGATTTATTGATAGAGAATATTGAATTTGTTAAAATATAATTTTTAAACAAGTTATTTCATTAAAAAGTCTTGACAAGATTGTTTAGCAAATTAGGACAAGTTTGAATGAGCAAATTGTAGGCAGCCAATAGGGCAGAGCCGTAAAAATTTGTTTCCTTTTTCGCATTTCCGTTTTTATTTTTTTTTCCTTACATACAATCTTAAACCGACAATCTATTTTAATCGCATTATTTTAAATACTTGATTAAATTTATTTCTGCTTTTAAATAGCTATTCAGCAAATAATCTTAGCATTACTTTTTATTGAAATTACTATTTAAAAATCAACCTAATGGTGATACAGATATTTCTAATTTGTCAGCCAAATAACTAATTGGACAGCAACTTAAATGGTTTCTCTGCTGTCAAATTGTTTAATATATGTTTTGACACCTGAACCTAATATCTATCAGAATACATTACCTAGGAATTGATCCTTGGTTGATCCTTTTCCTAGATTTTATACATTTCCGGTAACGTATATATTGCTGCCCAAATAATTATTTTGCAGCCCAAATGTAGGCAGCCAGCGGAAGCCGAGTTGGGACAGACGGGGAGCACTATTCGTTCGAGAGGCCGCGGAAATTGCGGAATAAAACTTATGTAGGTACCTACAGTAATACGGTTCATTATGAATATCGCTTGCCTCACATTGTGCCCGGTGCACGGCAACGAGCTCGCCACATGTTACATGGGGACCAAACATATCTGGTGAAATGTGTGTGTGTAACACCTCTGTCTACCCCTCCGGGGAAAGAGGCGTGATGATATCGCTCATCCGAAAGAATATGGTCGTAATTACGTTTTTGCGATTTTTCAGGAGAGCGTTTTAAAAGTTTGACATCGAAAATATTGTGTATTTCCAATCATTCTATTGATATATTTTAATAGTTATGTTGTGTTACTTTACTACCAATAATATTATATAAAAAGTTTGCGAGAAAACTCTAGATAACTATTAAAAAAAACAAATATCAAACCAGACGTACTTTTATGACATTTTATACATGAAATAATACAATAATGACATTAAACTAGGTTTGGATATGGGAATAAATCATGAATTTAAGCAACATTATATTCAATTTTAGATTTATTTTTATAAATCTGTCTACATTTTATAAACTTAGTCGATGTTTCCGCGTATCCTTACGAAGTATAGGCCAAAACCATGACGGCAGTGACTCTCTCTGTCGGAAACTAATGGAACAACAATTCTGTCGTTTTTACCATGCATAAAACGTGCAAAACATGAAGTTATGGCATCAAAAAATCATTTTCGACTTTTTGGTAATTATGTAAATATTCTTTTGGATGAGCGATATGTTATGTTATGTTTAGTCCCATGGACAAACAATGTCCAAATTAGCTTTGTTATCAATATCGAAAGCAAACCAAGGAGCCGATTGTTCAATATAAATGAGTAACTGATACGATCGATGCATAAGTGAGGGTTATTAAGGTAACCTTTAAGATTTGGTTTGCGGGTGGATCGATGGCGCACGCGAGCGCTGATCCACGCGCTGACTGACGTCCGTCTGCCACCTGCCTACCGTACTGTCAGGCACACAAATCAAATCACTTTATTTAGGTACAGTGAAAATTAAAACAGAATGCTCAAATGTGTTAACCTTGTAGAGATGTATGGAAGTAGATTGTCCTCAGCCTATATACGTCCCACTGCTGGGCACAGGCCTTCCTTATGGAGAAACACATGAGGAGTATGGGCCGTAACACCACCTCTCTGGCCCAATGCGGGTTGGTGGGTAGAAACAGTCGCAATAGTGACCGGGACCAACGAAATAACGAGCCTTTCGAAGCACGGAGGAGCTCGAGATAACAGAGTTTTTGTCACCCATCCACGGCCTGACCAGGCGAAGGTAGCTTGGTTTTCAATCGAAAGCCAAAGCGTACTAACCACTACGCCACCGAGCTCCTCAAGAAGATTGACTTAAAGGATGTATGAATTAGATGACAATTTTTCGATCAAATTGGAAGCGTCCTGAAAAAGGCCTGGTCAAAAGCACTCAGCCCGCTTACCATGAACACCGCATCAGTATATATATCGGATTTTGAATATATATCGGATTTTTAATATATATCGAATTTTTAACACGTTCACTTGTCAAATTACTATGGAATTTGATAACTGGGCGTGATAAAAACTGCTTATGCTACCAAGGGCGGATCCAGCTTTGGCGCCAGGAGGGGGTCACATAGTCGTGGTCAAGTCAATAACTTATAATTTAATTTTGATAACAATAGATACAAGTAAAAATTAGGTATTTTATTAATGTACGTAAGTACTGTACTTAAAAATATTTTTTCTTCATTGTAGTACACTTGAAAAACTTGAGACATAATAACTTGTACATATACACGTACTACATATTACCATCTTCTCTTGAAGAAATCCAGGGAGAAATTTTATTATTTTAACTTAATTCAACTTTCTGATGCGTTCGTTCCCAAACGTTTGCCATCATACAAAGTTATAATATGAAATTAATTAAATATTGAAGGTATAAACATATATATGCTTCCTATTGTGTTGTCATGGGAGATTTCAGCGCAAGGCTAGGTAAACGTAGCGATGATGAGCTGAAAGTGGGGCCATTTGGATTTGGAACCCGGAACTACCGTCACGCCGTGGTCAAATGCTAGCCGACTACATGAAGAGGGTGGGACTTTATATGATGAACTCTTTCTTCAAAAAACGGCTGCATCGAAAATGGACCTGGTGAAGTCCGGATTGTAGGACAAGAAACGAGATCGACTTCATCTTGTCGACTAAGACTCAGATATTAAACACACGGGGAGCGATGGTAAGAGGCACATTAAATCTGAACTTGAAATCCGAGAGGTATCGACTGATGAAGTCCACGCTCCGTCCTGAAGCCTGAAATTCAGAACCCCGAACACTTTCAACTCGAACTGCAAAATCGATTCGATTGCCTGGAGGACTGCACAGATGTGGACACATATAATGACAGGTTCGGGGAAACCTGGGTGAAAAGTTCTATAAGCCCGAGCCAAAATCTCCGAGCCAACACTAAAGCTGATGGCGGAAAGGCGCGAGATGGTTCTGCTGTCATCAGATAATACTCTTCTATGTCGGCAGCTCAAGAAACCGATCTCGAAGTCGCGACATACGCCGATTTCGCCAAGTGTTCGCAAGAGATCTGTCACTTGGAAAGAGTCTGCTGACGAAGTTGAAGACAGAGGACGGCAGAACTATTGCATCCCGACCTGAGCTTTTGGCGGAGATTGAAAATTTCTATGGAAGGCTTTATGCGACATCGAGCACTCCTGTCACTTAGGAGCCTACAGCCAAATTAACCCGAAACTACACCGAAGACATCCCGGACGTCACCCTGTACGAGATTAGTTTGGTTCTCAAACAGATTGAGAACAACAAGGCACCGGGTGATGATGGAATTACTTTTAAAAGCCGGTGGAAGAGCGATCCAGAAAGCTCTTTTAAAAATCATCGTCAATTTTAGGTTCATTTTAATTTATTTTGTTTTGACTTGTCAAAAGTGTATTTGATGATACCAATTTGATTAAATGACTTTGAGTTTGAATTTGAGCTATTTAACTCCATTATACTCGAGGGAAAAACGCCAAAAGCATGGCATGAGGGCATGGTGTCACTGTCCTTCAATAAGGGTGACGGGGTCCAATTGAAGAACTATAGACCGATTACGCTCCATAGCCATGTTTACAAGCTGTTTTCGAGAGTCTGTATGGTAACAAAATATAGATATAAATAAAATCAGTATTTGCAATTAGTGGTCTACCTAAGTCCTCGAACCAGCTCAGGGGGGGGTCATGACCCCCATGACCCACCCCCTGGATCCGCCGTTGTATGCTACTTAGGCAGAATTGCCGAGCATGTATCAGGACTTTTCCTAATGAAAGTAGAGGAAGCGAAAGAAATATGTAGGCAAGTAGAAATATATAATCAGACCCCTGGACCTTTGGGAATAACCTATGTAATCACTGCTTTTGGCGATAAGGACGTTTGTAATATTTTAATATATTTTTCTCTTTTATCATTCTTAAGAGTAGGTTTATTTTTAGTTCCTTTGTACATACGATGGTAGAAGTTTTTAATAATTTTTGTATTCTGTGTGTTGTGAGTGATAGTCCCCAGCGGAGTGTCCCGCTTGAGTGGCATACACGCGAGCGCCGCCGGCGCACGCACCCCTCTACAATAGTTAGCACCGCGATAATTTGCCGCTCAAACTTCCACTTGCTCTATTTATTCTATTTTTATTTGCTTACTAAAAAGATGACGCAGCGATAGCAAGATGGGACGGACGGCCTGCAGATCGATTCCTTCACCTGTACGTAAAAATTTCAGTTCAGTTTGTTATGGATCTCGGAGAAGCTAGTACGCTTTGGCTTTCGATATCGAAAACGAAGCTACCTTCGCCATGGTCAGGCTTTGGATGGGTGACCGGAATTTGTAATCTGGAACTACTCCGTGATCCATTGGTCCCGGTCACTTATGTAACCGTTTCTATTCACCAACTAGTATTGGGCGCGCGTAGTGTTACGGCCCATACCCCTCATGTGTTTCTCCAAGAAGAGGGTCTATGCCCAGCAGTGGGACGTACGTATATAGGCTGAGGACGTTGTTGTGAATATCGCTTGCCTCACACTATGCCTAGTGCATAGAAACAGCTCGCTCGCGTTTCATGGGACTTAACTCTTTATATTAAACTCTTCATTGCACCAATAAACATAAATGCAGATCATAATGAAAAAGAATGCAAAGGAGGACTTAAACATCTGGCAAAATGTGGGTGTCAAGATTTCTGCCTCCCCCTTCGGGGAGAGGTGTGATGATGTTATGTTGTTTGTTCTTTGCTGAAAAGATGAGGAGCCAAAGGTTGTTGTGGTGGAATGTGTTTTACACTGATCGTCGCCACTGTGTAGCGAACCGGGTTGGAACGGAGAGTTGAGTGGGTTTATGTGAATGTTTAGTGGGTAGTCGGGAACGCTAGTACCCACGTTCTACATCTTCGGTTGGCACCAATCGACAGGGATGATTCAAAAACCATTTTAAATCCTCGCATAAATAGTGAAGACATCGCCAGCGCTGTAACAGCTTTATGTAGGCTTTGCTGAGAATTGGTCCTGTACGGGCCCAGATGTTCCCCTAGTAGTTTGTAGAGTACATACATACAATCACGCCTGCAATCCCCGAAGGGGTAGGCAGAGTCCAAGGAGCACTGTGTTCCTTAAGACCACATTTAGCCATACAAAAATTAGGTTTGGTTTGATGAAAAATCGTGAAAGAGTAGTAACAAGTGGCTAGCTTATCGCCGACACAATCACAGACCCAGTACGACATGCTAGGCAAGAGCTTTTCTTAGTTGGTACATTCTTTTAGAGTAATGTCGTATAATGTTTTCGTGCACTATGTATATAGAAGGGCAGTGTAAAAGGCTCCGTTCTTCACAAGTGTTTTTATGGCACTAAAAATAATTATTGACAATTGACATTGTCCGGGACACAAAAATAATGTACCAACTGCTTTTCTTGCCTAGCATGTCGTAAACTGGGTCTGTGATTGTGTAGGTGATGAGCTAGCCACTTGTTACTACTCTTTCACGATTTTTCATCTAACCAAACCCAATTTTTGTATGGCTAAATGTGGTCTAAAGGAACACAGTGCTCCTTGGACTCTGTCTACCCCTACAGGGATTACAGGCGTGATTTTATGTATGTATGTATGTGACATTGACATTTAGGTCATCGCACAATCTCAGGCGTCAGCATTAACTAATTATTGCAAAAAATGTATAACAAACTAGGTTCTGCTCGTATGTCGATACCGACAAATTCCATCATCTTGCAAATTGCTGGTGTCCCTCTGGGAAGACACCATTTTAGAATTTCTACATTCTAAGATTTTAAGTAAAACTTTTTGCTATAGCGGCACTAGACGCTTCAGCCTATATACGTCCCTCTGCTATACACAGGCCTTTCTCACGCCGCCGCTGGCCCGATGTGGGTTGGTGGGTTAGCACTAGACTAGTGATGTTCTTCTTTTTTAGTGATTCTTTCAGAGTCCCAATGCATTTATAAAAGCGATAAAGGATCCAGATAATTTAAGTGTCCTTGCTAACAACATACACTAGTAATCTTTATTGTATCTCAACGGTTGTTAATATTGTTAATATTAGGTCCTTACCTATGAATTTGGTGTTTTGTATGTAGATTTTGGGGATGTCTGCATTTTACATACTAACATTTTATCAGTTTTCTTCCATATTTGGCATGTATCATTAGACAAGCTTTAGCAATATGTGTGTAAACACGCTTGATAAAAATTATTCATCGTTTTTATGTTAATGCAAATCAAATGATGTATTCGGGAGGCAGTTAAAAATAATTGTCTTCGTGTCTAATTTTAACACAATTAAACTTAAAAAAAATTATCAAATTGAATAATACGAGCTCAAATATATGGTCTATTTTTAGAAGAGGCAATTATTTTATAAGAATGTTCTGAAACTTAATAGTTACGGACAAATTGCTAAGACAGAATAAAAACACCAATTTCATAGGCAAGGACCCAATATTTAGTCAGCTAATATGTACTTCTTTTTTTACTTTAATTCAACAATGTGTCTTGCTTTCATATAGGCCACACATATTTTCCAAAAATTTCTTTTACATGTTGTGCATAGTTGATATAGGGATATTAATTAATGTAAGTATTTACACCTATGAAGTATTTTGATTTGTATCTTGTAACTGTGCCAAATAAATAAATAGATAAATGTCAAAAAGACAAAGTAGTGTAGAAAACCATTAAGGGTCTTTTTGCTAGACCTTGTACGCTGCCGACGATGCCAAGCTATGATAGAGTTTAGTTAGTATTCAGCAATTTTACTCTTGTACAAGATAACAAGAGCGGTGTCGTTTTTCGGCAGATACAGGTAAGATAGATATGACTTCTTTAAGGCCTTTACATGCTACGTTATCAAAATTACTTAATATTGAAAGATAATTTCAACAGACTATACTAAAAGTTTGTACACAGGTTCAAAAGACCCGGCGTGGAGTGATTGACGCGCACGCGAACTTGTGGTCACGGTTCACGCAGTGTTCGGCGTCTGCGACTAACTTTACCTAGTATTATTATTCCGAGCTCGACGGCGAGCTGCACGCTAGCTCTCAATATTGAAAACAAAGCTGCTTTCACCATAGTCGATCCTTGGATGGGTAATCAAAGTTGAGATCTCGAGCTCGTCCGTGCTTCCCACTCCGTTAGGCCGTTGGTCCCGGTCGCTATTGCAACCTTTTCTACGCTTTGGGCCAGCGCGGTGGTGTTACGGATCATACTCCTCATGTAGGACTTATAAAGGTTAAAGGCTGGTAACGTCGACGAATATTCCGGGCCTATTTGTTACTTTTTAAAGAGAAGATTAGTTCATAAAGGTAATATAAGAAACTTGTGTGTGTATAGAGGAGGACTACCTCCGTGGTCGAGTGGTCTGTGCGCCGGTCTCAAGGCGTCGCCATCTCGAGAGGTTCTGGGTTCGATCCGTGGTGGGGGCAGATGTTTGTGTGATGAATACAGGCATTTGTTCTCCAGTCTTGGATGTTTATATTTATATTGTATAATATCTGAATATTTATATGTATTAAGTAATTAAATATATTTATCCGTGATCTAGTATCCGTAACACAAGCAGAATTAGTTGTATAAAATGGGGCTAGTTGATAGGTGTGAATGTCGGAAGATATTTATTTCTTATTTATAGAGGACTGTATAACATAATGTTTCGGACTTGAGCTATAAGGCAATAACAATAAAAAAATGCTAATTTCGCATTAGAAAGATTTTTCAACTAGTTAAATCTTGTGTAACATAATTAAATATGTCGTAGCACTTTGGCACTTCTTCCTATAGTTTTCCTGTAACGTTTTGTAATAAGTTATTCTATGTTTAGGTATAGCTTATTAATTACATAACTAATTAAACTTCATAGGCACTCCTGAAATATGATGAAGTGAGGTGAAGTCACATCGCATGTGTCGCTTAGATGACACGCGTATCTAAAATGCTACATGACATGAACCGCGCAGCCAATAATGGTACAATTCAGTACTAAGCGTATAATATGTGGGCACAGTATCATTCAAGTAGGCTTCGTCATCAGCCTATGAGCCTATATAAGTCCCACGCTGGGCCTGGCCTTCCTCATGGAGAAATACATGAGGAGTATTGGCCGTAACACCACCACGCTGGCCCAATGCGGGTTGGTGGGTAGAAACGGTCACAAATGCGACCGGCACCAACGGCTTAACGTGCCTTCCGAAGCACGGAGGAGCTCGAGATCACAAAGTCTTGGTCACCCATCCACGGCCTGACCATGGCGAAGGTAGCTTTGTTTTCGATCGAAGCCAAAGCGCACTGACCACTACGCCACCCAGCTCTCAAGTAGCCTTAGTATCAAAATAAGTTAAGTTAGACTTTGTATTATTATGTGCAATAAAGTATATATACATAATAATAAATGATAAGTTTAGTTTTTTAAAATTTTGATTTTTTTTAAAAGAAAAGGAGGTTCTCAGGTTGACCTGTATGTTTGTCCGCGATTGGCTGAACAGATTTTGATGCGGTTTATACCATAGTATTTGTTAAACACAGGAGAAGGTTTTAGTATTACAATCGACTTCAAAACAAGAAGGTTCTTAGTTGTATATGTATAAATTTATGTATATTTAACCGTGACTATCTCGCATTTTTTGGGTGGCATTGGCTGAACCAATTTTAATGCGGTTTTTTGCAGAACAAATCTTTTCTTAATTAGTAAGAATAAACATACTATTTTTTCGATGGAGGAAAATGCATCCCCTGCAGAAGTAGGGAAAGATGTGCAGGCATTGTGCAGGGGTATGGAGGACTCCACGGAGTAGTACCGCGACTACCCACTAAAAACCCTATATGTTAATTCAATACTTTGGGTTTTTGTGGGTTCTTTTTTCATTACAAGAATCAAAATAAAGCTGACCATCACTTTCTGATTCGTATGGTAGCGGCTCATTAAAAAAATACTACCAAACCATCTCTTCCCTTGGGTGTCGTAAAAGGCGACTAATGGACTTAGAACTGCACAACATCCAATAGCTTATAGCGGCGACGGGCTCACCACCTGTCACGCTGAGTGCAGTCACTGCTTGGTGAAGCGCGGACTATGGCAATGATTTTGCGGAGCTTTTGCTTAGTCTCTGGATTACCCTTAGGGGATAATAGTCGTGATTATATGTATGTAATCTACTTTATATTCGTTTGAGCTGACAACAAACTGTTTTCTTCTATCTTACTTATTTTGTGTGCATATTATAAGATAAATAATATCTCATCTCACCAGTCGCACAGTAGTCGGCCGTGCGTCCATTAGGCCGGTGTCGGTGGCTGTGCGCCCGGAATTCCCTGAAGTTATTATGGCCCAGTGAACCGGGTAACGAACCCTAACCCCGCGTCGGCCCTCGGTAAATAATACATTACGCCCTTATCAATGCTGAGCAGAAAGGGCTGCGGCGCACCTAAGGTTGACAAAAGCTGTTTAGATAAATCTAGAACGTAAGACTCATAATCGTAAGACTAGAGTAGCAGCTACGTCATAGCGGTTCGATATCAAGTAACCGAGAAATGGTTGATCAGCGAAAAGTACTATAGTAAATAATAATATTGGAGCCAAGATAATACTAGACCTACTGTATATAACAATAAGGCCCATACAGGATTGGCGAGTCTGAATCACGATGGCAGAGTTTCTAAGACAGATTAATATATTAGGTCCTTACCTATGAAATTGGTGTTTTGTATGGAGATTTTGGGGATGTCTGCATTTTCCATACGAACATTTTTTCAGATTTCTCCACAACGACAAATCCAGAGTTAATAATATTTGGCATGTATCATTAGACAAGCTTTAACAATATGTATGTGAACACGCTTGATAAAAAATATTCATCATTTTTATGTTAATGCAAATCAAATGATGTATTCGGGAGGCAGTTAAAAATAATTGTTTTTGTGTCTCATTTTAACACAATTAAACTTACAAAAAATTATCAAATTAAATAATACGAGCTCAAATATATGGTCTATTTTTAGAAGAGGCAATTATTTTATAAGAATGTTCTGAAACTTAATAGTTACGGACAAATGGCTAAGACAGAATAAAACACAAATTTCATAGGTAAGGACCCAATATATATACAAGTTCCGACAAATGACAGTCGGACCGCGGTCCCTGAGCGTACACCTGGCTCGGGGGAAGATCTTCCCTTTTCGTTGAGGATACGGTATGCCCTTCCTGCAAATCCACAACTAAGGGAATAAATTTGTGAAAAGGTGATCAGCGAATAATTTAAATTTTTATTTCATAGGATAGGATGTCAAACTTTGAGGAGCTGGTGGCGTAGCGGTTAGTACGCTTTGAAAACAAAGCTACCTTCGCCATGGTCAGGCCTTGGATAGGTGATCAAGACTTTGTGATCTCGAGCTTCTCCGTGCTTCGGAAGGTACGTTAAGCCGTTGGTACCGGTCGCTATGCGACTGTTTCTACCCACTAATCCGCAGCCAGCGTGGTGGTGTTACGGCCCATACTCCTCATATGTTCCATGAGGAAGGCCTGTGCCCAGCAGTGGGACGTTTATAAGCTGAGGAGGATGTCGAACAACTTAATCTACCTGATCGTAAGCGCTTACTGACTAGAACTCTCTCATTGCATATGGCGCAACTCTCACTTAAAAAAATCTAGAGAAGGGCCTTCTGTTCCCATCGCAAGTCTTCTCAATTAGTTCTGACAGACTTATTCACCGCAGCAACAGTTTCATATTTCCTATATTGACATATTAACTAGTCATGGGGCACAGATCGAGAGATACAATAGAAACATCTATTGTTTGCGAACACCGGTGTTCGTGGTGCCCTCCAAGGGGGTTAAGTCTAATTTATGACATACCTACTTCCTTTCTTGAAGATCTATTTCCTAAGGTTGTCTTGAAAATTAAAAAACGGGTTTTATTAAGTTGTCTGTTTTCTTTCTACACTTATATGTTGTATGTACAATAAAGTGTAAATAAATAAATAATAATAAATAAGTACCAAATCATACACACAAGAATGAAAGCTGCTCGAAGTAAGCAGCTTTCGTTCGCAGCAGGACCAGGTGCATAAAAAATAAATAAATCCATGCAATTGTAACGTAATTAATGTTCATCTGTTCGACGCTGACGGTCCAACTTATCTGTAGATCGTATTATATCACAGCTTAACACAATAAATTATGGGACCAAAATTAAACACGAGCGGTGTCCTCTGGGATCGGGACACCTCTGGGACTCCCGACGGAGGGACGCATCAGACCGTGGAGGGCCTAGTCAAAATAATGATCAAGTTAGGGCGCCCGAGACACATTTTGTCGCTATTGCCGTTAGGAATTATTGCTAAAACCGATTTAATATACATACCCTCAAGCAGTTGCAGGTAAGTCGTCATACTACTACATATGGGAGCACTTCAACAAAATATTATTCATATTACTACATTTATGAAAAAAATAGGTATATTTGAATGTGATTTTACTCATTGGGTGACGCATTTTCGATATCAGTTTGAAGTTTTCCGATATCTGTATACTTACAGAATAATCGCCAGGTCACACTTAATGTTTAGAACCTGTTTATAATCAAGTCTTTTTCCCGGTGGTGTAGGCAGGTAAGTAATACATCCCCACTTCTTTTGAGCTTCTTTTATTCGTCATCAGCCTATATACGTCCCACTGCTGGGACAGGCTTTCCTCATGGAGAAACACATGAGGAGTAAGGGCAGTAATACCACCACGCTGGCCTAATGCGGGTTGGTGGGTAGAAACGGTCACAAATGCGACCGGGAAACGTGCTTAACGTGCCTTCCGAAGCACGGAGGAGCTCGAGACCACAAAGTCTTGGTCACCCATCCACGGCCTAACCATGGCGAAGGTAGCTTTGTTTTCGACCGAAGCCAAAGCGCACTGACCACTACGCCACCGAGCTCCTCCTTCGTATTATTAACTCCATAATTAATATTTATCTAAAAGTATATAGTGGGTTTTACTATAAATAAATGACGTCACGAAAATAAAGAGGAGAAAGAAGGAACGAATATTATTTATTCGGTGCAGTTGACATACAAAATTTTAATTTTGAATAATTAATTTAATACTTATAACATAAAAAACATAAAAGAAAAAAGAAGGAGGACGTAAATCAATTTTGTTTATTTCTGGCAAATAAATTTACCAAAATGTTGGAGAGTTTGCGAAATAAAACGAAGTGTGTAGTAACGATACAAATCTTATTTGAAATGTGTAAGTACAAGTTATAGCCCGCCAATCAGAACGTATAACTTAAACGCGGTCCGTAACGCACTCGGGTCTCGATGTAGTGGGTTCGGTTCTCAACATGCCCCCGGCCTTTTGAAGGCACCTGCGTCCAACGTTTTCTCCGCAATTTTGTTTTCTTCCTCGATGTCGAACAGCGGACAGATTCGTGGAAAAGCGCGTCGAATTACTCCCGTTGCGGTCTGGATATCAGCAACTTTACTTGTGGAGCTACAAACTAAACCAAACTAAACAAAATTGTGTGTCTATCCTTCTCTTACTATATGGAGAAGAGAAATATACCTAGATACACAATGATGTTAAGCTTGTGCCTACGGAATCGACCCTAGTGTTATACAATACACACTAACCAAAGTCAAACCAAAATTCCAATAGGCTTTTACTGGTAAAGTTTGGGGTGTAAAGCACCTGGCCTTACCCTTTCGGAGATATAGGTGTGTCTGTCTATGTATATACGTATTATGTAGTTATTAACAGGAACTCCATAAGGTCACTTAAAATAGAGATCACCGTCAGCGTTATGGTATCTTTCCCCTGTAATGAAGTATCTCTTAAAACGATATTAAAATTACAATCTAGACTGAAAAGACTAAAAAAAGTTTGACTAAGAATGTGTTCACTGTCACTTTTTCTTATTGTCTCTATTAAGGGGAAGACACTTGGTTATTGTGTTCTTATTGAGTGGCTCACACTTCGCTTGTTATCACAAATTCATTACACTTACTCAAAAGGCTTTGTCCATTTGAGTCTCCTCACTATGTCCGTGTTTTTAAGGAGCTGGGTGGCCTCGACATTTACGTGGTGGTGAAGCCGTCGTTGATGGGCTATTAGCTGAAGGCGTTATTATTGTTGGGCGCGATTTTTTTTTCATTTATATTATTTTCATATATTAGGTCCTTACCTATGAAATTGGTGTTTTGTATGGAGATTTTGGGGATGTCTGCATTTTACATACTAACATTTTATCAGTTTTCTTCACAACGACAAATCCAGAGATAATAATATTTGGCATGTACCATTAGACAAGCTTTAGCAATATGTGTGTGAACACGCTTGATAAAAATTATTCATCGTTTTTATGTTAATGCATATCAAATGATGTATTCGGGAGGCAGTTAAAAATAATTGTCTTTGTGTCTAATTTTAACACAATTAAACTTACAAAAAATTATCAAATTAAATAATGCGAGGTCAAATATATGGTCTATTTTTAGAAGAGGCAATTATTTTATAAGAATGTTCTGAAAATTAATATTTACGGACAAATTGCTAAGACAGAATAAAAACACCAATTTCATAGGTAAGGACCCAATAGAATAAAACTGCCCACGATGGTACGTAAGTGGCTTCAGTAGCCTAGAACACATGTAGTTCAGTCAAGTTTTGACAGGTTTTATTCCGTTCCGTTCCAATGAGAGTCATTTAACGTGCATCCATATTTTTGCACTTGAACAGGTATTTGTAAGAGCTGGATCTGTTTGCAACTTTTTAGATTTTAGATTAATTTTTATTGTATTCTAGCTGTTGACCGCGACTTCGTCTGCGGTTACTATGGTTTTTTAACTATCCCACGGGAAAATTTAAATACATACATACACATAATCATACATACTGTAATCACCGCAGGGGTAGGAACACTGTGTTTCTTAAGACCACATTTAGCCATACAAAAATTGGGTTTGGTCAGATGAAAAATCGTGAATGAGTACTATGAGTAGTAACAAGTGGCTAGCTCATCGCCTACACAATCACAGACCCAGTACCCAATACGCCCTTAGTCGCCTTTTACGACATGCTAGGCAAGAAAAGCAGTTGGTACATTCTTTTTGAACCCCCCTCCCTTAAACCCCCTTAAATTTCCGGGAACCCTTAAATTTTCCGGGATAAAAAGTATCTATGACCAGTATCAGGAATATAAGGTATCACCATGCAAAATTATATCGGAGATTAGCTCGCACAAACAGAAAGAGAAACAAAAAAATTGAATTTTTTTTTGTATTTCCCCTCTTCTTACATCCCCCATCCCCTGTTTTAAATTTTTTTTCTATATATTTTTTTTTTCTATTTTTTTCTATTACATCCCCTATTTTAATTTTTTTTTCTATGAACAGACCATCGACCTCTATAGATTTATTATATGTATGTATATATCTATGTACGTTTTGAACATGTCATATAAGATGTAGAGTCACAGTATCTACCAAGTAAATTCACAAGCTGTCTAAGCATTTAGAAAATATTTTTGACATCAAGCATGAGCTTAGACACAATACATAATATGATCTGAGTAAGAAATATACCAAAATAGTTGTGAATCAAATAAAGACGAGGACTTTGGTGGCGTAGTGGTTAGTTTTGGCTTTCGATATCGAAAACAAAGCTACCTTCGCCATGATCAGGCCTTGATGGGCGGCCAAAACTTTGTGATCTAGAACTCCTCCGTGCTTGGACCCGGCCGCTTTTGTTTCTACCCACCAACCCGCATTGAGCCAGCGTGGTGGTGTTCCGGCCTATACTCCTCATGTCATGCCATGAGGAAGGCTTGTCGCAGCAGCAACGTATATGTATATTGGGTCCTTACTTATGAAATTGGTGTTTTTATTCTGTCTTAGCAATTTGTCCGTAACTAATAAGTTACAGAACATTCTTATAAAATAATTGCCTCTTCTAAAAATAGACCATATATTTGAGCTCGTATTATTTAATTTGATAATTTTTTGTAAGTTTAATTGTGTTAAAATTAGACACAAAGACAATTATTTTTTTAACTGCCTCCCGAATACATCATTTGATTTGCATTAACATAAAAACGATGAATAATTTTTATCAAGCATGTTCACACACCTATTGCTATAGCTTGTCTAATGATACATGCCAAATATTATTATCTCTGGATTTGTCGTTGTTAAGAAAACTGATAAAATGTTAGTATGTAAAATGCAGACATCCCCAAAATCTCCATACAAAACACCAATTTCATAGGTTAACAATTAGCGAAAAATCGTATCTTTTTTCGCACACCACTAATTGGTCGAAATTGTTTTTGTGTGCTTTGAGAAATTTATCTTTTTTGTATAATTCTTCCAGCTGTGACTTAATATAACAATAAAAAATAGTGACGTCAAGTTCTTGGAGTCTTCCACGTCACAAATTTAAACGATCACCCCGCTTGATGGGGGTGTTTAACACCACTGCCAACCCCTTGGGGGAGAGGCCTGATGATATGTTAGTTAAGTTAAAAACTAACAACAATAACCATATAAAACCTCACGTTTTTCACCAACAAATTTTAATTAAAAAGCTGGGATTTCAACAATTGTCTGACACCATTGTCGGGGCAAACACGGGGCATCTGCAGTATTACAGAGTATAAAGTGTCCCTAGATCGTTGTAATCGTATGTACATAATGAAATGAGTGCAATATGCGTCCGGTCCCGAGAGACCTTGCGCCACGGAGCTGGGAAAGCTTGGCCACCCAAACTTGGATGTGGTAATCTACTTTTGACTTACTTCAACTTTACCAGACTGGAAGGCACGGGGAGAATTACGCATTTAGATTGAAACGGCATAGCGTCCCTCCACTTAACGTGAGATTCGGTGACACCAGTTGAAAGGAAACAGGAATTCCATCTGTTAACAAGACATACACAAAATACGACATGTAAACGGCTTATTGTGTTGAAACAAATTGCCAAGTTGCCAATAAAAATAAAAAAAAAATAATATGGTTACGAGATTTAAATTTTAAGATTGTTTGTTTCTTTACGGCGATTTAAATATGGGTAAACCAATTTTAAGGGAAATGTGTTGTAACTGAATGAGTGATTGATTTTTAAACATTGAATGAAATTGTCTCAATTGCAATAGGAATAACTTCGAAAATAATGATTGAAATTTCGTGATGGTGTTACAGCCCATACTCCTCATGTGATTCCATGAAGAAAGCCTGTGCCCAGCAGTGGGACGTATATAGGCCGAGGACTATATTAAGCAGGAATTATGTTTTTATGAGCATAATAAGCACTATGCTAGCTCAACCTTTACGGATCATGTCCGACATCGGCGATGTGTTCATCCTTAGAGCAGTATTTATTAATGTTACGTAGCAACGAAACCATTTGAAAAAACGTATAAAAAATGTCATTTAAGCATCCTTACATGTTCCTGGTGTACCACTTATGAGTAATTCGCTGTTGTTTATCAGATGCCTTCTCGCCTTCAACATTATTCAAGGGTAATCCCAGAGGAGCGCGTCGCGGCGCGACACAGCCTTGATTTATTTACTGATGCCACCGGTGTTTGCTTGACAACTACTGTCGCTTTGTTTACCCTCATGTACAATGGCACAAATGTCAAACATATCACTTAAAACACGAAATCAACTCTATTACCTTCAGTCAAAGGCCAAAGTACAATGACGCGAAAGATTCACTGTTAATTGTAAGGAGGATTGTTTGGAGAGATCACCTCGTTAATTATTTAGTTGTTTTATTTGTGTGGTTGAAAAATTAAAAATATTTTATCTTATTGACCGAAGAAACACTCTCAATGTGCAACGATTGGGTAGGCTTGGCCTATCTATATAAATCCGTATACTGTAAACTGCAAATGTAAGCAAAAACGAGATCTGAGTTAATAAACATGAAAACAAATATTTTCTTAGCTCGAACCTAATAAGATCTTAAGATTAAACTAATATGAGAAAAAGGGTGGGCAAATTATTTTTCATAGCTTAGCCCACGCGACAAACAACGTGGGATATGCAAATAGAAATGCTAGTATTTCGCATTTATAATTTAAATCCAACCCAACTTAGCGGAATTTCCTCCCTCGATCCGCACACAATTGACGTTTCGCCCGCGAACCCTCGCCTTTGTGTGTAGGACGTGAATACCAGCCCTAATCAAAACCACGCGACCGCCACGCGCGCGTCGCCTGCACACGACAAGCCGAATACGCAAAAGTAAAAAATAACCTATAAACCTTCTTACTTTAAGCTACGCAAAATTTTACTTTCCATACCGAACATTAAAGTTGATATTTCAACTAGGTATTTATTGCACTGAACACTTTTTGGTACCAGTTTCGATAAAAAGCGTGTCTTTTATCTTTAACTGATTGGATAATCTGTACTCAAATGCTATAGTATATTGTATCGGAAACAGAAATGTAGGGCCTAACGTCCTGATTAAGTTTTCTGATGCGGGCGTGGTGGTCCACGAAATTATAGTGATTTTTTGACATCAGTATCGAGTTTCCTTTGTGTCGCCATGGTTTTTGGGGAAATCTGCCAAAAACTCTCTGATCTAATTATTAGCTTTGTTCTGGGTTTGCTTGGGGTGGAATTGGTTTGATAATATTGGCTTTTTCTATAAAACAGATTCGGATTTCCATGCTATTATGCGAGCTCGATAACTGCCCATTGTGGTTGAGGAAACGCAATTATGGATCGAAATTAAGTGGTTGGAGGAATAAACCCAAATAGAAAGAGTATGTTGCTAACGGAAAATCTGTAATATGATAACAAATAACTGCACTTTATTCTTAGATAATTTTTTTGTGATATTTACAACATATTACGCTAATAAAGGGCATAGTATAGCAGTGTTTGATTGTTTGTTAATAATAATGGACTAAAAAGATTGACTCTACTCTAATGTTTATTCGGTCCAATAAAAAATTGCACTATACACTTTTTGTAATATAACTTTTTTTTTATTAAGAACAGTTTTCGCTTTACGCTTAAAGCTAATACCATTATTGAGTTCTTTGCTGATAAACACAAACTTTCTCCTATACTTTTTTGTGTGCTAAAAAATATTAAAAACATCCATAGCAGGGTATTGTTGGGTGCTGATTTCGGCAAATATTAAACAGTTTGACCCTCGCATATAGATGAGGTATTTCCCGCGATGGGCGCTGGGGGCGCCACCTGATCACGTATTCATGGGGGTGATCGCTAGATCATAGAGCTGTAAATCAATGGACGAGGCATACAATTGTCGTAAATAAAAAAATATATAAAAAAAGAGAAAAAGTGACACGAAATAAACCGATAATCTAAAACTTATCCCCTGCCGAGACTATTTCCCCACTAGCAAAAATTGCACTGTTACTGTTTTATGATGATCTAGACGTAATAATTAAAATCTTGTAAACTAGTCATCGTTTTTATTGCTTAAACTTAGTTAAGATTCGTATACCCAAAAATACGATCTTTAAACAAGAGAGAAAAGATCCACCTCACTCACTGATGTCTAGTAAAAGTAGATTTGGCAAAACAGCATCCGCCGGTTACACGCCTATATATTTAATGTTATGCTAGTTCATACTTTAAATCTAAGCTACAAGGCTTATCCAGCTTATAACACCGATTCACGACACGTATATTAAAAGTGCCATGTCCACATTTTCTAGCATCGATTTAACACTTGCTCGAAATGATATTAGTATAATCTAAGTATGATTGGAGCAGGGTTTTCTGCTCGGCGACCGTAGAATGCGACATGGGCACGTACTGTTTGAATTGTTATCATTCAGATTTCAACATTCTAAGCAAACTTTTTAATTTGTTTTTTAATAATGCAGGCAGGAATTTAAAGAGATTTGTTATAATTATGTTAAATTTACTCTAGTACTATGGACACTGCTAAAAGCCGTGTTTGACGTCATAGCATAAGCGATGTGTGGAATTTGGTATTTCACTGTTATTAAAAAAAAAATTAAGTCTACTGACTGAGTAGGCAGCGCTATGAACAATAAAACTTTATGTATTTTTTCTTTTCAAGAAATAAGGCTTTCTAAAAATCTCTTCCCGTTGAAATCTTTATCGGCTGTACTAGCACCGTAATGGACAATATAACCAATTCTAGTTGTAAACAGTAGCAAGATACTTAACATTACGGGTGTAGAAAATCGTAGAGGTTTTTGTAATGTGTTATGAAAAAAAAAATGTATTTTTCGTTTATAAATATGCAATTATGCTGTAAAAGAAGGTAAATTTAATCATTATAGCTCTAACGTGGCTCTAAAGTGTTTAGAAGTAACCTTCCACCAGGAGAGGAGATAATTTTATTTCCTAACGCGGCATAATAATAACTCTCCATTATAATAAAAAAAATAAAAAAACAAACAAACATGAGAGGTCAACTCAAACGTGAGGAAATATTATTATTTTATTCATATAACTACGCACAGCGCCATCCATTGATTGGTGTTAATCACCAATTAATAGATGTCGCTGTGATAGATCGGCATCTATTGATTAGTGTTAAGCCACCAATCAATAGATGGCGCTGTACGTAGTCTCTCCATACAAAACCTGAAAGTTGTTGAAATTTCGAGCTGAAAGTGCTCGTAGAAAGTTGAAAGTAGTTGCAAGTTACATTGTTACCGGGTCCTGAACTATTCCCAAAGTTTCCGTCCGATAGCTAGTCTGGAAGTGCCTCAAAATTGAGTTACAAATATCCAACCCGACAAACAAAGAGACAAAAAGACAGACAAGAAAGTGAGTTAATAGAAAAGTGGTATCTCTTATTTCCAGCAAAAAATATGTAGACTCTCAAAGTTATTAACTTACACTCTTATTCATAAAAGCTTTTTTAGGTTTTTGCAAGCCTTTAATCAAAGTTGTGAAAAATGTGAATTCAAAAAACGCTACTTAATGCTAAACTATGTATAAAATGTGACGGCCAACGGAAGAAGTTTTCAATCTAGTTTAAAACTCGATTTTGTTTATTTTTGACATTTTAGCCATAGTAAAAAAAGTTAAAAAATTACTAGATCTAGTTTTAAATCTCGGTTTAAATTTCCTGCAAGACGCCCAAATTCAGGAAAAGTTTGTTTTTGAACAAAAAGGGGAACGATACTCCGATAAACAGCAGTTATTTGTTATTTCAATATTATTATTTTTTTAATAAGTAAAAGATAAATACCTACAAATGAAAACGGTTTATAATGAAATTTTTTGCATTAATAATAGCTTAATTAGTTAAATAATGCGTAAGGAGCTGATTATCGTGTTTTTATGATTAATAACTGGCTTAGTATGGTAGGTATTTAAATCACATAAAAACATACAACCAACTGAAAACCTCTTTCTTTCACACGAGTTGGCAACAACCAGTGAATATTTCATTCTTGTTTTTTACTTTAAAAAAAATTAAATGAGTTTTTGTTATCAAGCCAATGCTATTACATATTATTGAATTAAATACGCAATTTCATTTGGTGAGAAACACATTCTGAGCTATTATTTAAGTAGTACGTAAATGAAAAGTAATTTTGTGAATACATTAAAACATCTTTATTTTGTGCACAATGTTTCGAAGCGATCATATTTT
This sequence comes from Parapoynx stratiotata, assembly GCA_910589355.1. Classification (NCBI taxonomy): domain Eukaryota; kingdom Metazoa; phylum Arthropoda; class Insecta; order Lepidoptera; family Crambidae; genus Parapoynx; species Parapoynx stratiotata. Next base: position 5,417,344 of record OU342479.1, read on the forward strand.
TGGCCAAAATAGATGACGAAAACCTACTCGAATTTTAGGCCGCGTTATAGAGGGTGATGGTATTTGCAGAGGCTTTGAATAGCAAATTCCGATATGATAGCTTAAATATTTACTCTAGAGTATCGCTTGGCGCGGATACCGCGCCATACATTATGTGAGGATTATTTGGGACTTGCTGTATTGACAGATGCGCTGATTGAATGTTTTGGAGGACAGATCTCATTAATAATAGAACAATTGTGGAACTTACTTTCAAGTAAACGATTAAAAGTTTGTAAAGTTTAAATTTTTTTAATAAAGTAATGTATACCTACCTATGTATTATTGTCGGATCATAGAATTTCTAATGTTGCTAGTAATTCATATGTTTAGATCTGTTTGGTGTTAGTCTATAAAATTGTACTTTTTTTAAATCTGCAGTTCTAAACCAATGATATGCTCACGATATACCCATAGCTTTTATGTATTCATTTTGAGATAAATAAAGAACACTGCGGAGGACAGAAGCAACACAATATTCATTTATAGGTAGAGTTGACAGTATAAAGTCATTATTTGAACACAATTAGTCAATTAATATAATTTTGATGACAAAAATTGAGGATTTACGATTTTATATGATTTAGTTCATTTTGCTGGATTCTCGTTTTCTTTTACGCGTTCAATGGTGAAAAATTGTAAGAGGGACTGCAATCCAACCGGTAACTACCTAATCTTCAGCGATTGATTCTGAATTCTGCATATATTTCCTCTTAATTTGGATTAACAATTAAAAGGTTTAGAAATATCAAATTTCTAATAATTTACATTGATTATATAATCATTTAAAACCTTTTGTGAACAAAACTACTAAAGCAGAAAGAGGTACAGACAGATCGCTCGAAAACCACTCCAAACTTAAGAGCATTATAAAAATTAATCGACAGACGTTCTTTCGAGTTGAAGAGCTCTCAACAATATTTGGGCCCGGGGCGAAGTTGACCCACTGTGCAGTCCGCGTTACTATGTACTTAGCTGAAGAGCCCCGCTGGGTTGCACAGTGTGTCAGTTTTTGCAAAACTTCACATATGGTGCTCCGTTTAAAATTGGTTTATGTTAACAGTTCTGTAACATCTATTGTTCGGTAGTTCATCATATTTGCAGATTTATAATACAAATCTTCTATCTCTTTTTTCATAAAAAGTAATGATAAAATCTGTAACTGGAAGAATAATCTTATAAATTTTTTTACGTATTGAATGCGTTAATTATAAAGAAAATCCCCCGACCAAAAAAAAATAAAACATTTTTTTTTGTCTAGAACCACAATATATAAACCGCCGGGTGAAACGGGAAAGGTGAAACGCTAGATAGACTGTTCCAATTTCAAAAACAGAACATTTCTAACGTGTATTGAAAAAATAGTAAAATTGTTTAGCCGAATGATCACAACCCGTATTGAGGTTGGCCCATTTGGCCAATGCATCTTTCATTATTGCTATCTTAAAAACTATCTTAGCACTTTGATCCCACTCTACCTTAACATAAGGTGAGAAGGAGTCATTTGTCCGGATTTTCTGAAAAAAAAAGGAAAAATCTAAAACATGTTAGTGAAAAATCAATCTTAACATTAATGATTATAGGCACATTATAACAGTTGCTCTCTGCACCTCGTTTGACCGCACGGTTATTAGCATTAGTTACCATAATTCAAATTATCGTTTGCGCCACTGTTGGGGCTAAGAGGCCTAATTACAACACAAAACATGGCCCTTGAATTTGTACTGAACCCTCCGTTTGGTGCGCATTCTACGCCTAGTTAGGAGCAGACTTGACAAAGAATAAGAAGTGTAGGCGAAAATCACGTGTTTTTTTAAATTTTTTTTTGAATAAGTTCGAACTTTTATTTTTTATTAAGATGTGGATTCAGATTCTGTTGGCACGACGACTCAACATTTTTAAAGCTGTTATTGCTATAACATTTGTTTTACCCTTTTGATGATTAATTCTTCTTCTGTACAATATTCTGTCAGAATGTCGTATACCTACTAATAACATATTATAAAAAATTACTGTACACACCTTTACATTTGGATTCTCTTATTGTAGCCATTTAAAATAAAATAGAAACCCAGATAAGTTAGGTATACTAATCAGATAGTTTACTCCAAAAGATAATTTCAATATTATTTTTTTTAAATTTTATTGCAACATTTTAAATAATCACAAAAAAACTTTAAGAGAGGCACATTTTTCTTGTTACATACAGCTGTAAAATCAGAAGTGTGATCAATTATCAGGTTTATGATTTTCGTTGTAAACTTTAAAAGAATAGTCCATTCTGCACTTACCTAATCTAGAAATGAATAGTGTACAAAACAAATCGGCAACAAGGGGAGGCGTGGCGGCGTCCTGCGGCGCGCGTCTGTCGCCGTGTTGCCAACAAAAAAATATAATTTCCACCATTGTTCGCATTGTTGGCAACCCTGATGACAGCTCGCAGTTGGACACATGTTTGAGGCATTTCGAAGCAATTCCTTTGCTTAATGGGTGTTTTAATGTTAAAGATTAATGGCGTAGGGTAGCGACCCTTTGGCACTAGCGATATTACCTATGTTAGAACTGAGGCAATGAGTTGTAAATGGTGTATTAGCGTCAATTTCTGTGAAATTATGGTTAAATTTAATTGTAGTTTCGGATGTTTATTTTTGGGGAAATTCTATGTGGTATTGAAGGTTTTACTGTTAACAGAAAATCGTCGTTGCATCTGATTGTAAGTGACGAGGAAGCGAGCACCTATAAGTATTCTATGCTGGATGTATTACCTCTAATTGCCGGAACATAATATTTTGCAACATTGTTTATAAGGCGACAGATTTAGGTAAGACGGTGCTAGCTAGTAGGCGGGCTTGAAAGCCCTACCACCAACCAAACCGAGCAGACAAACTGGACCCTGGACCTCAGTGGCGTGGCGTGAAAAAAAAAGTTAGGCAAGCCGCAGTAAAAATTAGGACCCACAAAAAATGGGTAATTTGGTCTGTGTATGTAGTGCATGTGTTTGTGTGTGTGGACGGGTCTACAGTGTGCGATAAACAAAGAAAACACATACCATTTACAATACTTTAACAATACCACGATTATCCGAATATATACTTTCGTCGTGCCCGCCAAACGCTAATTCTTGTTTACCTAAGAGAACAACTGTGTCTATGAAGCGTTTTAACAGATTTCGATTACGTTCGACTTTGCGGTTATGAGCCTCAAAATTATTGTTAAAATAGTTTTCTATTCTACTATTTCCAAATTCATGCAACGCTAAGCAACTACGTATATGTTTCTCACTTTGAACATGTTTTTAGCAGAGTTTGATAAATTATTAACATCAGAAAATCCCGTTCGATTCCAAACGCTGCTTGAATCAGAAAACAAAAGACACGGAAAACAAAACATTTTATTTAATAAACAACTGCCTGTAAGCCAATTATATTTATCATAAAGAGAACTGTGAAAATGCTTGAAAAAACCGTCTCTACGCTTGTAATCTATTGACATGTTTGGACGAGCTCGACCTAACTGTATGACATATTTTTTATTTTCAAAGGACAACTTTGAAAACTGCTTTCCTTCACTTAGCAAGAAATCGGTAAGACAACAATCTATGTGCATCAAAGCGGCCATTATTGTGCCGAGAGAGAATAAACCAAAATTAATTAAAAACTAAAACCTACCAATTAAATCCCTGCGGAGCTACACAATTCACAATACACCTTTAAAACAACAACACACAGGCTTGTTAAATTTTACTATTTCACTGAATTACTGCTAAAAATACAATAAAACTAATTAATTACGTTAAGTTTATGTGAGTGCAAGCGAATTTCAAAACAAAATAAACTAATGTAATGTCCACTAGGCCAGAAAGAATGAGACGGTAATATACCGGCTAAGTAAGACAGAGAATATCTACAACTCGGCACGGCATCGGCATCGGTATAAACCGCAATTTCATAGCGAGGCTAGAAAGAGTGATCATTATAAAACTGGCTGAGTAAGAAAGAGAAGGGCGATACAAGCCGGTCGGTGGCAGCATTTCAGGCGGCGAACGGTCGCGATATTTAATGAGTTTCACGAAAGAAATTCCGCACTTATGGCTATTGTCATAAGATAAAAAATATTTATTTCTTAAATTTGCATTCGAAACGTATGTGAGAGTTTATTACTAATGTGTGCGTGTGTCGTAGTGTATCGATGGATAGGCTCGTAGGCCGCGAAAAGCCGGCATGTTAGGCAATCTTTAGGTACTATTTATCTATTGCGTGCGCCTATGAGAGACCTACACAGACGTGACAAGAGAACGCTTGTCTGTGTGCGTGTTGTATCGCAGGCGTCCATAACTCGAGATTTTACGAGTTAATTGAAGGAATCTAGAGAGCGGGAGCGATGTGTGAGTGATTGGAACTTGTGCGTATTGTTTCGCGCGCGTGTTTTACTGTTACATGATAAATTTTATTGATTTTTTTGTTGTTTATAAAATGGTTTTGTACCTGCATTATAGTAATGAAACAAGACAAATTATATATATAAGTATTTTTTTTTATGCTCGCTCGTTTGGTACGGCTGTTGGGAATCGGGTTATACGGACGCTCCGCCACTGCTGGACCTTCTGATCAACACCCGGTGATGTCAACCACTAGAGAGGTGGTTTCTCCAGTTTATTTTAGTTTCTACAGTTTCTTTAATAAAAATAATAGGTATATCAAACAATATGCCCGATATGCTAAGGTATTTGAGTTGAGTCTTGGCTATGTAAAGTTATATTATATTTAATTAGCTAGTTTAAGCTGTTACCCGCGACTTCGTCCACGGTTACTGGTTTTTTAATTATCCCACGGGAACCCTTTAATTTTCCGGAATAAAAACTATCTAAGATGTTGACTTTATATTGTTGTTTTTTTTACATCCACCTGACTTGATTTAAGGTTTTTTTTTTATATGTACAGACATTCGACCTCTACAATTTTATTATTTGTATAGATAAGCAGTTAGTTATTTCAATCAAACGCTACATTACACTCATTCTTATTATTACTGGAAGCAATACGTGAGTATTTATTAATAGTTGGTTAAGTAAAATCCTACATACATACAATCACGCCTGTAATCCCTGAAGGGGTAGGCAGAGTCCAAGGAGCACTGTGTTCCTTAAGACCACATTTAGCCATACAAAAATTGGGTTTGGTCAGATGAAAAACAGTGAAAGAGTAGTAACAAGTGGCTCGCTCATCGCCTACACAATCACAGACCCAGTATCCAATACGCCCTTAGTCGCTTTTACGGCATGCTAGGCAAGAAAAGCAGTTGGTACATTCTTTTTGTGTCCCGGACCAACACGGGACGGGAAATAAGATCTAACTACAGTTTAATTAGCTTCATTAAACTTTTCGTCGTCGTTCTCAGCTTGTAAACGTCCCACTGCTGGGCACAGGGCTTCCTCATGAAATCAAACACATGAGGAGTGTGCCATAAATCCACCACGCTAGCTCAATGCGGGTTGGTGGGTAGAAAAGTACTACGTACAACGGCTTAGCGTGCCTTCCGAAGCACGAAGGAGTTTGTAATCACAAATTTTGGTCACCCATCCACGGACTGACCAAGGCGAGGGTAGCTTTGTTTTCCATATCGATTACCAAAGCGTAACCACTACGCCACTGAGCTCCTCATTAGTCCCCTACTATTTCCTTGGCTCTCTGATTATACAGAGCTAGAGTGATAAGGTAAAAAATTACCTACGGTAGTCAAGAGCCACTTTCGAAACCTAAAAAACACAGCAACGTCTAATTTTCTATACAAACTCATTGGCCCCATCTTAAAAGGTCACGAACCGGTCCTGAATGAACGCGGCTGATCATCAATCCATCAATCAATCCTCTATTTTTGATTTTAGTGTACGTTGCTATTGATTGACGGATAGACAGAGGCATGCAAATGAGTCTTCCCGAAGGTTGTTCGTAAAAAGTTATTAGTTTTCAGTGTCCACTTTGATAATTAACTTCCTTTAAGTTTTTGTTTATTTACGTAACGGGCGTTTAATATGGTTTGTTTGTTGTGGTCTAGCACAAGTACATGTAAAACATAGAGGCGGTACTAAGTCTGCGGTACCCTATAATCAGCGGTATATAGTATATAATATAATAAATGCGACAGTAACTCTGTCCGTCTCGCTTTCACGTCAAAACGTGTGGTTATGAAATAAAAAATTTAATTGTTAAGAATTGCAGTCCGATGCAATTTTTTGCAAGAATTATGATTTTTAGGAGTGTAGTTGAATAAAAAAGTAGAATCTAAGTCGATGTGAAACAGCACCTACACTTTTTCTCCAAGTAAAGAATTGCCAACATTATTCAAATACAAGTATCTCCTTCTCGATTTACAACATCATAAAGTCAATTCCAACCCCCTCGCATTCGACGCGAGTATTAAACCTTATCTATGCACACTGCAGACGTCCGCACCCTTCGGACGTTATCGCGATACTGCCAGATTTTGCAACAAAAGCTTCCCCCTCTTTGCTTATCTTTCCACCAATCGCAAGGGAGGACTGTGGGTGCAAAATTTTAAATTTAGAACGTGTTTGCTCTCGTTTTTGTTTTCGCACTAGAATGAAGTGTTTTGCATGCGCTGGCTGGTACGACAGGGAAATAAAAGAGACAGTATCATTGCTGAGTTGGAACTTTTGTACAATATTTCATGACTTTTGTTAGAAAGTCCAAGTAATTTTAAAGTACGTTGAAAATAAATATTTAAAAATCAAATCAATAATATGAAAACTTAAAAATAAAAAAGCTTTTATACAGAAAAGACAGCGATTAAACTACAAGACCTCAGTTACCTTACAGTAACAGATAGAGGCGTAATAATTATTTTAAGGCAATTCTACTTGACACACTGTGGTCATAGATATTTAGAAGGGCATTCTTCTTATTGCGAATAAATTTACAATTTTAAGGTGAATTTTATAGAAACAATAGTACCACAATTGAATAGAACCATTTGTTCCAATCCGTCGACAATTTCACCTATATCGAAAAACAAAGATAAATTATGTAGGGTCGTAAAAACGATCGTTCAGACAGACTGTTGAAATTAATCGTAATTCACCACAAAGGGTCCATCTCGCCATAAGGGTCGTCTTCCAGCTGATCACACCCCGGAGGGCGGTTGAGGCCAACAGCCAACATTTGCACCAACTGTTGCGATACTGATACGTATTGTATTAGGGATTATGAATGTTTGATGATACAAATGCTTGTTTAAGTTGGAGGTAATTGGGTTTGGGAAGTCTAGTGGTATGTTGTTCATAAGATCTGCAGTGCCTAGGAATTGGTGACTGAACCAGGCGCGTTATTTATTTCAAGAACTTATTACTAGCTCGTGGCTCTAGATTTGAGTTTTAGCAACCAACATTGCAATATTATGTCGTCCTCAGCGTATAAACGAGCTCAGTGGTGTAGTGGTTGTGATGCTGTGGCTTTCGATCTCGAAAACAAAGCTACCTTCGCCATGGTTAGGCCTTGGATGGGTGACCAAAACTATGTGATCTCGAGCTCCTCCGTGCTTCGGAAGGAACATTAAGCTGTTGGTTCCGCTCGCTATTGTAACGGTTTCTACCAACCAATCCGCATTGAGTCTGCGTGGTGGTGTTTCGGCACATTTTCCTCATGTGTTTCTTCATAAGGAAGGCAGGATGATGACTATAAATATGTGAGATATGTAATAGTTTTAATAGTTTTTTTTTATTCTCAATCATTATTTTTTTCATAGAACCAATCTGTAATTTTTTAATAGGTTAGTGCGAAATATTTTTTTCATCGCACCATCTCGGAAAGAGCATATTTGCTCTTCGATATCTGAGTGGAAAAGCCTTTATTATCCAAAGTGAATTTGAATTTAAAACATCGTATACAATAAGTTTGTGAATTTTTTAATTGCTTAAAAATTCAAATTTGGAACCTTCTTGTTTACTTTTCTTTATTTTACATTGCGGGCATCTTTATCTTTATAATAAGCTAAATACAATAAAAATAGTTAGTTTATTTTTATTGTATTTAGCTTATTATAAAGATAAAGATGAAGATAAAGAAGATATAACGAGGGATTCTAGCGAAGATGAAGTTAATTATCTATTCAATAATATACCTATCATAATGTACTTTAACTGAAATAAAAATATCTTGTGATTTTATATTGTTTTTGTTTTTCGTCATTTCCTCGCTGAGGTAGGATGAAAAGTTAAGTTTTGCACTCGAGTGCAAAGATTTTTAACCTGGTGCTCTTTTGATTCCCTCGCTGATGCTCAGGATTCTTATTTCGAATCACTCGTGACGCTCGTGATTCAATTTTAGAATCCTTCGCTGGCTCGGTCATCAAAATTGAGCACGCGGTTAAAAAACTCCTTTTGCACTCGTGTGTAACAAATAACTATTTTCACTATTTATTCCCAAGAATTGTTATCAAATGCTCCAAAATCAATTTCACCTCGGTACCATTTTAAAGGCATAAAATTTTATTTTCTTCGCATTAAAACCAGATCAATCATCATCCAATTTCATTGTAAAAGAGCACAAAAAATCCACAATACAATTGACAACAAAAACCATTACGAATACAATTCGTAGTCCCAAATTGTGTATTTGGCTTAGGGTTAAGAAGCCATACATTGTGGCTCGATAGGGTGTCTTTTTAACACTAACATAGTGATGGGCGAGTCTTTTTAACCCGAGTAGTGAAGGGTTGGCCTTCAATGGAGTTCTTTTTGTGACAAAATTAATGAATTAAAGTTACAATTCTGATAATGTTCATGTTAAGTTTTAGATTTAAATTGAAAACAGTCTATGAGATAATAATTTCTGTATGTATGGAATATTTTATAGTAAGGATAGCAGTTGTTTTGGTTCCCTATCTGTTTGTATAAAATTTATTTTATTTTTTATTTTATTTTATTTTTATTTTATTTTGTAATGACAATGAAAAAAAAAACTCCAATAAAATTTTAAGAGTTAAACATTTTCTCAATCATTTTCATGTTTGTCGTATAGTTGATAATTATATTTTTATAAATGTAAAGTAGTAACCAAAGTTTGATACCAGATGTTCCTATCAAATACAAACAAAATGTTAAATTGTCATTTAATTCTATAAGTTCTCGAATTTAATTGATGACAATGTAACAACATGGATACAAATTGCGTTCGCGTCTGCATCGGAAATCGGCAGAAAATAATAAATTTTCTTTAGCACGTTTGGAATTTAATGAAATAAGGCTCATGAAAATAATTAAGATGTCACTATCATACAAGTGGTTAAATAGCAGGTGACCTGCTTGTTTTATGGTAACAAATGCCTTGAAAACAAGACTAGTAAGTATTGAGTGTTTCACATTCAATACTTACTTTGCATACTACATTTTTGCATAGCCACAAATTTATTCATAAGTTTTTAATATTCTTGAGATCGATGAAATTATTATTATTAAGCTGTACTCATATTTGAATAGGTGTTATAATGAGCACTAAATTACCCTATTGGCACAAATGTATGTTCCCACCTACACAAAATGGGTTCCTTCGAAAAAGGCGTATAATTGTACCTTATGGGTTGGGCTAGCAAGGTTCAGTTAGTTTCAGTTGGTTATTTTGCATTTGGACTCATCTTCTGTTTACTTTCAGGTCTTGCTGATTTGCTGTGCTTTGTGCCTGAAAAAGGAGAGCTTTGTGTAAGTTTTGCCGTTTTAAACTTATTATGTTAAATATGATGTTAAATATAAATTGCAAAACATAGAACCTGAACTTACAGAGTAGCTCGACTTTTTCTCGATGGCGTAGGCAGAGATAAGCGATCTCCACTTACTACGATCCTGGCACATATTTTTGGTTTCCTCTACTCACAATATTTTTACACGAACGTTTAAAAACGTTATATGGTTCCGTATTCTCCCATCTGCGGTACCAGTTGCACAGCACAGAGCTGGGATGCTCTCGGATCGTCACAGATGTGCCCGGATGATGTACGATTAGATTTGCGACGGGGGACCGCTCGGGGTTTCGAGACCCCAACAACGGTCATTTATGTTATAAATTTCTTGTTACACTTTTATCTATACTCGCTCGCGTATGAAAATGGCATTTGATTTAAGTAGTTGCTTGTCGGGGAAACAGCAGTAATTTATGAGCATTTTGTAAGGGACCTGCTTGTTTGAAATAATGTTTGCAAATTCAAAAAGAGTAAAGTGTATAAAATTTACATATTCACGGTGACATTTGAAATTTGCATTGCAATAATGTTGTATATCTTTTTACAACATTGTTGACAAACAAGAAGGTTGCCCACCTGTGTAGGCATAACAAACATTTTTTCCAATCATCGTTTATGTTTTATCAATGAAAATTTATTTGCGGTCTGACCACAAAATTTAAAAATAATGATCATGACCCCATTTTAAGACGAGATGCCTCGGTGATCTTTGATTTTGTAAAAACAAGAAAGTATAAGAAATTAATATGCATGAATGAGTATAATTATAATTATTATGCTAATAGTAGAACTATAGTAGTTGGCTTATGTAACATCTTTTTACGAATTTTGTTATTGTTAAACGATATTGAGAGTAAATAATGTACCACTTGACGACCTCCGAGGTCGAGTGGTCTGTATGGCGGTCTCAAGGCGTCGCCATCTCGAGAGGTTCTGCGTTCGATCCCCGGTGGGGGCAAGTGTTTGGGTGATGAATTGAGGCATTTGTTCTCCAGTCTTGAATGTTTATATATATTCATATATATTATATGTATTTATCTAATAAATATATTTATCCGTCATCTAGTGTCAGTAACACAAGCAGCATTAGTTGCATAAAATGGGGCTAGTTGATGGGTGTGAATGTCAAAGAAAAAAATAATAAAAATAAAACTTTTAATTAAGCTCACGCCTATTGACTCACCAAAAGTAGGTAATCAGTGACGAATTAGAGGACAGAATAACTGAATATTATACTTAATAATTAGTATGTAAGTAAACCTACCCTTTATGTGACCCAAAGGATATTTTATTGGATAATGGTCCACGATGTATTTAAATTATTTTTGTTAATTCATTTCACATACTAGTTTATGACTCTCCTGTTTGTATGTTATTTTGATGCTAAGTGAAACCCTATAATTAACTGGCTTTCTAGATCTTCTTAGAACGCAATACTTTTTTAATACTGAACCTAGCATCAGTCTCGATGATAAATGACCTCTCCTCCGTAAATCTGTGACGCATAGATTAATCATAGTCAAACAGACTACTCGAACATTTGTCGATGTAAACAAGCAATTAAACATTCTACGGCGGAACCCCAACAAGTGTCAGTTGACAAAAGAAGCATTTAATTCGAAGCCCTCGGTGACAAATTGTATCATCGCGATGAAAAAATCGAATGGGGTATGTTTAAAGTTTAGGGTTGGACTTGATTTCACTTGATTTCCATAGTTATTCATAAAACATTCTAGGTTTGACTGTTCCTTCTTCAAGCACTGGCTGGGAATAGTAAATTAGGCACAGCAACGTAAAAAAAATCACATTTATTAATGTATTAAGTATTAACACTCAGTTGCACAAAGATTTTTTAAGGACGACATTTGTTAATGAGGCATTAAAACTTTAATGTTCATTAAAGTTAAGGTAGCTAATGTCTCTTTTGCATTGATAGGGTGCTTATGTCGTTTTGTGCAACGTAAAACTACGCTATGGTGTTTTTTTGACACTTCAATAAATAAATTGAAGGGAGCATTAGAGATAATGCCGACATTAAATTTTAAAGTTCGTTTCTGCAACTGGGTGTAAACTAGATAATAACACGTAGTATCTCTTCTTAGTCTGTGATTCTAACGACGAGTAAGTACATTTTTACTAATATACCTACTTAATAATGAATTATACATACCCCTTTAGGCTACGGTTACCAACATTTTATTGATTAAAATTAAATGATTTTATTTTTTATACGTCCAATTCATAGTTATATTTCAACGATCTCCGAAGTCGAGTGTTGATCTCCGAAGCTTTGCATTCTAGTCCCCGCAGGGGCAAATGTTATATGTTTGATGGGTGCGTCAGAGGTGTTTTACACCTATATTTCGCACGACACGTTTGAGTTTAGACGTAACTGAAGTGAGCCTCTTGGCATTTTAGGTGACAACATTTAATTGCTATTTGGTTTTTCGGGTTCCGTAGTAACTAAAGAACCCATATAGTTTCGCCAAGACCGTCTGTCTGTCTGTCCGCGGATAATCTCAGTGACCGTTAGCAGTAAAAAGCTGAAATTTGTTACTAATATGTATATCAATCACGCCGACAAAGTGGTAAAATAAAAATATATTTTTGGAGAGTTATTTAAAAATAAATGAGATTAACTAAAATCATTGTTTGATTAAGTTAATATTTTCGGAAATAATCGCTTCCTAAAAATCCTTTTGAGCTACAAATTTTTAAGCCATAAGTTCCATAAGTTTAAAAAATTTGAAAAAAATCTGAAAAGAATAACTTTATAAAGACTTTCTTGGGAAATTATTTTCTACTTGATGATTTGAATAGTTTTTGACAATTTTTACAAAGTAATTTCTGAACCAAGTTTGTAATTAAACCGTATATGCAAGCATATTTTTATCTTAGTTTACATACTTTATTATATTGGGGGTTAAAGTATGAAAATGCCGTTTTGTATGGAGATTTTGGGGAAGTCTGCATTTTCCATACTAACATTTTTTCAGATTTCTCCACAACGACAAATCCAGAGATAATGATTGTTGGCATGTATCATTAGACAAGCTTTACCAATATATGTGATATCACTCTCCATAAAAATTATTTATCGTTTTTAAATGAATGCAAATCAAATGATGTATTCGGGAGGCACTTAAAAAGAGTTGTCTCCATGTCCAATTTCAACACAAATAAACTTTCAACAATATTATCAAAACAAATCAAAATAGCTCAAAAAAATGGTCTATTTTAAGAGAAGGTAATTATTTTTTAAAAATACTCGGAAACTTAATTCTTACACACAAAATACTAAGAGAGAGAAAAAACGGCAATTTCATACTTAAACCCCTATTACTAAACGTATCTTCTTTCAATTAAAAAAAATATTTCATGCAATCCAAAACTACCACCGAAAACCCAACATACATAAACCGTCTAGTTTGTACCAAGAGATGGCGCTGTACTTTGGGCTATTTTAACTCATAAGTTATCTACACTGAGCTTGGTCCGACGTTTTTGGCCGGTTTTTTTTAATAAGAGTCATTTACTGCTAAAAGTGGTTACATATTTTTGGAGTTGACTTTACAGTGGTAAGGTAGGTATTCGTTATAAGATTTAATCAAACTACAATAAGTACAGTGGTACCCCAGTGGTAATTTGTTCAACCAAATTGCTAAAAGTAATCTAGATATTGGCAATAACAAAATAGAATTATCATTAAGAACAAAATCTCTGAGAACAACAACTAAACGACTACTAAAGTTATTTAAATCAAGCAGCAACGTTTTAAACCTGAGGATCAGTTCCCAAGCTAAAGGGATTTAGGTAATTCAACTGGACAGGTTTGACGCGTAAAAAACAAAAAACGTAAAAAACACAAGTTGACACGAACGCGACTTACGAGATCGTTAAATCCGTCCGCCCGATAAGATCTGTGACACCTTCGAAAAAAAATTAAAAAATAAAACGTCAGGCGGGCACCTGGGCTACTGTATTCAAATTTACTTTTTTCAAGTTTAGGAAAACCACCCTCGTGCGTGCGGTCTCTTGGCCGATTTCTTGGGTTTTTGTACATGTTTTTTTATGTCAAGGGGTGAATGACATCCCGTTGTTAGCGGCCAGTAAAGTGTTTATTTTGATAATAATCGGCTGTTGTTAGTTTTTATACGAATTATGGAACCTCGAGGGTAATTTTCTAGAAATATATTTGAATTTACGCATAAAGAGTGATAGACCACCTGTATAGGACTTGTATACCTATTTTTGGTCTGTATCAAAAGTTGGTGTCCACATAAGTACCTGTCGAATTAAATGTCGAAGTAATGTCATGTGTCTAGGAATACGTCGTACAATGAGAAATATGACACAGTACTAAAATGATGAGCTATTTCTGATGCTGACTATACAAAAGTCGTAATGACGGTAATGAAGCGAAAGAAATTTTGAAAGGACCATAGCAAGTGGAAAGAAGTTATCTTTGCATACCCTGGTGGGAGAAGGAGAAGGGAGTGATTATAATGTATGTGTGAAAATGATGAAGACACAATATCTATCTTGAAAATGTGTATAATTAAAAAAAACATATTTCTCAAGTACCAATGATATTTGGACAAGTAGAGCTCGTAACCACAACGTATTAATCTGCGGTAGAGCTTTAGAATCCATACTAATATTGTACAGGACTTTTGATATTATTTCTTTTTGATATTATATATATTTTTATACTTTTTTATTAATGACATTGTGTTTTAAGCTATTGCATAGCTTCTATCGCGGGCCTTGAGCGCGGGGACCGAATCCAGAAATTCCGTAACGAAAAAACCTCACGCTCCCCACTCCGATGCGCAAGGAGGTGTGGCTTGAAGGCCGTGCATCGTCTAACGTCGTTTCAGTTCGGCAGTATTCGACACGGCGTTAAGATAATAAAACCCACATGTATTGTAAAATAATAAAAAATATTTTAAACAATATTAACTTTTTTTATTTATTTAATAATAGAAAAATTTGTTTTCTTATCGGTCACCACGCTCAAAAAGTGTAACTTGAATTAATATCAAAGAAAAAGAAATACTGCATGAATAAAATAAATGAATAAAAATATAATTGCATAAGTTGATACAAAATGCTATGCAATAGCTTTACCGCGGCAGTCCCCGAGTGCCACACGTCTTTTTTTTTACTTTCTATTGATTACAGCTCTTGAACTTGTCACGGTCTTTTTCATTCCCTAGTTATTCCCAATATTGGCTCCTTATTAACATATTCGACGACCTCTGTGGTCGAGTGGTCTGTATGCCGGTCTCAAGGCGTCGCCATTTCGAGAGGTTCTGGGTTCGATCCTCGGTAAATGTTTGGGTGATGAATTTTCAAGCATTTGTTCTCCAGTCTTGGATGTTTATACTCATTCATGATATTGATATGTATTTATCTATTAAATATATTTATCCGCCATCTAGTGTCCGTAACAGAAGCAGCGTTAGTTGCTTAAAATGGGGCTAGTTGATAGGTGTGAATGTATGAAGATATTTATTTATTTATTATTTATATTAACAGTCCACTCCCTTACAAATATTATAAATGCGAATGTAACTCTGTCTGTCTGTCTTGCTTTCACGTCAAAACTACCGAACCGATTCAATTGAAACTTGGTACACATATAGTCTAGAGCCTGAGAAAGGCCATTGAATTTTAATCCCGATATTCCCATAAGAACGGGGTAACTGTGGTTATCAATACCTGCTCGACCGAGTATTATATGACATATTCCGATAAAATATATTTTCATTTAGAATTTTAAAATTTCTCGGCATTGTAAAATAATGACGTCGTTTCATTATTTTTAACAGAGATTTTTTTTTTAACAGTGATTTATCACCATGACAACAATTAATCAGATGACACTGACAAGAAATGTTATTTTATTTTATTAGACATTTTAGTTCAACTATATTAACAATCAACATTTTGCTAATAAGAGGTAGGAACGTAATGTTGAGCACCTGGTAAAAAAACAATGCAATCCATAGCCACGCGAACGGCGTCGCGGGCATAGCTTGTTGTTTTATCATCAATAAATCTTTAATATCACAAAAAAAAAATTTTAGAAATCAATCCTTCTACAAGCAATTTAAAATAATAGTACTCATACTTCCATTTGAGGAGCTCGGTGGCGTAGTGGTCAGTGCGCTTTGGCTTCGATCGAAAACAAAGCTACCTTCGCCATGGTCAGGCCGTGGATGGGTGACCAAGACTTTGTGATCTCGAGCTCCTCCGTGCTTCGGAAGGCACGTTAAGCCGTTGGTCCCGGTCGCATTTGTGACCGTTTCTACCCACCAACCCGAATTGTGCCAGCGTGGTGGTGTTACGGCCCATACTCCTCATGTGTTTCTCCATGAGGAAGGCCTGTCCCAGCAGTGGGACGTATATAGGCTGATGACTGGCTCATACTTCTTTCTCAGCCTATATATGTTCCACTGCTGGACACAGGCCTTCCTCATGGACAAAATACATAAGCAGCAAGGGCCGTGACACATCACCACGCAGGCCCAATGTAGATTGCTGGGTAGAAATGGCGAAATGGACCAACGGCTTAGTATGACTTCCAAAGCACGGACGAGTTCGAGATCACAAAGTTTCGGTCACCCATCCAAGGCCTGACCACGGCGAAGGTTTGTTTTCAATCTCGAAAGCCAAAGCGTTCTAACCACTACAGAGCTTAGTCCGATACAATTGATTGTGTAGATTATTGCTAAGATTATGCAAATGAGTCAGAAATAAATATAAATAAAATGGCAGCCTTGCTGGGTAGTTTTGCAATAATTATAAGCATCGTTAATATTTGCGTGTATGTACGCCGCTACTCGGTCATTAGCTACGTGGGTGGTCGAAAAAAAAACTCTAGTTTATATTTTTTCTGTAATACAGACTAAATTGTAAATTGTAAGATGTAAGTAAGAAGGGATATAAGAAATAGAATAAATATTAGGTCCTTACCTATGAAATTGGTGTTTTGTATGGAGATTTTGGGGAATTCTGCATTTTCCATACTAAAATTTTTTCAGTTTTTTCACAACGACAAATCCAAAGATAATAATATTTGGCATGTATCATTAGACAAGCTTTATCAATATGTGTAATATCACACTTCATAAAAATTATTTATCGTTTTTAAGTGAATGCAAATAAAATGATGTATTCGGGAGGCACTTAAAAAGAGTTGTCTCCGTGTCCAATTTTAACACAATTAAACTTACAACAAATTATCAAAACAAATCAAAAGAGCTCAAAAATATAGTCTATTTTTAGACGAGGTAATTATTTTTTAGGAATACTCTGAATCTTAATAGTTGCAGACAAAATACTAAGAGAGAAAAAAAACACCAATTTCATAGGTAAGGACCCAATTAATGCATGAAATGGCGACAGGTCTCATGAGCAACGTGCGACCCTAGATTGCCCTTAAGCTTAAGGGGAAGATCTATAAATCCGTCGTTAGACCTGTCGTAATGTATCGATCTGAATGTTGGGCAACGAAACCGATGGATAAAACTCTGCAAACTTGCGAATGTTGCGATGGACCTGTAGAGTCACATAAATTAACAAGAGCAGGAATGAGTATTTTAGAGGAAGTTTGAAAGTAGTGACAGAAAAGATTAGGAGCAATTGGTTAGTGTGGTATGAAGATGTAATGAGGAGGGATGAATGTCACATTACAAGAAGGATGCTGAGCATGGATGTGGACGGACCTAGAGTGAGAGAAAGACCAAAGAAGCGATGGATTGAATGCGTGAAGAATGATATGAGAATAAAAGAAGTGGATGCTGAGCTGACGAGTGATAGAGAAGAAAGGAAGAAAAAGACATGTTGTGTGCCACCTAGAGTGGGAAAAGGGCAAGAAGAAGAGGAGGCTATATTGCAAATTGCTTTGACGCAGGATATCCTCGTAGCAATCTCTATACCGCGAGATTGATATTATAGAGTGAAATATTCCACTTTCACTCTATCACAAAAGCCACTGAGCTCCTCCTGAGGCACTGATCGCTTCGCGTTCCGCTTTCTGCTCGAACTCCTTCGAGACTTTTCCTGGAAGGGGGATGCCTGGAGACTTTTCTAATGATGGTTCTTCGTCATACAAGTCAGGTGAAGCCCCAGGTTGAAGAAACCGCTCGAGGTATATCCCAGGATCCATAAAAAAAAACCTCTCCAGTGCTCTAGTATGGTTTGTCAGAAAATTATGCTGTAGTTGCGTATTATACATTATGCTATTTTACTTGCCAGTCATATAGATTATTATTATTATTGACTATCAGACAGGCAGTTAGTGCAACTGATAATGCCTGTATCTAAATATACATTATATATTTTTTAATGTATCTGTCCAGCCTGTTTTTAAGTTGGTTGGTGTTTTTAGCAGACACTATATCCTGTGGGAGTCTATTCCATGCATCGACTACTCTGTTAGTCAAAAAGTGACGATGGGGATTATTCTTTGACGGTTTAGTGCTGAGCTTTAGGTGGTGTCCTCTTAGGGGGGCATTGCAGTCACGTGTGTCCATTCCATCTATCCCTTCAACGTCAGATAAAGGCCATTCAATATTTTGTAGGTCTCAATCAAATCACCACGCTCTCTGCGACTTTTTGAAGTGGTTAGATTCAATGTTAGATAATTCCGGACCCGAGAAGCATATCACTGTAAGTCCGTTTTTAACCATTTTTCATATAAATTTTCGTCCTCTATCCAACGATAAAACTGTATGTCACGAAAGTAAGACACAACATTGAATTTTCAGATTGTAAAGCAATGTAGCATACCGTTACGGTTTTGACGCATAAGTGAAATACAGTAAAATATTCTGAAGGCTTTCTTTATATTATTTTCTAGAATTATGTCGGTACTTTAATGTTAGTGCGGATTTACAATATTCTACTGTAAGTAGGATTTTATCATGGTATTTTAATGTAAGTGTGAAGTGATTTTTTTTCCTGTGTACACAATAAAGAATTATCTATCTATCTACATTGTTCTGCAGCGACTGTAATCAAATACTGTTCGAATAACATTGTGTGTTACGAAGTTTTTTTTTAAATTTAAGTTAGTTTTACAAAAAAAACATTTCTTATTGTGCCATTTCTTTATCTAGGATAGTTTTTTATAGAGTAAATATGAAGCCAAGCCAGAATTATCTAATACTTAGTCCCATGCGGCAAGAAATAACGCGAAAGAAATTAATATGAAACTATTTTTGTATGTTTCTTGTTCCAAATCAATTTCCTTGGAGGTCTTTCGCTGTTCAATGTACAAGTTATACGTAATTTGCGTTCTCGTATCAAAATGATGAAGCTTTTTGAAGTTCCCATACTTATTGTTGACTTAAGAGAACAATCAACATCTTCAATGGTGTGAAAATTCTTTATCTTGAAAGAAGAAGGGCTTAGATGCCTAGGAATTTTTAAAAGGAGTTTGGACTCTAGGATTAAAACAGTAGGTGTGGTATTCGTGTCATGTTTGGGACAGTGATGACTCGCCCATCCCATCATTGGATCGATCTCGGTAGCTGACATTGTATTCAAATCGTCAGATTTAAATACAAAAACGCGATTATGTGACGAACACATAAGCTGATGCGAAGCGTCCGCTCGAGATTGGCATCTTGCGTAGCCTACGCACTGGGTTAGAAAAACGACGCGGTTGACGTTAGTGGAAGATCGGCATTTGTTTTCTGGTATTCATTTAAGTTGTTAAGATTTATAATAGGTCTCTACCGTGGTCTTTATCTTTGAAATTGCCGTTTTGTATGAAGATTTTGGGGATCTCTGCAGTTTCCATACACTAACATAATAGGTAGTATATCTATAAGATATCTCTTCCAACCCACCTGCAACAGAAGAAGTGCTCAAAGAGAAAACAAGTTGCATGTACCTACTTAAAATTATTATAAGCAAAATAAATTATATAATAGTAAATAGCCCACTTATATTAAATTACTTAAATTAAATTAGTTTAAATGTTTTCCATGTAAGTTTTATGAATTTATTCGGCTGTGAAACTATTTAATCTTTAATTTACAAAGTACTTAAAAAAATCACAGATTAAGCAAACATTAGATTAGTCTATGGTTGCAAGTAATAATGTCTTTTTTATAAAAACTGTTGGTTGATTTTTATTTATTTTATTCAGATAATGCTTTTTAATTCAGTTTTCCCATAATGAAGGTAAAGAGAACTGATATAGTTTTCTTTCAGCTACATTGATAACATAGTATTTTGTACTTATTCAAGTTTCACATAAAAACTACTGAAGTTCATTGTTTTATTTTTTATTTTTGAATAGTTTTAGAAAACCATAGTATATTAGAAAAATACTTGCACAAAAAGTTTTCAGCCAGGCCAGCGTTCCGTAGAAATATGGTTGATTTCATTTTATGTGAAAACAACGGCGTTTTTAAAATACAGTGTGTGTGTTTGGTAAACATCAGCCTGTGTATAGCTGTAATCTGTTCTGTCAATGTTGATCGTTGCACTAATTTTGTATGATACTCTATTGTTCAGGCTTCCGGTTTACTAAGTTATCGCTTCATTCATAACTTTAGGGGATAACGTTTTGGAATGAACTTAAAAATTAACTCTTACCCTCTGGTAGGTGACTTATCTTTCTGTGTAGAAGTGCAGCATTGGTGGCAGTGGACTTTGCAACAATAGAAAAGTTATGAAATTAATAACAATAAAAGGTATTTCCAATAATAAGTAAAGTTATTTTTCCTTATTTTACTTAGGTAGGTACTGTATAGTATGCAGTAGGCTATCATAGGTCTAACATTTTATTCACATTTCACATTAAGTAATAGATTTACATCATAATTATCAACACTATAATATACACATCCCAATGCTAGGCATATGCGTTTGTGCCTTTAATTTTGTTAAAATAAGTAATACAAGAGGCGCCGACCTTAATTAACATTTGGAGCAAGAGGAATAAGTACTGTCCAGAAAATGAGATAGTGGAGTACACGTAAGAAAAAAACACTATTATATAAGGTTTAGAAAATAAATGATTATTCTGAAAAATTTCACTTAATGTGTCTCTGTATTTCTCATACCAGCCATGGTATTTATAATAAATTTGCAAAATCGAAAATTGAATATCGAATTTTAAATGAAAATCAACACTACTATTATTAACTAAGAGAATAATATGTCATCAATGTGTTATCAGCGTGAGAACGAACCCAAAATCTGACGGGCATTGTGTCAGATATCATTGGCCTACAGAGATTTATTTAATAAATCCACTCAGGGATCAATACATACTAATAAATGTCTCAAATGGCTGAACTACTGCTCGTTGATGCATAGAATATAAGTTTTGTTAAGATTATTAAGAGACATTTAACAATATTAAGGACAAATAAGAATAATTTCCGTACTACTCGAACAATGATAAATACGAATAAACTAGATTTTGCTGAAAACAAAAAAATAGCTTTGAACTTGATATTATTTCTGAATTAGATTTATATAATAAATTTCTTACCTGCCACCTGCTACAGAGAAATGTTTAGAGATAAATGAGCCTTACGATCTCCAAGACCTGTTTCTCTCTGGGTAGGTAAATACTTTAGTCTCTTTTCTCAAATCTTAGAATAGTTTTGTGTTTTATTTTGCGATTGGCTTATTGGTGTGACTGTAAATTGTTTCTTATTTGGTATTTATTTTTAACAAGCATTCAAAAAGGTTTAACATACAACACAACATTACGTCTTATTTTCAAAGTTTCCTCTGTTAAGTACCTACGTTGCATTGATAGGTAGAAAATATGAGTTGGTAACAATATTAAAATTCGTTGATCTTTGTCACGTCTCATGTGTCACTTGGATTAGGCGCGCGCGCAGGTAGTCTGAATGAATTGTCACTGTCAAATTGCGCTGACATTTTATGTAGGGCTGTGAGTATTTGTAAAGGTGATTTTTGTAAAAGGTTTCAAAGGCAATTTCAAGCTTTAAGGTACTTAAAAGTAGACAATTCTTATAAATATGGTGATTTCTTATTTTAGCTTTATTATGAATATTGTATGTTCAAAATTAAATATATTTATTAATTTGTTGTGTTCTAGCAATTAGAGGTAAGTCAGTTTCTCAGTTCTTGAGGAATACAGGCAAAGTTTGCTTTCACCTTTGGCCTTATTACCATTACCATCAGGTGAGATATTATAGGCGCAGAGCTTGCTTGTCATGTGTAAAAGCAGATATGGCAAGAGTAAAAAAATTTTCTTATTTCATTCAACGGAGCGCGACTAGTTGCCTGCTAGGAAAAGAAGCTTCTAGCTTTACTCTGCAAAGGTCTCTATTGCTTTTATAACGGGGAGTACTCCCAGGATTTTTTTATGATTGATTCCACCATCATCCATCCATCATTTCACGCGGTGAAACATCTACCTCTATTTATTAGATGTCTCGCAGTCCACCACCATGCGACTCTCAAGAAATTTTCTGACTCGCACATCAAAACTATGGAACGTACGTCGTCAGCGGTTTTTCCGGACCAGTACGATATGCAGACATTCAAGAAAAGAGCGTATTAGAGCAATGCACTACTCCTACTATCTACTCCGCTCGCCGCTCGTACTCGTGGCCGAGCGGTTTAAAGGCTGGCAATGCACTTGTAGCCTGTAGCTCCTCCAGTGTTGCGTGATTAATTATAAAGTGGCTGTATACTCGTATCTGATAGATAGCTATATATAGCTATATATATAGCTCCTGTGCCTAGATTGAGTCTATGGCGTTGTATGGAATGAACTGTCAAAATGGCAGACAGAGCGCGCCAAGTGAGATAAGTTGTCCTTGTGTTTTAGATGGATCAGTAAAAATATAAGTAACATATTATCTTTAATATCCTGTTTGCCGTGTGAAAGCTATACACGTGACATTGGCGGAACAGTGTATCCTAAGTGGTAAAACACTCCGTTCGGACGCCATTAATTGAAGAAGAAGAAGAAGTAGAAGAAGAAGTAGAAGAAGAGATAAGTTGTAGTACTCTGATGAAAACACAGGATATATAAAGGGAATCGTCGTGTGATTACGTAATATTGTTGATTAAAACAGGTAGTACTTGTACAAAATTAATTGTTACGGCTTATTATGAATTGGTGGAAAATGTATTGTTGTGATTATGGTGCAAATACAATTACTTTCTAACTAGATAACTTTGCGTTTCATTCAAACACCTTTTAGGTCCGTATTACAGAATCAAACTCAACTAAACTCAAGAGAGAGATGGCGCTATTGATCCCACACAGCCCCATCCCTTTTTAACTGCGCTTAAGCAGAGATCTACGCTTGAGTTTGGTTCTGTAATAGGGGCCTTATACCCAGTTGCAGAAACGAACTTTAAAATTTAATGTCGGCATTATCCCTAATGCTCCATTAAATTTATTTATTGAAGTGTCAAAAGAATACTTTAGCGTAGTTTTTACGTTGCACAAAACGACATTAGCACCCTGTCAATGCTAAAGAGACATTAGCTAGAACTGTTTTGTGTGACAACTTTAAATTTAATGAACTTTAAAATTTTAATGTCTCATTAACAAATGTCGTCCTTAAAAAATCTTTGTGCAACTGAGTGTTAGACTATTAAACGGGTGTCTATGGGCGGCGGTATTCGCTTACCATCAGGTAATCCATCCATCCATATTCGTTTGCCCCCTATTCCATAAAAATATTTAAATAGTGTAGTGTTATCTATCGTAGTCAACCCTGTATCTGTCGCTCTAATCCCTCGACGTGATCGCGACAAGACTGGTAGCGCGTGAGAACGGGCCCGTGACGACCGCGCTGTCAGCTTTAAGGTCAAGGTCGAATACTACAATTTAATACTTATTAATATACCTAAAGAATTTAAGCGCTTAAGCAACGATAGCTGTATAGGGACGGACGGATGGAAATACCCGTGCAAGATCGCTATTGATCCCTGTCGTACAGGCGGGTACAAAAACATGTACACACATTTTAGAGGTGACAATCTTTATTAATCTCTCATTTATTTTCATCTAGAGTAATTTACTGTAAAAGTGGTTATATATTTTTGGAGTTGCTTGTACCACTGAATAAAAACATAAGTACAGTTTGTTGTACTTATGTTTTACTTATATACTGTACTTATACTGTATATACTGTACTTATGACTTAACTATATCTGGCGAAATGTCGGTGTTAAAAATTCCCCCCCAACGAATTAGGGATACGGCACCCACACCATAGAGGCGAGATGAAGAATATACGTTTGTATTGGCCTAGGACAATAGATTAAAAATTTCGAGAAACAACCAATCAGCTTATAGTACTTCTCAATCCAAGTTGCCAAAAAGGTAAATAAAACAAAGGTAATGTTTCATCACTAAAATGTATTGTAATGACTGTAGGTAATTGAAATCAATTGAAACAGACAACAATTGTTACCGCTAATTATATTTACGTGCCAATGTCTATGTAAAAAGTGTGATTATTGAATAACAAATTCGGTAAGTCGGCTTTTTTGTTTACCTTTTTGGCAACTTGGATTGAGACGTACTATATATGTATAAGTCCCCCGCTATTAATTGTTCGGCGCGGGCCATGTTTCATTATGAAACTGGAGTACGAGACGTAATACCACGACGCTGGCCCAATGCGGATAGGTAAGTAGAAACAGTTGCAGGACAGACTATAGCGAAAGTAGCATTATTTTCTATAAATCAAAAACTAAAACAAACGAAATGGTTGCTATACGACGAGGTATGCTAATATGCTCGTCGTCGTCGAATGAAGAAAAATAAATACAGTATATGCACCATCGAGATATGATAAACCTTTCTATATGTATAATAATTCTTAATATAACGAAGAAAGATTTAACACGTTTCGTGGGCAGAGTGTTTGAAACCAAATAAAACTGTATAACACTGAAAAATACTAGTAAAAAAGTTGAATTTGTTTTTTTGTGATTCAAATACTTAGTACTTTAAAATTTTCTCAATATAATTTTAGCATAATTCATCATTTCAAATGGTAGGTAACAGCCCTAAGTGCGTACTTCAGAATTTCTTACGAAAATTATATAATACTTTTAACAAAAACACAGAGAAATGCAGGGAATAATCTCACTTAACCTTGCTGTTCCTGAATCAGTTGAGCCGAAGTTTTATAAAACAAACAATACCTTTACACAACAATTACATCAACGCAAAACCTCAAGCGTCAAATGTGCTGATCTTTCGCTCATTCTTATGTTCCTTAATAGTTTTATCTTTATCTCAATGGGAATAAGAGTCAGAATTTAATTTCGAGTAACAACTGATAGTGGATGTAAAATAATGTGTGTATGTGTCAGCAAAGTTTGATTTACCGTCATGAAAATTAAAGGCTACCTTCGGAGAAGGTGATGAAGTACAAAATCCACTGGCGCCTATTTTCAAACTCCCTTGGTATGTTGGTCTGAGTGCATACAAGCGGCGAAGCATGAACGCTTGCTCAGGACAGGAGGGGTTCGTGGGTTTATTTTTTCTGTAATCCTAACCGGGATTAGTATGAAGCCTTTTTGATTGGCAGCCGGCGTCAGATGCAAGACGCGAGATTTCGGCAATGCGCATGTCTGGGGGACGAATGGTGTGTTTAAAATACTTCGCATAGTTTTACGAGAGCAAGAGGGTTGCTTATTTAATTTCAGAAATTAAGTACTTCCTACTTCGTGTAGACACAATTTATTTTTAGATTACATAACTACCTGTTGGTTTTATCATCTAGTTTTTCTTATTACAGCGGACGTCAGCACACCTACTAGGAATTTTGAAGTAGAACCATCCACCAACCATATCATATTTGGTGGCGGTTATAGATCTATAGAAATACCCAAACTCTTGACAGAATGAAAAGTGAAATTTCCTATGGATTACGTAGAACTCTTTCAAAAATGTCAACTGCCTTTAAATCCCGCCTTCGAATTATTCTTCCGCTAGCGTAAGCAAGATTATTGTAAGATTATAAAAAATGGCATTACCTTCCCTTTCCTTGAAACACCTTTATTGTATATGCGGATAAACCAACAATGAGGCGTTGAAATCCATACCTTTTGACGCTTCGCAGTGTGGCAGAAAAAAAAACAATCCCACCCAAAAGTTGCCAGACCGAAAATAGCTCTGATGAATCCGAAAAAAGATTATGACAAGCCCTTATTTTGTTTGTAAACAGACCTCTACGCTCACAAAAGAGGTC
This sequence comes from Parapoynx stratiotata, assembly GCA_910589355.1. Classification (NCBI taxonomy): domain Eukaryota; kingdom Metazoa; phylum Arthropoda; class Insecta; order Lepidoptera; family Crambidae; genus Parapoynx; species Parapoynx stratiotata. Next base: position 5,443,365 of record OU342479.1, read on the forward strand.
GTAATGTGACACCTTTGCTATCTATGGTCCATAAGTAGCGTCATTGATATTTACTCTATGTCGGCTTTTACCGCGGAAAAGGCAAATTGTTGACGTTTCGTGGTATTAAATGCTTGCAGCTGTGCAAAAAATGGTTTCATTGTTGTTTAATAAATTTGTTAATTTGCAGTAAAATGATTTGGGTGTAGATTTCAATTCGGATGTTCGGTCGGATGAGTGACAGGATAAAATTACAATTCGGATTTAAAATTATATCTTATTATTGTACTTATATCTGTAGCTAGTTACGGAATGCCAGTAGCTCATCAGTCGTTCCTTCTTTACGTCTCTCATCGTCATCGTCTCTCATCGGCTCATCAATCGTTCCTTCTTTCTTGTCGTTTCATTCTTTGTGTCAGTAGGTAGATAGTTACCGTTATATTTATTTTTATTTAACATTGTAAAGTTCTTTGGCATAAAAGCATACCAATGACAGCCGAAGATCACCTAAAAATTTCAACTCTAGTAATGGGAACTAAGAAAATGTTTTTCCTAAAATTTTTCATCCTCAATCACAAATCCTAACTACTTTGTTTCTAACGTTCATTATTCCCTGATTATTCCTAATCATTCAACTCCATAATGTCAGGGGCAATCCTCTTTTGAGGTTTTATTTCTTTTGAAGTAAAGTCAAGCCTTGCTAGCCAACATCACATGAATTAAGTACTAATTGACTTCACGTTGGTGTTCCAAATCAATTGTAATTTACACGAATATCATAATGTTCAATTCATTCAAAAGTGAATACATATATTAGATAGTTAAAAGAAAATGGAAATTGTTATACTATTAAAAGACGCCAAAACTTTTTAAGGCCCGGCGCACATTATCAGCATCGGCACGGCTCAGGATTTTAGGTGGTAAATAGCATCATATATTAAGTTCATGGCAACAAAGTAGAAATGTCCATGATATATGGCCGTAATAACAAAAATACCGCTTCGGTATGCTTGATGCTGCATCGGCGGCCACTCAGCGGTAGTTTGGACGGTACGGCATGCTTAATTAGGACGCTTCAGCATCCCTTAGGACGTTGCAGCATGCCAAGGCATGGTTGCAGACAGTGCGCGTGCATGTAGGGATGCCGAAGGATTCCTTTCCTTGTTGATGCCGATGCGCCGGGCCTAAGGTTCCAATAAGGATTTTTAAGCCTCTCGTGTTTAATCAGTATTATGTCACAGTTAGATTTCAATCCAAGTTGCCAAAAAGGTAAACAAAACGAAGGTAAGGTTTCATCTCTAAAATGTTTTGTGATGACTGTAGGTAATTGAAATCAATTGAAACGGACAACAATTGTTGCCGTTAATTATATTTACGTCCCAATGTCTAGTAAAATGTGTGATTATAGAATAACAAATTCGGTAAGTCAGCTATTTTGTTTACCTTTTTGGCTACTTGGATTGAAACGTACTATACTAAGTAGTACTATTCATCGGCATATAGTAGTCTTTACAAGGCCTAGTCGTAAACAGCACGTTAGAGGGCCACACAAGTCGCCCTGCAAATTTGGCAATTGTGATGTATCTAAGCGTAAACTTGCCTGCTGGCACAATCGCCGCCACTACACTCTCTATACAATTCTCACGAACTGGCCATTGGCTCTCACCTGCGTTCTAAAAAAGCATTTGTTAGTGTCATTTCGAGAAGATTATTTATTTATTTATCAGAAAAAAACATATATAGTTGTTTAAAAACACATTTTACATAAAAACATCGAGTTTCCTATATTTATACAGTTGTCTAAACAATTTTATTATGAAATGCTTAACAGAGTGTGCAAAACTACATTAATTATTGTTCTTAAGAAAATTTGTAAAATTTTTCTTAAATGAGGCAAAAGACGAGTGTGAAAACAAATCCAAGGGACATAGCTTGTTGTCTACAAATGTGCATGCTCTTTTAAGAAAATTAAAATTACAGGAAAAGATCTGAAGCTTACAGGAAAAGCGTACAGATCTATCCATTAGATTCGTTTTGATATTAAACATACATATAATCACGACAATTATCCCCTAAGTGTTAGACTAGGCAAAGGCACCGTAAAAGCAGTCCACTGCCATAGTCCGCGCTTCACCAAGCAGTAACTGTATGTTTAGAGTGACAGGTGGAGAGCCCGTCGCTGCTATAAGCTATTGGATGGTTGTGCAGGTTTGATATTACAGGTTAATTGAAACTATATACAAGTGTTCAAATGCTCTAAACGCTTAGAGCAACGCGGGCTCTAAGCTCTAAACGATTGTGTGCAGGAGGGGCGCAGAATTCTTTGCTCTGTGAGCTTTACATTAAGGTAAAGGTAGAGTGGTATGTTAATTAATTTGTAATAATTAATTTATGTTTTAATTATTGGATTAGGTTTATGTATTTTAGAGGTGGGCGCTAATGACTGCGACACAGTTCTACACTAATGCGGGCATTAACGAACGCTATTTTATTTGTACTAATTGTTTTTGTACCAATAAAGTTATTAATTCTTAAGTGAGAGGGGACAATCTTATCATGTACAGTCATGTGCAAAATATGTATACAGATTTGACAGTGAAGTGAACAAAGACTACCTCCGTGTTCGAGTGGTCTGTATGCCGGTCTCAAGGCCTCCCAATCTCGCGAGGTTCTAGGTTCGAACCCCGGTGGGGACAAATGTTTGGGTGAAAAATTTTCAGGCATTTGTTCTCCAGTCTTGGATGTTTATATAAATTTTTATATATTCAAGATATTTATATGTATTTATCTACTAAATATATCCGTCATATAATGTCCGTTTCTGTAACTCAAGCAGCAATAGTTGCTTAAAATGGGGCTAGTTGATAGGTGTGAATGTCTGAAGATATTTATTTATTTATTTTATTTTCCAGTCAACTTATAAGTGAGCAAAATATGGACTTATCGATTTGTGGATCTTTGTAAGTCTGTATTTTATTCACTTCTAATTACTTTCTGAGCTCTTTGTAGCACCTACACATTTTATACGGAGAAGGCTATTTTTATTTTTTAATTTAAGTACATCAATATTATTTGACGTCCGAAATGAGGTATCGTAATCAACTGGATGGCATAGTAAATAATTAAAATGCGTACCTACCCCGACGCGCGCAGTAGCTATGATGGAATATTAATTGATTACTTTATGTGTTTAAATTTGGTTTTAATTAGATAGAGTGCTTTTGAAATTCGGATATTGGAGGGAGAATGTTATAATGTTTAAGCTATTTGGTTTCATGTTTTTTAAATACATAGTGTTGCCTCTACATAAAAATTTCTGTTGTGCTATCAGCTTTTTTGTGTATCTTGGTAATATTGGTTTGTATTTTAGATGATTTAGATTTAGATTAATTTATTACAATTTGATATAAATACATGATAAATAATTTTAAAAAGCTTTCTTAATGCATATTGAAAATGATCGTCAAATATACTATTAATATCTAATTATTCTTACTTATAGAAAAATAATTTGAACAAGGTATAAAATATAATAAAATTTATAATAATTTATATTATGTCAAATATAGGTGCTATAATAGAATTTATCGAATAAAATTAGAAATAGAATAAGTACTAGTGCTATAATGAGATTGTAATCAAGTCAAATGGGAGAGGAGACTGAATTCTATACTTCAGGCATTCGCCTATTTTGGAATGCAGAGAAATCTTAACAAATTGTAACATGTTTTGTCAATAAACATTATATTATTATAGAATTATAAAATTAAACATTGATTATAAGTGCAGTACATGCGAGGATTAAAATGAGAACCTCTTGAGTGGGAAAATGCCACTAGGTTATCAACCAAACGGCTTACGAAGAGTTGTTACATACTTTAAGATTCCAATCAACCTGAAAAAGCGTCACAAACTCATTAGCCTGTAATACTGTCGGTGGCATGCAAAATTTCGCCTCTGCCCACTGCCTCTAATGATCGCACAGATACCCGCCTCCATCCCTAGTAGGGTTACCTCGCTCTAAATTAATTATTTAATTAATAAGTTCCAACAAAAATTAAAAGGTACAAAGTTCGCTTAATTAGCGAGTCAGACGTGATTTTTGGGAGTGCTTCTGATATTCAATTTGGAAAGTCATTACGAAACAATGTAGAGATTTAAATGTTCTTTTTTGTTACTAAAATTCAGGCAATTGTTGTATTTAGAAACGCTTGCGTATTCGTTTAGATTTGATTGATTTTTGTAATTACGTTTGTAAGGATTTTCGTAAAATCGAACCGGTTTTAATTTTATTTGCAATGCTTTTACAGGAGGTATTGAGATATCTTTCGGGAGCCTTGTGACTAGTTGAGGATGTCTCTTGCAAATCACCTATGCGACAAATAACTGCGTACTTTACATATTCTGTTACATATTGGCAACGAACTGGGAAGATCTTTGTATTGTTTATTGTGTCTTCATAATTTTTAACTACCGTTAGAAACTCGCGACACGGATTTAATTCAATATTCTGGTATAGTTTTTTTATGATTTATAGATATGTATTTGTGTTTTGATTGCGTTGAACCTATCACTCGTAGGATGAATAAATGAGTAAATATTTAAATTACTTTGAAGAACAAACCCGGCCAAGACAGACTTAGTATAAGTGAAGTGTTTTGCTTTAATAAAACCTCAGTTTTGTTGTCGCATTTTAATAAACAAAATCAAAGTAGCCGAATTTGAAAGAAAAAGATTAAAGAAAAACCAGTTTCTAAAAGTTTTCGTTGCGATGAAAACCTGTGAAACTCTCGTTCTGAATAGTAATACAAAAGTCAGACCGCAGGAACAATCTCAACTTGTGAAAGTAGAAAACATTCCCAGTTGACAACCCTACGGGCCGGCGTCTAGTTCAGTAATGAAGCAATTTAAATGCATGAGGCAGGGCACGAGCGCCGTTTGGTGGGGGAAATGCTGGCTAATACAAAAGAGCGTAAGTGACAACTTACCTTTTACGAATTTCTACTTTCCACAGATCAGTATTAGAGCAATAACTGCTTGTGTTCTTTGTCAGTTGATGCCATCTCAGTCTGCAAATTTAATGGTAGGTATAGATGATAGTGGATGCGCGGGGTAAGCACGGTATCTCAGCAGGTAGAGGATTATAGGAGGGTCCAGGCGAAAATGTTTTCCCAACTTATTCGCGATAGAAAGGAAAAGTAGTGAGAGTGATATCGTTCATGTTTGTTAACAGGATCAATTCTTAGTTTCGCTACGGATATACCCAATTTTTGCTTACTTCTTTTGACTCCTCAACTGCAAACATATTTTAAAGCAAATATTATGTCACTCCATGAATATGAATTTTTGGAATTATTTATCAAACAATACTTATTAAAATCGAATGGAGTTTCTATATGTTATTTTGTACTAAGGGTTCATTGTAAGTGTGTGGATCAACCACAAATGTGTGGTTGATGCAATAAAACCCAAATGATGATGAACGTGATTGATGATTGATACTTCTCTTGTATTGTATCTCCCAACATTTCCAGAGTTCAAAATTATCTTAAAATACAAGCCTCGACTAAAGACAAATCATGTCTCGTCGAGTTGTGACTCCATATCGTGTTAGCCCAAATACTCAAGCATAACCAAGACAGATGTAAAACCTGGTTTGGTGGGTTCTTTGTGGATTGAAAAATAGTTTCGATCTTGAACGTCGTCATGAAGTTGATTGTTTTCTGTTTTTCATTAAAAGTAATTTAACTTAAAATCGCACAATTTATCTAGTGAACTGTGGGTATTTAAACTATTGCGTACAGCTGCTGCAGTTAGAGTTAATTTAATTTTATATTGCTCGCTACATTGGGACTTAACATCTGGCAAAATGCGAGTGGTAACACTGCCTCTCCCTTCGGGGATGAATAAAAGAGTGTAAAATATTTTTAAGTTGTTATTATCCATACATATTCATATAATAAAAATATTGTCAATTTGTGACGATGAGGTGGTGAAGATCGAAATAAACGCCTTGATGAAGTTGTCACTGATGTTTTATTTTATATAATTTTCAAAATCAAATGCACAGCTAGAACAATTTATGAAAAGGTAAATAACTCAAATCTTTGAACACAAAACTTAAAGAATAGAGGTAAGGCTACTTACAATACTCCCTTGGTAAAGTTATTTGAAGTTATTTGAACTCTGATAGGAATGAAAATTGGAGACCAAGAACAATGAAAAAGAGAGTTTCTTAATTTAAAAACAAAAAAAAGAGAAAAAGGCCAGAGCGCAATAACAGCAAAGAGTCACTAATACTGATATAGCGCCTCGTTACAAATTTAACCTTCGCATGTAAGAGTAAATGGTAACGATGGAATACCAAAGAAAAATGGATTGATTGAGTGAACGAGGAGATGGGCTGGAAGGGAGTATAACTGTAATGGAGAGAGAGTTGTGCTCAGGATAACACAGATCAGGCTCTTACCTAGGTACAGTCGACTCCAAAAAATGTAACCACTACCACCACCACCACCACTATGTACCACCACCAGTAAATGACTCTTATTAGAAGGAAATAAAGATTGTCACCGCTAAAATGTGTACACATAAGACAGCGTAAGACCGATCGATTTGAAAATCTTTGGAGCGGGAACTATGTTCAACATAACCCGTAACTTGGCGATGATTATTAAGTTCTTAAGAAACTAATTGATTGAATTACAGTTCATGATAAATGAACTGTAATACAATCAATTAGTTTCTTTAGAACTAGTATCCTATTTTTACTGGTTACTGGGACACTCAAAAATCCATTGATTAAGAGGAATAAGGAGGTATCTGAAACATAGCTATTTTACGACTGTAACTGTGTATATTTTAGAAAATTTCATGTAAAGAGAAGATGGAACCCTTGCAGAGTTTCTTACCTATATCTTTTCTAAACAAGACCTCCTTGTACTAAACAGAAATAATGTAATTAAAGTAGAATTGTATAATTAATTAATGTTTATTAATTTTGCAATGTATTGGCTCATCATAAGTGTAACTACTTGTCTAAATTTTGTCTAATATTAGGATAATTATTGGGGACCAAATAAGGCGACGGATCTGACCCGTCCAATAGCTATCACCTCAGTTCTATACAAGGTTTTGGAACGGATCATTCACAACCAGCTGATTCGAAACCTGGAAGATCACTCCTTAATTAACGATCGACAATATGATTGCACCTAATGGGGCAGCAAGGTGGGGATGGCTAGCGTTGCTAATCTCCGGAGCTCTATCTCAAACTGGCTTTCCTACTGCTTACCACCAGGTGGCGTTGAGTCAGTTGCCGTGATTCTTATATAAAAAAGGTAATTTTACTATTATACTATTAAAATATAGTGCGTGACGTGACAACCTTAGCAGCAGAGTAGCGTGCGCGAGAATGACGGCTTGACTGACACCCCTGAAGGGTGTCACAGGAGCAGACGCAGGTAAATTATGGAACGAATGAGTAAGGCCGTGTTATATCGAACATTCGTAGCAAGTGAATATATTTAAATAAAAAGGATTTGTGTGTATTTGTTATAAAACTTTAATCAAAATAACTGGACAGTACGTTCAAAAATCTGTACAGAAATATTCAAGAATCCCTGATGAGAATTCCCCTCAAAATTTTTTAAAGTACTTAAATCTGTTGATGCACCGCAAATGGCATACCCTAAATTCTAGATATTATTGTTCTTCCTTTAATATTTTTGATTATAATTATATACTTCTTACTGTCTATTAATTAAGCAAGCTATGGTTAAACTATAATTGTAAGTGCAGTAAGCAATAAGCAAACTTGTCAGTGTAGTTAGGTTTAATGTGCTTTAACTTACGTTGGTAACCCTATAATAAATAAATAAATGAGCGTCTGCATCTACGTCACGACATTGCTAGGCTAGTCATCTTTTAACTGTTGTATTATATCATTAATAGTGTTTTGTCTTTTGGCTTATGCTTTCCTCTCACGCACGAGCACGCTAGAAAATCCTCAGATTTATGAATAGTTCTTTCGCTCTTGAGCACAGGCCTTTCTACATGGAGATGCACATGAAGAATATGGACCGTAAAACCACCGTCTGGCCTAATGCGGGGATGGAAGGGTAGAAACGGTTGCGATAGCAACAAAGCGCGGAGGAACTCGAGACCATAAAGTTTTGGTTAATTGGTTACCCATCCAAGGACAGACTATTACGAAAGTAGCTTTGTTTGCAATGTCGAAAACTTAAACAAACCCCTATGTCACCGAACGCCCCTCAGCCTATATACGTCCCACTGCTGGACACAGGCCTTCCTCATGGAGAAACACATGAGGAGTATGGGCCGTAAGACCACAACGCTGCCGCTGGCCGAATGCGGGTTGGTGGGTATAAACGGTCGCAATAGCCACCGGGACCAACGGCTTAACGGCCTTCCGACGCACGGAGGAGCTGGAGATCACAAAGTTTTGGTCACCCATCCACGGCCTGACCATGGTGAAGGTAGCTTTGGTTTTCAATCAAAAGCCAAAAAATTCTAACCACTACGCCACCGAGCTCCTCCACCGAACTCCCAGAGAAATAATATTTAAAATTTCACATGGGACGGTAGAAACGGTTGCAAATGCGTCGAAGCACGAAGGAACTCAAGATCTAAAAGTTTTGGTTATCCATCAAAGGACAGACCATTGCGAAAGTAGCTTTGTTTGCAGTATCGAAAAGTAAAACAAACCCCTATTGCCATCGAGCTTCCAGAGAAATCATATTCAAAATTTTACGATGATATGCGAAATGAATATCGTCAATACCTAAATAGCAGGGTAAAAATTAACCTCGATTTTGATAAATGTGGGTGGAGCAGCCCCACATAACGTGAGACCCTGCGTTTGACAGATCACAACCGCTTGACTGGCCTAGGGTGCCAGACTTGCCGGAACATGTCGTTGACAACTGTTGTGTTGGCATTAAGAACAAGGCTATACTTATATGTTAAACAATTCTCTTTTATAATTTGGAAATTATTAAATTTAAATTTAATTACTTCCTGAATAAACCCCGTCTTTCGTGTTTACTTCTGTTTTGTTTGGTCGATGTATTCTAATGGAAGGTTTTTTGAACGCTGCTGCCTATACTGGACATGACCACCATAACAAGATCATCGTTCCGCAAAAAGACAAACGATGAAATGTTTTCCAATTGTGTGAAAAGTGTTGTTTGTAAGTAAAACTGCCAGGAACATGCTTGGAAATAGCAGCCATAGATACTATTTTTTCATCAATTAATAACAATAAATCATATCGCGTTTATCGTGTCGTGTCTCATACTACGTCTCCCATCAGACGGGATAACTACTCAGAGTCAGTCTGACCAGGTCTGGCCCTTTTTAGTATAATATTGACTAGAAAATAGTCAACAGCCTATAAAAATAATAACTATTGGGTCCTTACCTATGAAATTGGTGTTTTTTTTCTCTCTTAGTATTTTGTCTGTAACTATTAAGATTCAGAGTATTCCTAAAAAATAATTACCCCGTCACGGAGACAACTCTTTTTAAGTGCCTCCCGAATACATCATTTTATTTGCATTCACTTTAAAACGATAAATAATTTTTATGAAGTGTGATATAACACATATTACTAAAGCTTGTCTAATGATACATGCCAAATATCTTTGGATTTGTGAAGAAGTGAAGAAAACTGAAAAAATTTTAGTATGGAAAATGCAGAATTCCACAAAATCTCCATACAAAACACCCATTTCATAGGTAAGGACCTAATATATTATTAATTTAATTTGATGTAAACAGCAATGTCAAGTTGTCTTGTCAGATATAACGTTGGTAGGCCTGCTTGCCCGTCTGGCGAGCGGCGAAGGAACCCACGAGGTGCTCTGACGATCTGCCTAAGGTTGAAGGAAGTCAAGAAGAATAATTTTATTTCATAGGCAAAACTTGGTACTCAAAATCGTCAACATTTTAAGACATGTAAAATGCTCAAAATCGTCAGCATTTTAAGACATGTAAAATGTTATTTAATGATTAAAAAGTATAGGAATTATTAGGTCCTTACCTATGAAATTGGTGTTTTGTATGGAGATTTTGGGGATGTCTGCATACTAACATTTTATCAGTTTTCTTCACAACGACAAATCCAAAGATAATAATATTTGGCATCTATCATTAGACAAGCTTTAGTAATATGTGTAATATCACATTTCATAAAAATTATTAATCGTTTTTAAGTGAATGCAAATAAAAGAAACTTACAACAAATTATCAAAACAAATCAAAAGAGCTCAAAAATGTAGTCAATTTTTAGACGAAGTAATTATGTTTTAGGAATACTCTGAATCTTAATAGTTACAGACAAAATAATAAGACAGAATATAACACCAATTTCATAGATAAGGACCCAATATTAAAGTTTATTACCGCGAGCACTTGCAGCAAGTCACCAGCGCTTTGAATGTTATTGTAATCGTTACAAGCGGCCGGATTCCGAGAGTAAGGCTTTTCATGAGAAGAACCCGGCAAGAAACTCATGAGCCCCTTTTTTAAATAGCCAATCTAAAGATCGTTGTGTAGATAAGTTGTGGAAGTCTTTAAGGCTCAATGATGATGAGAGGGAAGTAAAGGCATGACCCTCTTACAGTGACTTTTGAATGAAGAATCTCGAGAACACAAAGTTTTGGTCACCCATGCAAAAATCGACCATGGCTAACATTGCTTTGTTTCCGATATCGAAATCGAAGCGTCCACTAATCAAGTCTACAAATTTTTAATTTTTTTCTAACTACTACACTACTTTTACTGTCGTCATAGAAAATAAATAGAAATTAATTGTAATTTAAACATCGTTTGTTTTCCGTGACAGCGGGTATAATTATCTCATGCTAAATGTCAGTTGGAGTGTAATTAGTCGTTAATAATTAAACACTATGTCTCGGTAGATCATGCGATCGATGTTTTAATTGTTAGTTTACATTGACAATGACAAGATAATCATGTATTATGACTTGTAGGTGGTTAATACGATTTCTTGGAAATTATATTTGTGCTTTTATGAAGTTATATGTTCACCCATAATCTATTAAATAAAAAAACTAAATTCAAAAGCATTTATTCAGTTTAGTCTTAGCGCATGCTTATGAATGTCATAAACAGTTTACAATATTTCGTGAAAGAGAAAAAACTACGCCATCCATTCACAAAAACTACCAGGAGGCTTTGTTCTGAGAAGAACGGGCAAGAAACTCAGCAAGTTTCAACCCTCCCTTTACATTAGCATCATTTAAAAAATGTCATAAACTGCAACGTCAATGAAGTTTAAAAGGAAAAAGAGGTACTTATTTTAAATAATATTCTGCAGTTTACCACATTTTCCATCACAAACATGTACACATAGTCTAAAGTATAATCTAAATAAGCAGTATCTACATATCGATAAATAACTATCTTAACAACTTGCCGCGCCATACTGTCCCGAAGCAAATGTTATTATTTAGACAATTTCTACCAATCAGACAAGCATGACTTGAACAGACACCGACAGTGGCACCTGTTCACAAGCATGACACATGAATCAGCCATATTACCAACCATAACCATACCATAACCAACCATAACCATCCATCCATCCATAACCATATTTGAGGGAATCAACTATATTTATATAACATCAATTCTACAATTTATTTACTACTAAAAAAAAAAACAGCACAACAAACAACTCCTTAAAGCTAACAATAAAACCCTGACATTTAAAACAAATAATTATGTGCAATAACCGTCTGCAAGATAATCCATCGCTGGCAGTGTGCCAAGAAGGCTGGCGGCATTACCTCTCTGAAAAGCAATGCTTATTCTTTGAGTGAAATACAGACCAGCCTTCCTATCTACGGATGAGTTGCAGAACCATAACATTACATATCATCACGCCTCATTCCCCGAAGGGGTAGGCAGAGGTTTACACCCTCGTTTCGCCAGATATGTTAAGTGCCAGCCCGTTGCCATGCACCGGGCACAATGTGAGGCCAGCGATATTGAACTGTTCAAAAATTTTATTTCAGGTGGTAGCATCGAACCCGCGAGACCCGCTGTTTTTCGAACGGGTTCGTGCCGCGTCCTTCACAACTCGGCTACCGCTGCAACCGCTGCACTATATCTTGAAGTAGCCATGAAAGGCTACTTCGAAAAGCAAAATCCAATTCATTTAGTTTGTTCTCATACTAAATCAGTTTATTTAAACCCTTGGAAGAGCTCGATGGAGTAGTGGTTTAGCATTAGCGCTTTGTCATTCGATATCGAAAACAAAAGTACTTTCGCTTTGGTCAGGCTGTGGATGGGTGACCAAAACTTAGTGACCTCGAACTCCTCCGTGCTTCCGAAGCCACGTTAAGCCGTTGGTCCCAGTTGCTATTACAACCGTTTCTACCCACCAACCCGCATTGGGCCAGCGTGGTGGTGTTACCGCCTATACTCCTCATGTGTTTGTTTCCATGAGGAAGACCTGTGCCCAGCAGTGGGACGTATAGGCCGAGGACGTATACCTATTCGACGATGTTTTTTTTTTTTTACTTTATGTTGTTCGGCCGATAACAGGCGTTTTCGGATCATACGGAATTGGGGAAGAAATTTTTTAAACATTCAGAGAAATTTTTTAGATCTTCGCAAAGTGTCAGACACATGAATTAAGGACTCATGTGGTGTAACTCTGCGCATGTAATAGCGCGTGCATTAGAGTACAGTTCTTTGTAGGTATGCACACTGCACAGCTGCAGTAATTTCCACATAACTATATTTTGTGATCACTTAAATTTAAAAATACCCGTTATTCATATAAGAACTGCACCTTTAGGTACAAAAAAGGAGAAAACGAAAACAAAGAAGTTCTTATCTATCACAAGGAGTTTTTATTCGTTTTTTTTAATTTCCACCGCCACTGCTGGGCGGCGCAGTCATTACGGCGGGCCCGATTCTGTCATTGCGCATAACGACCGGTAATAATATTCCGCCCACCAATTCTACCTATTCGAAGATACGCATCGGTGGCCGGTCGGAACGCCCACGGTCCAACGAATGGGCTAGTGTTGTGCACGCGACTTTATGACTGAGTCTTGAAACAATTGAAAATCCAATGGTGTTATGCGAAAGACGCTTGCTACATCAGTAGGTGCAGTTGAGTAGGAAATTGAGGTTGACAAGAATTTTTTTAGGAAACATTATTTACTTTTAATGAAGCATTTAAGTTAATTTATAACTAAATTATCTATTATTGGTCAATGTTTTATGGTATAAAATATACAACTTACTGTCCTACTTTTTAAAATACCACTTCCTAAAAAAACTACAATGGACCGCAAACATTTGGCTGTAAATATAACATTAAATATCAAGATTTTTAACCGATCAAGAATTTTAACCGCCTCTCTGGTCTAGTGGTTCACACCACCGGGTGTTGATCGGGAGGTCTGGGTTCGATTCCCCATGGGGGCAGAAGTTTTTCTGCTCGGTTTGGTTGGTGGTAGGGCTTCTGAGCCCGCCTGGCTAGCTACCACCGTCTTACTTAATCTGTCGCCAAAATAACAATGTTATAAGCATTGTCGTGTTCCGGCAATCAGACGTAAGATAGCCAGTTCCTCAGTTGTTGAGGATTACAGGTGAAGCTCGCTTCAACCTTTGGCCTTATCGTCACTTACCATCAGGTGAGATGAAGGCCACCAAGGTGACCTGTCATATGAAAAAAAAAAGTTTTTTTTTAACTAATAGTATCCGTAAGCCGTGTGGTAGCGGCTTATTAAAATAATACTACCAACCCATCTCTTCCGTTGGGCGTCGAAAAAGGCCACTAATGGACCAACATCCAATAGCTTATAGCAGCGACGGGCTCTCCACCTGTCACGCCGAGTGCAGTCACTGCTTGGTGAAGCGCGGAATATGGCAATGGACTGCATTTGCGGTGCTTTTGGCTAGTCTCTGACTTACCCTTAGGGGATAATAGTCGAGATTAAATATATGTATGTAAAATACCGTACTTTTAAAACATTATACTAGTAAAATATGTTAACAATTTCCATGCAATATGCTTCTATTCGTGACAAACTTAAGAGACTGGTCTGCCTGATTCTCTATTGATTACAACATAAAGACAGGTTTTTATTAATGGCAAGCATGTCGATAATTATATGTTAGATATTACATGTAGAAAAACATTGTATGGTCCATATGCTTGCCTTATATTTCTCTGGTTTTTTGGAGGTTTGGATTTTGAGTTTGCGGCTGTATGGCGTCATGAGCAGTAGTGACATCTTGCGCCGATTGTAACTCATCGTGCACCTTAAAATTGCGGTTGACCCAATTTGACATTTGATTTCTCTGTTCTGGGTCATCTAGAGAACCTATGATGACCTATCTTGACCTATCTCGCTGAGATGTGAAGATATAGTATCTAGGGCACCAAGGTCCGCTTCTAAAGTTATATCTATTAGCTTATCCTTATTTTCGCCTTTTGTTTTTCCGGTTACATAACGAGTTTTTTTCTTTTCAGCTTCCACCGAAGAACTATTAGATTTTTTTGTTACAACCGTTTCCGACTTGTGGATATTAGCGCTCATCTCGGATTGTGCTGAACTATTGGCAATTTCAGGCTCTGCTGGGGTCACTTCTGTTTGTGCTTGTTCTGTGACATTTGGTGAGTACTCTTTCCTAGCTCCGCGTTTTTGCACTATAATTATAGCTAGTGCCCTCGAAGGAGCAATTATTGTGGACAAAAACCCCAGATTAATAAATATTTATTTCTGACAAGAACTACAATAAAATTTATTTTCTATGTAAAAATAACAGATTATAATGTTGCATAGCGACTTGTGTATAAAAATTCTCTGATAAAATGACATAAGCTACAACTATTTGCCTTGTTGCACTCTAAAACTATGAATGAACGTCTGTGCATTCGGAGATTTGTGCGCGATGATGTGTCAGTTATTGTACTATATTATATCAAAATCAAACCAGTAACTGAATGTCCTTGAAAATTGAAAATTGAATTTGACTGGTGGGCTTCTCCTAACTGCAGCCAAAGTGATTCATTGACACAGGACCGAAATAGTCAACAAGAGATTGATCGATTGAATTGGAAGGTAAACCCCGAAACATTTGAAGGAAGTATTTGTAGTGCAATTTATGACCATCTTAGACATAATCAACATCTTGTTGAACATGCGCATATAACTGATACCTTAACTTCCTTAGTCGTAGGTTTTGTAGAATATTTACAAACATTTTCTACAGAATGCTTACTATTCACACCGATGTTATTTTCAATTGAAACCTCGTCGTACTGTTCCCATTGTGTATCCTTTAAAATGACAATTGATAGCTCCCACACTCCATTGCCACGATGAATGTCTTAGAGTGTGGTCCATTACTAATTATACTAATATTAAACATTATACTTAATGAAACTGTTGGTCTAAGGGAAACGACGTCTAAAAGAAATAATGAGTTGTGCAAGAAGTTGGCTGAAGACCCTTTCTTTGAGATAGAGATGGTCCTAGGACAGCCTTGGCGTATTTATTATTCGTGGAACATGAAAATTGAATCTAAGTGCTTGGATATGTCGTTCAAAAATGCTACTCCAGGGGTACCTACATTGTTTTTGTGATAAACATTTGAGTTTAAAGAATATTATTGCTTAATTGTGTTCTTCGTTGGTTAAAGTGATGTTCGAAATTTTGAAGTAAGCAAACTTGCTTCTAACATGGAGACACACTCCATCGACCACTTCGAAGCTATTGCTACTACTTTTCGACTGGAGACGAGATACATGACAGAAAACCGGATACAGTGATTGTGACAATTGTATTAGTAATCGACGGCTAATGAATTAATTATAAAATATTTCAGATAGTCCAACGTATCTGGAACGACATGTATGAATATTTGGAGCAGCAGCCTGCCTGGGATGCTGCCACTCTGCACGTCATGATGGGCAAGGCTCGTCATGAGTTACTACTGTTTGCTGACCAGGGGGCAGCAGGCAGTTTCGTTGCTGTTCCCAACGTCATTAGAGACGGCAGTAAGTGTCCTCAATGGTGATATTGCACTTAAAAACTTGTCGACTTCGCTTTTATGTTAGTTTTGTTTTGAGAATTAACTATGTAATTGTCCTCAGCTACTTTCAAGGCACTTGCTACCCTTGCTTCACCCTTACTTAACAACCGATGAGATGGAGTATTTTTCGAAATCGGAATATCAAAAATTATACTTAGTTTAGTACTGAACAAGTTATTATTAAAAATCTTTGATCATTGGCGGTTAGTTGCGGGTTATCTGTATTTTTTCTGCTGCATTTTGGTGAGTGTGACGGAATTACACAATCTAATACCACCCTCGTCTTTTTTCCACTAAACAACTTTATGTATCTACCTATCGTTGCTGATGTTGTTGGTTTCTAGAAGCTACACCAAGTGTTATGATTCTTATGTAGAATAGGGGCTTTAACTAATGATAATACGCAGGGTGACTGGAATCCCTCAAGGCATTAAGTCCGCCCTTTTAAGTCGTACGTAAAGAATAAATAAATCAATAAATAAATATTGCGAGAAGAAATGATTTACTTCAAAAAAGCACTGCCAGGAACAGCTTTGGTACTCCCCGGTTGCTGTTTGCAGATATTGAATTATATTTGACGACCTCCGTGGTCGAGTAGTCTGTATGCCGGTCTCAAAGCGTCGCCATCTCGAGAGGGTTCGATCCCTGGTGGGGGCAAAAGTTTGGGTGATGAATTTTCAGGCATTTGTTCTCCAGTCTTGGATGTTTATACATATTCAGGATATTTATATGTTTTAATATCTATTAAATATATTTATCCGTCATCTAGTGTCTGTAACACGCTGCTTGTGTTATTGGTTGCCTAGAATGGGACTAGTTGATAGGTGTGAACGTATGAAGATATTATTATTATTGAAATATTTGAGGATAGCGACTTCTGAGTCTGAGTTTTTGGTAAAGATTACATTAAATTTTAGAATACAAGGTCCGATGAAGTACTCTATCCTTAACCTTCATTTGTAGTGATACAGTTATAATTTACACCCTAAATAACAAATGTATTGTGTTTTTCTAGACATATCTCCAACTAAACAAGCGGTGCCACTGCTCAAATTCCAGCTAAAGCTAGTGCAGCAGGGCCGGTTCCTGGTCATGACGGATTGTCACGTTGGGGTGTCCACGCTGTCTGCAAGAACTGATAGAATCCCGTATCGTTCTGAGATTCTTTCCGCCACCGCAGCCCTCAGCCTCGGCGATGGCTTTCCTGCTTGTATTAGTGACAAGAATGGTGATGAGCGATTCCTTGCTTAATAAATTGTAGGTTACTTTTGACTGTTAACTTTTTGGTTTCGCTTCTTAAATTACACGTTTTCGTTGTCTAATCATTTCTTTGTCCACAATTCCACTCTAGAGATTAAGCAGGTTATCTTTTGCAACGTGTGACAGTTTTGTGGTTACAAATAAATAGTTATTTTCACTTAAAAGTTGAATTACAATTGATTGATAAGCTACTAGTCACAGCCATAGCCCTAACTAATTATACGAGTATTAAATGATCAATTAGCAAGGAGAGATGTTTTTATGGTCAAAAGTGCTTACAACTAACTATTAGATAATGCTTTAAAAATATTAGATGGTATAATCTATGAGAAAGATAAAACAAGTTGGTATATATCAAATTCATTGTTTTTAAATACAAGTCGAGAGACGACCAGATGATGAATAAATGTTGCTAATGAATCTTATGATATTTGAATACTTTATTTTCATAAATACAAATTGTATACAAACAAAATGTTCTCATATGTAAATAAACACAACTCGGTGTAAAATAAAGTTCGGCGTATTATTCTTAGTCTGTGTTTCCATTCATTCACTGTATTAATATTAACGTGATAATTATTTTGTTTTTAAAATATATATTAAAAGTGATTGTGGATAATATTTTGGTCAATCTACTAAGATTTGGAGCAGGTTTTCTGATAATAAGTCTGAAATTGTGCATATTTTTGGTGAGAAATGTTTTTGATAATTATTGTTTATTTGTTTACGCTTACATCTTACATATCCATGTTATATGGTTTGGTATTTATATGTTGTATTGTTTTGTCGTCGTAGTCACTGAGGCAGAAATTGTAACGAAATTGATAGAAGATTTAAAATAAACATTTAATTCAAGGAATATAAATTTTTCAGAAAAATTTAAACTATACCTCGTGTCAGTCAATAATGAAACAAGTATTATTATTGGCTGTAGTAATGACGACCATCTTTGCTAAGGACGACAATTTACGTGATTTAGACGAGAATCTCGCCAACGCGACTAGGTGCGAAGATTTCCTAACTGACAGTTACTTCTCTGTCAATGACATTGTTGATGTGGACTGGCAGATCTTCTACTTCTGGCATCACGAATATGAAGACAGTTACAGAGTTAGATTCACTTACCCGGATACTGTGGTGAGATGTTCTATTTACTTACTATAGTAGTTGACCTTAAATAGTAAATATTCAACTTAGACTCAAAATTAACTAATGTGTGATATAATTAGGCATCGATAACTGATACTCATTAATATCTAGTTTAACAGATTGTCTGTTTAGATTCAGGTGTTCTGTTCTGTTTAGATATCTTATAATTGAAAGAAAAAAGGTTCAATACAATTTTTCACTTTTTAAGTACTTTGACACAATCCCCACAGGATTATGACAAAGTGGCTAATAGTGCAGGTGCTGTCATACCAAAAAAACTGAGATTTTTACATAGTAAAAAAAAACTAATTTAAGTCAAAACTCACAGAACTTAATTTGATAAATGGTAGATGTCTGCTATCCTATAGGAAATGACCTACCGAATAATTACAGTGACAGTAAATATTAAATAAGACGGAAAACATATTCGATCTTATTTGACTTATATTATTCATTCACCGAATTAAATCGTGAATCTTTTTTGGTATTCTTAATTTTATTTACAGCTAATAGACAGATTTAAGGCAATGTTAGAAGACGGGAAGTCAAATGTAAATTGGACAGCAACGAGACTGTTCGTGGAGACGTCTATTGACTTGAGCGGACTGTTCCTCGACCACAAGCGGCCTGGCATGTTCAGATTTATTCCGGCGATAACTTTGGAATGTAATTTATTATTTCACTTGTCTTTCTTATTAATTATCAGATAGTAGAGCTTCAGTGGGTTTGAACTTAAATCTAAAATACATATGTAGCGAGACTCTCGTATCAGATAAATTTTTCCCCAAGACTTTAGTTCTTTTCAAAGAAATGTTTAAAAATGTATTTGTATTTAGAATCACGTAATGGAAAATTATGTTTAGAGATTTATTAGGGGATCTTTTTTCTAGTTACAAGGAAGAAGCATAAGTACGATTACAAATCCGCATTAGACCAGCGTTGTGGTATTACGGTCCATACTCCCTATGTGTTTCACCATGAGGAAGGCCTGTGCCCAGCAGTAGGACGTATATGCATATATAGGACATAATGATGATATAGTGACAATCGTTTTTAAACGATGTGAAAGTAAAAGAAAAATGTGTTCTTGCTAAGGCCCAATTGCGCGTTCGAGAGTTAGCACCTAACCCTGGGGCAAATATATGGGCAAACCCTGGGTTAGGCGCTAACTCTCGATCGTGCAATTGGGCCTAACTATTTTTATTTTTTTATATAAAATTATTAATAACTGATGTCCCTGGTGGTAACCAGTGAGTCTTTTACTTCTTGCTTCTTTCTCACTCTAGGTGGGGTCACCACAACATGTCTTCTTCTTCCATTCTCCTCTGCCACTCATATCATTCTCCACGCATTAAATCCATCGCTTCTTTGGTCTTCCTCTCACTCTAGGTGCGTCCACATCCATGCTCAGCATCCTTCTTGTAATGTGACATTCATTCCTCCTCATCACATGTCCGTACCACGCTAACCTAACGGTGGTAAGCAGTGAGTGTGATGAGTTTTTGTCCGTTCTGCATAGGTAGTCCTCTATTGCGTACCGATTGCTTAGCAAATTTTGAAGTTCAAGAGTGTATTATAGTGATGTACATAGATTAATAAATTATTTTTCACTTTCAGACAATCCACTGCCTACACTCGTATTTGCTCTGAAAGAGATCGACGGGTATTTGGGAATGATGAACTGTAATCGGCGAATCGCATATTTGCTAGCACCTATGGAAAGATATCCAAAAACTGCTGAAGAAGTAAGTAATATCGTTACAAAAAAACATTTGACATAAATACATAAATTGGGAATATGTTTAAAAATAACGATAATTTGTGAAATGGGGGTACAGATATAGAATTCGTAACGTAAATCTTCAAAAAAAAAATGTGTCCTTTTAATTCTGTTTTCAAACTATTTTAGTTTTCAATTGTGAGATATGAAATAAAAATTAAATGCAGTGTGGTAGTTAAAAGATATAAATATCATATTTTATCACAACCAAAACGAGAATAACTACTAAAATACCAGGCTGACTCGATTTTTTTCATATACTTTTTCGGGGAAAAATCTAATAGTACCTACTTGTACCTCCTTAATAGGGAATCATTTAACAAACGCATTTATTATTTATTGCACAGATAGAAGAAATCGTGAGCAGATTCAACTTCTGGAATCCATGGGGTCGGTCATACCTCGTAAAGGATAATGCGACAGTGCCAGACACGGGTGAAAAATCACTACATGAAGACGCAATCTCACTTGACGCAGACGACTACGTAGAAGAAGATATTGAGAAGGCGCAAGCGATGTATCAGATATTCTAAAAACAATTTAAAGAACAATCAATTATTTATATTGTACCCACTATAGTTAGAGAGAAAATGATTACCTGTTGTTGCATACATACGACTATTATCCCCTAAGGTTTACTCAGAGACTATCAAAAAGCATCGCTTAAGCAAATGCAGTTGTCTCGATGCCCTTAAATATAATTGTTTGTAATTAAATTATAATAATATTAGATAAATCTATAACGATAAATGTTGATATATCTTTCCTAAGGCACTATTGTAAGAAGTCCTACCTTTTGTAATATTCTTTAAGTTTTAGTGCAGATATTTCAGTGTTATTTACCTTTTATAAATTGTTCCAGTTGTGCCTTTAATTTTGTAAACTTATATAAAATAAAACTTCAGTGAAAATAACTCATCAAGTCGTTTTTTTTATCTTCATCATCCCATCGTTACAACATTAGGAGTGTGGGCCGTAACACCACCACGCTGGCCCAATGTGGGCTGGTAGGTAGAAACAGATGCATTAAGGACCGAGATTAATGGCTTACCGTGCCTTCCGGAGAAACTAGAGACCACAAAGTTTTGGTCACCACCCATCCAAGACCATAGCGAAAGTGGCTTTGTTTTCTATATCGAAAGCCGAAGTGTACAATCGACTACGCCACCGAGGTCCTCTTTATTTTAAGTTCTATTATCGTGCTTATGGAGAATAATAAAAGTCGGTGGTTTCGTTGGTGAGGTGGCCACGCGCGCGCGCATACAATTTCAAGCTTCACGCGTACCATACGCGCGCGCTTTACATCAAAATCTATGGAAATCGTGTCGGCGTTGTTGCCAGCGTACCTATGAAACGTCAGCGCTGGTGGTCAGCGTACCTACGAAACGCCCCATAATCATGATTTTAATATAAAAAAATATCTGTCACATAATGAGATCTCCTTTCTATGGGTGAGTTTTTTCATCCGTAGTCAAAGTAACCACAATAGTTAAATTAACCAATAGCGTTAATTGAAACTCCAAAATATGTGACGTCACTTGACAAATTGTTAGGTTTGCGATGAAAATTCTAAGCAATATACATCAGCTGTGCTGCCAGCCGCCATCTTTCTTATCCCAGCACCGTGTTGTGGTTAATTTGTCTATGATTATTTAATATATGTTATGTTTGAATATTGGACAAGTCATATCACGACATTTAACCTACTGGTCAACCTGACCACGGATCAATCTGACCCTAAAAGACAGACTGATACACGCAGTATTGCTCATTCAAAGGAAGTTGGTGACATTGTGTTGATTGTAGGAAGCAATACAAGCAGATAAATAGCAACATTGGTCAACGTGTCATGGTAAGTTCAGGGGCTGTCAACCTTTTAGTTCTAAGAAGTTTTTCTAATAAACTTTTTGACGCTCCTGACCTCCTCATCCTCGTGTCGATGTACCTGGATTGTGAGTTAGGTATTCACAGACGATGATTAAGCTGAAGGATAGTGATGAAACATAAATAAACAACAAAATCTGCAAAACAAAGACAAACAAAGGCATCTTATGAGCAAGGTGGAGGTAGGGCTGCATCCTTTGGTGCTGCCCTAGCATCCTTCGCAAATAGAATAGAATAGAATAAAATTTTATTCAGTACACACAGAAAGAAATTACATAGAAAATAATCAAACATAGACAAAGACAATACATAATGACATATTAAACAATACAGGTTAAGGCACTGAATAGGAGTCGCACTCAGCATGTGTCGGGCGTAGAACACCACGACGCTGGTCTTCCGTGGACACCTTGAATGAACAAACGAGCGCTCATAAACCGTAAATCTGTAACCTAATACTCGTATATCGAGATTATACATTATACTAAATTGTAAACAATTCATAGAAATAACAGGGTATTGCTAAAGCCAATTTAATAAGTAAATAAAATATAATATATAATAATAATGTAACTTATTGTAAATATCAAGATATAAATAGACATCTTACAAAGATAAGAGATAAATATAATAATATTCATAAATAAACTACAATACCGAAATGCGAACAAAAATTAACACTGGGATTCAGCCTTTTGAGATTCCAATAAAAAAATCCTTAGTTTACATTTAAAGGACCGAAAAGATTCACACTGACAGATAGGTGGAGGAATATTGTTCCAGCATTTCGTGGCTGCATATTTAAAGCTTCCACGAAACGCAGACGTACGGTGATGCGGGTATAAAAGGCGAGACCCCAAACGGATCGAGCGAGCTGAAAACTTTAGCTTGTCAAACAAATAAGGAGGTGACTGCGACCTTACAATACGGTACAATAGACATGCGAAATGCAATACACGCCTAGATTCCATTTTAAGCAGATTTGCTCGATTTAGGTAAGGCGTAACATGAGCTCTTCTTGGTATATGATAACAAAAGCGAGCACAGGCATTCTGAACTCGCTGAATCAGCTTCTTAGTGTATCCAAAAACACAATCGGCCACAACAATATCGGCGTAATTCAATTTGGATAGGACCAAGGTTTCGCACAGCCGGGCTCTGACATTTACGTCCAGAAAGTCTCGAACGCGATACAAAACCTTAACAGCTTACAGCAACGTAATTACAGCTTTTGACAGTAGCAAGAACATGGTTGTGAAATTTCAGGGCATCATCCATAAGCACTCCCAAGTTACGAGCCTCAGACACTTGAACAATGGGAGCACCACCTGTGAAAACCGTTGGACCCACGGCATTGATCTTACTGCGTTGCACAACAGAGCCTAAGGTAAGTAATTTAGATTTTAAGGGGTTCAAAACCAAACAATTTTTTTTAGCCCAGTCATCAATGCGCTCTAGATCTTCATTTATTTTACTAGCAGCAACCAACGTGTCATCAGGCCTGAAAGATAAGTAAATTTGTAGATCATCTGCGTATACATGATAGTTGCAGTTAAAAATACAGTCAACAATATCAGCAGCATAAATATTAAAAAGTATTGGCCCAGCACAGATCCCTGGGGCACACCTCGCACAACAGACAGACTTTCAGAAAGTGAAGTTACTCCAGATTCGCTGCATAATATCACACGCTGGGTTCTGCCACTTAAATAGCTCGAGAACCACTTTAGAGCAATAGTGCTGAATCCATAGTATGATAGCTTAGACATTAGCAGATCATGATTTATACAGTCAAAAGCACGGGAAAAATCAAGGAGAACCAGGATCGAACCATGCCCCCGATCCGCCTCTGTAAGAACGTCATCCACAATGTCGAGCAAGGCAGTAGAAGTTCCGCGGCCCTTACGAAATCCAGACTGTTTGTACGGGAAAATATTATATTAGGTTGGGGAAAAAGTCTTTTCGCATTATAGTATGTATAAACTTGTAATAAAATCTCTTTGGCTATACTATTTGTATCTGCCTGGTTTTGGTATCGTTGAAAGTTTAAATTTTAAAGAACATAATTCCAAATTCAAATTAGGAAAATGTGTGATTTTCATTTGTTTTTCGTACCGCCAAGATGAGTGAATCTAATGAAGAAATTCGATACATTTTAAAATTTTACTACAAAAAAGGTAAAAATGCAACGCAAGCCGCGAAAAAAATTTGCGATGTTTATGGAGTAGTGCAGTGTCTGTGAGAGTAGCACAAATTTGGTTTTAGCGTTTTTAATCCGGAAATTTTGATGTCAAAGATGCACGTAGCTTTGGTCGCCCTATTACAGATAAAATGGATGCCATTTTTGAAAAAGTGGAGCTAGATCGGCATGTCAGTAGTTACGACGTAGCTGAAGAACTGGGAATTGACCACAAAACAGTTTTGGCGCATTTGAAAAAAAACTGGGTACACAAAAAAGCTCGACATTTGGGTACCTCACGAGCTCACTGAAAGAAACCTAATGAACCGTGTACTCATTTGTGATTCTTTATTACGACGTAATGAAACCGAGCCATTTTTGAAGAAGCTGATAACTGGTGATGAAATGTGGATCACGTACGACAAGAACGTGCGAAAAAGGTCAGGGTCAAAGGCCGGTCAGGCTTCACAGACTGTGGCGAAACCCGGGTTAACTCGCAACAAGGTGATGCTGTGTGTGTGGTGGGATTGGAAGGGCATTATTCATTATGAGCTGTTACCACCAGGCAGGACCATCGATTCTGAACTCTACTGCGAACAACTGATGAGATTAAAGCAAGAAGTTGAGAGAAAGCGGCCGAAATTAATCAACAGAAGGGGTGTGGTTTTTCATCATGATAACGACC
This sequence comes from Parapoynx stratiotata, assembly GCA_910589355.1. Taxonomy (NCBI): domain Eukaryota; kingdom Metazoa; phylum Arthropoda; class Insecta; order Lepidoptera; family Crambidae; genus Parapoynx; species Parapoynx stratiotata. The sequence goes on from OU342479.1 coordinate 5,468,388, forward strand.
TCACACATCGATCTCACACATCTTTAGCCACTCAGAAAAAATTAAGAGAGTTTGGCTGGGAGGTGTTAATGCATCCGCCGTATAGTCCTGACCTTGCACCTTCAGATTTCCACCTGTTTCGCTCTCTTCAGAATTCTTTAGGCAGTGTCAGGTTAACATCACGAGAGGACTGCCAAAACCACTTGTCGCGGTATTTTGACCAGAAGTCCCAAAATTTCTATAGCAATGGGATCATGTCCCTACCTACAAGATGGCAAAAAGTTATCGAACAAAATGGTACCTACATACTTTAGTTAAATGTAAATAAACTATATTAAAAAATGTTTTGAATTTTCTTAAAAAATGCGAAGAAATTTTTTCCCCAATCTATTACGTTTCTAGATATTTTGTAAGCTGCTGACAGACAACCTTTTCTGCAATTTTCGACACAACTGGAAGAATGCTAACAGGTCTCAAGTCACTCAAGCCAGCAGGGGAACAATTTTTTGGAATAGGTTGAACTAACGCTTCTTTCCAAGCATTTGGAAAAACACCAGTTACAATCGACCTATTCACGATTGCAGTTAACAATTTAAGAGTGCGAGGCAACGTACAAAGAATCGCGGCTGATGCCATCACAACCTTGGGCATTCGATTTTAATTTTTTTATAATGGTGAGTATAGAATGTTCATTAACTGTATTAATTTGGAAGGATGCAGAGCTAAAACAATGATATTCGAGGTAAGTTAGAAATGACAACGAAATATTATTGTGTCCGGGAACATTAACAAAATGAAGATTAACCACATCAGGGTTATTTATTTCCACGGGTATACACATATTTTTGCTATTAAAATCAGCCACGTTCTGTCTAAAAAATGTCCAGAGTGCCCTCGGACTACTTTCCTTGCTCCTAATACTATGCTCAAAGTATGCTGACTTCTCAGCATACATTGCTTTATTTACTAATGATTAAGATCTTTGTAATATTGCTTATCTGAATCTAAGCCCGATAGACTACTTTTCCTATGCGCCGCATCTCTTAACTTCATCATCTCTCGGATCGTAGGAGTCAGCCAAGGATGGCTCTGACGCCGCACATAGGACCTGGTGACCGGTGCATGAACATCGTACACATGAAGAATGTATGAGTTAAAAGCCTGCACACTATCATTAACATCATCACACAAGAGACGCTCCCAGGCAACAGCATTTACTAAATCATCAAACTCAGCAAGGTTTATATCTTTTATTGACCTATAGGATATCCACCTGGGTGATTGTTTAGGCTTCTTCATTCTTAAGTTGCACGTGACAAGTGCATGGCTACTTAAATCAACTATGTGATCGACAGACACATTAAATACATTGGAGGTACTGCAAATGATATCAATCAAGCTATGTGAGTGAGCTGTAAAATGTGTAGGAACTGTGACATATTGAACTAAATTCACACTATGGAGAAAGGTATTTAATTTAGTAACTTTGCTATTGCTTTGAGCCAGCAAATCAATATTAAAATCTCCCAAAAGGATAATGTGATCAAACATAGATAAATAACTAATCGATGAACCAAGTGCATCAATGAATATGTCAACACACAGCCAGGGTGGGCGGTATGCAGTACCTATCGCAAGTTTCATCCCATTTAATTTAACCCTAAGCCACATCTGTTCCACCACAGAATCAGACAGGTGTTTAATATGCTGTACTTATATACCGTTACGTATATAGAAACCAACGCCTCCACCCCGCGAGCGAACGGAGGCTGGACGAGGGACATGACGAAGCCTGTAGCCAGTAGGCATAGGTGCTCTTCTTTCTTCACCCTCTCTAAGCCAGGTCTCATTGATAGCAAGAATATCAATTGACCGTCCCTCCACTGCAACCAAAAACTCATCATGCCTTGTACCTAGGGAACCAGGATTTAAGAGACCCAAGGTAAGATATTTATTTTTTAAAAATACTAAAACGACGTAACGGGAGATGAGCATGAACTTGAAAGAAGATATAATAGTTTTAAAAATAAAAATATGTCTTGCATTGACATAAACATAACAAAAGGCGGCTTTTCTATAAGAAATTTTATAAAAACAGCGAATATAGTTATAAGCATAATTATATAAAAATGTATATAAATACAATATATTAAGTTTATTAACTTCAAATATGGAAGTCTTCACACACATAATAATAGCAATTCCATAAAGTATATTATAAAGAAACATATACCAATATATATAACCATTTAAAAAATATGACTTTATAAATGACTTGTGAACTATATGTTTAGTGCAAACCTCAAGCTCGTGCCAGACATGTATACAAGTTTGCGGCAGAACAAATATATTAGACAAATTCATAACAGAGTTACAATTATATAACAATAAGCTAGATAAAAAACATTGCATAAGATGTTTTATATAAAATCTAAAAATAAAGAAAAATAAAATAAACTGAAGTAACATACATAACTCAAACTCAAACTCAAAGTCATTTAATCAAATTGGTATCATCAAATACACTTTTGACAAGTCAAAACAAACAAAATAAATTATAAGTATCCTTAAATTGATAATACCACTACTTTTTTTTCGGCCTGTTCACTACCGGGAGGCCTTGTCTAGAGAAGATACAGGCAAGAAACTCTGCAAGGGTTCCGTCCTCCCTTTACATCAATATATTCTACAACCTAATAAAATTTACGTGTATTATATAATACTCTTAGTCACAAATGTCAAAATTGATTTGGAAGGTAAATGCTCCAAAAGCGACGTATCAATATATACAAGTGATTGTAATAGTTATACTGAAGTAATTAATTAATTGTCATGTCTATTCGGAACACTCTCCTGGCCAAAACAAAAAAAAAAAAAAATTATATATAATATGAATGGATACAATAATAATACCTATGTTTCACAAAAAAGTTTTGTGTTAATATAATATAAAAAAAAAAGGAATTTATGATAGCTAAACAAAATGTATAATAAAAAAGGAAACATTTCAATATACAATCATGAAAGTGACCAAATGTAAGATTGCAGTGTGGAGCAATCTATATGTCCCATGCTTGACTATCATTTAAATATTCATTGATTTTGTAATAGGCTTTTTTCATGAGGTTTTTTTTTACAAATTCTTTAAACTTTGTATCGGTCATTTGGGTAACATTGATTGGTAGCATATTATAAAATCTAACAGAATTCATTAAGAAAGATTTATTCGTCTTACTTCTCTTGTAACTTGGAAGACGAAGTTTATATTTATTTCTTGTATTGAGACAATGACCTTCACTAATCTGAACGTAACTGTGAATATGTTGGCGAACAAACATAATATTTACAAATATGTATAAACATAGCAAAGTAAGAATATTAATCTGTTTAAACAATTCTCTTAGGGATTCCCTTGTCTTCATTTTATATATATTTCGAATAGCCCTCTTTTGTAGAATAAATATAGATTCCAAATCAGCAGCAGATCCCCACAAAATGACCGCATAAGACATAAGACTATGAAAGTAGGCAAAATAGACTAAGCGAGCTGTTGGTATGTCTGTCAATTGTCTTATCTTTTTTATTGCGTAAGCAGCCGAGCTAAGCTTTCCCGATAAACTCTTGATATGGGATCCCCACTGAAGTCTGGAATCAATATGTATCCCAAGAAATACAGAATCTTTTACAAGCTCTAAGCTGTTTCCGCCTATGTTTACTTCCAAATCATAACAGCGCGTATTTGGGGGAGAAAATTTTATACATTTAGTTTTCTTTGAATTTAACATAAGATTATTAGCCGAAAACCATTCGCAAACCTTATTCAACGTATTATTTATAACTAGCTCTCCTGTCTTTGCATTATTTCTATTAACCCTAAATAAGAGAGACGTGTCATCCGCGAATAAAACTATGTCAGCCATTTCTGTAACCATGAAAGGAAGGTCATTAATATAGACGAGAAATAGAAATGGTCCTAAAATTGAGCCTTGGGGAACACCCGTTTTTACTATTGATCCCTCAGAGACGGCACCATTAAATCCTACTTTCTGTATACGCTGTGATAAATACGAATAAATAAGATTTAGAGATTTTCCGCGTATACCATAATGATTTAATTTGGAAATTAGTGTTTTGTGCTCCACACAATCGAACGCCTTTGATAGGTCACAAAATACACCTACTGTGTCGTGTGAGTCCTCCCAACTTTCCAATATATACTTCATTAGTTTCGCGCCTGCGTCTGTGGTTGACTTTCCTTTTGTAAAACCAAACTGTTGGTCATGTAATAAGTCATTAGTTCTAAAATGAGCTGCTAATTGTGTATATAAAATGCTCTCAAAAATTTTACTTAATGCAGGAAGTACCGAGACGGGTCGATAATCGGTAGGGTTATGGTGATTGCCCGACTTGAATATAGGCGTTATTTTACTATGTTTCATTAAATTTGGAAAAACACCTGATTCTATACAGTTATTAAAAATCAGTGCCAACATAGGGGCGATAGGTTCAATTATATGTTCTATTACTTTAACAGACACTCCCCATATGTCTTCGGTTTTCTTCTTATTTAAGGTTTTGAATGTTTTCATTATATCCGTATGTGATATGGCTCTAAATTCAAAGACCGGAATATCTTTCATTAAATATTGCTTCAGAAAAATTTCAGCTCGCTCCGTAGAAGAATGAAGATGTCGCGTTGTTTCTATTGGAATATTTTCAAAAAATGTTTCAAAAGTGCTAGCAATGGCTTTCTTATCTGATATAATATTATTTCCTATTTTCAAATACTGTGTAACTTCTCTTTTGGGTTTCTTTCCTGTTTCAGTATTAATTACATTCCATGTAGTTTTAATTTTATCTTTAGCATCCCGTATTTTGTTACTCAAATATAGAGATTTTGCTTGAATGCATACTTTCTTAAATAGCTTGGAGTATTTTTTCACGTAGTCTTGAAACTCAGAACTAGTGTTGTATGATTTTTGACTGTATAATTCATAGAGCGTATTCCTACTTTTCCTAATACCTTTAGTTGCCCAATGACTAAATACCATTTTCTTCTGAACTACAATTTTACGTTCCGTATAAATATTGTTATACTCACTACTAATAACATTAAATAATCTATCGTATAGTTCATTGGGGTCATCGTTGACCTCAGTTGTAAGTTCAGGCAACTTCTCAATAACACTTTGCCTAAATCGCGTTGACCTTTCGGTAGTCATGGGTCTGAATGTTATTATTTTCTCAACAAGTTTTTTTTGTTTGCATATTACTTCAACTTTTTGACCCATATGATCCGAAGGCAAATCTGTGATCAGGCTTTTAGTGCCAATGTTTGTATCACAGCTAACAATGACATTGTCAATACATGTAGAAGACAAAGTTGTCACTCTAGTGGGTTCTTTGAATAGAAAGTCCAAATTATAACTTTTCAACAGTGTAACAAAGTTATCTCTCTCTAAAGTTGTAGACAATAAATCAATGTTAAAATCGCCACAAATCACAATAGGTTTCTTAACATTAAAAATCTTGTCTAACAATTCTTCTAAAATTATTAAAAATCCTTTAAAGTTTGAAGTTGCAGGTGGCCTATATATGCAAACAATTAAAAATTCCTTTAATTCCACACTAGCAATCTCACAAACGCGATCAACAGAAAGACGGATAATATCATTGCGTTCCTTGTATTTTATTCCATTCTTCATAAAAATAATACAACCGCCCCCAACAGCAGACACTCTGCTGAATACACTGGCCACCTCATAACTCTCTATATTAAAAGACATGGTGTCTGGCTTTAGCCACGTTTCAGTTAGACAAAGTATATCTACATTAGTTTTGTCTAGATATAGTTCAATATCAATTATTTTGCAAGAGAAGCGGTTAATGTTTTGATGTAATAAAACTATGCAGTTGTCATTATTCGTCTCTTTTGTCATACTTACATTACTAAAAAAGAATTTGCCCCGGAGCCAGTAGTAAAACTATTGGATACCGTGTTGTTATGATTTATTCTATTTCCTAATAATGTAGCTATATTTTGCCTACATTTCTTGGATAAATACATTTTGTTTTTTGTCAAATAAAATTTATTTACAAAATTATTAGTGTCAAAGAAATGAAATAAATAGCTATGACGACTTATTAAATGATGCAATACTTTATTTAAGGTATAAATCTTGTCATTATTTGTTTTATCTAGGGACTGTGAATAGGGGAATGCACACCAAGTAATTTGCTTACACTTGACATGTTTTGTGAGTTTAGTGAAACTGTCCCTTATATTTTTAGTGTGTACATGTAAACTGCTTCCTACAAAAATTATAATGTCAGAAAAGCTATCAATGTCCGAAGTACAAATATAATCTATTATTTGTTTCAGAGAGGCACCTGGCATACAGTGGTTGGTTACAGATCTTGATGTATGATTGTTGATCAGTGACCCCAAACCAACACCTACCTGATCAGAGAATATATATGTTTGTGATATTTGTTTTATTCCCTTGCAATGTTGGTCAATTTTAGGTTGTTGTGTGGCTATGGTAGGGTCACAGTTTGCTACCTCCAAAGTATACTGTGGATCTGAGTGTTGTATGGATATGGAAGGGACACAGTTTACTACCTCTAATGTATGTTGTGAATCTGTGGTTTCAACATTTACCTTCTGCGAGTTACATAACTGGTTTAATGGCAGTAATTGAGTGTTATTATTACATGAACAATCAACTTTTGTACCCAAGGACTCAAATCTCTCAGCATTGAAGTTGCAAAAGTCTTCCATGTCCTTGGAAGCAAGCAACTGATTCTGTAGTTGTTTCTGTGATATGCTATGAATTTCATTTAACATACATTTTAAGGAGCTCTCTAAATTACTTATTTTGGTTTCCAAATTGGTTGTGAACTGATTATAATCACTATGTTTTGAACTATTTTCTAATTCTTTAATTTTTTTAATTAAATCTATTCGCTCTTTTCTCAATGACATATGGTTTTTTAGTTCTTTGTGCATGTTTATGGAGTTTTTATTTCTATTAATAAATTTATTTACACGAATGTATTTTTTTAATTTTCTTATACTGGTCATACGCATACTACTTTCAACACAGTTAGATTTGTTCATGGTTAAGGATTGTTCTACATTAAAATTACCACTATGAACAGACAACTCACTGAACAAGCTTTGAGAAGGAATATTCACATTTAACTCCTTGTTTTTTTCCTCGAGATGCTTCATGTTATTGTACGCCTCACTTAGGCTTATCTCGAGGTCAGTGATTCTACTCAAGGCCCGTTCATGAGTATTGCTGCATTCTTGGAAAGAGTCAATAGTGTCCTGCAACATATTGCACTGTGCTGTTACATCCACATAGTTATTGTGAAGGTCAGCCAATTCACTCTTCAGAAGTTTGTTGCTATTCACCAGTTTCACAAACTCCTCCTCACTTTCTTCACGTTCCTGCATCAATTTGTTGCAGAGATCACGAGATTCCTGCAAATCCTGTAGTGCCTGCTTCAACTTCATATCAGTTTCCTTTGCAGCTGTTTTGCGGGACATCATTGTGAATGTTATTTTACAAGGACCTGGAATATTAAGATACAGAATCAGACACTTTTAATAATGTTCTGGTTTTTATGGTTTATTTACTTTTACACAGATATATTATATATTTTTATGTGAGAAGAATATTTGAAATGATTGTGTAGTAACAATGTAGGTGCCTGTCTGGGGCTAATTAGTCACCGTCAACTTTACTTCCGCAATATGTCAAATAAAGAGAGGTAACAGAAACCCTTGTGTTTGTAGATTGACGTATCTCACTTCTAAGTGAGTTTTGTAATGAGTTAGACTTTGCTTGTGTAATAAAATAATAATAAACATCAATAAATAGGAGGAAAATATTGAACTTGAAAAATATATTTGTTTTTGACAGGTAGGTAAACAAACATATGTTTCCTCAAAATTTTAGTTCAATACTCTCAATACACCATATAAATAGCCTAATGTTTGATGAAATAAAAAGAAACTTATACTCCCCCGGTATATGTAGAAGCTGAAGAACATTTATTAAGTTTGAATTGTAAAACAAATTGCCGGTCGACCGTTACGATGTTTTACAATTGAAGTATCTCGAATAGTTCACAATTCACCGAGTCACAAATGTTTATCCTGGTTAATTATCACTTTTCACATTTGATGAACCACACAAAACTTATTTTTAATTGCTTAAAATAATTAAAATAACAAATTAAAATAACATATAAAGTACCTACAGCATACAAATGGACTTATCTACTGCTTACCATCAGGTGGTGTTGAGTCATTTGCTGGGCTGATAAAAAAAATACATATATTTACTTACATTTATCATACTACAATCTGCGCCCTCCAGGAGTCGAATCAAAAACTCCAGGGAACACGGAACCTTAAAACTGACAAATATAAACCACCCAGCTGTAGAGGCAACATGTTCTGAACCTCTGACTTCATATTAAATACACACATTATAAAACCTATTGTCTCGACGGTGTCACTCCTTGGAAAATGGTTTGGTTTTTTATTTTGGTGTTTTCAGTCTACACAGTGTACAGTTCAGCAGAAAACGTAGAGCATGAACTCCCGAAGCCCCCGCTGATCAAGCCACCCCGCAAATTACCGGAGCTTGTACCTTTCGGCCATATTTTTAAACATGGCCTCGACGATCCAGGTGCAGATTTCAAAGTGCCATACGATATGCTAGAGCTAAGCTTGCGATATCCAGTATCAGACCAAGAAAAAGCAAAATTGCTCAAAGAGGCCCCTAAAAATCGTATTCTTCACTTCGACTTTAAAGAAGATAGAAGCAAACAATTTTTGAGCCCAAGAGATGCTTATTTGCACGATCTCACGATTTTAAAAGAAAAGGAGCCAACGAGACCGCCATACGAGCCACAATGGTTTAACTTTGAAAAGATACAGCGATTTAACGTGGAAATGTTTCGACCTCCGATTGTAGCAAGCACATCACCCAGTCCAGAGCTGACAGCCGCTGACACTAAACGTTACTTCTCGAGGACCTCCTTTGACTTTGTGCCACACTTCAACGAAGCAAAACTGAACTGGACCTCTTGTAAGGAATTCGGCAAAGAAGTGACACCTAAAAATGCATTCCATCCAAGAGATATTGTAGATATGAATTGGGAGCCTTTTTATGTTTGGGCCCTGAGACAAAATATTGCTTTTACTATTCATAGATTTTCGTATCCATCAAAAAAGGTAAATAAAAATTAATAGGTATCTAACTAAAAACGTCTTCCGAACTTACACGGTGAACGAATGCTCGTATTCATCCCGAGCCGAGGGGCCGAGCCTGTTGCCATGCAGCGGCACAATATGAGGCAAGTGATATTCACAATAAACTATACTTAAGTTTTATTCAAACTCAGTGTGTGTTCAAAACCATAATAGGGATCCATTTATTCCGCTCTCTGTTTGTTTGTACATTTTTCTTACAGAAAATTATTTTTTTACAGATTGTCAGACAATATATTCAAGAATATGGTCGGTACTTGGGAAAGTCCTTGGATTGGGAGCAACCTAAGTTGCTATTAAAAGAACAAATCGAGATGCTTCTGCTTGCAGCTGATAGAACTGGACTATTTTACGGAATACCGAAACAGCGTTTGCCTCTTTCGATTAGAAGTAAGTAAAAGTTTAAAGTTATACACTACATACATACATAAATCACGCCTATATCCCCAAAGGGGTAGACAGAGGTGAACTAGCACCCACGTTTCGCCAATTATGTTAGCTCCTATGTAATAGGTGGCAAGCCTATTGCCATTTATCGGGCACAAAAGTCGCAGTACATTGCTATTGCTGGGTGGTATAAGAGGAACGCTGCTGTCCATTCCTCATCATTGATTTATCCTTAGTCGCCTTGTACGACACCCACGGGAGAGATTTGGGATGGTGAAAATTGTATTCTACTCTGCCGTCACCACACGGCATAACACATCTACGACGGTTAATTTAAAACAATTAAATCGTTTGTCTCGGTTGTATAATATTTGAGGCTGGAATTTCTAGGGTTATGAGAAATATACACTTTTTAAAACTTATAACATTTTCAGACACAAACATAACCTTACCAGTGGTTACCCTACGATTAAGGATCGAAGATCCTTATTTATCCTTAATGTACTGTGACGACTACTACGCGGTCATAATGGCAGGACCTGGAAACTGTCCCGAGACTAAAGAAGAGAAGGTAAAAGAGGCCGCAATACTTAAATTCAGAGGAGAAGGATACCCAATAGAGAGAAATGTTGAGTTAGAAAAATTGCTGGAAGCAAGAATTGTTGGAGCAGAAGAAATCACAAATGAAGAAGAAGCTCCAAAGCTAGATACACCAGAAGGAGGACTTTTACCACCTTTTTAGTTGTGCACCAAAGGCGATGACCATTCAAGTACCTTGTCGAATTAAATGTCAAAGCAAGTTACACGGTGTTTCTAGGAAAATGTTGGACATGGAAAATGTGATACAGTACTGAAGTGGTGAACTTATTCTGATGCTGCTGTACCTAATTTGATACAAGTGCATGGTCATTACATACGAGGCGATGTTATCATTGTTACATTAGTATTTTTCATTCTAACTTGCAATCATCATCATCAGTCTGGGATTGTCCACTCTCTATTTTTGATCGGTTTCTTCCGACTCACTCCAGCCAACCTACGAATATTAAAATAGTCATTTTGTCTTAAATTTGTGTTTGGTGTAAATTTTATATTATTTACTAATCTGAGTTTTCTAAAGCATTAATAAAATTGATTACTTATTTGCTAATAAATAAGTTTAATAGCCTGAAATGAGTAAGAAAATTGCTTTATAGCGAGACTTCTTTTGACTACCACCATTTTTATATTTATATATTTTGCACACGTCCATACTTTCATTCTTTTTTTTTTCATCTGACCAACCCTATTTTTGTATGCCTAAATGTGGTCTCAAGGTACACAGTGCTCCTTGGACTCTGCCTATCCTTTCGGGGATTACAGGCGAGATTGTATGTATGTATGCGTATGTGTTCATACTTTTTCAAATTTTTCCAAAAATATGTTAATGTTTGTGGCAATTGGCATAAGTTTTTCGTTTAGTTCTATGGTGCAGAAGAAAATCAGAAGTAATAAAATTATTCCACTATTATAGTTAATAGAAAAGTACTAGTTTATCTCGCTAATTTGCAGTGATTCTCAATGGTTATCACAATGGTTTTACAAACTGTTCAACTTGCTGCGACGAAAAACAATAGTAATTCCAACTCACTGCGAAATGAATATTCTTAGGATTGCTGAAGTGTTTAAAGAATTTACTCAATACCAACACTATTGACTAAAGGAAGGCTCTGTTGGTAAACAATAAACTGGGCAGGTATAAGAATCGGGGAGTCATTTGACAATCAGCATATTAACAAGACAACAGTATTGTGTTCTTCAAAGTAAAGTGCTGGCCAGAAAATTAAAATTAGAAAATAAAATATTTTCTTATTACGATAAATAAATGCTGGCCCTAAATATTTTTTAAGTAAGAAGTGAATATTTTTGATAAAGTAACTAGTTGACATAAAAAAAGTCAATTCCAGTGGATTGAACTATTAATCTATATCTACATAAAATAAATTTACCCATCTTTTTAAATAAAAAAAATTTAATGTTTCCACACGTCGACAAAGTAATTATAGTCGGTCTTATTATTATATCAGAGTCATTTAATTATGCGAAGGGTGCAATGTACCCGGATAGTTTGGAGAACGGAACAACGTGTGAAGAGTTTAGTCAGTTCGCGAGATTTAACCCGTACTCTGTTCTAAACATTGACTGGTTTGTATTCTACTACTGGGGACCGATTATGGGAAGAACGGAATTTGTCTTTCAATTCCCTACGCCGAAGGTAAGCAAGCTGTGAAATAAGATTACCTTTAGCTCCAGTTCTCTAAGTGCTTTTAAAGACGAGCAGCATCACGCTAACGGCAGAGGCAACTGCAGGCCTCGACGTGAATCGGCGGTCTGTCGACTGCTGCAGTCGTGCTCTAAGGCATAGGCAACTGCAGGCCTCGATATGAATCGGCGGTCTGTCGACTGCTGCAGTCGTGCTCTAAGTGCTCTTAAAAACTAGCGGCATCACGCTAACGGCATAGGCAACTGCAGGCCTCGACATGAATCGGCGGTCTGTCGACTGCAGCAGTAGGCGTGTCTACGGCATGAGATCTGCGACTGCTGCCGAAGTTGGAATGTCAACGGCAGCCGCCGACCTGTGTCGACGGCTGCAGTTACCTCTGGCATTGGCAACATGCCGCTCGTGAGTAAGAGCGCTAACACGACACGTATTAGGGTTTTCAAAATGGGCTTTGATATTTTATTATAGATAGAAAAGCTCGGTGGCGTAGTGGTTAGTATGCTTTGGCTTTCGATCGAATACAAAGCTAACTTCGCCATGGTCAAGCCGTGTATGGGTGACCAAAATATTGTGATCTCGAGCTCCTCTGTGCTTCGGAAGGCACGTTAAGACGTTGGTTGGTTTCTATTTGGTGAGTATACCCGCTTTGGGCCAGCGTGGTGGTGTTACGGCCCACACTCCTCATGTGTTTCTCCATGAAGAAGGTCTGTTTCAAGCAGTGGGACGTACAAAGGCTGAGGACGATTTAATTATATTTTATCGAATTATTATTAGGTACTTACCTATGAAATTGGTGTTTTGTATGGAGATTTTGGGGATGTCTGCATTTTACATACTAACATTTTATCAGTTTTCTTCACAACGACAAATCCAGAGATAATAATATTTGGCATGTATCATTAGACAAGCTTTTGCAATATGTGTGTTAACACGCTTGATAAAAATTATTCATCGTTTTTATGTTAATGCAATTAAAAGGATGTATTCGGGAGGCAGTTAAAAATAATTGTCTTTGTGTCTAATTTTAACACAATTAAACTTACAAAAAATTATCAAATTAAATAATACGAGCTCAAATATATGGTCTATTTTTAGAAGAGGCAATTATTTTATAGAAAATGTTCTGAAACTTAATAGTTACGGACAAATTGCTAAGACAGAATAAAAACAATTTCATAGGTAAGGACCCAATATAAAAAAATGGTTTTAGGAAAAACTACACCTCCACTACATTCTGGACGAGCACGTGTCGATGCCCATCAACTGGACCGCCAAGTTTGTGGTGATGAAGAACACTGTCTCCAACAAGTCCTCGCTGCTGGTGGAAACTGGGGATAGGGGACAGTATTTGAATTACCCGTTTTTGTTTGGTAAGTGGAGTGGAAACATTGTATGTAGGCTGTGCAAGCGCAAAAACAGTATTTTCGAACCTCGTAATAAACATCAACCAGTTATATTAGGTCCTTACCTATGAAATTGGTGTTTTGTATGGAGATTTTGGGGAATTCTGCATTTTCCATACTAATTTTTTTCAGTTTTCTTCACAACGACAAATCCAAAGATAATAATACTTGGCATCTATCATTAGACAAGCTTTAGTAAAATGTGTAATATCACACTTCATAAAAATTATTTATCGTTTTTTAAATGAATGTAAATAAAATGATGTATTCGGGAGGCACTTAAAAAGAGTTGTCTCCGTGTCCAATTTTAACACAATTAAACTTACAACAAATTATCAAAACAAATCAAAAGAGCTCAAAAATATAGTCTATTTTTAGACGAGGTAATTATTTTTTAGGAATACTCTAAATCTTAATAGTTACAGACAAAATACTAAGACAGAATAAAAACACCAATTTCATAGGTAAGGTAACCCAGATTGTGGTTAATGTTACTTTTCTAACACCTCTAGTGAACTGGTAGATTTAAATTTAGACAATAATAACTTTAGGAAACGCTGTCTAACTAGTTATTTGAGAAAGATTGTTTGATTTTTGTTATTTGAGTATTTGTTCATATTATCAAGATAACATTAGACAGTTTCTCTTAACCCTTTCGAGGGCACCGCGAGCACCGGTGTTTGCTAACAATTGATGTTTCTATTGTGTCTCGTTTTGTGTCCCTTGACTAGATAATGTCTCCTACAGCGTCTGTTTCGATGCTTAAATTTATAAAAAATAAAAGTCAATTAAATAATTCCTAAAGCAAATAGTCAAAAACATTTTTCTATTTAGCGATTTAACGATAAGAAATTATTTCTTATAAATAAATATCTTAGGAATATCCAAAAATTCTAAAGATTTTATCACCAATAACACTTCATATCTATTTTTATAATAATAATATCTTTTTATAATAGAATAGAGCCTTCTTTTTTGAGGTTCTGTTTTTGGTTAGACCTCTAGTAATACATTGTTGTAACTTTATTCAATTCCATGCAGTACTTTATTAGTGAGCATACATACATACATACCTCCATATTATCACGACTATAACCCTTAAGAGACAGTCCCCGTCTATATCACTGTAACGTAAATCAAGATTTGAGGAATATATTAGAATACTTTTCATTTTGAATTTCATTAGATCTATAAAAAGTCCTGTTTTTAAACTAACATTCATTCCAAATTCAAATATTACTTTGTTTTTACGGTATTTTTAATGAAACCGAAGTTTAAAATGAATTTTCATAAAATTTATTTCGTTTATTTTTCGTTTTCGTTTTTTTGTTTTGTTTTTTTCGTTTCGTTCGTTTACTTTATTGTCGAAAAAGAGTACATTATTTCAATCTACATCTTTTTTTTAAACTCTGTATTGCACCAAGAAACACAAATACAGGTAATTAACAATAGTATGCAAAGGAGGACATTACAGGTATTTTAGATATAACATTAGGTAAATTTTTAACTATTTAATGCTATTTGGTCCAATGCAAATTTCTTACATTTCAGTTAACAAAAAGAAAGGCCAAAGAATTAAGCCGAAAGAAGTCCGTATCAAGCAAACTGGTGACAATAGATACATTGGTTTTATGAATTGTGAGGTAAATTTCAATTTATTTTGGGTCCTTACCTATGAAATTGGTGTTTTTATTCTGTCTTAGCAATTTGTCCGTAACTATTAAGTTTCAGAACATTCTTATAAAATAATTGCCTCTTCTAAAAATAGACCATATATTTGAGCTCGTATTATTTAATTTGATAATTTTTTGTAAGTTTAATTGTGTTAAAATTAGACACAAAGACAATTATTTTTAACTGCCTCCCGAATACATCATTTGATTTGCATTAACATAAAAACGATGAATAATTTTTATCAAGCTTGTTCACACATATTGCTAAAGCTTGCCTAATAATACATGCCAAATATTATTATCTCTGGATTTGTCGTTGTGAAGAAAACTGATAAAATGTTAGTATGTAAAATGCAGACATCCCCAAAATCTCCATACAAAACACCAATTTCATAGGTAAGGACCTAATATACTATGTAATCCAAAATACATACAAACATAAGGTCACGCCTTTTTCGCATAGGGAAAGGCAGAGATTACTTCTTTCCACTTTCTACGATTCTTAAATATTTCTTTTGCTTCTTAAACTTTCATCACATTTCTCATACATGCTCGGCGATTATGGGTACTTTTGATATGAACGTCTTTGATTTGGTCCAGGAACGTTCGCCTTCCGATTTCTCACACACACCCAATGCTTATATCTGTTTAGTTAAACAAAATGCACTAAACAGCAAAGAAAACGGGTCGGTAAGAAAATCTTCGGTTAGAAAATCTTCAGTGTCTTTAATTTTAAAATCTGGGTCCAGTACTTTTGAATATATTGAAGATTTTCGAAGTGACGCCTTCTTTGCTGTTCAGCGTATATAACGTTGAGTACAAGTTGAGTACAACAAGTTGAGTACAACGTTGAGTACAAATAGAGACCCAAAACTTGCTTTGTAATTAACAAAGAGAATTAGATGAACTTGATTGTCCTACTAATATAAATATTATAAAGTTTATGAGTTGGAATGTTCAAGATAATCTTGTATACTGTTAGATAGTGTACTGTTAAATGGATATACTGTTTCGATTGCTTTATATTTTGGTAAATAAAATAAGCCCCGACAAATATGACACCCTCGCGAAACGGAGGCTTTAAGAAAGTTTCTTTTTACATTTCCGGTCGCTTCTATCAATTACAACTATATCAAAGCTTTGCGGATGTACTTGCTACAAGCGCTCGCGGCAGTGACCTTAACCAGTATTTTTCTTTCTCATTTTTATTATTCAAATTTATTTTGTAACACGTGTGACTTGTGACTATGTAAAATGTTGACGATTTTAAGTGCTAAGCTTAGCCTATAATTTTTTAATTTTTAATTTTTTTTACTTTTTCATATCAGGACGAAACACTACTCCTAATGTCAAGAAAGTCACACATCCCTCGGAAGAAGTTCATTCAAGAGGCGGCCTCCGTGATCGGTTTCCGAGGCCGCAACCCCAAGTCGTACCTGTACCAAGGGCACTCGTGGATGCCCATCCCTGAAGATGACGAGGAGACGTACTGGCTGAATGAAGAACAGCACGAGAAAGAGCTTAAGAGACTTGATAAGATGCTGGAGAGGGATAAAAACGGGAATTATATTTACATTAGAGAATAACATTAGAATAATTATATTAGAAATAAAAACAATCCAAACTGGGAACATCCTATCATGCTAAGACAGTGCCCAGTTGATGGAGCTACTGTAGGGACCTAATAGAACCTACATGGAGGATGATCACAATGTGATCACAATAGATCTCAACAGGTGTGACGCGTGACGTGTGACAGTGACGCGAAACAGCCTCGAAAAACCACAAATAAATAGAGAATAAGAACAGATTTTTTTAATATCTGTAAATATCTCGTCAGTGCCTGATGGTGAGCAGTAGATGAGTCTATGGCAAAAGTAGCTAGGGGTAACGAAAATGAAGATTTTACCACCACCAGCTTGTCGGCCCATAAATAAGGCCCATTCACGCCTCTTACGTAGGATCCCATTCTGTAGGTCAAATAGAATACGTAAAAAAAACAAGGGAGTTTTTGGCGGCATTCAACTATGGCGGACGTGATTTTATTTCAATGATGATAATATTGTTTTGGAGTGGATATTGTTACGTAAAATCAGTGTAATTTTGTGTAATAAGTGTCTGTGATGATGTGCAATGTGGACTAATGTGGAGGATTATCGAAATAAGCGTCAAGTGGTGTGAAAAGCGATGAGTTTTTTATCGTGGTAATCCACCTCATCCAAGTAGCACCACAGTGTTTGCACACCGATCGTTTGACGTCAAACTCTCCCAAGATGCATTGAAATGCATTACACCAGCATTTCAATGCAAACTACTGAAGAAATAAAGTACTGAAGACTTGGCTGTATGGGCTTTGTTCCCTTTGCCTTCCCTATATACAAAGTTGCACATTGGAGTACTTTTCGAATAAATCATTAAAACATTTTTGACCTATTATTTTCAATCCTATTCACTGGGAATAATAACTAGATTACAATTAGAAAATTGCATCTGGCTTAACAATTTGTGACCCAATTTATATTGAAATTCCGAAGAAACTTCTTCTATTTTTATAATATGAAAGAAAATCTTCTGCCTACCCCTTCGGGCACAACGATGTGATAATAAATACAGAATGATCAATCCAAATGGGTCAGTTCAGTGGGGAGATATCTGAAACTATGAGACATAGCGAAATCTGCTTTTAGGAACCGCGACATCGATTTTAGATAAATTAATAATGGTATTCAAGTTTTTTTTCTAACTTTCATACCTCAGGAAATTGAACCAAGTCGAAAATTTAAAAATACTTTTTTGTTGTTTTCGTTGTTGATGTAAGTCATAAATAACAAAGCACACAATTTAAATGAAATCCTGTCCGAATAATTAAAAAAGAACTTAAAATAATATATGAGTGATTTTTTTAACAACGTAAATTTTCAAAATTGTAGGCTTTTTCCTGGATGCATAGGTTAATTGTCTTGGTTAACGAGTGTAATATTGCGTTTTTTTAATTTTTTTCGAGCTAGCCTCTTTTGGAATCTTTATCGTAATTTGATTGTATTGTATATTGTTTATTTATGTAAAAAAGCCGTAAATTTTCAATCAGCACTGACTGCGATTACTGAAAAAGACCTTATTTAATAAAAGAGCCTATTATTTGCCCTTCACACCGTAATCTTAACTTAATATGAAATATTAAGAAGTGGGTTTGTCCAAGTAATTTGCTTAAATAAGCGTCTATTAGCTGCATACATATTTGATGCTATTGTTTAAGGGCCGCCGTAGGGCAACATCCAGAATTATGGCCATAGTGAAGATTTATCAGCAGTATAAATTAGGTAAAATTAAATTCAGTAATATGAATATCGCTTGCCTTACACTGGGAAATACATGAGTAATATATTTCAATGCATCCCTGGGAGAGTCTGGCGTGTAATGGGCGATTATAGACACTGTTGTGCTACTTTGATGAGGTGGATTACCACGATAAAAATCATCGAAATAAAAATCACGTCCGCCATAGTCAAATATCGTCAAAACTCCAAATTATTGTGTGTGTGCGACTACCCATAGACTAATCAATTCGCATAATTCATCAATGCAAAAAGTTTACATGTCATGTAAATAGGTTCTTATAACGGCCTTATATTGTCTCATTAGTATGTATTATGGCTTACACAAACTAATATGTTTTATCGTATATTATTCCTGATACATTAAAGCGAAACCTTTAAAACTTGTTCATAATAATATCTTTGTATACCGTACAGCGTTTAAAAAGAGGTTATATAGTAAGTTTACTATGACATTAACTATCTAGACTACTTTAATGTTTAGGAAGCGGCGGGCGGCAAAGGCGGCTCGGCTGTAAGCACTGCGCGTACGCGTTAAATGTCTGAGAGGAGAATAAATTATGTAATTTATGGTACATTTTTTGTATGGCAATGTTTGGGATCCCGAACCAGTACTATGAGTTTTCGACATTTAAATGTGAAAAAGTTAAGTAAAACAATTTTACTGAAATCATTTCAACGCATTAATTTACTTATGAGAAGCTAAATCAACGCAATTATATAAAGATATATTTTATATGTTTTCTGCCTTAAAGATTAAATACAATATAAATTGTATTTACTTAATACATGCACCTTTATTTTAAATATTTTTGTTATTTAAGTAGGACCGTTCCCCGGAGGGTAAGTATATAATTTATTTCCTGAAATTCATTTAAATTGTTTATGTTGATGTTATTAGGTACAATCTAATAAAAGTTTATTTTTGTTACTTATTTTTTTTAACTGTCCTTTTAACACAAAAGTCAGTGTTCTTTTGAATCAGAACTCGACATAATGACATAAAATGAAGATAACACCCATAGTAATGGTGGAGCGCTGTAAACACAACAGATTATTTCCCAAAGACTAGTTTAGCTTTGTGTAGTTAATTAATGCTGTCTTTCTTTTTAGTTTATTTCTTAATTTGTAAGTCACACGCGGTAGAGCACTCTTACACCCAGTTGCAGAAACGAACTTTAAAATTTAATGTCGGCATTATCCCTAATGCTCCATTAAATTTATTTATTGAAGTGTCAAAAGAACACCTTAGCGTAGTTTTTACGTTGCACAAAACGACATTAGCACCTTATCAATGCTAAAGAGACATTAGCTAGAACTATTTTGTGTTCCAATTTTAAATTTAATGAACTTTAAAGTTTTAATGTCTCATTACTAAATGTCGTCTTTAAAAAATCTTTGTGCAACTGAGCGTTAGTCTTTGATGGCCATTGCAAAGTCATGTTACACATTACCTATTGTTTATACATGTTTAAAATGTATAAGAAGATATCAATGCAATATTATAGTCCATTCATTTGTTTCTCTATTTGTTTTACTATCTACTTCTCGTTCCTTGCAAATTCCATCTGTAGATTGAATCTATCACTGAAGTTTGTAACACAGATGAGTAAAACATTATATAGATCTAACCATATGACAATCAGGTGACGTCGTCGTTTTCGCCATCTTGGGTTTTTCATACAAAATCATTTATTCTGTATGGAAAAAGCGGTCACTCAAGATGGCGGCACCCTTCAAAAAATGACGTCACAATCCGTCACATGCTTTCGTACTAAACGCGCCTGTTGTTACCTTCGGTTACTCTAAGCTCCTTGGTCTGTAACACAGTTGTAACGAGGCGCTATATCAGAATTAGCGACTCTTTGCTGTTATTGTGCTCTACTCTGGCCATTTTCTCTTCGTTTCTGTGTTTAAATTTACCGCCTGCCTCTCTTTATTTTTCATTGTTTTGTTCTCGAATTTTATTCCTACCAGAGTCAGCGTCTGGAGCGGTTGGCTCAACGTAAATTATTATAAAAAATTTAATATTATATCTATAAAAGTGATGGTAACAAAATTATAAATCTGTATTGAAACTGTTACTATAATAGTGAAAGTATGTTAGTTACAAGTTAAAGTATATTAGTCAAGTTTATAAATTTAAAAAAGGCACTATTGTAGGGCTACTTACAATAGTGCCTTTTTTAAATTTATAAACCTGTTGATAAAATCTTAAAGTTTTATATGCAGTGATTTGTGAAATTTACCTTTTTTATAAATTGTTTCAGCGTGCGTTACTTTTCTAAATAATATTTACAATAAGTGACGTCAAGGAAGACTGTTATTTTATCACCGGGTCCACCACGTCACACAGTCTAGAGTACCATAGAGTTCAGTGATAAAATGTAAAACACGGTACATGAAGTTGTATATGTTACACGGTTGTTAGTCCTTAATGTATTATAAAACAATAAATAAAAGACGTCGACAGCGAAAATAACAAGCCTTTGATATATTTAGCAATGATGTCAGAAGGTTAAGAGTAAGGTGCGGTAATCGATGGTCCCAGGTTGGATTCTTGCGGAACATTCCCATGAAAATTATTAAGTTTAGTCACTTAAGATTGTAAGCATGGTTATTGTATAACATAGTGGTCACAACATACGAATAGGCAGAAGAATTTTAAAAAAAGTGCCTAAGTGATTCATTCTCATTACCCTAATAACGTGCCTTCCGAACCCCAGAGGGATTCGAGATTTGGATGCCTTCCATGGAGTAACCATGGCTAAACTAGCTTTGTTTACCTTACTACCTAAATTACCCTTTTTTATATAATGTATTTGCAATAAAAATTAATAATATAAATAAATAAATATCCTAAGACATTCACATCTATCAACTAGGTCCATTTTAAACAACTAATGATGTTTGTGTTACCGATACTAGCTGACGGATAAATATATTTAATAGATATATAAACATTCAGAAAATATACAATACTTATATAAACATCCAAAGCTGGTGACCATTTCCTGTATTCATCACACAAACATATGTCCCCAGCGGGATCGAACCCAGAACCTCTCGAGGTGGCGACGCCTTGAGACCGGCGTACAGACCCCTCGACCACGGAGGTCGTCAAAAATTGATCGAACAAAACATTTATGTATAACCGAGTTTATTCGACTGTATTAAAAAAATACAATCTCCGGACAAAAACCTTATCTGCTAATTATCAGGCGTAGTGAATAGCCCCCTTATTCTCATATCCGTGTACAGATTCGATTCGCAAAGTCACGTGCTGTCTTGCTTTAATTCCCCACAATAAAAAGAGATGGGAGAGATTGCGTGGCTCGTTTGTTTTCGATACTTGAGAATAAGGGTGCAGGAGTGATCCATCACCACCGTGACGACACTTGATTGATGACGACATAACTAGTGACGTCACACCCGCCGACAGTTATTACTTTTTAAATGATTGCAGACAACCTCGGTCAACCCAAGGGCGTTATTTTTTTTTATTTATAAGAAAATTTGCAGCACAATGAAATTGATCGAATGAATGTGTAAGAGCGCTAAAGGAGATTTTCGGCTAGACTTAATAGTGGCTGGGCCTGTTTGTGGACTTAAATAGCGTTTCTCAAAAAAATTTTAATAGTAAGTATTAGTAAGTTATTAAATAATGATATTGAAGGTTTTACTATATGTGGACATCAATACGCAATTATACCAACCCCTTATTATGATACATAACACAGATGAAAGAAATTTAAATGTTATCCCCGAAAGTAGAGTCTTAAGTGGCAGCACCCACATTTCGTTCGAGATTCTAAGTTCCTATATAAGAACGGGTCAGTCTATTTGGATTGAGTACAAATTACAAATGACAAAATCAAAATCTGGAACAGTAAAACATCAAATCACATAAAAGTAGACGAAAATTCCTAAATCATTACCATTAACACAAAAAAGTAGATAAAATGCTGAACATGATAGAAGAACGACATTTTAGCACCTCATAAAATGTCCAATCACATATTAGAAACCATTATGGGTGTCCGATTCTTATCTGCCGTGTTAACACGAAAAAACGTGACATCTCGAAAACGACCACGCAATTGTCACTTCGAGTGCGGCGCGTTATTCATTAGTCGTTAAGGTCTACGATTATCATAAAATTCTAGTAGAAAATAATCTCGGCTCGGGATATGGGAATAAATATGCCATAGGGATATTTAGTATCGTTACCCGGGTAGGCCCCCGCTGGGTATAAAAGTCCCGCGCGTTGCTGGCGCTACGAATGCCCGTTTTTTATTAGCCAAAAAAATATATACATATATTTTTGACTGTCATCGGGAACTAATTTCAAGAGGTTTTTTGTGGTTTTTCTGTTAATAATTAGTTTGTAAAACGCCGCTTTGTGGCTCACGTTCGATTGTCCCTCGGCCGCCGAGAGCGTTAACATATGATTTGTATAGCTTCGGTTTTTTAAATGAAATGAAAGTTTTGTATTGGTGGGTGTCTGTTTTTTAATAATAAACTATCATTAACAACGCCTGAGGAAAATTTGCATGAATATAAAACATAACATTTCGAGGATTTTGTATAATGACACTAATTAGCATGCACTTCCTATCATAATGAACGAACCGTGGGTAGGAAAGTTAAGAAAAAAAGTGATAGTTTAAAGCACAGGAAACTAACACACACACGTATCACGCCTCTATCCCTGAAGGGGGAGGCAGAGGTGTTAGCACCAACAGGGCAACAGCCATTTTCTTTAAGTTAAAAAAATTAAATAATAAAATAAATTACTTAAATCTTTTCAATCTTAAAGAAAACTTACGGTTTTAATTTGTGGTTTATACGACTAGACGACTGTACTCATATAACTCGCTTAGCATTTTAACTGTAATAAAAGCGTGATATTTAATTTCATATTTTCTGCATTAGTTAGTCATAGTACACCATAATTGCAATAGTCATGGGAAAACTGATTAACAAGTAACACGCGCCGAACACGCCCCGCCGATCTATTTAGCCAATTTCGCACACCCACACACAATCTTATTTATCTATTTTATGCTTATAAAGTCCCTTACGCAAAAAAAATAACACAACCCAAAATACACCTAACATACCAAACATAGAATTACATTTCGAATGCATTGTAATTGTTGTCACAGTTCTCATTCTCTTTTATATGGGTTTCGCTCCCTGTTTGGTCCGCAAAGATCTTACATGCAAGAATAGGTTTTATGCCGTTGTAATAATAGTGATTTTCGTGTGTAATTTATAATGTTGTCATACCTAGCCGTGTCTAAACAGCTCGCGTGGCAATTTCTATGGGAAGTCTTTCTTCGTATTTTAATATGAAATTGGTTAACTGCTCTTTGATTGGTTCAGTGAGAATCGGTTTCTGTTGTAAAATTAGTATGTATGTTAGATATTATTGAAAGTTTTTTTGCTGCTAATCAATATTTTAGAGGAGGAACAGGATTAATTATATTTAGGGTATTTTCATAGGTGGGCTGGCCACGCGCGCGCTCTTACAATTACAAGAGATACCTAACATCGTTTCACAGCCACTCGCACGCCACACGCGCGGGTTTTACGTCAAAATGCATAGAAATCTCACCGGGCGGTTTATCATCACGCCTTTTCCCCGAAGGGGTAGGCAGAGGTATTAGGTTTCGCCCTATATGTAATTTAATACCTACACAAAAAAATGGTATGCCTTGTAACAGAGTTTTCCTTAAAGGTTTCCTTTTTAATTTTGATGGTATGTAGTTACAATCGCCAACAATACTTATACATACAATCACGCCTGTAATCCCCGAAGGAGTAGGCAGAGTCAAATGAGCACTGTGTTCCTTAAGACTACATTTAGCCATACAAAAATTGGGTTTGGTTAGATGAAAAATCGTGAAAGAGTAGTAACAAGTGGCTAGCTCATCGCCTACACAATCACAAACCCAGTACCCAATACGCCCTTAGTCGCCTTTTACGACATGCTAGACAAGAAAAGCAGTTGGTATATTCTTTTTGTGTCTCGGACCAACTCGGATGTTTGTTTGAGTTAAATTATCATTGCACATGCCAAACATTCCGGGATCGCGTGGAATGTTTAGCCTATGCAATGCTAGCGTTCTGGACGCTCCTTGAGAAAATAATTCAGCAATTTTTTTTACTGCAATTGTCGGACTATAGTCAGATTTTTTCTGTAGAATGTTATGGTTAAAAGATTCCCAGTAGGAAGTCTTTTTCTTGTTCTTGTGTACCTACAAGAAAATTTCTTTTTTTTGGTATGTTGAGTGTTACTAACGTGACTCAACATACCAAATAGGAAGTCTTTTTTTAACCAGAAAAAGACTTCCTACTGGAAATCTTCTAATCTTCTTCTATGGTGTAATTTTGTTGTAAGATTGTAGCAAATATTCTAAGCAGAACAGAACCACAAAAGCATAACACGTTCTGCTGACATCTTCATACTCTCTTAGGGCTCCATTCTATTGTTGTTTTCAGAAGATCGTCTGACTTCTAGGAATATTATAATTATACATCAAAAAAATTTAAATGGATAAAAAAAATAGTGATGAGCCAATGTCGACGACCTCCGTGGTCGAGTGGTCTGTGCGCTAGTCTCAAGGCGTCGCCATCTCGAGAGGTTCTGGGTTCGATCCCCGGTGGGGCAAATGTTTGGGTGATGAATTTTCAGGCATTTGTTCTCCAGTCTTGGATGTTTATATATATTAAATATATTTATCCGTCATCTAGTGTCCGTAACACAAGCAGCATTAGTTGCTTAAAATGGGGCTAGTTGATAGGTGTGAATGTCTAAAGATATTTATTTATTATTTATTAATGTCAGCGAACGTAAAAACCACACCATTTATTTAAAGAAATTCTCACTTGCAAACACTTTTGTCGCTTACAGTACGGTATTTAGGGACCACGGTGAGCTATACCCCACGCTCCACGACGCGACCGTCAGAAAAACGACGCATCCGCAATGAATAGCAAAAATTTAAATTTCACGCATCTAAAAATGGTTGAAGGGAGATAGCGGTGGGTTAAGTTACAAGCGGTAGGTGTATAATCCCGCAATGCATGTACTTTTGGCCACCAATATTAATAATTGAATTAATTGAAAAAAAAAATTTACCTCATTTTGTAGAAAAAAGTATTTATTTAAGCTTTTGTGCATTACAGAAAATGTACACATGGCGGACTTAATGACTAAAGTCGCTCTCTAACAGTCAACCATCAGGCAAAGCAGTGATCTGGTGGCGGCTTAATTAACATTAACACATATATAAATATATATGTAATTTTATGTAAGTACTATATTGTTTACTACTCAAAACTAAACAAGGGCCACTAGTTTATTTGGTAGGTGTATAATGCAGCAATGCACGTACTATTAGCAACCAATATTAATAATTGAATTAATTGATAAAAAAATTACCTCATTTAGTCAAAAAAAGTAATTTTATGTAAGTACTATATTGTATGTGTATTTTTTTATTATGTAAGCAACTATGTTATCTAATTTATGACATACAGCCTTCCTTTCTTGGTGATCTATTTCCTGTCCATCCTAAGGTTGTCTTGAAAATATCGCTCTTAGCGATAAGGCCGCCCATTGTACATTTGAGTATTCTTAAGTTGTCTGTTTTGTTTCTATATATTTGTTGTATGTACAATAAAGTACAAATAAAACATGTGTAAAGTACAGATGAATGATTTTTTAAATCAGAATAAACAGTTGGTTATTAGTCTGGTTGGTTTGGTTACTGTTATAGTATAAAAACTTCGTAATTGATAGTTTTACTTAAGCGAAAGTGGTGTATTTGATCTTCCTGTTCGAGATGATCATATAAATGAGTCATTTTGTATTTGAAATACAACCCCTACATCGCTTATCACTTACACCAAAGGCTTAGAAGTTAGTACACTTCACAAGGAGAGGGCGTTCTCTACGTAACTCCATATAACTTAATTGGCTGATCCGATTTGAAAACTTTGACTTTTTGATAAAAACAAGAGCATTACGCGTCGTAAGGTATGGGCAAAACACTTTTTTAACCAACTTAAAAAAAAGAAGTACGATCTCAATTCGACGAAAACTTTTGTGTTTAGTGAAAACTTGTTTTTTTCAATGTTTGTTCCTAAATTACTCGAAGACACCTTGACCGATTTAAGAAATTTTTTGATCCCATTGTCATGAGGTCAGGATCTGATGATGGGATCCTGGAGAAAACGAGGGCATCTTTCAAAGTTTATAGGCACGTTTGGCATGTATGGTACGGCAAGTGGTGAAGATACCTATCCTGGTTTTGTATATACTACTTTTTCAATTTCTTCAATTAATCAACGGAACCTTAATTTTATTTTATTTATGTAATATTTTAGACTACTTGCATTTGTAATGGAAAATGTGGTAAACTGCAGAATACATAACACAGATATTTATTTATTTTTTCTTCTAAAACTGCAATGACGTTGTAGTTTATGACATTTAAAAAAAAAGAAAATGTAAAGGGAGGATAGAAACTTGCTGAGTTTCTTGCCCGTTCTTCTCAGAACAAGGCCTCCTGGTATTTTTGTGAACGGATCGCCTAGTTTATCGCTTTCACGAAAATTTGTAAAATGCTTTTGACGTTCATAAGCATGTGCTACGACGCATCTAAATTGAATAAACGATATTGAATTTTGAATTTTTGAATTTCATATATTTTCTAATGTTATTCTAGCATAGGCGTCTGATAGTCATCAAATTGTTGTGCTGAGCTGATGATGGAATGTATAACTCCTCTTCTCCTATTTCAGGAAAATACCGTGGGCACACTTGGAATCACAAAATATCAGTTAATAAAAACAAATATATTTTTTAGTGATTCCAAATGCGCGAATATAATTTTCACGTATGTCGGCTGGGCAGTGCTTTATAAATTGTTAAATTTATAATTTATAAATAAATTGGAAAAAAATCTATTTTTATCAATTTTATTTTAATTCATTGTAGGTACTAACAGCGAAGTTACTAAAGTATTTACTTTGCAGAAATTATTTTTTACTTTTGAGTGCTCTTTTGCTTAAAATTATATTTGGAGTCAATTTTATTTATGTTAAAAAAGGTTTTTATAGTAATGAGCAAATATTCATGGTTTTCATGACCAATAGCAATTGCCTTGATATAAAATACTAATCTTTATTTACATGCATTACAAAGCAATAAAATAGATAATAATTATTATGATAAATTAATTAACATTAATAAATATGCTACTTAACTTACCACAGTTAAGACGTAGATTTATAGATTTAACTAAAAAAAATTACGGGTTTTCTTTAAAAATCTCACAATTACCAGCGAGTTATTAATAACGTGATTACGATATATCACATTGAATCGGGCACTTAAATCTCGATTTATCATCTGAATATATCGAGACACGCGCAATGCACGTGGCATACGCGCTCATGTGACCAATCCATCAGACATGGAAGTGGGTTGTTCCTTGTATGATTATGTTTCTATTTTTTCTAAAGCTTATTGCGATCCCACGACTAATAACTTTGTTGCTGTAGATTTTTAGGAATAAAAATTATGATTTAAATCTCGATCTAAATCATAATTCTTCTGCGAGTGGTCTGTACGCGGCCTCAAAGCGTCGCCATCTTTAGAGGTTCTGGGTTTCGATCCCCGGTGTGGGAAAATGATTTATGTATTATTTGTTTTATATACTAATTTATGTATATATTATTCTGAATATTTATATACAGTTATCTATTAAATATATTTATTCGTCATCTAGTATACATTGGTGAAAAGCAACATAAGCAGCATAGTGTGAGTGTCTAAAAATATTTATTTATTTAATAATAGCATAGTAATATGTTTTTACTCAGTGGCAGGTTATAGCATTGACATAATGTTATTAATCTTCGTAACCCTTAGATAAAACAGAAGTTTTTCTTATATATCTAGCACGCGAGACGAAATATATTTCGCTTACAGTACTTTACAAATAAAGAATAAACGCGATTAGTGTCAGCGCTTTTCAAATTATGTGCGAAAGTCAACACATTGACTAGTCTATGGGGTGC
This sequence comes from Parapoynx stratiotata, assembly GCA_910589355.1. Lineage (NCBI taxonomy): Eukaryota > Metazoa > Arthropoda > Insecta > Lepidoptera > Crambidae > Parapoynx > Parapoynx stratiotata. Next base: position 5,496,809 of record OU342479.1, read on the forward strand.
GAATCGGCTCGGCAAACACGACGATACTATAATGTGCTAAGCTATTGATCAATGTGACATTTTTTTAACCCCTTGGCGGGCACCACGAGCACCGGTGTTCGCAATCAATAGATAATAATAATATCTTCAAACATTCACACGTATCAACTAACCCCATTTTAAGCAACTAATGCTGCTCATGTTACGGACACTAGATGACGGATCAATATATTTAATAGATAAATACATACAAATATCCCGAATATATATAAATATTTATAAACATCGAAGACTGGAGAACAAATGCCTGAAAATTCATCACCCAAACATTTTCCCCACCGGGGATCGAACCCAGAACCTCTCGAGGTGGCGAAGAGGTGGAGACCGGCATACAGACCACTCGACCACGGAGGTCGTCATGTTTCTATTGTATCTCGTTTGGTGCCCGTTGACTAGTATGATACTTTTTTGTAATTTACTACGCAAATAAGGATATTGGATGGCAATTAAGCTTGACGTGAATTATGTTTCAGTTGTTGGGTCCAGGACTTCATGGTGTGTAACAAAGAATGGATGAAAATCGAAAGGAATATCGAGTCAAGACCTGGCCCGTAGAAAAATGAGTGATTTGTCAGATTTTTGCTCATCCGTTTGAAAGCTAGCTTTTAGTAATTGTGAATTCTCATACATTTTTCTTTTAAAAGGCAACTTGTCTAAGTCCATTTTTTAATTAGTCAAAGTGATTTGACAGTTTAGAATATCATTTATCGTTAGATAATTTGAAATGTGTAAGGCTAAATTATAATTAATGACATTTCACTTCGAATAATTTAAAAATATTTTTTATTTTATTTTATTATTAATTAGCTTTACTAACTTTAGATATTTTAAAATAACTGACGCGAAATGACATATCATACTGTCAAATTACTTTGACTAATTAGAAAATAGACTACAGTTAGTTTTTTTAGGAAAGTTTATTTATGGGTATTTTTTTTAATATGCTTTCTTTCGTTACATTTATCAAGTCATATATAGCATATATATCATATACTAGCTAGCAACTAAATATTTTCTACCTCCAGTAATTTTATTTTAGAGTTTAAAATACATATAACCGCCTGCGCTTCCTGCGCCTGCGGTCCGCCTTTGTACGTCGTACATAAAGATTAAATAAATAAATATAGCACGTAATCAAAACACTATAACAAAAAAAAAGTGTAATAAGTGGAAAACGATAATAATATTAAATTGATTTTAGTAATTGATACAAATATATCATTATAAATGCCAAGTAAAGTCTAGGCAAAAACATTTATAAAACCAACCTAAAAATAATTAAGATATTTCGCGAACACTCCAGGAACGTGTCATCCCATATCATACACTCGACGTTGGGACGAATAATTCAACTTTTTGTTTTGTTGCTTGGGCCTGAAGGCAGAAACGTATCTTACTAAATAATTTTACTAAACCGTTTTCTTTGTTATGGCTTGTAAGGTTATTGTGATTCATGATTCAAGACGACGAAGGTCAAATTAATTTATATTTTGAAACCTGTTTGGCAATTAGGTATCAGTAAACAAAACTAAGACAACTGTTACTCGCAGATTTATCTTCAACTTAAACCGATGGAACTGATCACGATGAAAGGAGATGGCTAAACGACTGCCCTTATCTTGTACCTATAAATACATCTACCTCGTAAGTTCTACATAAACAGGATGGAAAATTATTGAAGTCCCTTTATAGGGACAAAATTTACAAAAAATTAATGGGAGAATTTTACAGAGGAGTTTTTGGCGGCATCCAACTATGGCGGACGTGATTTTTATTTAAGTGATTGTAATATTGTTTCGGAGTTGATCTTGTTGCGTAAAATCAGTGTAGTTTTGTGTAGTAAGTGTCAATAATGATGAGCAATATGGAGAATCATTGAAATAATCGTCAAGTGGTGTGAAAAACGGTGGAATTTTTATCGTGGTAATCCACCTCATCGAAGTAACACCAAGTGTCTACCATCGATCGTTTGACGCCAAACTCTCCCAAGATGCATTGAAATGCATAACACTAGCATTTCAATGCAAAATACTGAAGAAAAGTATTCTATTGTTAACGTGTTGCTCATAAGGTACTGCAACCAGAGCCGTAAAACTGAATAATTAAATAAAAATAATAAGATAATTTTACAACAACAAAAAAAAAACAAAAGAGGAGATTTGGCGGCATTCGACTATGGCGGACGTGATTTTTATTTCGATGATTGTAATATTGTACGGAGTGGATATTGTTACGTAAAATCAGTGTAGTTTTGTGTAATAAGTGTCTGTGATGATGTGCAATATGGAGGATTATCGAAATAAACGTCAAGTGGTGTGAAAAGTGATGAGTTTTTTATCGTGGTAATCCACCTCATCCAAGTAGCACCACAGTGTCTGCCATCGATCGTTTGACGCCAAACTCTCCCAAGATGCATTGAAATGCATTACACTAGCATTTCAATGCAAACTATTGAAGATATATATATTGCAGACATGGCTGTATGGGCTTTGTTCCCTTTGCCTTCCCTACGGGAGAATTTTACAAAAAAAAAAAAAAAACAAAAGAGTTTTTGGCGGCATTTGACTAATGGCGGACGTGATTTTTATTTCGATAGTTGCAATATTGTTTCGTAGTGGATATTGTTACGTAAAATCAGTGTAGTTTTGTGTAATAAGTGTCTGTGATGATGTGCAATGTGGAGGATTATCGAAATAAGCGTCAAGTAGTGTGAAAAGCGATAAGTTTTTTATCGTGGTAATCCACCTCATCCAAGTAGCACCACAGTGTCTGCCATCAATCGTTTGACGTCAAACTCTCCCAAGATGCTTTGAAATGCATTATACTAGCATTTCAATGCAAACTACTGAAGAAATATACAACTGGTCATACTCAGTTTAATCATCTCCTTTTGTCACGACTTAGTCTTCCGATATGGAAAGACTTTCTAAAATTTTGGGGTTGCTTAAAATTGAGCGGTTTCCACTACGTCCGATCTGAATCCGATCCGAGCCCGTGAAAATGATCCGTTGTAACCGTAGAACTATTTCTATGGTAATTTACGCACTAGATCCGATCTTCGTCATCCGATTTCTTTCCGTCATTATAGAATCTCCATAGTAGGTATTATTTGTCCAAGGGCTATTGAACCTATTTAAATACATATGTTTGTATTATTCTAAACGCTTTTTCCATTGGAAGAAGCTATGGTTAACCTATAAGATTTTTTTTGTTGAAAACTACATTCTTCTATCGAAAAACAAATTTTTAAAGTTTAGGTAAAAATATTTGTATCTTAATTTAAAGTAAGAAAGGATATTTTTTACTCATAAAAGTGCAATTAATGGGCATTACATTAAAATCCAAACATACAATAAGTGTCAGCCCAAAATAATTTTATAATCACTTAGTCAATGCTTCGTAAAATCTTAGAAAATAGCGAAAAACGATTCTAACTCGAAAACTACAAGAAAACATAGAATGTAAAATTAATGTAAAAAAATTATTCGCGAATAATCACGTGTTCCAAAAGATTGGCTCCTGAATTGCTTGGATTTGTATCAAATATCGGAGTAGTGCGAAAGCAATATCGAATTCAGTCCGAGTTTTCTACATACATACATACACTGTCATATAATCGCTATGTAATAGAATATTACCAAACCGTCTTCCTTAGATGCTATAAAACGCGACTAATGGACTTAGAACTGCACAACCATCCAATAGCGTAAAGCGGCGACGGGCTCATCACCTGTCACGCTGAGTGCAGTCTCTGCTTGGTGAAGCCATGACTGCTTTGCGGAAGCATTGGACTGCTTTTGCGGTGCTTTTGCCTAGACTCTGCCTTTTTAAAGGATAATTGTCGTGATTATATGTGTGTATGTAATTATAAGAACATATTAATGTTTATCCGAAACATAAAGTTAAGATTCTCTTTAGTTAATTCTTTTAGTGTCGCAATGCTACAATAGTTACACAATATCGCAGCACGGTTAGTTCCAAAGACTATTTAGTTAATTAGAAGGTTGGTCGTTTCGTTTAATTTGCTTGATCAAGGCTATTTTTATAACCATTTATAAGCAAATGTCCTTAAAATGTAAAATAGAAAACAAACCCTAACATATTGAAATAAGAATGGTCCTCTCAATGCTGATAATTATACTATCGACCTTGGACTGAATATTAATAATTATGTATATTTGTCCCACATGTAGTAAACATGCGTTGAATATGTATTTAGTTTTTATGTACTTTGAAATTAACGATTCACGGAAACTGTGTTTATATATGTGTAAAAGTACGAGTATGCTGAGAGATAGCTTAAAAATGAAAAAAAAACGTTTATGGTTATAAAAGTTATAACACCGGGACTACACGCGACGTACATAATGTAGACCGGCTAATGTCAGCTCATGACCACGGTTGTTGTACCCCAGCTGAAACGTCGAGCAGTAAGTAGTATCTATATATTGGATCCTTACCTATGAAATTGGTGTTTTTTTTCTCTCTTAGTATTTTGTCTGTAACTAATAAGATTCAGAGTATTCCTAAAAAATAATTACCTCGTCTAAAAATAGACTATATTTTAGAGCTCTTTTGATTTGTTTTGATAATTTGTTGTAAGTTTAATTGTGTTAAAATTGGACACGGAGACAACTCTTTTTAAGTGCCTACCGAATACATCATTTTATTTGCATTCACTTAAAAACGATAAATAATTTTTATGAAGTGTGATATTACACATATTACTAAAGCTTGTCTAATAATAGATGCCAAATATTATTATCTTTGGATTTGTCGTTGTGAAGAAAACTGAAAAAATTTTAGTATGGAAAATGCAGAATTCCCCAAACTCTCCATACAAAACACCAATTTCATAGGTAAGGACCTAATACTACATTATGTACGTCGCGTGTAGTCCCGGTGTTATAACTTTTGTATTCAATGCAACGCGAAAGTTTAAAATCTTATATTACGTGTATGGTTACTAGGAAAAGCTAGGTATTTTAAAATAGATCATCATCTTGTAACGAGGCGCTATATCAGTATTAGCGACTCTATGATGTTATTTCGCTCTTCTCTGGCTGTTACTGAGTCATACTCTTTTCTAGTTTTGTTTTTTATATTTTTTATGGTTTTTATACCTATATGTCAAATTAGTTGTCTATTAAAAATCTCTTGTCACTGAACCTTCTCTCGAGTCAATTATTTTCCTCAATTTTATTCAATTTTTACTAATTTCTCACTCTAACTCTTCACACACCCACTCTCTCCTTTCGCTATCGATAACACTGGCCATTTTCTCTTTGTTTCTGTTTTAAAAACTATCCATCTGTTTTTTTTTTCATTGTTTTTGGTCTCCAATTTTATTTCTATCAGAGTCAGAGTTACTCTCTCTTCTGGTAGGTATTTGCTAATTTATGGATAGTTAGACTTGTTAGGTATTGTTACTAACACCTCCGCTAACATGGAGATAAGGGCGAGATAAGTTGTTTACTATATAGTTAACTATCCCACGGGATCCCTTTAATTTTCTCTTAAAATCTCAGCCCGATCGGTTTAAAATATTATCCCCTTGGGGGTAGAATTAATCAAAATCCTTACTTAGCGGCTGCCTAAGTCATAACATCTACCTGTATGCCGAATTTCAGCCCGATCCGTCCAGTGGTTTGGGCTGTGCGTTGATAGATCTTTGTTGATAGTTGATAGATCACTATGTCAGTCAGTCACCTTTGAGCTTTATATTGGGTCCTTACCTATGAAATTGGTGTTTTTTTCTCTCTTAGTATTTTGTCTGTAACTATTAAGATTCAGAGTATTCCTAAAAAATAATTATCTCGTCTAAAAATAGACTATATTTTTGAGCTCTTTTGATTTAATAAATAAATAAATAAATAAGTAAGTTTAATTGTGTTAAAATTGGACACGGAGACAACTCTTTTTAAGTGCCTCCCGAATACATCATTTTATTTGCATCTACTTAAAAACGATAAATAATTTTTATGAAGTGTGATATTACACATATTACTCAAGCTTGTCTAATGATGCCAAATATCTTTGGATTGGTCGTTGTGAAGAAAACTGAAAAAAATTTTGTATGGAAAATGCAGAATTCCCCAAAATCTCCATACAAAACACCAATTTCATAGGTAAGGACCTAATATATAATAATATAGATTTCATACATACCCTTCGGCTTAAGGTGGATTTGCCTTGGCCCTTTTTCAGAGCGTCGCCGATTTGGTCATGGTACATTCGCCTACTCCATCCACCTCCAATGTCTACATCTGCCTTATAATAAACTAGCTGTTGCCCGCGATTTCACCCGCGTTTACTATGCAAAATGCAATTCTCCATTAAATCCGTCCAGCCATTGTGGAGATTAGCCCGCACAAACAGACAAACAGACAATGAAACAAAAAATACATTTTTTTTTGTATTTTCCCTCTTTTTACATCCCCCTGACTTGGTTTTAAGTTTTTTTCCTATGTACAGACATTCGACCATCGCCCATCTCTTCCTTTGGGTGTCGTAAAGGCGACCAATGGACTTTAAACTGCACAACATCCAATAGCTTATAGCGGCGACGGGCTCATCACCTGTCACGCTGAGTGCAGTCACTGCTTGGTGAAGCACGGACTATGGCAGTGGACTGCTTTTGCGGTGCTTTTGTCTAGTCTCTGACTAACCTTTAATAGTTGTGATTATATGTATGTATGTATATACAGACATTCGACCTCTACAGTATTATTATATGTATATATTTTTTCAATAATAAAGTAAAGGAGTACCGCAGTCTTAATATTTAAGGCGAAGTGTGCTAACATAACAAAAAGCAACATAAATAAAAAACCGTTCCAAGAATTTCGTTACATAAAAATACCTCAAAATCCAATTAAAAAACTAGCGGTCCATCCGACATTTCGAAGCAATTATCGGTAAACAAAACCATTATTAGCAATAGCAACAGAAGCCAGCACGTGTTCGAATCGATCGTGACCGATTTTACGTACGAATAATTTAATAGACCGCTAGTAATCGAGACAGCCGAATAAGCAGGGGACCCAGATGTCAAGCCGAGTCGGAATGCCATTAGAAGTTAATCGGTGAATGGATGGATGGATCGTAAAACAAGGATGGCCGGCAGCAGGTGGCTTTACGGCTCGCTTGATGACACTGGTTCAATATTTTTATAAATATAACACCTTCTCATTAGCTACTGTTTGCGTTTGTTTGTACAGTCAGCGTCAAACTAGTTGGTGACACTCAGCCTGTTCAAATAAATGGACGCTAAAAGTCAATAATATCCGTACAAATAAAGTTTCCATATTATTGACAACACTGCTATAGTGGTTATATTGAATTGATGAATCCAAATGGGTGAGTGGGGAGAAATCTGAAACCATGAAAGATAGCGAAATCTGTTTTTAGGAACCGCGACATCTTTTTTAGATAAATTAATAATGATATTCATTTTTTTTTCCAATTCTCATACCTAACCGGGAATCGAACATCGGGAATCGAACAAATTTCGCCAGATATGTTAGGCCCCCATGTAACAGATGGTGAGCCTGTTGCCATGCACCGGGCACAATGTGAGGCAAGCGATATTCACAATGAACTGTACATAAGTTTTATTCAAACTCAGTAGAATCGACCGGCGGCGGTGGGATCGAACCTACGTTTCCCGCGGCCTCTCGAACGAGTAGTGCCCCGTCCGTCCCAACTCGGCTACAATCTAAAAAAAGTATCAAGTATGCATTTTACTGACAATAAAGCATTTACAAATAAAAACATAGACGTCTATACTCTTTGGTACGAATCCACAAAATATAAACAAGGAAACCAGACTCCAACGTTCTAAATTTAAAAATCAATTCAAAATTGTTGAACCAATCGATCGGTAGCGATACGAATCTGATACATTAGAAACCAGCTCAGTTTCTAACCGCACGGCTCTTTCCCACCGCCTAGCCTGCATTCATTTTGCTATCCATATCCAATTTTATCCAATTTTTAATCAAGCTACCGCTGTAGCAGCGGCCAATATCACAAATTATAGTGTTCGCAGATTGCTTCGCGACGTGACTGCTCGCCTGGTGTTTACTGCTAGATATGGTAGGGAACCAAGCGATACTGCTATATATCTATACACGTATATAAGCTGAGCTGCGGTCTGAGCTGAGATATAAGTATATACCTGAGATATCTAAACGTAAAGCGTGGACTTTGAGAGCAGTGTCGCTTGAATGAAATGAGAGTTAGGTGTCTTTTTTTATGTTGGAAACTATGGTACGTACTGCATGAACTTGTATAAGTACACATTAGAGAAATTTACGTCTTTATTCCCTGGTAATAGAAGTCATCTACATATCACTCATGACTACTCTTAAAAGACGAAAGAAAGGCTACAGCGCTCGTCAGGACAGACAAAATTAGTAAGCATAAGATTGTGTCTAAAAAGCCGCAATCATGGATTCGCTTTTAATATTAAAAACGACATATATCGTACAAACAACTACATTAGTTTTCATATGGCAAAAGCATCCTAATAAATAAAATTAAAGATCAACACTTATTATAAAATGGAAAGGGCACACGCACACTTGCGATTCGTGCACGTGTTTCTGTCACATTCGACACGAATTTTATGCGACATTAAGTCGCAAATACGGAACACTGCGCGACACTGCGCGACCGATGCTAATGTCGCTGTAAAGAAGGAAAATAATGGAAAAAATATTGGGTCCTTACCTATGAAATTGGTGTTTTTATTCTGTCTTAGCAATTTGTCCGTAACTATTAAGTTTCAGAACATTCTTATAAAATAATTGTCTCTTCTAAAAATAGACCATATATTTCAGCTCGTATTATTTAATTTGATAATTTTTTGTAAGTTTAATTGTGTTAAAATTCGACACAAAGACAATTATTTTAACTGCCTCCCGAATACATCATTTGATTTGCATTAACATAAAAACGATGAATAATTTTTATCAAGCGTGTTCACACACATATTGCTAAAGCTTGTCTTATGAAACATGCCAAATATTATTTCCTCTGTATTTGTCGTTGTGAAGAAAACTGATAAAATGTTAGTATGTAAAATGCAGAAATCCCCAAAATCTCCATACAAAACACCAATTTCATAGGTAAGGACCTAATATGTGCTGTACACACTGACGCGTCAAATGGGGAACTGGTAGTAAGTATAAAGTAACGTCAATATACTCTAAAATGTTATGGATATTTTGCAGATAGCAGTAGCAGGCTGCAAGAGATATCTTTTTAAAAATGCCACAAGCTCTTGTATGTCAGAACCACGTCAGAACTATTTGATTTGTTCGTTCAAAATCAAATCAAAATCAAAAATAATTTTATTTCATAGGCTAAACATAGCACTTAAAATCGTCAACATTCATACATGGTCACATTTATTATACATAAAGTAAATTTTAATAATAAAACTGACAAAAAAGACTTAAAATTCACTGCCGCGAGCGCTTGTAGCAAGTACAGTCGGCAGCAATTAGATAGCGACATCTAAGGCTGTCAAAAATTTAAATACAGTCAAAGTGGTCAATAACATCTATACAGCCTAAGTGGTCAAATTATTGAGTGCACCCAGCCTGTCCAAATATATCGATACACCGTTTTGTCAAATACATAGATGCACGCTAGCCGCCATTATTATAGCGATAAGCTAAGCGTCAATAGTAACCAAGCACCCAAAGTGGTCAAATATATCGTTACACATAAATAAAATGAACGTTATTCAGCAGATAATAAGATTTAATTTAGATTGGATAAGTTTTTCCTGACAATGTTACTAGACGCACGCCTAACAACACTAGACCACGAAGGCAGTTATATTGCTATGTTAAATCTTCATAATTAAATGGCTGGGTGGATTTGGATGAAATTAAGCACGGAGATAGCTTATACTTACAGGCTATTTTTTATTTAAACTCACACGAAATAAATGAAGGGAAAGGTAGTTGGACAATATTTGTGTGTGGATGTACGTTACTTTTTACGATAAAAAACGACACTTTAAAATCAAAATTGGTATGGACTACAGACTACTTTTATATTTATCCACGCCAAAGAAATTACACATACCAACTAGTAAGTGTATATTTTAGGTTCATGTTTCAGTAAAACCACAATAGATAATACGCATGGTCAAAACCCGTCAAACGCCAGTCGCAACCAATCAAGCATAACTGTCGGCTATGTCACGCATGCTTATTGAATTGTTTACAATAATCGTGACGCTACGGCTCTGTGCCGTAGACCATCAGGACCGAAGGCGTTTTTGACATGTAGCCAAAAACGTAATTTATAATTTATTGTGTTATAGGTTTCAGAAAAAAATGGTATTATTTTTTATGGTGATGGCTATCAGTAATTGTTCGGGAGCATTCGACTGTCGGGAGCGGCCGAGAGCCGCACGACGATTCAAACCAACGACCGGTCTGCCACGACTTCAATATAGATCGCGGACGACTATTGTTTCTTTAATTATTGATTTATTGATTATACCAGTTTTATACAGTCCACTGCTTATCATTCAGCGTCCCTTAGTTAGGACCCTAACAGTAATTAATCATTTGGGGCACAATAAAAAAAGACAAAATAAAAAAATCAACTAGCCTATTGTACAAAAAGCAACACTCTAAACTGTCACGTAACTACCAACTTTTTTATAATAAAGTGAGAATAGATGTATGACGTCTTCATAAATGTAATTTTTATTGTAGGTGTGTGTGTAACGTTACAAAGTTTTGTATTGAACCAAATTGAACCATAATAACTGAAACTAATATTTTTTCTAAGACCCTAATGAGTTTCGCATCAAAAAGTTCTCTCATTTTGATCAAAAATCTCTCTTTATAGTAATGTCAAAACAATCATTGTCAAATTTTTCCGGTTGCTCGATTGGTATTATTGGTTTTATCGGTTTGTTTTAGTTTTTTCTTTTCATTTAATTTAATTTCTAAAAAAAATGCCGGCCTGCATATCTTACTTTGAGAGGATCAGAATTGTCACTTTACGGCTAAAGGAGTTGTGGAAATCTCGCGGCAGTTAGATATTCATGTAAGTAAATTTTGCATCACCCAAAACAGTTTTCCTTACACAGGAATAACGTTTGTAGACACCAGCCGTTTCTATTTGCAAAGAAGGTCGGTAAGCGAGCGAATCAAGCGGTTCGATGAAGGTGGTGACTAGGCTCTTCGATACCGCTCTCGCGGGGCAAGAGCTCGGGTGACTACGGAGGTAGAGGACGCCACCAATATAGCCATCCACTTTCAAGATACCTTCCACCTCAATCACGATTCAGCGGTTCAGTACCGTGAATGTTTGACGCGTTCAAAATTTGATGAATTTTAAATTTTAGTATTTTATTGCAGATATCAAAACAAAATGTGGCGTAGGCTTAATGAAGGTGGCCTACACCATCACATACCAGCCCGAAAATTTCCACTTACACAACAGCACAAAGAAGAAAGAATCGCCTTTTGTCTTCAATATTATAAATTTTGCCTCGCCAACTGAGGAACTGGCTATCTTTCTTTTAATCGCCGGAAAACAACAATGTTTGAACATTGAAGTGGTAATAATATATTCTTATTGAAAATTGTATTGGATTTTAAAGTTTATACCTAATTATATATTGCTACAAAATAGGGTTGGTTTTTTTATTTAACATTTACTCACACTGGCGATGGCGAATAAATTATTTACACGCTTTGCGCTAAAACATTATAGCAAAAGAATAATAGCAGCTATATTTAATTTTACTTTAATTTTTACTTTCTTCACTTTCGTTATCTTGAAATTTAAAAGCAAGACATATTTTGAACCTTAAAACCTTTCTAATCTTTGTATTTCGAACACCGAGGTTTATGAACAGAAAAAGACACGGTGTCACAGATATCAAAATCGAGTAGAATTGAATATATCGAATGTCTGGAAATTTATTACTTCATTGACTATTTATTTGAATTTAATTTATGCAATAAGATCCCACCGCCACCATACCGGAGGCCGACCTCGAGCCGCTGGCCGGTGTTTTAAATAACAGAAATAATAAAACAGTTTTAGGAATAGAGCCAATCATATACGTTGTGGTATAAGGGCAAAGCACATACAACATAATGAGGTCGAGTTGGCAGTGATCCTACTAACATAATCAAAAAAGATTTTGAGTCCGAATCTCGATAAGGACGAATAAAAAATTAAAATTATTAAAAAATAGCATTATTTATACGTTATTTTGATTTATTTATTGTTTATTTGTTACTTTAATATCCAGACCTGATTATATTTAATTTGAGTGATATAATGTTCAAAATATTTTTTTATAATGCAAGTGTAAACAATATTTATTATAATTTGCTTGCTGCATCTATACCTTAATCAGTCTATGGATGCAGGATAAGTAAAATTAAATTTTATCATTTTACCCAAAAGCATGCGACGTTGCCGTTGTCCTTTGTTTTGGAAGAGCGGCAACAACTGAAAGCACGTCATCAGGCATGTCAAGACTCTGCTTCAAGCAGTGACAGTTCACATCACACACACATATTATGTCATGAAAACTTTAGTTTTTGTCATGAGAAAAATAATGTCATCTCTTTCTATCTTTCCGTCTGTTGCGTCTTGAACGGGCAGTTAAGAGTGTTGCTTTTTGTACATGTTTTTCCGTGTTCTTCTAGTTCTGACTGTATAATCAAATTTTTGTACGGATAAGAGCACATCAGACTACCACAAAATAATTTATCGATCAATAATGAACTCAATTCTTACACAAAACATTGATTTAGAAATCAATTGAGAAAACTTGATTTGATTTTGGATCGTCTGACATGCTGGAAACTGTATACATGAATTGAGGCGATCCCATTACTATCAGGTTATTTCATTTACGAACTATCAATCGTACATTTTAATTTATTTCAAACCTTAAGTTTTCTCGGTCGATGAATTACTTTGTGATAAACACTAGCCGTCATCTATCAAAACATGGTGCAATGTACGGTGCAATGTGCTTTGCGACGCACCTCAAGTTTTGAATAAATGTCGCTGTCGCTCAATTTCGATTACGCCAAACGCTCAAAGCCATTTGCCTTAATAATTTGAGATATTATTCGAATTTATTGAACTAAAAACAAACACATGGCAATAACGTCACGCACGAAATGGCAAAGAAAGTTATCAAAAAAGTTTGAGAGGAAAAAAAAGGAGTTTTTGGCGGCATTCAACTATGACGGACGTGATTTTTATTTCGATGATTGTAATATTGTACGGAGTGGATATTGTTACGTAAAATCAGTGTAGTTTTGTGTAATAAGTGTCTGTGATGATGTGCAATGTGGAGGATTATCGAAATAAGCGTCAAGTGGTGTGAAAAGTGATGAGTTTTTTATCTGCCATCGATTGTTTGACGTCAAACTCTCCCAAGATGCATTGAAATGCATTACACTAGCATTTCAATGCAAACTACTGAAGAAATATATACTGAAGACTTGGCTGTATGGGCTCCGTTCCCTTTGCCTTCCCTACATGGGAACATTTTACAAAAAAAAAGGAAAAAAAATATAGACGCCTATCTTAGATAACTGTCATCGTAGTAACTTCCCAGCTAGTAATCTATTTAGAGTTCTATGCTTCATTGCTTAGGGTGTAATTTTGCAGTTGTACCGAAGTTTATGGCGAGGATGTTGCTTAGTTACATATGGTGATTTGGCTGTCGTCATATAAGTGACGCCCTGGTAGAGCCGATATAATTGGTGACATGCGCGTTCCTTTACTTTAGACGAATGAAATGTCTCTATCTATATTAGCGTCTCGGGTGTATCGATATTTTTGACCACTTTGGCTGTATCTAAATATTTGACAGCCTTGGATGTCGCTATCTAATTGCTGCCGACTGTACATCCACATAGCGCTTTGACTGTGGTTGTAATCGATACAAGCGACGTTCTTATGTATGTGTCTATATGTGTATACCTTTTTTTTAAAATTATTTACAAATGTTAACACCTCTGCCGACCTCTTCGAAGAAGGAGGCGTGATGTCAGTATGTTATTTATTTTATAAACAATTTTTTAGCTATTTTTTTTTATTTTCTGTGAATAAATTACTGTTTTTACACGCTTTTATTTAACTCACACTGTTTGTATGAATGTTGTCTGCGTCAAAATTTGTAATCCATTTTTCGACCACTTTTACTAATCCAATCCACCTGAAAATTTACAGAAACGTTTATACGCGATGACAATGCAATCTTTTAACAAAAACAAATAAAAAATTATGAAAAATATGACCATATAACCACCACCACCACCACTACATAATAACCTGACCATATAAGAACTTGACTATTTATTTATTATTTTTGTAAAATAAGCCTTAATAGGCAAGCTGTCCACCTGATAGTAAGTGAATACTGTAGCTATATGTAATACATACATACATATAATCACGCCATTTCCCCGAAGGGGTAGGCAGAGGAGTTTCCACCCACATTTCGAAAGATATGTTATTCCCCATGTAACAGGTGGCGAGCCTGTTGCCACAAAGCGGGATGTAAGATATTATTCGCTTACTGGGATCACAGTACGTTTCCACCTGTGACATCGATGTATAATATAAAACATCGTTCCCAGTAAAATCACTGCCTTATTATTTACATACATACATATGATCACGACCATTATCCGCTATGGTTTAGTCAGAGAGTAGGCAAACGCACTGCAGAAGCAGTCCACTGCCATAGTCCGCGCTCAACCAAGCAGTAACTGAACGTTATTATTTCGTATAGCAAAATGTGCTTTCAGTAACAAATTCTATTAAATATATAAAAGTGAAATATAAAGTAAACTTTGTAAAAATGTATAAAACCTCCCTTGGCACATTTCGTAATAATTTATTATTTTCCTTCTCTCATGAAGACTCGATGGTAATGTTTACTAAATTCATTCGATACAACAAAAAGCACAGCATTATCTATTAGCTGGTAATAGTAAGTTTTTATTCACTTACATTTCAAGGTGGATTACTTGTTATTATGTTTGATAGTACATCATAATACGGTTGTTAGAAATGGTGTTCTGTACTCCATTTTGAAGCACATTTTAGTCTTAGGATTTTATGCTATTTTCATTTTACTGTTTGGTTTTTATGTGACGTGTAAAGCAGAAGATTTAGAAATATGTATAAAAGTAGGTAATATGTAACTAAAGATATTGCGGAAATGTATTAGTCGTCATTATGTTAGGGTGGTTTCATAGGTGGGTTCATATGTTTTTGTGTATGCACATAGTTTTGTTTATGTGCATAAGTTACCGTTAAAACCAGTTTTTAGATAGGACGCGTTTTCCCTAGTTAAAACTAGTTTTTTCTTAATGATTTTGTCAAAACTAAAAATATATGGGACGCGTTTACCCTAGTTAAAAGTAGTTTTTTCTAAATGATTTTGTGAAAACTAAAATTATATCCGATAAAGTATAATCTGATAGATATTAGGTTATGGTTATTTTTTATGATCTTAAAAAATATTTCTGTCATTTATTACTTTGGCTGCAACATATAGCTTCGGCAAAACGTATCTTGCCTAGCAAGAACTAGTTTTAACTGATAAAGAATTCTGAGTATTAGGCAATACTAGTTTTAAATAACAAAGGCATTTCTAGTTTGAACTAGTTCTAACTAGTTACACGACTCCTATCAGCTTATTATATTGACTTTAATAGATCTATGAACCTATTAAAAATTATAATCATAGCTAAAATGAAGGAGAAATAAAATTAAAAGCGAAGAAAAATTACAAAACACCACGCAACTTCATATAAATTTTTATATTGTAATGTTCACTGGTTCTCACCACGTTCACCTGGTGTTAAGTATTAATCGAAAACCAACAGATTTGAGATAACCTTTCTTGACCGTAGAACGCATTAATACGTATTATAGGTTATAAAAAATGCTGCCAGTTTTGTTAAAAAATTAAAAAGTCGTGAACCGCTATTTTCGCTATGCGCGCGCGCCGCCCACCGAGCTTCCACCGACTTCCGGCCTGATGTTAATCGATTAAATTGCTCATATTATGTTATTACTAGTGTTGTTCGTGTAACGGATATGAGATTTCGAAAACTTTTAGACAATTTTATTTAGGATGGTTAAAATTTTATGTAATTACAAATAATAGTTTGAGAAAATACATAGATTTTTTCGAAAATAAATGATTGTGTTTAATTTTATTAATTATGTACTGTAATAGCTCCTACACACCACCGCCCGGCTCTACCGCGTGGTAACGTGATTGTAGTTGGAAACACCGAAGGCAATCGTGCGGTCGTTCATCAACGAGATGGAGCAATCACCAATCACACGGTTATGAGAGACTGGGCAGGAACTGGTGATGGCAGATCATCCGCTCCGAACGCCACTCTACTTCTGCCCTCGACCCTCACATATGAGATAGGTTCACATCTTTGTACGAAGATTTCAACCGCCTCTCTGGTCTAGTGGTTCACACCAGCGGGTGTTGATCGGGAGGTCCGGGTTCGATTCCCCATGGGGGCAGAAGTTTTTCTGCTCGGTTTGGTTGGTGGTAGGGCTTCTATGCCCGCCTGGCTAGCTACCACCGTTTTACTTAAATCTGTCGCCATAATAACAATGTTTTAAGCATTGTTGTGTTCCGGCAATCAGAGGTAAGATAGCCAGTTCCTCCGTTGTTGAGGATTACAGGTGAAGCTCGCTTCCACCTTCGGCCTTATCGTCACTTACTATCAGGTGAGATTAAGGCCAAGAGCTTACCTGTCATATGTAAAAAAAAAGATATTTATTTATTTTTAGAAAAAAATATATTATCCAATAAATAGCTAGTGTTGTTCTATTACACATGGTGTTTAAAAGGGCCGAAACATTCCATTAATACAACTTGCATGGTCAGGCATCATTACTTTTGTCGATAGTATTATTCGGTATAATAACATCGGTAACATTAAACAGTAAAGTGGGTTTATAATAGCTGATATTGTTTAAGATAAAAATGTCGTTCCGTAAGTTAAACACAATTATTCTCTGGCACAGATGAGATACTATGCTACCTTCTTTTTATGGAAATAATATATTTAACTTATTATTTTATCTTTCTTAAACGATTTAATGGAATCTCGCCTTTAAAGAGATGAAAGCAATCCCTTTGTAAAGTGAAATAAGAAATGTACGATGTTTATTTCTATGATTATGCGGGTAGCAGTATATACTCGTACACTAGTAGAGAAATATCTTGAACATTTTTGGGATTTAAAATAATTCCGATATATTTTCGTACATTTTTAGTACATTTTTAGTAAAAATTTTGATACTTGTTTTTTTACAAAAAGGAAGCTACTTGGTTTTGAAGGTTGTTATTACTTTATGTGATAATTGAACGTATCATTGCCTTTGTAAGTAGTGAAAAAATATTTTATACTACCTGTGGCCGAGACTTCTTCCGCGGTTACTGATTTTTTAACTATCCCACGGGAACCCTTTAATTTTCCGGAATAAAAAGTATGTAAGATGTTGTTCAGGGATATAAGGTGCGAAATTTCATTGAAATTGGTCCAGCCATTTCGGAGATTAGCCCGTACAAACAGACGAACAGACAGAAAAACAAAAAAATTAACAAAAAAACATTTTTTGGTATTTGGCCTTTTTTACAGCCCCCTGATTTGACTTTAACCATTTTTTTTTCTATGTACAGACATTCGACCTCTACAGTTTTTTTGCATGTATAGATTTTATCATATTATTGTCAACATGCCTTTAACATTAATTTGTACGTAAAAACAAAAAAAATACATAATTTTTATTTCAATTAGCACTAAAGTATGAATTTGAAGTCAATAAAATATTATCAAAACTTTTAATACGAAATGAGAAACAATTTCGAACCCTTCTGCAGCCATATGCACAGAGTACTTCCCAGCCGGGGGTCTGTAGTACCCCTTACAACTGGAGGCGTAAAAGCACCCTGTGGTTCCAGAAATTTGTTGAAATGTTGCAAAATTGAAATTGTTCTCAATTTGGAGTTTTGATAGGGCGATGTCGAGTTTGGAGACTGAAGGGACGTTTTGTTTAAAATTATTCATGTATTTCTAGTGGTTATTGTTCATTAGGCACAGTTAGGGGTATGATAAGCTTCAGAAACAAATATTAGGTCCTTACCTATGAAATTGGTGTTTTGTATGGAGATTTTGGGGAATGCTGCATTTTCCATACTAACATTTTTTCAGTTTTCTTCACAACGACAAATCCAAAGATAATAATACTTGGCATCTATCATTAGACAAGCTTTAATAATATGTGTAATATCACACTCCATAAAAATTATTTATCGTTTTTAAGTGAATGCAAATAAAATGATGTATACGGTAGGCACTTAAAAAGAGTTGTCTCCGTGTCCAATTTTAACACAATTGAACTTACAACAAATTATTAAAACAAATCAAAAGAGCTCAAAAATATAGTCTATTTTTAGACGAGGTAATTATTTTTTAGGAATACTCTGAATCTTAATAGTTACAGACAAAATACTAAGAGAGAAAAAAATCACCAATTTCATAGGTAAGAACCCAATATATAAGACCGCCGATTGTCACATGTACTCTTAAGTTATCAATTTCTTTTTAAACAGTGTCATCAATAAAGAGTTATCTTATCTTATCTTATATAATGTAAAAGGGGACAAGCCTCAAGCTGTATTCACAAGTTTTATTCAAACTCAGTGGTTACACAGGCCAGGACTGAACCGACCTCTAGCCGTTGTGTCGTTCTCTTCTTCAGCCAGAGCTCTGCGGGGTATCTACGGGACTTCTTTTTTATTGAGATTGCAGAGATTCTTTTTAGTTTTTAACATCTGTCCTGGCTCAATTACAGAGTGTATAGATTTTGCTTATAGAAGCTTATAGTGTTTATAGAAGCTTGCCCGTTGCGAAACATCCCAATAATACAACTTGTATGGTCCAACGAAATTACTAACAAACTAAATTTATTACTATCTTACAAGGAAGCGACCCTTTTTCTATGCAGTTAGATGTAGATTGAGCCGCATTACACTTCTATAATTATGTTTAAGCTTAATCTAGTAATTACACTTATGACAATTTTTTTTATCTGTGTTATAACTACCTTATTGCGACATTCACACCAATGAACTACCCTATTTCAAGCAACTAACGCTACTTGTGTTACGGATACTAGATGACGGATAAATATATTTAATAGATGTAAATATTCCGAATATATAACTGGGGAACAAATACTTGTATTCATCACACAAACATTTAGCCCCACCGGGGATCGAACCAGGACCTCTAGAGATGGCGACGCCTTAAGACCGGCGTACGGCGCACTGCCTAAGCCCCCGTGACATAGACCACGAAATTAATGTATACCTTTTCATTCATCGTTTGATTCTTTACAGGCCTTGGTTGGCTACTTTCAAAACGTCTTAATACTTGGATCGATCGTAACCGCATGTTGAGCATAGCCGACGAAGGAGCCAGTTGAGCAATACATATATTAACTCTGCGGTTGCAGTTTTTTCAGGTACCTGCTTACAATAATGTTACACATCGACACCCAATTCGCTGTTCCGACCGCAAGATTTGTAGATATGTTGATGTAAAATTACCAAAGTTTCTCGATTGTGAACATTTGAATTTTGTTTTATTAAGCATAGTGAAAATTCATTTCATCTCTTAGGGCCTTGTCACAGCGCACCCTGGCCCGGCTAGGCGACAGGGTAGCGTTGCGAGCAGATATATTTACAATCAAAGAAATACAATCAGAAAATACAAAATATTTAATATATCAAGCAAAACAAAGAACTTAATTATCCGTCGGCACTAGTACGCTTAATTGCGTAAAAAAATGTAATGTTACAGCCTCTTGCAGGAAATTTAAATCGAGACTTAAAACTAGATTTAGTCATTTTTTTAAGATTTAATCCATATAAGAATTGTCAAAAAATTGCTAAATCAAGTTTTAAATTTCTTGTTAGACGCCCATAGACATACTATACTTTGTATATGTATACTTTCATTTTAAAAATATGTACATACTAGCTGACCCGCGCCCACTTCGTTGGGCGGTACAGGTAGGTTTAAAAGAAGGTATTCAATTTTCATACAAATCCCTAACTTTTTCAAAATATTCTAATGCGTTTTTTTAACGTTGGTCTAATACCCATTTACGGACCGTACCTACCGGTGGCTAGCCGCAGGCAGCGTGTGTGTGTGTGTGTGTGGGACTCACCTGACATATTGGCACTACCCACTAAAACTCCCCGATATACCCGTTGTACTTCTGTGGGAGCGACCCGGGGTCTGCCGGAGCAACTCTCCGAGCCGTTCCCAGGGCTTCCCGACCTAGACGGACACTAGGTCGGGGTTTGCGCCAGTGGTGTATCTCATACCCTAGAGGATGAACAGCTCCCTAGAGCTATGACAATATTTTTGGTATTTTTTGACACCCTAGGGTATATTATTGAAGTTTTAGAAAGGATCCCTAAATTGCATGAGCACCATGCTGGTCCAATGCAAATTGGTGGATGGAAGTCATTGCACCATAGCGAAAGTTGCCTCGCATTTAATTTTCAACACGGCTAAAGGCTTTGTCTCGAGTACGAGCGGCGGGCGGAGCGGCAGGCGATTTCGCATTTCATTGCTCGCTCAAAAGACATTGTCACCAATGTCCGTCCGTAGCGAGCGAGCAATGAAATCCGAAGCTCCTCGTTCTGTGCGTAGAGCTTGAGCATGTAATGTACAATTCCACAACCTCCGTGGTCGAGTGGTTTGTATGCCGGTTTCAAGGCGTCGCCATCTCGAGGTTCTGCGTTCGATCCCCGGTGGGAGCAAATGTTTGGGTGATGAATTTTCAGGCATTTGTTCTCCAGTCTTGGATGTTTATATATATCTATTTATCGGTATATTTATTTATTTAATATATTTATTCTTCATCTAGATTCCGTAACACGTGCAGCATTAGTTGCTTAAAATAGGGATAGTTGATAGGTGTAAATGTTTGAAGATATTATTATTATTATTATTAATTATCCACCTCAAACTGAAGGGCATATGGAGTTATCCCTTTGGCGGTCACGCGATCACCAGTGTTCGCAAACTATTGCTGTTTCCTCGTTTTCTGACCGATAACTACTGCTAGTAGAGTATAGGAAGCAAAATATGTGCCTCAGGATCGTGGCAAGTGGAGATCTGAAATATCTGTCTACTCCTTAGGGATAAAGGCGTGATTTGCATTTTCTCAAATCCATGCTTTTTAAAGGATCTAAGGTAACAGATCCCTAAAGGATCCGGAAAGGTGACCTTGAACTTTTTAATGAATCACTCGTTTGAACATTGACAACCACGATTAGAGTAAAAATGCTCAGTTTCTTAAGTGTAGTTGTTTCAGTACAATTGTATGATGACACAAGTGCTCCTTTAAGGAGTCAAACCCAGAACCTCAAAGATGGTCACTTTCGAAACTGGCGCAAACTCGGCCACGAAGGTCGCCAACTAATACCTACACCTACAAGATACTAAAATGTGGGTATCGCAACATCAACATAATGAAACACCTACAGCGACAATGCTACCCAGTATTGGACCAGCATTGTAGGTAGGTGGTTCTACAAACCACCGGGGGCCGAAATGGCGGGTGCTCACTCAACCCTGAAATGAGTTTGGCGTAGGGCGGCGCCCCACTTGCAGCGGGATTTTATTTCTGTTTTCTTAGCAGTATCTTTAAAATGAACTCGAAATAATTCTCATAGAATTTACTGTCCAGAAAAATGAAATCCTATTACCTTATGTTTTTATTGGTATTATTAAGCTGTTTGTATGTTTGTTTGGGTAAAAATTTGTAGTTGATTTTTTATCGAATTATTTCAACCAAATTTTTACGGTAGAATTGTGAAAACAGCATTAAATTCCATGCAAATTGTGTACTTGACCCATAGGCTCATGGAAGCCTATAAAAAAAAGGTTATGTTGGACTTAGGTTTAGAATCGTACCGCTTTATTAATAAACTAAGAATAACTTTATGCCTAGTTTAACAAAAAATACGGTTTAGCAATATAATTTAGCAATGCCTTATGACTTTGGGTGCTAGGTGTAATATTGCTAAGCCATATTTTTGTTAAACTGGGCATACAATTATTCTTTGTTTATTAATAAAGGGGAAATTGTTTAGTCCTAATATAACATAATGCAACGATTTTGCGGTTTTAATGTCTCGTCTGGGGCTCTACGTTGTTAATGCATAATCCTGTGAAAAATAAGGCAAGGCTTTTGGAAGTATATAAAAATTTGGTAAGACTTAACTCTTCTTCTTCCTGCCTTTTTCCCCACTCTAGGTGGGGTCGGCACAACATGTCTTCTTCTTCCACTCTCTCCTGTCACTAGTCAGTTCAACATCCGCTTTAAACAATGATCATGAATGTAATATTACAATATTATTTTCTGCTACAAACTAACTACTATTTTCGCTGTTCCACTAGATCCAAAATAATCAACTCCTCTACCAGTGAGGCCCCACCCGAGAACCGCTGTGACCCAAGCCCCTGGGACGTAAACAGCCCTGTTTAAATTAGAATAGGCTTTGACGTGTCTTTAGAGATCCGTACATACATCTCCAGTTAACTACGCGAGGTGTCTAAGAGACATTTCGCTCTGGTCCCGTTACCAGAGCTACCAATGTACTTACTGACGCGGGACATGATTAAATGGATGTTGGATGTCTTTAGAGTATTGTTTAATAAAATAAAGAATTTATATTAGGTCCTTACCTATGAAATTGGCGTTTTGTATGGAGATTTTGGGGAACTCTGCATTTTCCATAGTAACATTCTTTCAGTTTTCTTCACAACGACAAATCCAAAGATAATAATATTTGGCATGTATCATAAGACAAGCTTTAGCTATATGTGTGATATCAAACTTGATATCAAACTGATATCAAACTTGATATCACAATTCATAAAAATTATTTATCATTTTTAAACGAATGCAAATCAAATGATGTATTCGGAAGGCACTGGATGGAGTTGTCTCCGTGTCCAATTTTAACACAATAAAACTTACAACGAATTATCAAAACAAATCAAGAGTTCGTAAATATGGTCTATATTTAGAGTAGGTAATTATTTTTTAAGAATACTCTGAAACTTAATAGTTACGAACAAAATACTAAGACAGAATAAAAACACCAATTTCATAGGTAAGGACCCAATATTTCTTTTGTTTTTTCTCTTTCACCACCAAGTGTGATGACTTGTATAAGATCTAGCTTATTGATGACTATGCCAGGTATACCTGCGTTTGCTCCGAGTCGAGAGTTGGATTCCCGTGGAAGACTCGTGTCTGTGTTCCTGAACATGTGCATTCATCTTCTGGATATTTTCTAGGTTTGATTTAGAAAAAAAGTATTTTTAAAGATGTTTTGCGTATACAAGTTTTTAATCGTCGTGAGTCGTGAGGTAGCAGCTCGTTATAAGAATACTAATCAATCCATCTCTTTCCTTGGGTGTCGTAAAAGGCGTAAAAGACGAGTAATGGACTAAGAACTGCACATTCCAATAGCCTATAGCGGCGACGGGCTCAGCACTTGTCTCGCTGAGCACATGTGCAGTCGTTGCTTGGTGCTGCTAGACTGGACTGCTGGACTGCTCTTGCGGTGCCCTCCTGCAAGTCTAGGACCGCAACAAATGGAGGAGCCTACTGCAACGGATCCTTCAAAACCACGTTCCTCATTAGTGAGGGACCGACTTGAAGAGAGAGAGAGAGGTATTAAATTGTGTGATTGTATAAAGTTATAGGAGTATGAAGAGTATCGGCAAAATATTTCGTTAGGCAACAATTTAATTATTTGGGCAACCATTTTTTGCTGAATATGTTGCTACCCGCATAAATAACACATTGTTATTAATATATTCCGACTTTAATATTGTTTAATGACTCACAGCTAAACTAAATAGCAGTTTGTACATATATCATTTAATACACATATTTTGTACAACAAAGTTGCAAGTCGAGGTAAACGCGTCGTTTAAAGCAATTGGCCGGACTGTGTGGGACGCGGGTTCGAGTCCCACGCGTACATACAAGCTCAATTTTTTTTAGGTAACGAGAAACGAGGAGCTCGGTGGCGTTCGCTTGGCTTTTGATATGGAAAGCAAAGCTATGGTGAGTTCTTTGGTTAGGGGACCAAAAATAAGTGATCGAGTTCCTCCGTGCTTCAGCCATCTTATTCTAAACTGTCGGATCACGGATTCGATTCGGAAAGTCACGTCCCGTCTCGCTTTATTTTGTCGTGGTAAAAAGGGACAGGTATAGAGAAGCCGTGAAAGAATAAGCCGTGACGTTAGTCCCGGACGCTATTGCAACCGTTCCTTCCCTACAATCCGCATTGGGCCAGGTGGTGGTCTTACTATCCATACATGAGATTGTAAACTTGTTTGTTGGTTCAAATAAAGAGAAAAAAAAAATACTCCTCGTCTATTCTTCCATGTAGGAAAGCATGTGTCCAGCAATGGGACGTATTCCCTTAGTAATCTTCCTGCTTGCTTACCAATCAGGTAGAATTTTTAAGTATGCCAAAGTTTTATTAAAAATATCAATCACCATCAACAACCTATGCTCGTCCACTGCTGAACATAGGCCCCTAATGCATGCCGCCTCTCTCGATTTTCGGCCATTCTCATCTCACCCATTCCAGCCAACCTACAAACATCGTCATCCCAACCTGTCACATGGCATTACGTTCCATTCAAGAACTTTCCCCACTACAACGGTCGTCGGTTCTACGGCTAATGTGACCAGCCCACTGCCACTTTAGTTTGCTAATAAGGTAGGTTACGTCGGTCACTCTACTCGGATCACAGCATTCCTAACGTCCTCCAGACATACTCTGAGCATAGCCCTTTCCACAGCTCGCTCAGCGACTTTAAACAGGTCCAATAGTCGATCAAAAAATAGTAGTTATCATTTTCTTTTCTAACCAACGTTCAGAATTGTTCTCCAAAACCGTTTATACGCCAGTTACTGCTCACCTGCAGATCAGTCGAACGACGTAATAACAGGGTGACTATTCGACCGTTTTTACTAAGGGTGAGTTTTTTGATCCGTACTCATGGTAACCACAATAGATAAATTCTAGACCAACAGCGTCAATGGAAACGCCAAAAAGAGTGACGGCAACTAGACAAATTGTTAAATTTGCGATGAAAATTCAAAGCGTATATTGCTTTGAATTTTAATCAGCTGAGCCGCCAGCCGCCATGTTACTAATCCCAACACCGTGTTCACTTACATTGTCTATGATTATTCAACTTTAGTAGCATTTGAAAATTCGACTATTGGACAAGCTCATATCACGGTCAATCTGACCACGGATCAAAAAACTGACCCTAAGGTAATTTTATAAATTGTTAATGCTTAATAGTGAATAATCACAGACCTTCGAGAGCTTCGCTACGATAGAGGAGTTATGATCGTTTAATTGCGTTAATGGTGGAAGTAGCGTGTTGTGTGTGAAGGCTACAAAACATTTTAGCAAAGATTTTTATTTATATCGTCAAAATAAATCTATACATATAATAACACTGTGGAGGGCGAGTTGGAGTGTACATAGAAAAAAAATGCTTAAAACTAAGTCAGGGAAATGTAAAAAGAGGGAAAATTAGTCTGTTTGTACGAGCTAATCTCCGAAATGGGTAGACCGATTTCAATGAAATTTTGCATGGTGATACCTTATATCCGTGATCATGCAACATCTTAGATACTTTTTATTCCGGAAAATTAAAAGGTTCCCATGGGATAGTTAAAAAACCATAGTAATCGCGAATGAAGTCGTGGACAGCTAGTTATGAAATAACTCTGTACATTTTTAAACTGCTCGGACTGCGGAGATTTTATTTAGTGTTTTGTAACGTCTGTTCTGGCCGGTTTTTCTTTTCGAATTTCGGTTTGAATTACAGAGTGCTTGGATTTTCTATAATGTCCCGGTAACGGCAAAAGGTCTGCCCCCTATATTACGTGGGACCTACGAACTTACTGGCAAAGTGGGTTTGTTATGCATCCCTGCCATCAATACAGGCGTGATAGATAAATTTTGTAAGGAGGTGCTATATCAGTATTAGCGACTCTTTCCTGTTGTTGCGCTCCTCTGGCCATTTTCTCTTTGTTTCTGTTTTTAAATCTACTGTCTACTCTTTTATTTTTCATTGTTTTGTTTTGAAATTCATTCTTTTAAGAGTCAGCGTCTTATAAATACTAAAATACCATAACTATTAAGCGTTTATTGTAACTGTTACATTATTAGCAAGTTACGTAGTTTTAAACTATATTTATCAAGTTTATAAGTTTACTAAAGGCACTATTTGTGCCTTAGTTAATAAATAATAAGTGACGTGACGTGATTTGGAGCTTAATTTATCACCGGGTCTACCACGCCATAATTTTATTATATGTATAAAGATAAAGATAAATTTATTGCTCCAAAATAGTTATTACAATGGTTTTGGTACAACATTGTGGTCTTATAACTAAAGTAGGTCTTATAGGACAGCGTAAGCCTCTGTGCTAGGATCCTGTAGAATCCTGTGTTACAGAGGTAACAATTTTTTTTAGAATTCATAGTTATTACTAAAGGAAAGCACGATGTTCCAGCGTATGTTCATATTGTTCCAGCGCACATAGGTAAACAGCGGTCTTTGAGTGGTGAAGTCAGGTACCGTGAGGTTGTCGTTGGCAGCAATATTGGTGCACCGACAACCTGGTAAAGGTCGCGTGGAGCCACTTAAACCAGATTTCACAGTAATCAGTAAGGTTCGTGAAGTTGGCCTATACTCAGCAGTTGGCGTCTATCGACTGTGATGATGATAAATATGACCTTGAATGAAAATCCCTCTAGACACAGACCTGACAGCGCGAAAGAACACTTAGTTTGGTCATTCCTGGATAGGTACTTAAAAATCTACGTCAATTTTTTTTATATGACAAGTAAGCTCCTGGCCTTCATCTCGATCTGATGGTGAGTGACGATAAGGGAGAAGGTGGAAGGGAGCTTCACCTGTAGTCCTCAACAACTGAGGAACTGGCTATCTTACGATTACGATACGAGGAACGATTATCATTGCCGGAACACAGCAATGCTTTTATTTCATTGTTATTATGGCGATATATTAAAGTACCACCGTGGTAGCTAGCAAGGTGGGTTTAGAAGCCCTACCACCAACCAAACCGAGCAGAAAAACCCCTGCCTCTGTGAGGAATCGAACCCCGGACCTCCCGATATATTTTATTTCAACATCCATACATACACATACTTACAATCACGCCTGTAATCCCCGAAGGCGTAGGCAGAGTCCAAGGAGCACTGTGTTTCTTAAGATCACATTTAGCCTTACAAAAATTCAATATAGTTCGAGTATCTATCTATAGTAGTATTATGTAACTCGTGTATTTAAATCGAGCCAAAGTTTTTTTAAACACACTCGCTCGTTTGATAATAACCACTATTATGTGACAGTTATTTAAATTATACTATTCTGCATCAAATATACCTATTACATGCTATGGCTATTTCCGCCTACGCGAAGAAATAATAATGGAGTAAGATTATAGCAGTACCTATATTATAAGAATAAAGCTTACTAAATTGACGTTTAAAAAGACCAAAAACCATTTCTCAAGGAATAAATACCTACAATTAGGTCACAATCAAGTGTTTCCTCTAACTGCCGAAAAACGACGATCGCTAAAGGCCGTCTATTTCATCGATTATTATTTTACCGGTTTTTATCGGTTGCCGATTATTTTAATCGGCCCGGGCCGGGCACGGGTGTCCGTCGGCCGGTAATAGTCGTAATCGGCCGCTAATCGGACCACAATTTACGAAATTGTCGATCCATGTCGGCGACTGCGCCGATCGACCATCGATCGAGTGATGGGACCGATGTATCGATTTGATTGATTACGATTGACATTTATAATATTTTAACTACATTGTTTGTACTCGGGAGAATTTTATGGGTGTTGGCATGTCAAATAACAACGCAATAATTCGATATATGATACAGGGAAATTATTGCGTAATCAAAACTCTATATCAAGCCTTTTACTACGTAGAGTATTCAGATGTTTCAGCTTGCTACGATCTATATCGATTATTGCTCTTTCCATTGACTTAAAGACACATTTGCAAAAAAAAATCTAACGTTTTGAAACTATAGGAAAATTGATTACTTACATGAAGGGTCTAATAATTTTTAAAATGATTAAATATATCGAGTAAAGATACAAATGCAAATTTTACTCATCACAATCAGATATGGAGTTTTTTCTCGATAAATAATACCAACATCTGTGGAATAGACTTATCGATAATCGCATCGCAACCGCATTGTTTGGAACAAATTATATGAAAAAAAGATGTAAAATTGGCAGCGAACCGTCGGCTATCCCCCGTATTGATCACAATAATCGATCGTGTGCCGCGTAATTGCATCGGATCGACCCATTATGTCATTATAGTCGCCAGACCGAAACAATAGAATAATCTACAAAATGAAATAACGACTGTATTCCACTCTAATACATCTCAAAATCGAAAATAATGTTTTATGGAGTTAAGTCGTAAAGGTGTTATAAGGAAAAGGGTAATCGTTTTTAAATTTGGAATTTTATAATAAAAGACAATAGAGTTGAGGTTAGGTCGGTATAGGCGCGGGTGGTAAGTGTTCCAATTTCAAAATTGGCAGTGATCGGTTGTCGGCGCCCGCGCATGACGTCACGACATGACAGATGACAGCGCCGTTTTTGGACAAATTTAAAATAAACACCAGCTTGCGATGAACGCAGAAGCTTTTAATAGAGTTGGAAGGTATGTGGTGTAATTTCTAAAAAAATATTCGTAATAATAGTAGAATGGGATAGTTGAAATTAACTAGTCAACGGGCTCAAAACGAGACACAATAGAAACATCTATCATTTATGAACGCCGGTGCTCGCGGTGCCCGCCAAGGGAATGCTTGCGAATCTTTTCTGTGACATTTTTTCGTAGATACTAAGATAAATTAATTTATTGCCTTTTACTAACCGGAAACAATTGCAATACAGAGCTAATCTAATCCAAAGACCAACATCACCAAAATGACAATGAGGGTAAAGAAATGTAAGTATCAACCATATTAAGACAAAATACACAGTATCGTTATGATTATACATAGAGAGACCTTCAAATAATTGAACAGATGTGAAAAATTGAACAAGATCCATAGAATACTGGCATTTTATATGAACTAAAGGGGAATTGATTTCAAGTAATTAGTTCCTAAAGCTCTTGAATTTGCTCAATTTTTAACAGTTAAGAGTAATAAAAAATGTAAAAACATTGCTGAAACTGACACTTAATAGTTAGCCTAAAAATAAGCACTTAATAGTTAGCCTATAAAGAGCGAATTTTTACATATTTGTCATACATGTAATATTTATTCGTTCCGAGTACTTCGTAACCATAACATTATTTTATAGTGAATGTTTCTCATAATCCCAAAGGCTGCGGTTTGCGACCACATCAGAGGGCCCGTCTTCGCGGGTTTGTACCGTAAAAGTCTCGATCTTTTTACGCAGCTTCCCTGATGAGTTTTAAGAAGATTGTGGGAATTCGGTGTGAATATTTTGATAAAAACCGCTGTTAACGTTGGTGGAATATGTTTTACAGACCTGCAGACAGAATTTTTGTTTTCGGTGAAGGGTATTTATTTTACATTTTTTCTGAGTTCTTTGAATTTTTTTCTCGTGATTTCTGTTTGTGGTAATTTTTTCGTCTAAGAGGTTGCTTTCGGTTGTATTCCTGCCCCGTGTTTTTAGATATCATAACTTTATTTGCCCTTTGTAACTGGGGAAGTTTTTGCATGAAAGGTTTAAATCTGTTATGTGTGAAGCCTAGGGTTGCCAGGTGCATTGCCAGTGCACAGTTTAGTTAGGCTAATCAATATTCACCATATATTGGGTCCTTACCTATGAAATTGGTGTATTTTTTCTCTCTTAGTATTTTGTCTGTAACTATTAAGATTCAGAGTATTCCTAAAAAATAATTACCTCGTCTAAACATAGACTATATTTTTGAGCTCTTTTGATTTGTTTGATAATTTGTTGTAAGTTTAATTGTGTTAAAATTGGACACGGAGACAACGCTTTTTAAGTGCCTCCCGAATACATCATTTTATTTGCATTCACTTAAAAACGATAAATAATTTTTATGAAGTGTGATATTACAAATATTACATAAGCTTGTCTAATGATACATGCCAAATATTATTATCTTTGGATTTGTCGTTGTGAAGAAAACTGAAAAAATTTTAGTATGGAAAATGCAGAATTCCCCAAAATCTCCATACAAAACACCAATTTCATAGGTAAGGACCTAATAATTATAATCTCCATATAAAATGTACCTATATTTTAGTTGTTGAGTCCATGTCAAAACTATTGTAACGATGCTTACGATTATAATTATTTCACCAACAGTTCATTTGTTTTCTATTAATTAAATGTAAATAATAGGTAATTAACTGTAAATGTTTGCCTTTTCTAGTGAAGCACGAAATTCCAAGATTCAAATGATTTTTTTTGGCTAGGCTTTCTAATTGGAGTGAACGTAAGATAGGGTCACCGGGTAAACGGTGGGTCACTTTTTTTTGGACACTCATGTCTCCAAAACTATCAGTCAGATTGGCGTCAAATTTTGATTGATGTATTGTGTATTTTATCAGCTTGCAGAATATAACTAAATTATTGGACCTGCAGCAATGAGATCAGAGCAAATAAGATATTTTTAAAGATTAAAATTTACCCACTGTGTACACTGGGTGGTGAACTGTGAATCACCCCCTGGTTAACAATGGGTCTAGGTGTTTTTGTAGGTAGTAAAAAGCATTTAATTTATAAAATCATATATTTTTAAAACGATTAAATCGATACTTTGAAATATCTTAAAACTTAAAAAGAAAAACGAAAACATACCTATTGATTTTCAGTATCATATGTATAAGATGATTCTCTTTTGTTAAGGCGCAGTACGCATATAAATATATTTATTAGGTCCTTACCTATGAAATTGGTGTTTTGTATGGAGATTTTGGGGATGTCTGCATTTTCCATACTAACATTGTTTCAGATTTCTCCACAACGACAAATCCAGAGATAATAATATTTGGCATGTATCATTAGACAAGCTTTAGCAATATGTGTGTGAACACGCTTGATAAAAATTATTCATCGTTTTTATGTTAATGCAAATCAAATGATGTATTCGGGAGGCAGTTAAAAATAATTGTCTGTGTCTAATTTTAACACAATTAAACTTACAAAAAATTATCAAATTAAATAATACGAGCTCAAATATATGGTCTATTTTTAGAAGAGGCAATTGTTTTATAAGAATGTTCTGAAACTTAATAGTTACGGACAAATTGCAAAGACAGAATAAAAACACCAATTTCATAGGTAACGACCCAATAAAAATAAAAGTCGACCTTCTGTCGTAATAAAAAATAGGAATCGACATTATGGTATTTAAAATTTATAAAAAGAAAAACGAAATCATTACTTAGACTTTTTGCAGTGTCTTAAAATTATTCTCTCGTGCCAAGGCACTGAGCTTATGAGAAAAAATGTGAAAATGAAATCAAACTTCTCTCCTCACATCATTTGAGAAAATAAACATTTCTTTCCTTTTGCATTTGATCCTCCGTATGAGTACCTATTTTTTTTTTTGTTTTATTTCTGCTCCTTCTGTAAAAAAATATATTATTTTTATAAAAGAATTGACTTCTTTAATAAATTATTGCTATTTCCTGTATATTAGTTATGTATTACGATTAATCGCTCCAAAAACCATGCTCATCGCCTTAACAACAAGTACACAGTGAGTCGCGATCCACTGTGTACACAGTGAATCAGACCTACCCTTGACCACAGGCCGACTTTAAATGCAAACAAGAATAAACACGTTAAAAATAAATAGCTAGTCAACTATTTATGTGATATATTACAGCATATTAACAAGGTCAAAGTGGGGTAATACAATTTAATCGATATCTATTATACATTAGCAAATATAAAAAAAATTACAACTCACATTTCAAAATATTTTAATAGCGTCGCAAAAAAATCAAGCGCCGTACGTCGACAGATGAGCGCGGCCGCGCGGGAACAAGCCGAGAAGGGATTGCGTGCGTAGGAGTGTTTGTGTGGGTACAAACGGCAATGGTACCTGTATTGGTTTTGTTAAATGTGTGCTTGACTCACTGTACCCAACTGACCCACCGTTTACCCGGTGACTATATTTAAATATTTCTCATCCAAATCATATAATTTCTCGTTATTCTGAATACTTATTTTGATTTCTAAAACGATGGATCTATTTGACAGCTAGAAATGATCTGTTTTTAATGTTGCCAGCTAATAAGCGAAATTAATTGATTCAATTGTTATGACGTGTTATGAACATGTTTGCAAATAAAATGTTATAATTTTATAATTCTTTGATTGTAAAATATTGCGATATAAGATAATTATCGGGTTTTAATTCATTCCCAGCGTAATGAAAACCATAGATTAAAAAAAATATTTGCAAAACAAAACAAATATTTTCAAGGCAAAATTTGTTTGAGATTTATGCAGGCTGTTGAAATAAATTGAAGTATATGCTACGTTTCGTTTAAATTTTACATTTATTTTTGTTGATATTTTGAAATGCTAAATTCAAATTACTTTATTCCCTTGGGAATAAAATCTTGCTTTATACCCGTATACATGACAAATAAAGCGTACCATATGTGCAGATGGTGTATAAAAATTATTATTGTTTCCACCACAAATCACAGGGGGCAGTTAACGCCCAGAGATAACCACCTAAAAAAACTATTACATCGATTAATCCCAGCTAAAAACTAATCAAGCCTATCTGAAAATCGAATAACAAAAACCTCCTTAGTTCCCGAGTGGACGTTAAAAAAAAGAAAGTCGGAAAAA
This sequence comes from Parapoynx stratiotata, assembly GCA_910589355.1. Lineage (NCBI taxonomy): Eukaryota > Metazoa > Arthropoda > Insecta > Lepidoptera > Crambidae > Parapoynx > Parapoynx stratiotata. The sequence continues at coordinate 5,529,929 of OU342479.1, forward strand.
AACAAATGAATGAAGGCGGCCGCTCCTTCTGCATATAAATCATAAGGGCAAGATCCAAGCTAAGATTTTAATAAACATGAGAGAGGCTATCTCGAGAATATTCATTCATGAATGTTTTTTTTATCATTTTAATTACGAATAGGTCGTGTGAAGGGGCTTTGTTTGTTGGTCAGTACAAACAACCTGCTATGGGATAATTTTATACGTGCGCAGCGATTTTTTGATATACTAATAGTTCTATCTATATTAGTTTCTATGCTTTCTATTGGTGTTATTCGTTGGGTATATAACAGATATAGGAAGTTGAAGTAGATTATAAGTATCATGGAGGCGCTCGGTGGCGTAGTGGTCAGTGCGCTTTGGCTTCGCACGAAAACAAAGCTAACTTCGCCATGGTCAGGCCGTGGCTGGGTGACCAAGACTTTGTGATCTCGAGCTCCTCCATGCTTCGGGAGGCACGTTAAGGTCCCGGTCGCATTTGTGACCGTTTCTACCCACCAACCCGCATTGGGCCAGCGTGGTAGTGTTACGGCCCATACTCCTCATGTGTTTCTCCATGAGGAAGGTCTGTCCTAGCAGTGGGAAGTATATAGGCTGATGACGATAAGTTTCATGGATGCGCAAGCGAGCGTGTGGGTCCGATAGCCAAAGTCGGAACCCTCCTTGGAGGACGTGGTTTGGTGCAGTATTGGAGGGTTGAATGCCAGTGGCCGCTTTTCTGTGGACAAGCACTGACGATTACAGGGAGGGATTAGTATTTGGGTGTAGCTACCCATGAGATAGATACCCATGAGAAACTCAGCTGCATAAGGGAATCAAATCGATGACGTTTTAAGCGAGACGTCTTTCTACATGGCGAAACATGAGAGGAGTAACTTATAAGTAGATAGCAATTTGGAGGAAGTAAATCCATACTAATGTTATAAATGTAACTCTGATGTAACTCGAAAGTAACTCTGTCTCGCTTTCGCGTCAGAACAACTGAACAGATGTAATCGAAATTTGGTACACTCGAAATCTTCCGGGGGCTTCTATTATTAATTACCAATAAATGATTTTTTTTATTCGCTATATTTTGATAATAATCTTTAACAGCACATTCGTTTCATCTCGTGGTCTGACATCAAAACGTAGTGATTATACTCTCTTTGTACACTGTTTGTTTCTGGCTCTATATTGTTTTTCCATTTTTTTAATGTAATTATTTTCTTTCTTTTTTGTAAATTCTCCCATGTTGGGAAGGCAAAGGGAACGGAGCCCATACAGCCAAGTCTTTAGTATACATTTCATCAGTAGTTTGCATTGAAATGCTCGTGTAATGCACTTCAATGCATCTAGGGAGAGTTTGGCGTCAAACGATCTATGGTGTGGTGCTACTTGGATGAGGTGGATTACCACGATAAAAAACTCATCACTTTTCACACCACTTGACACTTATTTCGATAATCCTCCACATTGCACATCACCACAGACACTTATTACACAAAACTACACTGAATTTACGTAACAATATCCACTCCGAAACAATATTACAATTATCGAAATAAAAATCACGTCCGCCATTAGTCAAATGCCGCCAAACTCCCTTATTTTCTTTCTTTAATCCCAAGTCTACGAGCGTGTGGCAAAGAGTTTGCCACAGTACCTACACAGATAGTGTAGAGTCTGAGAAGGGAGGCAACATTATATCCCAAAATTTCTATGGGTCCATTACCGCGTGGGTGAAACCGCGGAAAGCCTAGCATGTAGACTAGCATGTATCGAAACTGAATTCTTTCACCAGGAAAAACCCTCCCTACCATTGACACAGACACACAACTATATAGGGTTATGTATACTCTGGACTGCACATAATTGTTTAGTCCGCGGTTCCCGTAAGACAATTGCCTATATAAATTCCTCATACGACCCTCTAATCGTTCATCAGGGCTGTGGGCGGACCGGCAGCCTTCCATAATTATGGATGTGGCTTCCTACCCGTACCTTAAGACTTATAAGACTTATTTGATTCACACAACCTGTATCCCTCTCGAGTTTTATCTTCACATAATACTTACGTATCTACAAAAGAAACTCGTTCTTTCCTTGAGTATTTTTTAATATCTCAGCCAATGACGCAACAGCACTTGCCTGTGTAGCATGAGCAGCGCGATATAATATTTATCGCGTTTTTATCACGACCAATTGTCAAATTGCATAGTACTTTGACAGGAGAACGTGATAAAACGCGATATATACCATAATGCGTTGATCATGCTAATAGGGCTGGATAGGAGTCCTCATGTGAAGAACAAGGTTGCTAATGTAATGGTATTACAATTTTTCTTTGTCTAATTACAAATTTGAAAATGGGGGAGATCGGTAGTCTATGCTTGTACCTTCAATAAAAATAGAAATCAAAAGCATTTATTCAGTTTAGATGCATGCTATGAATGTCATATACATTTTCCAATATTTCGTGAAAGAGAAAATTACGCCAGCCGTTCACAAAAACTACCAGGAGGCCTTGTTCTGAGAAGAACGGGGTATAGGCTCAAGATAGGAAGGACCACTCGAATCACAAAACATAACCGTAGCCAATGTTTGTAGGTGCTACAAGCACTGGCAACGGTTACGGTGTGTAATTAAAAGGAAAAATATATATTTTTGTACAATAAAAAACAATGAAAAAGGGAGTTTTTGGCGGCATTCAACTATGGCGGACGTGATTTTTATTTCGATGATTGTAATATTGTACGGAGTGGATATTGTTACGTAAAATCAGTGTAGTTTTGTGTAATAAGTGTCTGTGATGATGTGCAATATGGAGGATTATCGAAATAAACGTCAAGTGGTGTGAAAAGTGATGAGTTTTTTATCGTGGTAATCCACCTCATCCAAGTAGCACCACAGTGTCTGCCATCGATCGTTTGACACCAAACTCTCGCAAGATGCATTGAAATGCATTACACTAGCATTTCAATGCAAACTACTGAAGAAATATATACTGAAGACTTGGCTGTATGGGCTCTGTTCCCTTTGCCTTCCCTACATGGGAGAATTTTACAACAACAATGAAAAAGGTGTCAAATAATGATGAGCAATATGGATCATTGAATATAGGTAGCGTTTTGGCGGCTTTTTTGATAATGTAAACTTTTTATTTTCATAGAAAATAGAGAAATGTAAAAGGAAATAATCAAATTCCGTTAGTATTGTACTTGTCAAACAGTAATTTAACCTGTAATTTTTTAATTGATTCATCATTGCATCTAAATTCTTTTATTCTCACCTGAGAGTTCAGTATTACAATTCCACGACCCTTCACGGCACCATTTCCAAGATAAATTCTTTAAATTTATGAGGCTACTGCTTCCAAAGACGGCCAACGCCCCTTTTTGATATTCCTAAATCAAGCTAGCCTACGATGACTTTGGGGGCATAGAGGCGGCGCGGGCACACCCAGCTTTAGAGTTATGGTCTAAGGCTGGAAGGTAATTTAAGTTTTGTTTTGCGTTTCAATCTGATAGCAAGAAGTTTGCGATTTATCTAGACAATTCATTCATACATAAATACGTTTCTAGTCACTTTTCCTACCTACTTAGTTAAATAATAGTTATAGGGGTAGGTACATTTCATACAAAATGTTGAAGGAAATTGTTCTAAGACAACACGAACTTAAAAAAAACAAAGAGGTTTGTTATGTCTTATAGTCACAAAGTTGGAATAAAATCTAATCGTCTACGAAACGCCAAAAATCTGATTTTTTTTTGAATTTTCATTTTTTTGTCATAGCCTTGTATGAATGTTTAATTATTGGAGCTCATAGCCATTTGTTTGCTTTTATTTCGATATTAAAACAGAGCAACCTTCGCCAGGGTTGGACCATAGATGGGTGCCCAAAAGTTTGTGATTTCGTGTTCTTCTAGGGACGCATGTTTAGCCTAGCTTTCCGTTTCTACCTAACAATCTACATTGGGTTGGCGTTATTGGTTATGATGATGACGATCAAAATCGATAAAAAAATTATTGTATTGAATTTTTGGGCTTCACATTATGCGACTTGCAACCTAAGGAAGACAGATATACGATCTATAAAAATGTTCTCCTTTCTTTCTTCTGTACTTGGTAAGCTTTATATAAATCTGTGGAGTATTACATCTCGTAAGATTTGTTCGGGTCCCTCGTAGATGTGAACCTACCGGAGGTCGCATGGGCGGGTCGGCAGCACACTGTAATTATTAAGGCGGTTTCCTGCCTCTGCAGTGTATGCTTTTTTATTTATTTTTTATTTCTCAACAGTATCGGGTATTGGAAATGTATGAGAAACTGCGTCATGATTAATGCTTCATGAAATATGTTTTTTTCGATGTTTAGATCGCAGTAATGGGTTAAAGAAAGAAAAAAAATCCTCATATGAGCCTTTTTGTAAAGCAAAGAAGCCTAAACCTTGGTTGATTTGGGGTTTATTGTAAGAATAAAGTCGGAAAGCCTTTAAAGGCACGGAAAAAACCAGCTAGAATCCAAGTTCATTCATTAAAAACGTTTGAAAATTAATGTGAGCTATAAATATTTCAAAATTATGTTTTGCGAGTAAAGTACCGAGTACATAAAGTAAAGGAAATATTAAGTGAAATTTTATATAACGAATAGTAGACACTAGTAAATTGGTTTAGTGGCTATTAGAGAAAATATCCTTTTTAACTACATCCAGCTACAAACCGGGCGTAGTCATTGACGTGGTCTATAATTTCATATTTTATAGTTAACATTCAATCTTTCCATAGATTGCTATGGTTAATTCATGGATTTCACGCCATCTTGCCTCGCCATAGACAAGAGAGCGCAGAAGCTGCCCCGTAATTATAGAATGCGCCTCCCATAAGATAATCATAGAGTATTTTCTTTTATTTCAGTTAAGACGGCACATAATGTGGGTGTATTATGTGTAATTTCAAAACATTATGTGTGTAGTTATATTGATTGTTTTGTTTTGGCGTAAATGCGAAGTATTTTTGTTCGCATTATTGTCTGATTTCAACTTACGTATTATTTTGCAGTAAGTATAATAAATTTTTGACTATCATAGATTGTTTTAAAAGAATATTGAAGGTTCGGTCGTCAATTATAAGTCTAACGTGTATCTGTTTAATGATTTTATTGTTGCAGACACTGTATTAGAACGTCTCTATTTTGTCAATAACACAATAGCTTCAGGGGGTTGAATATCTCAAAGAGCTAAAGCCAAATTACAATAATTCTTATTAATCATAATCAAATTTTTTGCCCATGAGTCTAAGATAACATATTCATTATATACCTACTCGTAACTAATACCTACATCGTATTCAGTGCAAGCGTCTATTGTCCACCGGACATTACTTCAATGAATAAACACATAATAAAGTTCTTTTCCATCTAAAAATTTATTTGTCGCTTTTCTCGACAGTGTCGAATTTTACTCTTAATGTACATCAACACTATTGTTATAAAGTAACTACTTTAAATAAATTCATAAAGCTTCATTAAGTTTACCAATTGTTCAATACCTAGCTTCTGAAAATCAACTAAATGTTGTTTCATAGAAAAGCTTTTAATTATGTAGTCTAAAAATAAGAATTCGACGAATAATTTGACTTTCTATGGCGCAGACAGAAGTCGGAACACATAATAAAACATCTATTAACAAATACATTAAAACCCCCGCCTATTGGAACAGCAGATTAAATTGTGATTAAATTTTATTCTACATAAAAACTTAAATGAAAGATTCGAACAATAGTGCATGTGAAACCAGTACCTCATAATTATAATTAACGCCTAGAAAATCTTTACGATATCTAAATAATATTTGAACATGCCTTAGTCATATTGTAATATTTATAAGAATATCGCCTTCCTAAGAAGACAGTCTGTTTTTAACAGCTATAATAATTTTTTTACAAAGTTTTAAGTGTACAGTGGTGAAATAATAACATAATGAAGACTTAATATTGTAAAATAAAATAAATAAACAAATACATATACGAAATATACCTACGGCCAGCCGTGTACTAGGTGCTGGGCTAATAATGATAACTTCTCGTTTGCGGCAGCCATATTGGCACCAAAGGGCTGATTACTAAGCGCAGACATAATATACTTGCGTGCCAGTCATAAGTATTTTTTGGACCTTTGAGTGGCGAGCAGACATATAATGGCTTTTTGGGAGTTTGTTTGAATTTGTAAGTTAGGACATTGATCTTTCATGCAAACTAAGCATTTGAAACCTTTATTACTATTTAAAACTAAAAATCGATCTCAAAATATATGAAATTTATTTTATTTTTATCTATGTAGCATTTATAGGTGTGTCTATAGTCTTTAATTAACCAAAATGATTTCAAAACTTTAAAAAAATTAAGAAGAAAGTTATACTACCGCTTTCTATTGTACTATGTGTGATGACCATGCACTTCTATCGAGGCGGGGACTGTGGGAAAGAAAGGCAGACAACTCAAAAAAATAAAAATCCATGTAGGACGGTGTAAATAGAAGCTATGTTATATATATATAGATAGACTATAGACATAATAGTAGAAAGTTAGAGCATTGTATTTTCTTTACAACTCAACTGAATAAAGAGTTTTTTGATATTTTTTATAACAAAATAAAGCTTAAAATTTTTAATTTAACTGTCACATTAAAGAGGACACGTTATTTTAAATATAATTGCTATTTGAATAAATGGAAAACGTATTTAAAAAAAACCTCGTTGATAATTTTACATGCTTTTGTTTTGCTTTCAATGTAGTATATATTTTTTCAGGTGTACTTTCGCATCTCAATTTTGATGCCGATATCTTAAACTGGTTAAAGTGAAATGTTATTAAGATTGTTCAGAAAAAATACAATAGTGTGTTTGAAGCAAATGCTTCTATTTATTCAAAAAAGTTGATAAAAACGTAAGAGTGTTTTTATTAGTAACGTTTTGCAAACATGCAATGCGTTGCAGGGGTAACGGTGTACTGTGCCTGTTCAAAGATATAAAATCACGGAAACCAATTAATTACACTAAGCTGGAAAACTGTAATGCAACAGCTGCTTTGCGGAAATAATGAGGCGCACACACAATCGTCAAGGACGAAAGTCACCGACTGGGTCCAAAGATTTACCTTTCTCAAGAGGTAATGGTCTCGGCTTTTCTTTTTATTACCTTGAATTATTGGAGCGGCTTCTGCTGCAATTTGACGGAGAGACCGCGTTCTTTAGGGAACAAACGTAGTGTATGACGCCCTGTGACTGCAAACTTCAATTATGTTACTGTCTCATTTAAAACAGAACATATCATCACGTCTCTTTTCCCGAAGGAGTAGGCAGAGGTGTTAAACACCCACATTGCGCCAGATATGTTATGTCTCCATGTAACAGGTGGCGAGCCTGTTGCCATGCACCGGGCACAATGTGAGGCAAGCGATATTCACAATGAACTGTACATAAGTTTTATTCAAACTCAGTGGTACAGGCGGTGGGATTGAACCCGCGTTTCCCGCGGCCTCTCGAACGAGTAGTGCTCCGTCCCTCTCAACTCGGCTACCGCTGCCGTTGTCTTATTTAATGTATACCATGTTATTTCTTATCTATATCATTTCTCTGCTGTATTCCCATTTTTATTTGGGTTCGGCGCAACATTCTTTTCCCTTTTCGTCTGGAGATGACAACACGACTCTTCCATGCTTGTCATAATATACTTGTTCACACAATGCATCATCATTGACGACCTCTGTGGTCGAGTGGTCTGTATGTCAAGGCATCGTCATTTCCAGAGGTTCTGGGTTCGAACCCCGGGGGTGCAAATGTTTGGGTGATGAATTTTCAGGCTTTTGTTCTCCAGTTTTGGATTTTTATATAATATATTAGCTCCTTACCTATGAAATTGGTGTTTTGTATGGAGATTTTGGGGAATTCTGCATTTTCCATACTAAATTTTTTTCAGTTTTCTTCACAACGACAAATCCAAAGATAATAATATTTGGCATCTATCATTAGACAAGCTTTAGTAATATGTGTAATATCACACTTCATAAAAATTATTTATCGTTTTTAAGTGAATGCAAATAAAATGATGTATTCGGGAGGCACTTTAAAAGAGTTGTCTCCGTGTCCAATTTTAACACAATTAAACTTACAACAAATTATCAAAACAAATCAAAAGAGCTCAAACATATAGTCTATTTTTAGACGAGGAAATTATTTTTTAGGAATACTCGGAATCATAATAGTTACAGACAAAATACTAAGAGAGAAAAACAAACACCAATTTCATTGGTAAGGACCCAATATTTATATATATTCAGGATATTAATATGTATTTATCTATTAAATATATTTATCCGTCATCTAGTATCCGTCACACAAGCAGCACTAGTTGCTTAAAATGGGGCTAGTTGATAGGTGTGAATGTTTGAAGATATCTGTTTATTATTTATTTATCTTCTTTTTTATTATATACCATAACTATTTAAGAATTAAAAGAATATGTTTATTAGCTCTAACTTCCTTTAAACGTAAAGATATTTTTTGACAAAAAAATTCAACTATCACTTTTAATTAATGAGCGGCAAGCAAAACGATATACGATAAAAAAACTGACACGTGTCAAAACAATTACTTTTTTTATAAATTGCATACAGAAATCGCGTGTCATTTTTTAAGGCTGATCGGAGAGTGTTGTATATGTAAGGAGATTATTCGTTTAACAATTATGCTAAAGACTAAATTATATGTTCTGGAACCATTCAAAGGGTGGAGCTCCAGTGCCCGCGGGCGAGTACGAGCGATGCTTAACTGGTAGCTGCTCGCTTCTGCTTTAGGCCCCTATAATTTAGGTCTTTGATGTATTTTTCAGCTTCAAACAGAGTAATTTCGTTAGTGAGAAATGGTTACAGTCCACCGATATATCATAAAACAATTACTTTCTATGCTTTATGTATGCAAATGTATCTTCGTCACAATAAATGCAAGACTTGGCTTTTCAGTGTAATAAGTTCGTATCTTAAAATCACCAAGTTTTTTTTTGGTTTTTATTTATTTTTCTGATAAAATTGCTTTGTAGATTATATTTTTCTGTCGGATTATGTGAGATGTAATGTGTACCTACTTTATTTAACAACATAAACAATAACTAATACGCGTTACAAATAATATAAATCACAATTATCCACAAAATGCGGCTTGTAGTTTGCGATCATTTCATTACTTTACCTACATTAGTTTGTTAAAGAAACCGTTCTAGTATCAAATAACAATACTAGCTTAAGTATATACTCCGTCGGTGATTCAGGATAGCTCTTCGGTCAACTGCTTTAAGATTCGTTTGAAGCATCACTACCTGTCCAAAACTTTTTAGTTTTTGTCATGAACATGGTATTGTTTATGTATGGTATATTTATTTTATATGTGTATGCTATTGTATTTATGTATGGTGTGTATTAGTGTGTATAGGTATATGGTGGTGGGTATATATTTAGTGGATATCGCTTATGTCTTCTCTTTTACTAGTGATTGTCATTTGTGGTCTGCTGTATTAATTTTATTTATTCACTGTACCTTATGGGTTGTCTGGAAGACATCTCTATTAGAGATAAGTCCGCCCATTGCATACATTGTGTTATTTTTATTTTTATGTAACCATGTGTTCTTTGGCAATAAAGAGTATAATAATAATAATAATAATAATAATAATACTTTTCAAATTTGAATTGCGAAGCATTCTCAAAGAGAATACAAAACGAACCAGCGAGAACCACATCTTTTTTTTCTCAGTGCATTGCAAAGGCGTAAACACGAAGAGCCTGCAGCAAAACTCGGGCGGGTATTATATGGGAGCCAACGCCCACCCCGCTAGCTACGGCTACCTACTACGGCACCTCTATGGTTTTACAGAAGGTACGATTAAATAGTAGATTAGATTTAAATGACTGACTCTGGGTTTTTGGTAAAGAGACTAAGAGTACATATTATTTATGTTTTTAGACACTTTCGTAGTGTACGAAATTGATAAAAAGGTATTTTAGGGCAAAAGTATTAGCATATGTATGTATATGTAGCCCACTTGTGAAAAAAAACCGGCAAAAAAAATAAAATAAAAACAATTAAAAATCGTAACATCGTTGTCTCGTCGGGCGTCCGAAAGTTCCTGTATTAGGTATACTTAGGTAGTACATACAATCAAAACAAATCCTTTATTTGTAGTTTCAGTTTTTTTGAGAAAAAAACTATGTACTATTTCATGGTTCATCGCGTTCAAAATTACATTCGATAGATAAGCGCAAAAGTATAAAACATATAAGTAGGTCTGGACATTATGTTGTACATCACTATGGAAGTTAATCGGCCAGTATGGTTTCTTGGAGATGCCATAGTTAAAGAAGAAAGGACGATGACCAAAAATGTATGGAGCTTGGTATCAGAACCAATAGCGATGAGTTATATATCAAAAGGACTCATTGATTAGATTATAGGGCGCTTGTCCCAACTAGTTGTCTGATCGAAGTTACATTGATCTGAAGTTTGCATTTTCATACAACTATTTCTTGCAAATATCATGCACGAGTGATGTAAGAAATGAAAAAATAAAGTATGTATGTACTTCCTGTCGGTACCGTCAAATGAGATAAATGAAAATATGGTAGGTAGTACATAATAGGTCTTTACCTATGAAATCGCCGTTTTGTATGGAGATTTTGGGGAACTCTATATTTTCCATACTACATCTTTTCAGTTTTCTTCACCACGACAAATCCAAAGATAATAAATACTATTTAACATGTATCATTAGACATTCTTGAGCAATATGTGTGATATCACAATACATAAAAATTATCGTTTTTAAGCGAATGCAAATCAAATGATGTATTCGGGAGGCACTTAAAAAGAGTCGTCTCCGTGTCCAATTTTAACACAATTAAACTTACAACAAATTATCAAAACAAATCAAAAGAGCTCAAAAATATGGTTTGTTTTAGAGGAGGTAATTATTTTTTAAGAATATTCTGAAACTTAATAGTTACAGACAAAATACTAAGAGAGAGTAAAAACGGCAATTTCATAGGTAAAGACCTACTGTAATAATATCATTTATTTTAGATTTTGACACCTTTTGTAAAACAAAAGGTGTCAAATTCTAAGAGGGTGTTACCTCGTCTGAATACCTACTTTCGGGGATGCACAATCATACATTTATCAATTTATCACCACGCTTGTGCGCCCGCGCCTCCTTGCCGCAGGTATCAAGCGCGGGGGGAGGAAGTGGGAGGAGCACCTTGGTTTTGGGGATGTTTGCTGCCGCGCTTGCGGTATTGCGGTACTCCGGCTGCTCTACTACATATACCGCAAGTATGTACTTACTTGGTATTATGATATATCTGATATATCATAAATGTTACATGCAGAAATAAAAAATGACGCTAGACGCCACCAATGAATTTATTGAATGGCAATAAAAAAAATTCTATACATTTTAAATAATAAAGATATTATCTTAAAACTACAACATCTTTAAATCGCTGTAACTCACCGTATAACTATTGCTTGTGAGAGAGATTATACAATATTGATTAATTTTACCGACAAACCGCAATCTTGGATATAATGTTCACAAATTCTTTATATCAAGTTCCTCCTATATCACATGCATATTATTATGATAGTTCCTTACAAATTCTTACATAAAAATTATCAAATCATAATAAAATTCGTTCGACGTGCCATTTCAATAGCTACCATCGAAACCTGATATTCAAAAGTCTGGAATTTACAACTAATTTTACACAATCAAGCAAACCATTACATGTTGTAACACCTAAAAACGATATGCATCTACAAAGGCTACGCCGTATCATTTACATATCTTGTTTACGTCTTGTCCGTCCGTATATGTTAATGACACACGGACGAATATATTCGTAGCCTGATGACGTCCCATGCATTGTTTTGAAGAAACAACCAACATAACCTAAACGCCCAAACCTAAGCATTCCTAAAACTAAAGAGGTCTCACTAAATTGGCCATCGGAATTATTTATCCCTTTTTCATTATAAATCGGGGCCGGGTTTAGTTTTTATTTTGTTATAATTTTGCGAAGACGCCGCGGGCGAAGTGGCAATATGAATATTAAGACTTTTTTGTTTCACACGGTGATGTGTTTCCGTTACACGGGTGTGAAGTTGAGATTGTAAGTAAACTATATATCGAATAAATATGTAGAAATGTTTATAACAGTTGGGCCTGTTTCACAATCGACGAGTAAGTTCTGAATAGCTTAGTTGGCAGTTCAATTGACATAAGTTGCATATTACAACTGTCAAATGATCTGCAAAGTAAGCTACTCAGAGCTTACCAGTCGATTGTGAAACAGGCCCTTAATATTTTAGATTCTTTAAGAGTGAAAGATGAACCTTTAATTTTGATTACATATCTATACTATAATATAAAAATAAAATTTACTACCAAAGTATATAAATAAAAACTTACTGAAATAATACTGAAATGTATTTAATGGCTAGAAAGCAACATCATCAACATTTGCCCGAATTCAGACTGAAACCCAAAACCTCAGAAACGGCCCCATGGATTTAGTGACTACGGAGGTTTTTTAAACGATAACAGACTCTTTGTTTAAATTTCAGAAAATTACTACTTAATTTTTCGCATCGCGTGGTCGTAGTACCATGAAAACGTACCCAGTAACGGTGCCGACTCATCTGACTGACGGACGACTTAAATTTATGACTCGCGGACGGTCCTCAGTCATTACGGCTGATGCGCAACTGTAACGATTCTGAAGCTTTAGCTTTTTGTGCTTATTTAATAATAACAGAGGAGACAGTGGAAGGTCTAGAACAAGCAGACATGGCTGCTTGTTCTAGACCCTTCCACTGTCTCCAGATCGCGGGAGTGACTCGGGTTCTGTCGAGGCAATTCTTCAAACCATTCCCAGGGCGTCCAGACCTATCAAACATTAAAATAAGTCGGGACGCTCTGGGAACGGTTTATAGAATCACTTCGGCAGACCCAGAGTCGTTCCCGTGATAGGTCTGTATATCTGTACCGGGTATATAGGGGAGACCAGTTGGTATTCTCAGCGGCCAGCTGAGCGAGGCCCACATATGACACATCCTTACCACCTAGCCAGTGAGCGGTTCGAAAGGTCCGTAAATGGATTTCCCCTTTTTAAAAAAGGCCTATCAACCGTAATGGCCATAAAAGAAGTCTAAAATCAGGAACGAGATTCGTAGAAGGACGAAGCCTAGCAAATTGAGAGGCACGGGTATCCTCTTAGAACTAAGAGCCGTTGGGGCGAAAAGGTTCTTGAGTGGTGCCTACACCTTCACCATGACTAAGAATTGAAACTAAAAATGTGATGTTATATAAATAAATATTGGGTCCTTACCTATGAAATTGGTGTTTTTTTTCTCTCTTAGTATTTGGTCTGTAACTATTAAGATTCAGAGTATTCCTCAAAAAATAATTACCTCGTCTAAAAAAAGACTATATTATAAGTGCCTTCCGAATACATAATTTTATTTGCATTCACTTAAAAACGATAAATATTTTTAATGAAGTGTGATATTACACATATTACTAAAGCTTGTCTAATGATAGATGCCAAATATTTGTCGTTGTGAAGAAAACTGAAAAAATTTTAGTATGGAAAATGCAGAATTCCCCAAAATCTTCATACAAAACACCAATTTCATAGGTAAGGACCTAATAGAAAAAATAAATAAATATCTTCAAACATTCACACCTATCAACTAGCCCCTTTTTAAGAAACTAATGCTGCTTGTGTTACGGACACTAGGTGACGGATAAATATATTTAATAGATAAACACATATAAATATCCTGAATATAAATAAATATATATAAAAATCCAAGACTGGAGAACAAATGCCTGTAAATTCATCACTCAAACATTTGCCCCGATCGAACCCAGAACTTCTCGAGATGGCGATGCCTTGAGACCGGCAAGACCACTCGACCACAGAGGTTGCGGTAAATGATAGAACCTCTCTCTTCACATACATGCAGGAAAACTAAATAATTAAATAATAATCGACGACCTCCATACCAGTACGCCGTACGCTGTAAGCTGTACGCCGCGCCTCAAGGCGTCGCTATCGATCCCCGGTGGGGGCAGAAATTTGTTTGATGAATACAGCCATTTGTTCTCCAGTTTTGGATGTCTATATTATGTATTGTATTGAATATAATTTCTGTATATTTATATGTATTTATCCATGACACAACCAGTATTAGTTGCTTAAAATCACCATATTATTATATCCTTATTCTTGGTATGATATGCATTATTGTGAATAACACGAAATAAAATATTCAACATAACTAAAACCTATAAAAAATAATTATATTAAATCTAGAATAAACCAGTAGCGCCGTCTGATTCTACTTCTAAAAACTGACCATTTTTTATAAGCATCAGACAATGACAGATTTAACTAAATGCAAATCTCGCCGTAGGCGTGGCTCTCCTAACGACGGTCTCGCAAAAAATACGGCTCTCAAAACTCATATTTTTAAAATAACACACGTAATATACATGTTTATTCGTCATCTTGATTGTAATAACGGAAAATATTTTGCGAGAAAATTGTTTTTTGAATGTCGAATAGCGGCCATGACCAAGTGAGGAAAAGCGAACAATAATACTGCTTTTTTATTAGGACGAGCGTAAAATTGTCTTCATAATACAATTTATGTGTTGCCAGTGCCTCATTAGTAGAATTTTGAAGTGAATTTTGTCACTCCGTTTAAGGTGGTAATATATTATTTTTATTAAGTAAAAGTTGTTGAATAATTTTTTCACTAAGTTATCCTTTCAAGATATATCAGTTAACTTATGCCGTTCATTAAAAAGTTATACATTAATATTTGCTAACTCAGATAGCTTAGTCATATCTTTAATCACATCCGTTTTCGTTAGGAAACTGTACAGAAATCTCAATTATCTGTAGTTACGTAGAATGGGTGAAGACATTCTAAAAAACATAATATCTATTTTCACTCACGTCATGACGCTGAATGTTTGAATACATTCGGAACGTTACATTTCATAATTACTTTATCTACACTCATGTTATAATGTTCGAATTATGAACTCAGACTCGAACTCATAATGACATACTTTTTAACACAGATGATAAAAAAGAAAATTTTATAATGTAACATAACGACCATTATGCAACAGGTTGGGCTCATTATGCAACACTTATTTTTGTTAAAAACGCACAAAACTATGGCAAATGTTTTCCAACAATAATTAAATTAATATTTTTTTTTGTTTCATTTCTTTGAATAATGAGTGTAGATAAAATAGTGTATGTAACTGCACATAACTACTTTTAAAACATTTTATTATTTGATAATATTCCACGACTCGAGTCCGTCTGGCGACTGGGACTACAAAACAAGAATCAGTGGCCGGTTCGGTCATTATAAATGTTTTTCCTAAGAAATGTATTAATCACGAGCCGCCACGCCCCCTCGCGGCTAAACACCAAATAATTTCTGCTACAGCATTCTTCAGGGACCCCGAGAAAAAAACGATAATTAATTTTACTCTTTGGCATTTTTCGGGGCGGACTCGTTTTCATTTTTTTCTTTTTTTATTATTTTTGGACAGGTGAAACTAGGTGCGTGGTATGAAATATCGCGGTCGTTATTAATGTTTAGTTTTATAAGTTTGTGATATTTTTTGCAAGTATGTTATTGATTAAGTACTGTAACGGGGCGCTATATCAGTATTAGCGACTCTTTGCTGTTATTGCCATCTTCTCTAGCCTTTTTCACTTTGTTTCTGTTTTTAAACTAACCATCTGTCTCTTCTTTCATTGTTTTTGGTCTCCAATTTCATTCCTATCAGAGTAAGCGTCTGGAGCAGTTGTCTCGACGCCAATAAATTATAAAAATTAATTGTTGATAATAAAATTATAATATATATTATATTGGGTCCTTACCTATGAAATTGGTGTTTTTATTCTGTCTTAGCAATTTGTCCGTAACTATTAAGTTTCAGAACATTCTTATAAAATAATTGCCTCTTCTAAAAATAGACCATATATTTGAGCTCGTATTATTTAATTTGATAATTTTTTGCAAGTTCAATTGTGTTAAAATTAGACACAAAGACAATTATTTTTAACTGCCTCACGAATACATCATTTGATTTGCATTAACATAAAAACGATGAATAATTTTTATCAAGCGTGTTCACACACATATTACTAAAGCTTGTCTAATGATACATGCCAAATATTATTATCTCTGGATTTGTCGTTGTGAAGAAAACTGATAAAATGTTAGTATGTAAAATGCAGACATCCCCAAAATCTCCCTACAAAACACCAATTCCATAGGTAAGGACCTAATAGTTAATACACGATATAAGACAAATGTTCAAACAACTTAAATAACTTTGACAGGGCACTGTTGTAAGTAGCCCTACCTTTTTTAATAAGAGAAAATGTCCAGAGAAGAGCCCAATAACAGCAATGAGTCGCTAATACTGATATAGCGCCGCGTTACAATACATTCATTCATAGAGTATTTAACCAATCTCCTTTATTGGACTCCGTTTCGAAAAAGCATAAGTGCAAAACGTAAACTCGTTAAAAGTAGTACAAAAGTAGGATAAAGGTATATTATACGGAACCTTATTAACGCGATTGTGAATCAGTATGATTTTTTGCAATCTCGATGCATTTTTATTTCTTTTTTGAGGCATTTACAACCGCGTGGGAAAATGGAATGCTATGATTACAATATTATATTACTATTGGGTCCTTACCTATGAAATTGGTGTTTTTTTTATCTCTTAGTATTTTGTCTATAACTATTAAGATTCAGAGTATTCCTAAAAAATAATTACCTCGTCTAAAAAAAGACTATATTTTTGAGCTCTTTTGATTTGTTTTGATAATTTGTTGTAAGTTTAATTGTGTTAAAATTGGACACGGAGACAACTCTTTTTAAGTGCCTCCCGAATACATCATTTTATTTGCATTCAATTAAAAACGATAAATAATTTTTATGAAGTGTGATATCACACATATTACTTAAGCTTGTCTAATGATAGATGCCAAGTATTATTATCTTTGGATTTGTCGTTGTGAAGAAAACTGAAAAAATTTTAGTATGGAAAATGCAGAATTCCCCAAAATCTCCATACAAAACACCAATTTCATAGGTAAGGACCTAATATATAGACGTTGACTAGTTATAATTTACCTACGTATAGATAGGCTAGTCAAATTTCCCCGTGTTGAAACCACAACTAATGCTACCCCTCGGTGATTTAGGCGCGTCGCGCGCGCACGGCGAAGATCACACGCATTGACCAATGGGGCGCGCGCACGCAAATGTCAAGCCACGCACGTGTTACCGGCACTGCTATAGAGCTGATAATACCTATTAACATTACTTTTGGTATTTACGAATACGATTATGGTTTTCATTTCCTTGTGATATACTCATTATTTACTGATAATGTTTATATATTTTTTCGGAACTCGGTTGCATAGTGGTTGGTTTACGCTTTAGCTTTCGATATCGATAAAAAGCTGCCGTTGCTATGGTCAGGCCTTGGATGGGTGACCAAAAATTTGTGATCTCGAACTCTTTCGCGGCACCGCGGTTTCGAAGGCACCTTAAGCTGTTGGTCCCGGTCAACCGTTTCTACCCACCAACCCGTATTGCGCCAGCGTGGTAGTGTTATGGCCTATACCCCTGATGTGTTTTTCCATACGGAAACCCTACGCTCAGCTGTGGAACGTATACAGAGATATATTTAATTAATCGACACCTTCGCAAGACTAAAAAAAATAAAAAAAACCCTGTATAGGCTACATGCAGATGAATCAGGCCCGGGATGTTTACTCTGAGGGCCCGGGCAATGCAAACACTGGTTCTTTTGTAAAAACAGTAAAGATTCTGATTCGTCGGATGGCCATGCATACGAATCAGAACCGAGCCTGACTCGTAAACTTTAAAAAATATATATAACAATTGTTGACAAACACCGAATGAACAGAATTCCCTAAAATGTGACTAATCACCAACAAAACAAAAAGGTCGTGTAATTTCACTATAGATCTATCTAGTTACCTTCACACGCAACATGCGTACGTATTATTAAAAACAATACGTTCACCGAATTCCTAACAAATGAAATTGGTAACGACAGTCTATTAGACCTGCCGATAAAGATCGAACATTAACAAGCATCAAAAAATTCCTCACTTTATTACTATGGTGGTATTGCATGCTCTATATACATAATCGTGTGTCCTTTCGTAGATTCCCCCGTTCAATAACAATTGTACTAATTAATGGACAGTTACACGAGGCACTCGTATTTATTTGTTCGGAGGAAACTTTTCAAAATTATTGGTAGGCGATATTTTATGTTTGTCCAACTGTAGAGTTGAGCAAGCGTTCGTAATTATTTGAATTACGATGCTGTTTTGTTCTGCGCATTATCGAGTGATTTATATGCCTAATTAAAATATATTTATGGTAACTACGGGCTCGGAAGTTGCTGGTGAAAGTAAGGGTTGAATACAATTTCTTTGGTCTAGGAGAAAGAAGTTTTCGTCACCTAGTTATTGTTAATGAGTGATTTTTATTTTAAGGTGCGATTGTACAGTCTACAAGTAAAACTATATAAGAACTTTCACAGGTTTTTTACTTAAACATGAAACACTTATAATGCGATTTAGTCAAATTTGAAAATATGACGGAGAGTTACTTTTAGTTCACATATTTATAAACCTATATATCTAAAAGAAAAACGTGGTTGAAATAGGCCACACTTACATGTAATGTATGTATTCTACTTGTTTTTTTTCTGTTTACATTTAATTGTTCAATAAATAAAAAAAATATGGGTCCCAAATCATATAGACCATTAACATACATGCACCTTCAATCATAGCGATAGTTATTCGAAAAGGGATCAGATTTTGGCCTTTGAATTTTTCCTCGAGCTTTGTCAACGAGTTTTATATCACACATGAAATTATAGTTAAAAAATATTTCTTTCTCTACAAAATACATATATTAGATTCACTTACCAGAAAACATTATGAGTTTCTTTTTGACCAAATTCAGCAATTTCTACAGCACTATACCCAGCCTTGGCAGTATTCTTTTGATGAGCGGTGTGGTAGCGGCTCATTAAAAGAATACTACCAACCCATCTCTTCCTTTGGGTGTCGTAGAAGGTAACTAAGGGACTTAAAACTGCACAACTATCCAATAGCTTATAGAGGCGAGGGGCTCACCACCTGTCACGCTGCTCGGTGAAGCGCGGACTAAGGCAATGGACTGTTTTTGCGGTGGTTTTGCCTTGTCTCTGACTAACTCTTAGGGAATAATAGTCGTGATTATATTATAATATATATATATATATATATATATATATATATATGTATTCGTCATCAGCCTATATACGTCCCACTGCTGGAACAGGCCTTCCTCATGGAGAAACACATGAGGAGTATGGGCCGTAACACCACCACGCTGGCCCAATGCGGGCTGATGGGTAGAAACGGTCACAAATGCGACCGGGACCAACGGCTTAACGTGCCTTCCGAAGCACGGAGGAGCTCGAGATCACAAAGTCTTGGTCACCCATCCACGGCCTGACCATGGCGAAGGTAGCTTTGTTTTCGATCGAAGCCAAAGCGCACTGACCACTACGCCACAGAGCTCCTCCTATATATGTATGTATGGACTATATACAGCAACTTTACACTTTTCTTACATTTACAATAATAGTGTATAACTTATACTGTATTAACAATGTAATTGAAATGTGATAAAAGAGGACCTCGGAAGCGTAGTGGTTAGTACGCTTTGGCTTTCGATTGAAAACAGAGCTCCCTTCGCCATGGTCAGGCCGTGGATGGGTGACCAAAATTTTGTGATTTCGAGCTCCTCCGTGCTTCGGAAGGCTGCATTGGGCCAGCGTGGTGGTGTTACAGCTCATACTCCTCACGTGTTTCTCCATGAGGAAGGCCTGTGCCGGAGGACAGGAGGACTTTAAATATGGGTTGATGTTTTAAACGCTCGGCTGGCGTTTCGTTGAAAACTGTACGCATTAGTAAAACAATGAATCGCAATATACTTCTTTAATAGGCAAGTTTTTCCACAAGATATAGCTAATTGTTGCATAGAAATGTCACCATTTAATACTTTGTCGTTTTGACATCACCAGTATCTGGGTGCCGCAACAGATTTTTTTTTCTTAAAGCGTACAATGACAAAGTTCTTAATAGGTACATCTTTTGCTCGTGACTGTCCTACAGTCCTACAGTACAAATTCCTTCTCATTTTATAATAATTACCACATAATTGAGAAGCTCGGTGGCGTAGCGACCAAATCTATGATCCCGAGTTCATCCATGTTTCTGTCCTGCGGGTTGGTGGGAAGAAACGTTTGCTAATATGTTTTGTTATGTTATATTATAACGCCTTCTAAATATTGTCTTCGTTATCAGGCTATTACGTTCCAATGCTGGGCACAGGCCTTCCAACATGGAGAAACATGAGGAGTATGGGCGAAAACACCACGCTGCGGATTAGTAGGTAGAAACAGTTGTAATAGCAATCGGGACCGACGACTTAATGTGCCTTCCGAAGCTCGGAACTGGAGATCACAAAGTTTGGTCACCCATCCCAGGACTGACCATGGCGAAAGTAGCTTTGTTTTCGATAACGAAATCCAAAGCGAATCACTACGCCCCCGAGCTCTTCAATAAGTTAAGACTTAATATAGTTTCCTCCTATAATAAGTCTAGGCGGCTATGACCTCCGTGATCGAGTGGTCTGTACGCCGGTCTCAAGGCGTCGCCATCTCGAGAGGTTCTGGGTTCGATCCCCGGTGGGGGCAAATGTTTGGGTGAAGAATTTTCAGGCATTTGTTCTCCAGTCATGGATGTTTATATATATTAATATATATTCAGGATATTTGTATGTATTTATCTATTAAATATGTTTATCTGTCATCTAGTATCCGTAGAATACTACCAATCCATCTCTTCCCTTGGGTGTCGTAAAAGGCGACTAATGGACTTAGAACTGCACAACCATCCAAAGGCTTGAAGCGGCGACGGGCTCATCACCTGTCACGCTGCCTGCAGTCGCTGCTTGGTGAGGCGCGGACTATGGCAATGGACTGGTTTTGCGGTGCTTTGGCCTGGTCTCTGACTAACCCTTAGGGTATTATAGTCGTGATTATATGTATGTATGTGTATGTATGTAGTATCCGTAACATAAGCAGCATTAGTTGCTTAAAATGGGGCTAGTTGATAGGTGTGAATGTTTTTTTTTTAATTAATGTTTTAGCTCTTCATTAAGCTACTTTAAGTAGAGCGCTATGGACTACGCTCATACTTAAACAGCGTGTTTTTATTTCATTATTAAAAAGATGGTTTTTATTAAATTTGTGTTTATATTTGCATTTACAACAGATTTGCTGGTTTATTCTTATAGAGATATATATGGATATTTTATTATGTCAAATGGTTTTTTATTTATACACAATTTTTATGACGTAATTGTTGAATTTCCATTCTCAAAATGTCAGTTCCTAGTTGTTCTATGTACGTTAATGTTTTTGTGCCAATTCGAATTTGTACTAATTCGAACTCCGCAGAGTGCTAACGCGTGGGACACACCACGTGTGTCTTGATCGATGCCCGCGGTCGCCGCCATGAGAAATTAACTCTAGCTTCATTGTAGCGATTGCGGTCACACTGTTTACGTTTATCCTCCTAATGTAATTTGTGAAAAAGTGTTAGCAAATTGCTAAGTGTGAGCAAATTGCTTTACTTGAAACTGAAAAGCTTTTATTTTATACCATTGCATTTTATATTGGCGAAAAAAAATAATGAAAATAATAAAACGATATTAAAAATAAAGATTTTACTTGTGTTTGAACGCTGGATTTTGAAACTAATAGTGGAAAATTGTGACCTCAAGCAAAAGAAATTTTAAAACTACATTCAATACTATGGAAAAGTTTTAACATGATGCTTGTAGAAAAATAAACTGTTTTTTTTTATTTATTTTCTTTGATTAATGTGTCGCAAGTCTATATTTCATATCAGTATTTTAAATATATTATATATTTTTTACAGTTTATACTTTATGCCAACGCTACGTCAAATTATAGGCCTAGCAGCGACCAAGTAATATTAGGTCCTTACCTATGAAATTGGTGTTTTGTATGGAGATTTTGGGGAATTCTGCATTTTCCATACTAAAATTTTTTCAGTTTTCTTCACAACAACAAATCCAAAGATATTTGGCATCTATCATTAGACAAGCTTTAGTAATATGTGTAATATCACACTTCATAAAAATTATTTATCGTTTTTAAGTGAATGCAAATAAAATGATGTAAGTTTTTTGTAATTTTTTTGTTTCTCTGTCTGTTTGTATGGGATAATCTCCGATATGATTTTAATGAAATTTTGCATGGTGATACCTTATATCCTTGGTCAACATTTTAGATACTTTTTATTCCAGAACATTAAAGGGCACCCGTGGGATAGCTAAAAAACTGGAGTAACCGCGGAAGAAGTCGCGGGCAATAGCTAGTTGTTTTTTTATAAAAAAAAAATGTGAAAGAGGTGATATTATTATGATAGTTGATGTGCAGGCGCAGGTATACAAAACGGCAATCTCTTCCATGAATAGTTTCCTAACTCGCATTCATAAGAAAGGGGATCTTTACAATGAAAATCATGCAAAATATTTCCGAATAGATTTTATTCTTACAGACAATTCCATTATACATTTATTACTCTAGATAAAGATAGACAACTGTATGTACCTCATATTAACACTTATTATTACATACATAGTCCCGTTTATACCATTCCATTGAATTTATAGTCACGAAGGAGTTTTACCTTTCACACAAAAAGTTAAATTTTTTTAAAATAAAAACTTCTACGAGTTATCTGTTTTAACGTCATACGGGGCAAATAAGTAGGTTTTAGTACTCTTTCACTATACGAAATAAATGATATTGAAACAGTTTCTCAAAGCAAAACGTGGATATTCAATATGCCAAAGTTAACTAGGTAGACATGTCATATTGTCTGTAATATATATGATATACAAAATAAATTGGTTAGTTTGGACTTATCTTGAACTGTTGTTAAAAACCATCGCTTTGTATGGAATTTAATTACCCTGTGGTACTTAAACAGTCCCGTTCTCTGTAAAATACACTTTGTATTTTCCAATTAAATTTAACAGCAACACTTAGTTTACCCATATGAGTTACATGTCTCACCCACGCTACATTTCCCACACAATTTTCCTTCGTGACTCTAAACATAATGAAGTCTCGTTTTTAACGTTAAAACGTGATGTTCCCCTAGTTAAATGGAAATCCATTTAGAAGACAGTATGGTATATTGACAATATTTGAATTCGTAGCAAAGACTTTTGTAAATGTTAGAAAACTTAAACGGATCTTTTACATGAAAATAATATAAGGTTGTATATTACTCGGTATACCCTTTGTCCACAGTAAAACGTTAAAATGGAACATCAATATTTCTTCACAAATTCCTATAATTACATTTAAGTACATACTTGCCTAAGTACGCAATAATATACAGATCCATAGATATATTTTATATTCACATTAATATTTACACAGTAAATTGTCTGTCAATTAAATATGCTATGCTATTTCATTGTACTTAATTAATAATATTCACTATTTAAGAAATTATCAATAAATATACAAAACAAAATGCGTTGCCGTAGCTGTGTCTATCTTAAAATAGGAACCAAAAATTATTTTATCTATGCAGCCATGAAACCCACTGTAAATAAATATTTTAACTTAATAAATTATGGATAATTTTTGAAAACTCTATGCTGTACACTTATTTCTAACTATACAAATTTAAGTAGATACGTAATTCACAAATTTATCCAATAAGAGACAAAATAGGAATTTAATGAAAGTAAAGTCTAGGTAGCATCTATTTAAAAATAAATCAATAATGTCAATGAATGAAAAACATCAAGAAAACTAAAGTTTTCCTCCAATTCAATGATGTTAGAAATTAAAAATATTAGCACCAGAGAACTTATACACAGCATATGTAAGAAGCATAATTTATCTATCAAAGAACGCAAGTAATTAACCTAACCTAAAAATAAAAGAAATTCGCGCACTGAGTTTCCATTCGAAAATCGAAAACCATATCAATGTCCACGAAAAAGGTTCACACACGACCTGAGGTCGCTTAACACTGTTCAGTCCACTAGGTAGCCCGTCGAGCCGCATCAGTCGTGGAAGTCTCGCGGCTCCGGCTTCAGCTACCAGACGAGGCCCTCGGGGTGGAGGGGTGGTGGGGCGTCCCCGAAGGTGAACTCGGGCGAGGAAGGTCGGGGCAGCACGAGGTGTTCCGGCGGCGGGAATTGTTCTGGGAACTCGCCGCCCGGGAGCGACTCCATTCCGCCTGCGAAACGACCTGCTCCAGTTATTATGTGCACAATAACAAGTTCTGAAGCACAAATGTCTATTAGGCATAAGTTTTGTTTCTAAGAAAAGTTCTTTATATTAAAAGGTCTCTTAATAACGTGTTTATCTTAAAATGCAAGGCAAAGTGTACGACAGTGTTTTGGCACATAGTAAACCTAGTTTAAGGAAGAGAAGGATGTGGATAAGCCACTTATTGGAACTGCCGAAGTTCGAGAACCTATATTATTAAGATTTTGCAGATCAATCCAAAACATTTTTAAAAATGCAACAAAATATTTATAATAAGTATGCTATATTAAGTTTATTTGCCAAGAGGGAAGCTTTGAGAATGTCATTTAAAAGAAAGGATAAAATAGTGTTCAATATGTTTGACAAATAGACAAAACTATACCAACCTGGCTGATTAAACGGCATAGAAGGCGGCGGGTGGAAGAACGGCGCGTCATGGTGGAACGGCGGGCCATAGCCAAATTCGAACTTGCCATCCGCAGTCGCGAAGTACGGAAACCCCGGGGGTCCCTCCTCCAGCCCCCCCGGCGACAGGTTCATGGGGAACCCCCGCATCTTGCGGGAAGACCCGAAGAAAGGGCCTCGGCCCATAGACGTCAGCTGCTTCAGGCGGCGCTCCTTTGATCTTTTGTTTTGGAACCAGACCTGAAACAAACAGGGGACGGTTAGAAACGTTGTTTTTGGTAACTTGTCAAAGTGTAAAGGGAAAATTTAAATAGAGTCACAAATAAAAAGTCTTAAAGTAAATAGTTCAACCTAGTAATAGTAACATTTAAACAGTTTTTTTATTTCAGTACAAAATAGGTAGTGAATTAGAATTTTTTTCGAATCTACAACATTAAGGCCCAATTGCACGATCGAGAGTTAGCGCCTAACCCAGGGTTTGTCCATATATTTGCCCCAGGGTTAAGTGCTAACTCTCGATCGCGCAATTGGGCCTAAGCTTATAGAATTCGACTTATTCTAAATTGACAAATCTGCACATTGTTACCTGCTCATTAATTTACTTCTTTTTTAATGTTATGATTATTATTAAGATTACTATCAAACTAAAAACTTTGTATACACTTTTTCAACATAATGTGCCATAAAAATGTGTTCTTACGTACTGTCATAACTCCGTAACCGCAAAACAAAAAAAATATGTCATACCATCACAAGAGACGAAAGTAAAAATGCAAATATCTTTGTACTTTGTCGGTGTCCGATAATGTTTATAGCTTACTGACCACATGACGGGTTGCGGTTAGAAAACCAGCTATATTTGTTATTTGTCAAGAAAAACTCTTTTACGCTCTAAAAGGAACGATGTTGATTCTTTGTAGTTACATTGTGTCAAGTATTTACAGGACTAGTTTATGTAGATGTCAGAATTTATTTACCTGTAGACCTGAGGTATATGTAAAAAAACTGTATCGTATCGTAAGATGTATTTCAACTATCCCTAAAATGAGCATCGAAATGTAATGTTGTTTTTAACTTGGTGTGTAAATTTCAAAAATACCTTGGATGTCTTTAATTCCCTTCGCATTGATTTCATCAGTCATCATCAACCTATACTCCTCCTCTGGTAGACATAGGTCTCCCCTAATGTACATCTGTGCTCGCATCCTCGGTAGCTCAATTCCTCTCCAGCCGACCTTCGAATCTTGTCATCTATACCACCCTACACTTTATTTCCCCTGTCGCTGTCTACTCTCAACTTTACGACTCCAATGGCCTTCAATCCCGTAATCATATTAATAAATGTTTTATTAAAGTTATCTATATTTCGATTGCTCTAAGAGTGAAGTGTGGTTTATGAGTAAATCAAGAATTACTAGAAATGCTTCATTTAAAATTGTTTTATAAATGTTTATCATCTCACCAACATGTAACAATATGTATTTTAATTAGGACTTTAATTCCCTTTATATCATAAATCAAATACTAGAACAGTTTCATTTTTATATCGAAGTTGATCAACGCACCTTATCGACAACAATGTCTTCAAATTGCGATATCATAAAGTCGTTTAGCAAACAATTCATGGAACGAAATCGATTTACAAATCGATACATGCGGCATATCGATACATGATTCAATTTGCATCGATACTCGCGATATGGCCATAGAGAGTTCACGCCGATTAGCCTGTCACGTGCCAAACCCGAAGCTAATCGCTACTAGGTAGGGTTACCAATTAAATGTTACAGTTTTCTATCCTAAATAAGTAATAATTAATGAAAAAAGAGCATGGATGTGGACGGACCTAGAGTTAGAGGAAGACCAAAGAAGCGATGGATTGAATGCGTGAAGAATGATATGAGGATAAAAGTAGTGGATGCTGAGCTGACGAGTGACAGAGGAGAATGGAAGAAGAAGACATGTTGTGCCGACCCCACCTAGAGGGAAAAGGGCAAGAAGAAGATTCACACCTATTAACTAGCCCCATTTTAAGCAACTATTGCTGCTTGTGATACGGAAACTAGATGACGGATAAATATATTTAATAGATAAATACATATAAACATTTAGAATATATACAATACATATTAACAAACAAGACTGGAGAATAAAAGCCCGGTGGGGGCAAATGTTTGGGTGATGAATACATACAGTCATCACCCAAACATTTGCCCCCACCGGGGATCGAACCCAGAACCTCTCGAGATGGCGACGCCTTGAGACCGGCGTATAGATCACTTGACTACAGAGGCCATCAAAATTAAAGAATAGAACAGAATCCATCATAAAACAGCAAAATTTCTGGAATATCTAAAATTTGTCTGATGGTGATGAAACTGGCCCTTAAAGTTTAAATTTCTTCATTGAGAGTAGAGAATTCATGAAAACAGGAAACAGGACTTTATAAATCTCTCGAAAGTATTATAAGAGAATGGAGAAATAAATATTGCAGCGACCATAACAATTGCAATAGCAGAATATACAAAGGGCTTCAAACAACTTTATCTTTCTGATAAAGTCTAAACAATGTTGCTCTATGGAACAATTTGCATATTGCGTCTAACCAATAGGAAGAGCCACCGCCCCGCTGTTACCTCTATTACTCTGACTGTGTCTTTGGTGCTTTGTCATTTTTATTTGTAAGGTGTAATTATTTATTTATTTATTTAATCTTTATGTACGACGTACAAAGGCGGACTTAATGCCTTGATGCCTTGGCTTGCCTTGCCTTGATTTAATATTTGAATAAATGGATTGATTTCAGTAGTCTAATAAGGTTGAAAAGAAGATAAAAATAAGAATAGTTCCTATTAATAGAGACCTAGTTTACAGAATAGAACAAAGAATAGAATTACTTTTGTATGTCAAAACTACTTTTATTAAATGGCCATTAGGTTCATTCCCTTTTAAAGATTTAGGAAAATTATCAGACGAAACATAGGAGTTAACCCTTCTGTCTATCCCTTCAGGGATAGAGGCATTATTGTTGTAGTAAAAAAGAGATTGTAGAGTTATGTCTAAGAAATTTTAAATAATTTTTAAAAACACGTAAATTTTTATAAATTATTTGTGGTTTGGTCTTCTATCAACCCTACGTAACGACTTCATTTGCATTCACGAACTTTCGTGTGTACTACACATTAACATTTGTATATATTAAAAATCTCAACTTGACAATGACCTATCTTTTTTGACCTAGGCCTAGTATAATAGTGGCAGTTTTACTTTTCATTGAAGTTCTTTTTCAAAATAAGTTATGTTTGAATTGAAAAATATTCTAGTTATGGTATCAGTCAAGACATTAAAATTTGGTTTTAGAAACATTTCAAAGTTAATTTAGACTATAATTAGATAATATTAAAGTCTCGAATTTGATACGTATTTTGAAAGCTTTGGTAGTGACTAACAGTCTTTTTCATATACTGTTATGGCGATTTCATAATAATCAAATTAATAACAGTGCAAAATCACCAAAAAACCTATAATATTCCTCATTAAACCTCTAATGAGATTTAATATAATTGTCGTATTAATAAAAAAAAAATGGAAAAAAAATCAAGGACTATAATGTCATCAATACATGGTCATTAGGCATTTCGATTCGACATGATTTAGATTCAAATTCATAAAAGAAATGAAGCAGCTCTTATTGCAACGCCTTAAGACTTGAACTGGCTACAAATCTAGAAGTACTTATTTGGGTTAAATTAGACTAGGTAAGTAATTTAGTACGTTTCTAGGTAATTAAGCTCTCCAGTTACGTATTACCAGTTAATTGTATCATTAATTAGGCATTAGGATAATCAAAACATTGGATGATCATGGTTGTTAGACAACCATGGTTGATGATACCATGCAGGTCACGATTACTACTAAACTATTTTGCTAGTTTTCGTGGAAACGTTTTTAATTAACCTTT
This sequence comes from Parapoynx stratiotata, assembly GCA_910589355.1. Taxonomy (NCBI): domain Eukaryota; kingdom Metazoa; phylum Arthropoda; class Insecta; order Lepidoptera; family Crambidae; genus Parapoynx; species Parapoynx stratiotata. The sequence goes on from OU342479.1 coordinate 5,558,860, forward strand.
TTTGAAAATATTTTTCTTCTAAGTAAAACCTTCGCTGTTTTATATCCTACTTAAAAAACTCCACAGATAAAACTGGAACTAGTAAAACTATGCTAAACATAAGAAGATAATTTAACTCAGTCTGTGGGAAACATAAAAACTCCATGGCAGTGCGGGGTTTCAATGAGTTTGCATAAAAAAGGCACCGCATAAAATAAAAATATTTGGAAAATAAGAGCGGCATTGTTGCTCACGCGCAGCTAGGGCACGCTGTGTGTAGGGCGGCCATGCTAAATGTCCTAACGGACAATGCTAATATTAAATGCAATGTAAATGAAAAATGATAATAATAGTTTGCCTTACATAGTGCCCGGGACATGGCAATACAGGGACTTACAAATATAAGACGAAATGCGAAACTATGAGTTTAACACCTCTACCGCTTTATATTGTGATATACTAAATATACGATATAAGTAGTAATTTGCAATCCTCCACGTTCTATTCCTCAAATTCAAAAGCCCAAAAAATTTTAGGTTTAATTATACACACTCACGACTATTATCCCCAGAGACTATGCTAAAGCACCACAAAAGCAGTCCATTGCCATAGTCCGCGCTGCACCAAGCAGTGACTGCACTCAGCGTGATAGGTGGTGTGCCCGTCGCCACTATAAGCTATTAGTTGGTTGGTTAGTTGGATGGTTTAAGTACCCTGCATTTAATCTAAGGAATTTTAAATATTTCTTACTAAATCTAGAAAATCCAATCAAAAACGAAAGAAGCGGCCAAAATTATAAACTTCATAAATCATAAAATATTACAACACTGTCAAAAGCATCTTACTTGAAATAGTCACCCTACTCCCGAGCTTTGATCGCACCGCTAGCTGCGCCCACGCAGCCATTCGCACACCAAACGCATTTATAACCTGCTCAGAACTGGATCTAATTCTCGGGCTCTTGATTAATGGCTCGCTTTGATTGAAAGGTTCCCTGTCCTACTCGGTGCATCGCAATTTATTTGAAACAACTTCTTCTGCTATGTATTAGTTGAGTATTTGTTTTGTCAACTTTGAACATTTATATAGAATACTCTTTACAATAACATAATACAAAAATAATATGTATAAACCAAACATAGCAAGCAATACCCATTGTCAGGATTTATCTCTAATAGAGATCTCTACCAGACAACCCACAAAGTACAGAAAGAAAATGACAGCCAAAAATTGGGCAAAATTTTTGTGTGAACGCAAAGTTATTTTGATATGAAAAAAATATTTAGTGTTTTATACACAAGTATATTTGATTCTGAGCCATAACAAATGTTAGTAATATGCCTGATATTTGACATTTAGAAATAATTGATCAAGTTTCTATCGTACAATGCTCAGGCGACCTTCACTGAATTGCTATAGCCACTGAAACGATCTAAATTACATACCTACATTTAAAAATAACAAAACATTACTTCCTGCTAACTACAGCTCGTGTATCGATAAAATAGAGAATTTTAGCTTACTGCAGTTAAAACTTAAAAGCTCGATTCAATTGTTTTTACAGGACCACAGTTCCTTTTACGTCCACCATTACGCAATAAAATAAACTGCTTTAATGCGATCTAGACAATACGAAAAACAGTAACTCATATCAAGTGCTATTTATAACCGCGGTGGGGTAGGGTGACGACGCAGCGCGCCGGACAGTCCCGCCGCGGGGCGCCTCTCGGACAAGCGGAGCGGTGTTAACCATAATATTTCATGTGTCCACACTGCAGGGGCAATTCCCTTACCGTAACGCCGACGCCTTCGAATCGTAAAACTGCATTATAAGTACTCGCTAACTCTGGGCCATTTACATATATTGACATGTTAGAAGGTTTTGGAAATTGTTATGGAGTGAAAGTTAATTTACGGGCAGTGCTTTAGAGTTGTCAAAACACTTATGGTTTACGATGGTCATTAATTGAAATCAATGTTAGAACTGAGATCTTAAATTAGAAATGGGACGCAAAATTATGAAATATCAGATAAACAAAAAATGGTTTAATTTGTTGTTTTTAGCAATTTAAAATGCATAATTAATGATAACAAATGATACTTACGCTCTTATACTTGATGCTCTTATACGAATATGGCTAGCAACGCATGTATAGACACTCCTAGACACGGGATACTAGGTGACCAAAATGTATAGTGTATAAAAAGGACAAAGAATAATAAATACTTGTCTATTGCCCTAGGGCAATAGAAAAGTAATGCATAACCATCTTCATCATCCTAAGATACCATTTCACGATTTTTAAGGCTCCCATAATGTGGCTCTATTTTGTTTACTTTGAGTTCCTTATTTCAGTGACTAGCTTGGTAGGAACGTTCGTGTCACGGTGTTGGTAGAGTGTTTTTCACAGATATATTTATTATTCTTTGTCCTTTTTATACACCATACATTTTGGTCACCTAGTATCCCGTGTCTGGGAGTATCTATATATGCGTTGCTCGGGTGCATCCTGTATTTATGTAGATTGTCATTCTGCATTTGGTTTTGTCTAAGGATCAGTTTTTTGATACGTGGTCAGGTTGACCAGTAGGTTAATATGGATCTATGGCGGAAGCGTATGATGTCGTGACAGCTTGTCCAATAGTCGAATTTTTAAATATAACTAAAGGTAAATAATCATAGACAATTTAACCACAACACGATGTTGGGATTAGTAAAATGGCAGCTGGCGGCGCAGCTGATGTATATTGCTTCGAATTTTCATCGCAAACTTAACAATTTGTCAAGCTGACGTCACACATTCTAGCGTTTCCGTTGACGCTATTGGTCTAGATTTCAATTATTGAGGTCACTATTACTACGTATTAAGAAACCCTGTGCGTTAGCCTCTTAATGTTTGGCTAGTTGGTTGGTTAGTGGAATATGTTTAATTATTTATTTAGTAAATGAGTAGGAATTATACTGAACAGGCGCCTTGATCGCTTTGTTTTATAACAGGTATTAAACTTAAAGTTATTCATAATTAACGATGAAGTTTAACGTCGCTTGTCGAAGATTTACAGCTTATTGTAAGTTACGATGATCTTTGGCGATTTTTTATTACACATTTTTTAGAAATCTTATTCGTTAGTTTTAAATCGATAAGTAACTTTACTGACAACCCTATATGAAAACATAAAAATTGCAATTGGTAAAGTTATTATTATACTACTATTTTTTTTATTAACAACGCAGTCCATGACGACTCTGTTTAATGGTGTATCCCGCCTTCTCTTGAAAAAATAAACCTTTGTAATTTATATCTAGTATTAAAATTTGTTGTGTCTAATTACTTAATTAGTGTGGGGTATGCATTAATATAAAATAGTAAATATTATTATATCATTCGGCTCAGCCCGAATATCTTTATGTCCACATCCTAAATACGTCCCACTGCTGCATAATACAATTATTTATAAATTAGTCACTCTATGTCTTATAATTTAATTATTGTAATATCAACGTTAAATTTCTAATTACACTCTATTGTAAACATATTATTATTACTATAAGTACTCATTTAAGTTATTATAATAAACTTTATAAAATATAATTACTTTTATTAATATTCATTTAAACTTCATTTTATACAAATAATTACAGTTAAAATAATCATTAATGAAGTCCAGTCGTAAAAATGAATTTATTTAATAATTTAATAATTAATTTTATATGTTTATTAATTGAAGTACCTCAGTTTTAATTAACGGATTAATATTATTAACTATATTCAGAATGTTTGCTTCTGAAGTACCAGGGCCACAGAACGACAGAGGCGGTTAGAGCAAAAATGATGATTGATATAAAAGTGTGTTTAGATATTGTTCCCTCGTGCTCTGGTATAAATAACAGACTACCTGCGCTTGCGGCGCCCCCTACAGCTAATGAGCGTACATTATGAGTATCGAAGTTGAGAGAGTTATGATCAGAAATGCATAGCGAATGCGCATACGACTAAAATACATAGTAGACTGTGTCACCCTTATTTATGTTACTAGGAAGCAATGGTTCAATAAATGTCTAATGAATTATCTGGTTTCATGTACAGTTTATAGACAACTAAATGTATTTTTATTTTTAATACTTATGTAAGACTAACGTGTTACCTAAGATTGAAATATCAAAGAAATTTTGACAGATTTGTTTTGTTTGATGAGCTGTAGTCCAGTTTGTTACAGTAGATAACTATTTATACATATAATTTGAATATTATTACATTTGAATATTTCACTGTACCTAATATGTTTTGACATGGGAGAAATTGGTGCTTACTTAAAATATTTTTGAAATGGTTAAATTAAAAAATAGTTTAAATATTACATGATTTTCACTATTATTCGATATTGATTTGAGTTGAATAATAGGAAAATGAAAACGCAGGTTAACCTGAAAGTATTCTAGAATCCAAACCAGAGATAAAGGTAAAACCTCACAAAACAGTCTTAATTGGGCCTTAAATTAAAGCCGTTTACTAAATCTGTCAAATCCAGGATTAACCAAGACTTACACCTAAATACCTAGAATTTTGAGTTACAACCGAAACAAAGGTGCGCTAGTAATTTGGGCTTAGAGCGTTGAGAGCGCGCAGCGGGCGGTCGGCTCCCTGTAGGGATCGGTACAATACACCTCTCACAACCAAACCGAACGAAAATCACCCTTAACCTATAACAATAAGATACGTTAACGCACACACAATCTCCAACAACATCCGTAAAGTTTATAACAGTTGTGCACGATTTAGTCGATCGTCATTTTTTTCCATTTTCCTTGTAAACTTTATTGTGTCATGCGCCATATGGGATTCCGCCGCGAATTTTGGGCACCCTTGCGGCTGAATATTTATGATTAACCCACCATAATGAGCTCTGATAGCATTACTGTAATATTATGGCTCGCAAATAATTTGTGTGTAAACATTAATCTAAATGAAATTAAGTGAGACCTCCGAAGTCAGAGACGTGACGAAAATGCTAAACTTGTTATTACGCAAAGTGTAAATTTTACTACGCAAACCAAAATTTTTCAATTTATTTCATTTTTAATTTGTTTGGTAAATGAAGTCGGTTAAAAAGAGAACTTGCATCTCTCAATTATCAATATTTCATTACTGTGCGGAGAATGTCGGAAGTATTAAAAACAAAAGAAAAGTAAATGAAAAGAAACACAGACGTTGAAATTTCAAAAAAGGAACACAAAGTAAGATGGCGTCGCTGAAGACGCGGCCACACCGCGCGTGCATGCACCATCTACATCCAATTGGCGTAGCGCGCGAGAGTAAATTGTTTCCTTGCGAAATTGTATAACAACCACTCCTAAAGAAAACATAATAATCTGCTATTCACGGACTTGCGAAAACTTACATTGTATTAGAAAGAGGTTGCGTAAAGATATTCTTTCGGCTATAATTCTTTAATGTTAAATTTTCAACAAAAAGAAGTTTGTTTCATATATACCTAATTGAAAAAAATATATAAGCTTTCTCGTACACCATTATACCTCTCGATACCTACATTCATCACACCTCTTTCCCCGAGTGTAGGCAGAGGTGTAAACACCCACAGCCTCCAGACCCTCGGATGTAACCTCCTTACCTTATTCTAGATAAATGAATTAATTTTTGTGTAGAAGTATCTTGTAAAACTATGTAACCTCTAGAGGTTACATTTATCTAGATAAATAAATTATTTTTATGTATAAGTATCTTGTAAAACGATGTTGCGATTAAGTTGTCTTATAATTCATTAACGGCAAAGGTAAAAAGAGAAAATTATGTCAAAGCTGTATCAACGAGTACTTTTTGCTATTCCACGTAAAGTCAAAGAGATAAGTAAAGTATCGTGGACCAAAAAACGGTAGTGACTAATCAGTAATCACCATCGCACGATCGTCAGTTCCACTGTGTTACTAAAACAAATGTTTTTCTTTCAATTTTCCCTGATTCCACTGACAAATTGTTCGAGAAACACAAATAAGTACGGCACGGCTTTTTCCAAAGAGCAGAAAATTATATTTAAAGTATTAACCCACTTAAGCGTTTTCACGGCGGATAAAAGCGAAAAATTTCTGTTTTAAATGCTATTATTACAAAATTTGAGAAAAAGGCCGATTTCCAATTGAGTCACTTAACTAAGTAGGTATTTAAACAGACCAGTGGTAAACTTTACGTGCTTAGTATTTTTATTTTTTAGATATTATGTAGAGTATTAGTATTATTTATTATTATTATCTATTTTATCTTGCTCTTTTCATCTGTCTCTAATAGGTTGCCTAGAAAATATTTCTAGTTAGGTTAGGCAAGGGCACCCGCTTTTAGTTTTCTTTATAATTTGTTCTTTTGATTATTTAATGTTTCATTATTACCCACACTTGTTAATTCCGCACAAGTCTCCCATAATCTTCCAAATCGTCCTGTTTTTGGTGGAGTTTCAAGGAATCAAATAAGTAATAGTATTTTTGATTCAGAAAGAAATCATATTGATATTCATGAACTGTTCTTGAGTATTGTCAGGCTAATACTCTTCTCGATCATAAAAAAATGCAAACAGTTTACTAAAATATTATTAACACTATAAATAAAAAAAATACGTAGAAAAATCACAAATGACAATACCTTAATTATTTTGTGGCTATTTTTTTGAATTTGGATTTTATCATTTTCTTAACTTCATTAAATAACAAAAAGGCGCGCTCGCTTCTACCAGTTATTTACCGGGCATGATCCTGGCCTCAATAGATAGTTTTTTCTTTAAAAATAATGTTTTTTGCTTTTTGTTTGTAAAAAATGTCTAATTTTACATCCATTGATTAAGGAGACATGGTATGAACGTAAGTAGTTTCCCCATCTAACTCGTGTGCGTCGGCAGATTTGTCTAAATTTAAAAAACATATTAAGTTGGTTCTTGATGCGTTCCCGGCTAAATTTACCGTGCAGTTTCAGTGGTTCCAATTTGTTACTCTTCTTATTTTAGTTAATTAGATGTTAGCACGATGATGTAGGTTTATAACTCTATTTCGGGTTGACGGTAATTGAGGATTTTTTATTATTTATTGTGTGACAGGAGTGAGTAAATAGTAATGTCTAATGCTATTTCTGTAGACAATTTATAAAAATAGCTTTTAATGTATGCAGGTTTTGTATGATATGCTTATATAGTGTTTTATATAGGGCAATACATTAATGCCAAATATCAATTAATATTGGGTCCTTCCCTATGAAATTGGTGTTTTTTTTCTCTCTTAGTATTTTGTTTGTAACTATTAAGATTCAGAGTATTCCTAAAAAATAATTACCACGTCTAAAAATAGACTATATTTTTGAGCTCTTTTGATTTGTTTTGATAATTTATTGTAAGTTTAATTGTGTTAAAATTGGACACGGAGACAACTCTTTTTAAGTGCCTCCCGAATACATAATTTTATTTGCATTCACTTAAAAACGATAAATAATTTTTATGAAGTGTGATATTACACATATTACTAAAGCTTGTCTAATGATAGATGCCAAATATTATTATCTTTGGATTTGTCGTTGTGAAGAAAACTGAAAAAATTTTAGTATGGAAAATGCAGAATTCCCCAAAATCTTCATACAAAACACCAATTTCATAAGTAAGGACCTAATATAAACAGCAGAAAATTTTATTTAAGCAAAAAAATAAAAATTTATTAGATACTTTTCATGCTCACTCCCTGTTACATGGAGACCGAAACATATCCGGCGAAACGTGGGAGTTAATATTTCTGAGTACCCCTTCAGGGATTGAAACTAGATTATATGTGTTGCTGAGCATCCTTTTTTTATAAACATATTTTGTCTTTTTTTCTTTTTTCTTTATTCTTTTTTACTTTTGAAAACTCACGTCTTCTCACTATCTCTTCTTTGCTTGTCACTGTAAATTACTAAAGTACATTTTTTATATTTGTTTTTAAATTTGGTAATCTCCGCATTAATATTTTGTGTTATGTCGAGTGTAAGTTACTTTTCCTCTTTTTGACATAAAGATAACAACTTATTATGTAGCTTATGCGATAAAAAACAATAGCAAGCGCATGTTCCATTACCTAGTACACACAATAGCACATAAAACATGACCCATTTACTTCGGTAACAAGATTCTACATTTAATTTGTGATAACGACGTTTTATGCCAGTGCAGCCGACCGAGTACCCAATCAGCGCGCAGCATTCGTAAATAGAACGTTATCAGTGGCCTGATAGCGCTCCGTAAGACCATTGGTCACGCTTTTCAAAATGGCAGCGTTATCTCGAACATGTTTTAGCTGCATAGTTTTTAAGTAAAACTTTACCTCAGTTTAGTTTTAAATGTTTTTTTTTTTAATTTATACCTGCACTAAATAAACTACCATGATAAATACTCGTATAAAATTTATTCCGTTGGCTAATAGAAATGTCAACTCTACGTTTAAATAACATTAATTATTATGATAAAACTGTCATCGAAGCCAGTTTAGGCATGTTTCTGACTATACGAGTGATTTTTATGTACAAAATTCAAAACGTCAAATAAAAACTATTTAACAGTTAGCTTCGTTCGAGTGCGATGTTTCTTTGTGTTAATGTGTTTACTAAAACAAAAGTAGTCTATAGCGCTTAGGGATGATAGTACATCTTTGTAATAGTGAAAGAAGTTTCTAAATCGGCTCAGTACTCATTAGGATAGATTTACCTATCTCAGGCTATCAGACTGTCACAATCTGTACTTTTTATTATAGCTCCTAATTATATGTAATTGTGAGACATAGGCGTGGATATATCTCAGGCAGGTAGGAAGAGGTGTTTATTATCATAGATTGAGAGACATTCCTCTCTGTCGCTCACGGAAACAGCCGAGGAAGCATCCTAAGGTCGCACTCGGTACGTCACAAGACGGAAGAGAGCTGGCCTCGGCACTCGACCGCGACGGCTCACACCGTAGATAAAGGCACTTTCACAGATCAACACGGCGCGACCGTTTGAAGAATAAGATTATTTTTTAAATTATACAACCAAGGGTATTCCACGATAGGCTCTAGACAGACTGCGGATCAAAACTAAATGAAACTCCAAACTAAATGAAAACTGAAATGAACTCAAAACTAGTGGACTTCGAACATAGCGCCTCCAAATATTATCCATTCTTCTGGATGCTAAGGCTTAAAAATTAACCAATGTTCCATTTGCTGTCCAAATACATGATTTGGATTGCTTTAATTTTAATTAACATTTCAATAATCAAGTTTTCGTATATATTGTAAAAAAATTGTCCAAGATTTTAAAAAAACAGTTACTTGCCCTTCTCTCGCTAGCGTTCGCACGAAGAATTTCTTAAGAAAATAAAATTACTGGAGAATACAATGTAATAACAACGTTATTCGCATTACTCATGAAAAGGTCTCGAAAACTAAAGGGCTCTGGGATTTCAGTTAACTTTTGCATGACATTCATTCCAAATTCGAATGCATTTAAAATCAGAATAATATTCCTTAATATCTTTGACAAAATTTTACCAAAAGATCCCAGCGCCCGTCACCCAAAGCCGTAAAAAAATAAAAAGAAACAATCTCTCACCGCAAAAACCAACAGAGACAATCGATAGCTGTCGATATTGTCACGTCGGAGTGGCGAAGCGTGAACGTTACGTGCCCAACTTTATGAAATACCGGGTCAAAGAACTCTAGTATCGATTTATACAGACTTCATAAATCATACTGAGACTGAAGATTTCAATTAGTAGTAATATTGAAGGCATTTGCTGAAATTATAGATACTTTTTTATCTTAGAGAGCCTTTCAAATTTTGGGACTAAAGTTAGACCTGCCTACTCAGTAACGAAATGTTGACAAATCAATATTGATTTAATGCAACGCCAAATGTCATGTCCTTTAGTAATTTCAAAGGAAGTGTTTAAAATGACTTTAGGAAACTGAGATACACCTACTAAAATCTACTTGAATACAAAAACGATAAAATTATACTAAACTTTTAATGTTCAAATCGTATAATTTTTTTGTAACTTTAACCTAAAGAAAACTTCAATTTTTTTCCTTTTTTGTCTGCTCTATTTCATTGAAAATCATTTTCTTCCTAACCAAGATACAATTTAAATACCAGTATTCAGTAATACCAGTCATTGATAGAACAGTCACAGCAAGCTAGGCTGTAATTAATTTGCCATATACTTGCTACTCTTGGAATCTGGTGGCAGCTTGTGATAAATCATCTGAGCCGTGCGCCGCTTGATGAATTGCGTATGCGCATGTAATGGTTGTAGGGCTACCGTACTTATGTAGTTTAAATCAGTAGATATAATACAATTGTTTAAGATCTGTATATTATAAATACTGATAAAAAAAACGAAGTTGTATCATATTCCTTTCGATCTTTTTTAGTAGCAACAGCTGCTAACAATAGTTTATTAAACAATATAGACATTTTTTCTCTTGAAGTTTTTTTTGGTACTTCTTTGAACCAGCCTGAACTAAGCTGAAGTTCCATATTTAGTGCTGTTTTCAATATTAGTATGTACAATATTCGTAATCTATAATTTATTCAGTTTCGGTATTTATATACCTACAATTATTTTTTTATAAAACTTCTTTCTCCATGAAACTGTTTCGAGCTGCTGTCTCCAAAATTGAGATAGCTTTAATCATTGACAACTTTCGATAGAAGATGGCACTTCAAGAAGAAGAAGAACATCATTATGTGACTACAGAACGAAGTTGCGTTTATATTATATTTATTGAAATATTTCCGATCCACCCATACGTCAGTCTATTGCCGTCCAGTTCTGGACATAGGCGTTCCCTCAATGATCTTCACAACTCGCGGTCCTTCGCCACCCGCATCCAGCGACCTCCTGCGGCCTTGAGATCGTCGATCCTTCCTTCCTTATAAGAATACTTCTAATAGAATATTATATTTATCACTGAATATTCCAAACAGCTTCCTCATAAAGCAAGTAGCTTCATTCAAACTAGTTGACAAAAAATATGTAATACAGACAGCCCTATGCAATTGTATTGAGATAATACTCTTAATTTTCATAGCATAACTTAGTAAGTACAAAGTACAATTACACAATGATAATTAATCATAATTCGACACTTCAGTCTCTTTTATTTTGACTCATTATACGTTCACGTTTATGTTCCTTCAAAGTTGTGACGTTTCATTAATCTGTATATTAATCAATAGTTATATAAAGGAGTAGGTGTAATCATACTATGATATATTTTGATGCACTCTGAGTAACGTCAGACGATCGATGGCAGACACTGTGGTAATACTTTAATGAGGTGGATAACACGATAAAAATCCCATCGTTCTTTACACCACTTGACGATTATTACAATAATCCTCCATATTGCGTTAACACAGACACTTATTCATTGAAATAAAAATCACGTCCGCCATATTTGAATGACACCAAAAAAAATCATAATCTACAATTATCTTCATGACAAAAAAAATAACATTTCAGCAACGATTCCGAGAATGCGGCACAAAATTGTTTCTCTGCTTGTATGAAAAGCGAAAAAGAAAATCTTTCATAAATTGTGCTGTACAATCACCAGCAAAAAGAATATGACTATTTTAATACTTTGTCATTCTAAAGTTTATAAATATAATGTTAGTTAATAAAAATTATAAATATAATTAAAAGTACCAAAATTATTTGTCTTCATTATAAGGTAGAGACATAATTTGCATAAGTCAAATTCAAGTTTGCTGTAAAGTAGTATAAGCAGAAAATTATATTTATAAACGATTAATACTTCTTTTCAAGAAAAATAGCTAAAAACTTAACACTGAATTTAATATCCATAACTGAATACCGTAACAATAACATCAAAGGCAATGATGACACAATATTCCAATAGAAACTTTTCCAATCGAACTGTTCGGGACAGGTAGAATTTATAAGACAGCAGCCAAATTGACTGATGGCGAGCCGAGGGCGATCGAGCATTAAGCCCTACGCAATATTAATGTACCACATTCTCACCCGCGGCAATAAAATAAATGATGTCATTTTTTGTAAGCGCAGGGAGGGCTTTGTCCCATCGGCGGCGACTTTAGTCCTCTTTGTTACCCACCGCTGCCCACGGGACGTCCATAGACAAAAGACGAAAGTTTTGGCGCCGCTCTCCAGTTCTTTTTTTATTTTTCGCGAGCTTACGGCAAAGGTAACTAATATGATGCGGCTTTTGTCATAATTAATAATTTATTGCTTTCGTCGATGCTTTGTTGCCACACCTGCTGCCTAATGCAAGGTGCTTCTGTCTGGAGCGTAATAAATCATAGGCATTCCTGTTTTACGGTAAAAACTATCATCAGAGTTAGCTTGTTATAGTGTAAAAAGCAAAGCTTAATGTAATACGTGGGCAAAAACTGTTTACAACACGTCATTACAATATTGTTATAGCTTTTGAATCAAGTATAAGGATATATCGCTTATCCAAAAGAATATTGACGTAATTACGTTTTTGCGATTTTTCAGGAGAGCGTTTTAAAAGTTTAACATCGAAAATATTGTGTATTTCCAATTGATATAATTAATAGATATATTTTAATAGTTATGTTGTGTTACTTTACTACCAATAATATAACATAAAATTTTTGCGAGAAAACTTTAGATAACTATTTGAAAAAACGAAATAAAACGAACCAGACGTACATTTATGACATTTTATACATCAAATAATACAATTATAACATCAAACTAGGTTTGGATATGGGAATAAATCATGAATTTAAATAACATTATATTCAATTTTAGTTTTATTTTTATAAATCTGTCTACATTTTATAAAATTTGTCAATGTTTCCGCGTATCCTTTCGAAGTATAGGCCAACACCATGACGGCAATGACTTTTTCTTTCGGAAACTAATGGAACAAAAATTCTGTCGTTTTCACCATAGATAAAACGTGCAAAACATGAAGTTATGGCATCAAAAACTCATTTTCGACTTTTTGGTAATTGTGTCGTTATTCTTTTGGATGAGCGATATTATATTATGGAGAATTGAAGTTATAGGAACATTCTTGACGTGTATAATGTGTCTATATTATCTTTTTTTTGGTTTATTAATACCTTCTTATTTTAAACTTCATTATGAGCTATTACCCATATTACAGCAAAATTATTCAACCACAAGAACATTATCAACAATTAGGACATTAACAAATAATAGTCTTTAGCACGTTTCATCAAAGCAGTCAACATGTAATTAACATCCACTTGCCTTGACGTTTTAATGACACACTAAATTGTAAAAAAACTAGCAAATTATCATAATTTTAGAAAAAATTGTCGTGTTTTCTTTATAAGTATTGACTTGCTACAAAGAAAAAGTCACAACATTTCTACCTTTATTTTAGTAAAAAACGAGGTTGTTTTCTGAGCCAACCGTCCATTACACCGCAGACCCCGATGGGTGTAATTCATGGAGCTTAATATACAATAAGTGCACTAAAAATCATACTTTGATGCAAATCCCGCTACGCCATACGGCAGATATTTTTACGAGAGTTGACACGAAACTCGCTGTAAACCGTCTATTTTATTATTCGTTCGGGCGAACTCGGTGCCGTTGTTTTAATAATAACGATTAAAATTATGAATTTATTGCACTAAGCACCGCATTCTCTGATATTAAGGGAGCTGCTGAATACTGGAATTTCGAATGGTCCAGCTTTTCCCCGATTGGTCGAGGCTAGTGATGTGACGTAATTCTTGTCCACATATCGATAAAAAGCGGTGTCGATGTTGATCTCGAAAAATGGGCCATTTCACGTATTACAGTGACATTGGAGAAGTTTGTGAATTGAAGAATTTAAATGTCAGGCGTTCATTATGCTCCGCAGTTTTAGACGATTCCCATCGAATTTCGGCAAATGAGATTACTTTGCCGGCGTTGGCTGATTGCAATCTTTGATCCGTTAGGAATCTGCGGTGTTTAGAAAAATGTTACACTGCGTCTCTTTCTCGTTTGTACCTCTGATACGATTGTGAATATAGGACTCCATACCTAATAATAATAAGTTCAAGTTTTTGTATATTAATAAATTTTATACATTGCTTATTATTTTATATTTAAAATTTCATTATGTTTACCACTGATTAATAGGGGTCACAAAACTACAAAACATTTTTGGCATCAATATTTTAGTTAGTTGCGTGCCATTCGTGTTTATCTTTTACGTGTTATTCTTTACGAACACAATACGAGCATTCAAATTCAAAAACTAGTACTGAATAAATTAAAAAAGAACCAATGAATTAAGGAGGTTGAACAATTTGTCATAAAACCTCACGCGGGCCAAAGTAAGGCCGCGCTCACACGAGCGTTTACCTCATAAGTCGTAACTTGTGGAAGTTATAGTATTTGGTTCTGTTCAAAGTGGCCGACGGACATTAAATTATGAGATATGGCCGTGCGACCGCCCAAAGTACGGCTCATTCAACTTTGATTTCGACTCTGCTCCTTAAGATTTTTGGTTGTACAGTTAGCAGGAAAAAATGTATGGGACATATCCTTAAACGGTACAAATGTGGTAGTTCGCAGTCGATCATTAACTTTTTTTTAAAGTGTTATTTAAAAAATTAAAGACGATAGTTTTTATAAAAATACAAACCAACTCTTTTGGTCGACAACACAGATTCTCGACAGTAGGTACTTACCTATGTACCACAGATTAGAAATAGTAACAAACATAGACAACAAATTTTCTACTTTCGCGTTAAAGTTACTATCATAATATTCATTCAAATATATCAAAGTTATGTATGAAAAGTATAAATAGTACTTCTATTTTCCTGAACATTATTAAGTATAATTCCTTGAAAGCGTTAAATGTACTTTTACTATTTATAGGTAAAAGTACATTTAATATAATAATATCAATAAAATATAACAATTACGACTACGAGCCATTGCAATCCTCTTTTCATTTGTAACAGCAGTAGTAATTCCAGGAATGTTCATAATCTTTTTATGCTGACTATACTCGCTTTAATTGACAGTACAACTTTATGGCTCAACCAGTTTTTAAACAGATTAAAATAAAAATATTCTATTCGTTTATAATGATAGGTACTATGGTATTTTGCTATAACACCGTTCTCCAGACAGACATGCCTACCCTTTGGTACTAATATTATATATAAATGCGAAAGTGACTCTGTCTGTCTCGCTTTCACGTCAAAACTACTGAACCAATGTAATCGAAATTTGGTACACAGATAGTCTAGAGCCTGAGAAAGGACATAGGCTACCTTTTATCCCGATATTCCCATGGAAATGGGTGTCATGCGGGTGACTGTTAAAAAATGTAAATAACGCCTCTCAGAAAAATGAAGGACGAATTTACGCCACTATGAACTTCACTTAAGAGTAAGTTTTGAGGTCATTTGAGGCTACTGTTGCAATTTAAAAAAATCTTTCAGTGTTGACTAGCCTATTTATTGAGGAAGGCTATAGGCTACATACCATCACACTATCTCAAAGTAACTATTCTACGCGGACAAAAGCTAGTGTGCTTTAATATGTAGTATTATCGTATTTTATGTGTACTATATTATATTATAAAACTTTTATGTAAATAATTTTTTATTAACTACATAAGTGAAGTATATTCATAAATTATTAGTCTTAAAATACAAATGTTTCTCTACTAGTTTCTAAACCCCGTCATATTAAAGACTAATTTCAATGTGACAAAGTGGCAACGAAACCAAAAGGACGATTAAAAACATACGAGGAATTTCTCACGCGGAAGCCCGTGTCACAGTTTGATTGATAGCTTATGATAAAACTGTATGTCAGCACAGTGCGAACATGCTATTATGTCTCCGATATCGAAGTGATGAGTCTGATTAATGTATCTGTCATGTGACGTTAATGTCCGATGCTGGCCATTACGTGTGGTCACTGTAGGGTGACTTCACCAAAAGAATTACGAAGATTCGTTACAAAAATAAATGTATTCTTAATTATTTGTTTTCTATGATTATTTTATATCAGTGAGAGCTATTTATTTATTTATTTATTTAAGCTTTCATGTCAATTTCAAAAAGAAAATGTACACATGGCGGACTTAACGACTAATATCTGTTAATTCGCGGTTTGTACTTCATTTCCTCAGAGCATTAACCCTATTACCGTCGCCGTATTATTAGCCGTTAGTCCCGGTCGCGATCGCAACCGAATCTTGGTAGATTGGGCCGAATCTTGGTAGATTGGGCCAGCCCCGCATTGGGCCAGCGTGGCCCACACTCCTCATGTGTGTCTCCATGAGGAAGGCCTGTGCCCAGCAGTAGGACGTATATAGGCTGAAGACGATTATCTGTTTCGAGTTCGATTCACAGATCAGCTGTCCTACTCTCTAATGTAATGTTGATAAATCAATATTGATTAAATGCAACGTAATTTTTTTTCAATTATCATGATTGGTAGTGGGAGTTCTACTTAAAGTCAGTAAATGAATTTAAACGACCATTTGTGTGAAAATCATCATAATAATAGAATTATTCACCACAATATCCTGTCTCATTAAAAACAATACAAATTTAGGTTTGAGTCAAAACTTCTTACAATTTAAAAGTATTTAAAAAATAGGTAGATAAAAGTAACAAGTTAGTCAAAATAATTCAACATCTGACGCCTTACGTAACACAGAAGTTTGAAAATCTTAAGTTTTGTTGCAGTTCGATATTTAAGTAACACTTAATAGTACCAATTTCAACAAAAAATTGTGGACAGACCAAGTTTTCTACATTTTCCCAGAGTTCTTTACTTAATGGCTGTTAATTTCATGAATATTAAACATTGGTATCATTAAATATTTATAATGATGCTCTAGATGTCTCATTTGTATGCAAATATTAATCTAGTCACTCAAAGACGGCGCATAGTTATAGGTACCAATATCTACTTATAATTTTTATTTAACGTATATAAAAAAATACACAGATAATTACATGTATTTATCTATCTTCAAGTCTGTGCGGGGTAGTTATTCCGAATATCGCACTGGACTCGTTGCTTGACAACAGGTTCTTTATATTATGTTACATAGAAACATAAACAAATCAAGCAAAGGTCTCCATTAACAGCTCTACCCACCCTTTCTGATAGATAGACTTTACGAGAAATTTAATTCTTCATAAACCATTTCTATCAAACGCAATGTCAGTAAACTAAGACCTGACTGATAGACGATTGTCTAACCAATTTAATTAATCATGATTTATGCGCTTGTACTGAAATTATATATGCTAATCGGAGCACTGTCGGTGAATATTTTTTTAAGTAATAAGGTAATTTATAAAACGTAACAACGCGCTGATGACACACAACGTTGTAGGTAAATAATCGTTTTCAAGTTAATTTATTCGGAATTAACCCTTTACGGCTCGTCGGAACGCCGATTGGTCAAGCTTGCATGAAATAATATGCCTACGTCACGCGAACGCGTTATCACTTAAGAGTTGTCAAATGTCACACTAAGGGTCGGATTTTTTATCCGTGGTCAGGTTGACTTGGTCCATATTTTAACCTACTGGAGTTAAAATATGTCAAGCTGTCGTCACACATGTTGGCATTTCCATTGACGCTATTGGTCTAGATTTTAACTGTTGAGGTAACTATTACTACGGATTAAAAAGATCACCCTAAGAAAAACCTTACTGATACTCAATTGATGAAACAACTATGTAATTCATGATTATGAGTCTTATTTTTATAAATTTTAATCCTTTTCATTGCTTCTTTAGCAGTTAAAGTTTGTAACGCATAAATATTGTGTTAATAAGTATAACTATTGTCACTTTAAACTTCAGACATAAAAAATGTAATAGTTTATTCAAAATCAGCAAAGAATAAAAGTCTATATTCCACAGCAATAAAATTCCAAAAATAGTCAAGAAACACAGCATAAAACATGAAACACATTTGTTATTAACATCTTCATTGCATTGACAGCCCTGAGACACTCACAACGCGAACTGTCAAAATAAAATATGAGCCAATAAGGGCGCGGCGAGGCGACAGGGCCGTCACGCAGGACTTATTATGCGATATATGAACTTATTAAAATATTCTCAGTTTTTTTTCTCGTTTCTCGCTCGAGTGACAGTGCGTTGAAGGGATAGCATGATTTCAACTTCCTCATTTTGTGTTGACGTTCTAGTAATAGAATTTAATTTTAGGCTTCAACAAATGAGACAGATACAGTTACAGATGTGAGAAAGTAAAAATGTTTCTGCATAATTGGGAACTGTCCTTTTACATACTAATTTTAGGGCGTTTTTTTTTAAATAAAGCTCGATAAAAACCATGTTAGTTAATTAAATTATTCAATATCAAAATGTTTTATCTATTTTTTGGTTCAAATGTGCGTCACCTAAAATTCTATATTGCATATATAAAAATATTTAAATAATTTACATTTTTATAACATTTTCGCATTTTTATGACTATTGCATGTATGCAATTATTTAATAATGCTGTAACTTTTTATATTCACATTATTACTTCAACTCACGCGAAATACATTAGCCAATTATCGCTTAAATACGCAGGAAATCGGTTCGACGCTCAAAAGGGCCAAACACGGCACATCAAAGGTTCACATCACACGCCCGCTAACTAGCTAAACCCAAAGTTATTACTATAAAAACTGTGTTCACAGTTATTGGCCACCACATGTTAGCACAAACATTTGACACGCGCGATGTGACAGCAGCGAGTTATGCATACAAAAAATATTGTTTGTGGCACCCACTTAGCATACTTCACAATGTTTTTCAACAAGAAAAAAAATTAAACACGCCGAGTGAGTGAGTAATTAATGGTTATTCAATTGTGTATGTGCATAAATAATCCCTTATGTACTTGTGGTTGTAACTTCTCACTTTGTTGTCACATCTCTAATTCCGTTACGCAAATTGAATCACTTTAAAAACTTTACACGCTCGTTACAACAAACAGTAATTAAAAATTACCTGAAACGAGATCGTTTAACTACTTTTTACCATTGTTTTTAACAGCCACAGTCTACTTACGATTATGTGATTTTTTATTTCGGTACTGTCAAATCTTTTAATTAGACCGTTACCGCTGATGAAACTTACGTTGACAAATACTCCGCTAGGTGGCGGTAAAAAGGTAAAGTTTTTTGTTCGGAAACATGGTACAACAAAAACTGAAACAAAGAGGAAGAACGCAAAAAGCGTGACTGACGGACGGCAGACATCTGTTGCCGGGCCTAGACGGTGTGGAGAATTGCGTAATTCCATGTGTTAGATTGGATTAGAATTTCGGGAACTGATCGAAACCTTAGATCATCAGTAACCTTTGCAAAAGTTGGGAATGCTTTTATGAATGGGGATTAGGTTAAATTCAAAACTTGATTTTGCACTTTTCCTTGATTTAAATTTTTTATTATTTTAGTGACACGTAGTCACTATCCAACAAGTTAATTCCAAACTGAAACAGAAATCAAATGAAATTATCTGGCAGTTAATTTATCAGGGACTAATTTTGAAGTGGCCTTTAACCTTTTTAAACATGACCTAAATTACCTTGATCCATTTTAAAAAATATAGGTACAAAAAGAAAGCATTAACAAACAGTGTTAGAAATAGGGGCTAATGAATAACCCCGCAAGAAATGAGCAATCAGAAAAACAAAAACTTCAAAATGAATTCACCAGCCCCCGTTATCGAGTGCACATTCCACAGACAATGCTTTAGTTAATTAGCACATTTGTCAGGTTGGCACTCACTGTTCCCGAACGCGCGATATTCAATTTGCGAATGCGCGCCATGATGGAGCATGCGCCATTTGTAACGGTTACTGGAGGTTATGCGTGTGATGAATAGAGGTTTTGTTCAAATCAATTTTATGGTAAAATTATGAGTATGGTGAACGCGGACGTATAATTTTTGTCCGTAAACGATTTCAGCGTTACGGCACTTAAGTTTTAATGGTGGACTCACATAATCAACGAGGTAAGTTTGGTTTTAACATTATTCGTCTAGCACGAATCTGATCATTTTTCACGCCTCAAGCGACTTATAGTTTATAGCAATTAATTTATATTTTCTATTGTCTAAAGGTGTAAATAAATACTGCTTGTTAAAATGCCCGTACTTTCTTATTCTGTCACCAAGTAAAAAACTAGTAGTTTTTCAAGGAATAAGTATGTTGATCCTAATAAACGATATAATTGGCAAGATTGTACTCATAATGTTACAATGAACATTTGCTTATTTTAAAAAATATTAACCAATGTAGTCTTCAAATAATTTGAATTCGTTTCTTAGTATGCTTGCCATTAAAAACACATCCAAGTCCTAAATAATATTTAGGGGCAATAGAATTATAATTATTGTAAAGCGAATGCGTACATTTATTTTATAGATGGTCCATACCTAAGTGCCTGTTATTTTACAAAGTTTAACTGAAGTTATGTTTAATTTCATTACATATGATAGTTAAAGTGGCGTGATTCTAAAAGGTTGAAGTTACAGCAATGTGTAGAATACTAAATATTTACGATAGAGAGAACGCGTAGGACAAAGGTGGATGGACCATTTCAACTAGAAATTATTCACTAAGTGTTAAATATTTTGCTTAAAGAAAAGTACGAGTGTGTAAGGAAATACTTAATTTTAATTACAACAGATTATAGTTAAATTTATAGTCATAGTTCAGACAGAATCAAACTGTATTGTTATTTAAATGTTGTTGAGTTTGTATCGTAATGATTTCGGTTGTTTTTTTTACTAATATAGGAACACACATAAAAAAAATATTCTCAATAGTAAACACAGCAAATATAAGCATACTAAATGTTAATTTCCAATATGGTATCCAAATCAAATAATGTTTATTTCATTTTATTCATTTTAGGGAAATAAACAGTTGACAATACTTATTTTCTAAATTAAAAACTATTTCATGCACCAATAAAGTCCCCACTTAATAAAAAAAATTTTTAAATTTTTCTTAAAAACAAATGAAAATTATATACAGCACAACCACATCCTACTTTTGAATCAAACAAAAAGCTTGTAAGCCCTTTTGTGATATTTTATTATAGAGACATTATTCTAAGAAAACACTTACCGTGTTATTCATAAAAATATTAAAGGCTTAATTAGCCTATTTTAGTTAAAAAGTGATTTGTCACTTTCCTTCTAATTTAGATTTGTGTTTGAAAGAAAAAACTAAACACTCTGTAACTAAAATATTTTGTTAAGACTTTATTATTTTTTATGAATAGAGTTATTCATTTATACATAACCATTTTGTATCTTATTTTATATTATATTCCCTATAACACGAATAAAATCAATACCATTGACTTATTTAACAAAATTTACTAGCTTTTTTAACCAAAAACTTTTTGGAATAAAAGAGGAAAAAATGTTTTTTTTCGAAACACGAGTAGAGAATTTGGCGTAGAATAGAATAGAATAGAAATATTCTTTATTGTACACCAGAAAAGAAAATTATCACAAATAACAATAAAACATAAAATGTACAAAGGGCGGTCTTATCGCTAAAAAGAGCGATCTCTTCCAGACAACCTTTGGATGGACAGGAAAGACTAAAACTAATTAGGGAAGTATGTGTTTTGTTTTCTCTATGGTAATTTAATTAAAGAGATTTCAAGGGATATTATGTATTTTTATATTCTGTGTACTGTTATACAACTAACCTGTATAACCCTCATTGGCAGGCCAGTCTCCTTGGCCAGCTGTTCTCGTATATGTCTCGTCGGCTTCGGTGTCTGAGAGAAGGCAGACTTAAGGATCTCAAGCTGTTTCGCCTTGATCGTAGTTCGAGGTCCTCGTCTCTTAGAGCCTCCGTTGCCATCGTCTGGTGACTTGTTCTCCGCTTGTGAGTCTCTGGTTTCTGGATCTCCGTCCAACGAACCCTGTGAATGGAAGAGGAACGGTAAAATTAAACTTTCAGTACCTCCTCGATTCTCTGGACAGATTGCAGCATCGCGCTATGCATATTATTGGCAATGCAGAGGTAACGAACACCCTAGAATCTCTGCAATTGCGTCGCGACATAGCGTCGCTTAGCGCCTCTTATCGTTTATACCATGGAGAGTGCTCTGAAGAACTCTTTGACCTTATCCCTCCTTTTCCTTTCCTACACAAGACTACGCGTGCTGTTCTACGGAGTCACTCTTTCACTGTCGCTACGTCTACTTTGCGCACTAAGAGATTTCGTGACTCCTTTTTCTGTCGCGCAGCTAGAGCGTGGAATTACCGACCGGCACACGTATTCTCTCCTTCTTACAATATGGGTTCCTTCAAACGAGGCATGAAAAAGCATTTTTTGGGCTGGCAAGGTGAGGGTGGCTAGGACTAGTATGTCAGTATGCTGCTCTAGCTATCTTCACATATGGACTCCTCTACTGCTCTACTGCTATCATCAGGTAGTGTGGAGTCATTTGTTGAGCTTTTTTTTAAAAAAAAACTCAGAGCTAGTTTATGGACGAACTTTTTGTTTTTGGAAAGTGAAAAATGTTTTAGGAACTAAGCAATGTATTTTGAATGTTACTGGTTTAGTTTAGGGTCAGCTCAACATGTTTCTTCTTCTATTGTACGCACTTCTACTTTACTTACGTCTATATCGTCTATAACAGACAGCGGTAGCAAAGTTGAGAGAGGCCATGGGACTCGCGTGTTCGATCTCACCGCCTGTACCACTGAGTTTGAATAAAACTTATGTACAGTTCATTGTGAATATCGCTTGCCTCTCATTGTGGTGCATGGCAACAGGCTCGCCACCTTACATGGGGACTTGACTTATCGAGCGAAGAGTGGGTGTTAACACATTACCCCTTCGGGAATGATATGTTTTGTTATGTCGTCTTCTAAATATTGTCTTCGTTACCAGCCTATTACGTCCCACTGCTGGGCACAGGGCTTCCTACATGGAGAAACTTATGAGGAGTATGGGCCGTAACACCACGCTGCGGATTGGTAGGTAGAAGGGCATCCTACATGGAGAAACATATTAGGAGTATGGTACGGATGAGTACGGATTGGTAGGTAGAAACAGCTGTAATAGCAACCAATTAACATGTCTTGCGATGCGCGGAGGAACTCGGGATCTCAATTTTCTGGCCACCCATCTCTGGATTGACCATGGCGATAGTAGTTGAGTTTTCGATATCGAAAGCTAAAGCGAACCTCTACGCCACTTAACTCCTCAATATTGTCTGAGAGAATATTGCCTTATTTTTCGCAAATAATTTTCACTAAAAAATAATGAGAAATATATATTACACACTTTTTTATCTACTTCTTCATTCATAGATAATAGACTCTTAATCCAAGTAATAGAGTATCTTCCTGCTTACCTGGTCCTCTGAGTCCTCATGAGGCTTGGTGTCTCCGTTGTGCGAGAGGTCGGAGTGCAGCGCAGGGTGCGGCGCGTGCGCAGGGCTGCTCGAGTTGTTCGTCGTACGGGACTCGTCTTCTTCTTCCTCATCAGAACCAGAACCGAGTAGAGAATCAGCTGGAAAGAAAGAAATAGGTTAATTTTGTGAATTCAACTTAAATTATTTATTTGGGAATTCCATGTTGTTGATATTGGGTCCTTACCCTATGAAATTGGTGTTTTTATTCTGTCTTAGCAATTTGTCCGTAACTATTAAGTTTCAGAACACTCTTATAAAATAATTGCCTCTTCTAAAAATAGACCATATATTTGAGCTCGTATTATTTAATTTGATAATTTTTTTGTAAGTTTAATTGTGTTAAAATTAGACACAAAGATATTTATTTTACCTGCATCCCGAATACATCATTTGATATGCATTAACATAAAAACGATGAATAATTTTTATCAAGTGTGTTCACACACATATTGCTAAAGCTTGTCTAATGATACATGCCAAATATTATTATCTCTGGATTTGTCGTTGTGAAGAAAACTGATAAAATGTTAGTATGTAAAATGCAGACATCCCCAAAATCTCCATACAAAACACCAATTTCATAGATAAGGACCTAATATTATTATACCAAAATTCCCTATGTAATAGAAGAACAGGTCCTGAACAGTAAAAATAGGTGCTTTATTTAAAATCTATTAAAATGTTTTCCTCCTATATTTCTCTCGACACATTATAAAATAATAACGAAGACCAAAATGACTTGTAAATCAAATAAAACCTGCATCATCATACGTAACAAAGTAAACTTGTCCTTATAACTCTTTAAAATGGCCGAAATTGACTTATCAAAAAGCAATCGTGCACCCCACGGTTGGTTTAACCAAATAAAAATGCAATTCCGGGTCCCTCAAAGAGGCAAGGAAAGAATTAGCCGCAAAAACAATTACTTGTAGGGAGCGATGAGGACTCGCGAGGGTCGTACTAATAGTTCTCGATAGTATTTCGCTATTGCGATTGTTTTTTATTAATGTAGAAGGTCAGTGTGTTTATGTATTGACCCTAAGTTTGTACAAAAATTACGTACGTTTTTATGTATTTTTTACCGTGTTTTAAATAATTGTACAAGATCTATTGTGTTTTCATGACAAGTGGGCAGATGGTGCACCTAGTGGGATGATCGTAGAAAACTGCATCACCAAAGGTAGGTTTCACAAAATGTAATTTGTTCTTGCTTCTACAATTATTGTGCAACGAGAGAAAAAGTGGTATAATGTTTATAGTATACATATAGATTGCTCTGCCTTTATGTTACATTGGCGGCAAGGGAGTGTTAACGACTGAACCGACATTACCACGACTTTTTTTATAATATGAGTTTTAGCGACAAGCAGTGCTACGGTCTCTTTCCTTCTAGCTAAATAAAACCTCCAAATTCTAGTGACATCTTCATACTTTTCTATATCAAAACAAATGTATTTTTATATTATTATGTCATTTACAATTTTACACAGTTCAATAAAAGATAGTTGCCCAAGCAAGTTCTTTTTCATTGTATCGTCAACAACGAGATAAATTTATTTTCCAATTGAATATTCTATAGCTATACACAAAACCTTATCTGCAAAAATATTTGTTCAATTGAACTTATTATTCTGCGTTTTCAAACACGAACTTCGATTGGCACAAAGCAAGGTGTCCGCTAGAACAAAGTAAAAGGTGTCAAATGGTAGGGGCTTTAAAACCGTTTACGCTCCGCAAACATAGGGGGCAGTTATAAAATATTTGCAGGGTCGTAGTGACCGAGAGCCCTCGAACGCTCGTGATCTCGTGTTTGCCGACTATGAGCTGATGGGAAATTGTCTAGAACGACACGAACGGAGTGTATATTTAAGGCTTTGTCTTTTGAAGGGATGTTGGAATGGCTCTTGAAAAGATTATTTGATTGGAAGATTACGTTTTTAAAGTTTTAGTGATAAATTTAAAGCCCATTTTTGTTTATTTCATAAATATATTTTTAGTTGAAAGCATGTAAAATTAAAGGTAAGACGGACTAAAAATTGTTCTAGTTTTGAATTATTTTGAGTGGATATTGTAATAACTGTTAACAATTTCACATCAAAGTTGAGCGTTATAAGCTGTTATATATCATTATTTGAGCAATAATTTCACTATTATATAAACTTATTGAGAGAATGCATGTCAGAGATAACGCCGAATGAAAATAATGACAAAAATATAATCAATACTACTTCTCGTCCGTAAACTATGTTCGCAGTATCATATATACAAAGATGCGAATAAAATTTTACGCGTCAATAATTTTCGCAGTGAAATAAACACGTTTAAACGTATACGACATCGGATCAGACATTGTAGAGCCTTGGGCTCTATCAACTATATGTAGACGGCGCTACGTAGAGCTTACAGTTTATGTAGAGACATTGGGATTTTACATGCGTATAATCGTTTATTATCAACATACCTAATGAATGGGGTTAATATTTTTTCTAGTTTGTAATGATTACATGTGTTGGTATTTATTTTACTGGTATAGGTATGCCTTTAAGCCACATGAAAATATTTTAATCCATAAGACGTAGATATTACGGTTCAGATCCACATATTACAATTAAGTTTTATCTCTATAACAGGTAAGAAAGGATCTCATATAGATGATTCAATGCTGAGTGAGTTTCTCTGGTGAGTATTGTCAATAATAGTAAACTAAGTATATAAGGCTAGCCACTCACACACAATAATATTATCAATGCCAAAATGACAATAATGTTGGTCAATGTATGGTACCGCACACTATCGCAATACTGGCCGCAAACACGCAATAATATTGTCAATATGCACTGTATTGACAATATTATTGCGTGTGTGCGGTTGTGCAGCTAGTCTAACACGAACGTTAAACTATGTTACGACATTCACTGTCAAAACTCCTACAACTCGCAAGAAAGTCAGCAATCAGTTTCAACTTATTTCTACCAATGCACCTAAGAAAATGAAATGTTATAAGCTATAACGTCATTTGAACTCAGTTTTCTTAGAAAAGTTATCGGCAATATTTAATAACTAGGTATATACACATTGAAGCCTTCCTATTATAGTTAATAATTACCACGAATAAATGTGTATTTCGGTTTGACTTATATTAATCGTTGGTTTGGTGCTGACTTGCAACTCTTGGTGCAAGTCACTGAGGGGATCTGCCAAGCTTACAGGGCAAGTCGCAAGTCTATTTTGGTTTTATTAAGGTAATTATATCATTAGGAAGTTTTGAGTACGAGCACAAACTTTATATTATATTTCGCTTATTATATTAGCTTCTCGACTTTAACCTTAGTACACTTTCAAACTGTTTTTGATTTCAGAATGGTAGTGTTTGAGAAAGATGTGAATAATGTAAATCAAAAATAGATATTTTTATTGATTTAGTCAGCATCGGAAGTAGCTAATCACTTTAGTTCCGTGTCACATTTTCCATGTAGGACATTTTCTTAGACACATTATGTCATTTGTTTCAAACATTTAATTCGACAAGGTACTTAAATCGTCTTCTACTTTTGATACTGACTGTACTAATAATAAATGTTATATTCTTTGTGTTAGTGGTTATGCAGCTACATATTAAAAACTCTGTTTAGGCGAGTTGATAAGTTAAGTAGGTATTTTAATAATAGAAATGTAATATCAGCCGTCGACATAGATTCAAATGCTCTTATTCATCACACACAATCTCCGAAACCAGGATTTGAGTATGGCTCCTCAATTCTAGCAAAACTTAGAAACCACAGAGAGAAGACACCACAGAGAAGTTGCCAGTATCTACAATGTGCCAACCAATAAAAAAAATATAACATCAAGCAATTCCTTTTATCATAACCAAACAGGTTACAGCAAATATCTTTTGCAACTCCCCTCCAATGAATATTTCCCATAGCACAACGTGTCCCTCGGGCATGTAGTCGCTCTCGAACCATCCCAGGTTCAAGGACTTGCAAACACTTCATAACCTTTCATGCTATGAGAATTTAATTGAGACAAAGCGGTTATGGTTGATTTTTGAATACCTACTTCAGTGGTGATAGCAACCCTATTAGAAATTTTACACTTGGCAATTTTTTTTATTGTTGACCAGAGAATGAACGAGAACGCCATGAACTGTTAAAACTTGTGAAGAAGAAACGTTTTGAAATTTTTGAGAGCTGATATTGGTGTAAATAAGTTAGAGAGGAGTCTCGGTGCCTAAGAGCAAGAGCAGCTTGTATAAGTCTAACACAATAATATAAACGTAGGTAAAAAAAATTACTATTGAAGCCAACGAAACCATAGACAAGTCATCGCTGTCAACCACCGTCGCCCTGCTTCTGAAATCAATTTTAAAACCGCCCTCCACGAAAACGGTCTCCTTTGTTGTTGGAACAAGACCTAATCGAATTCTGCGGGAAAAGCGCTCTTTGTCATTGAATTCAAACGTGGAACACATTCCCTTTGATGTAAGAAAATTCAAAATTTTTGGATTATTTTTATTTATATTTAAATTTGGAACGACTCTAGGTTATGGAATAGTTAGGCGCGTTAATTAAAAACGTACCTCTACCTAATAAAGTTAAATCGGACGTTTATATAATTTTAGTAAAGTGCATGTTACTTTCTTTTTAGGATAATTATAACTATTGACTCTACTTTCTTTAAACCATTTTAGTGGAAGAAGGTAAAATGAGCAAAAAACTTTTGATGTAACTGTATTTATGATTTTTTTTTTAATTTTTATTAATTTTTGCTTAACTATTGTATCACATCACAATAGTTGGAGCAAAATTGATTAAAAATAGTATATTCTATATATTCTAGTATTCAGATAAATGTCTATTCCGATTCTAATATTCGCAAAGTTAAAAATATAAGAGTCATAACCTACTCCAAAGCTTATCAAATACTTAATATTAAGTAAAAAAATATGAGTAAATACAAAAGGCGCTTTATTTCAACCTCAAAGTAAGCCATATGAATTAAAAAGATATCTTCCGTATGAAGATTGGTATTAAAGATACGTATGAAAATCTTCCATCAGAAAATACAAACTGCGATAATGAACTATTAAAAGTTATTAACAATTCAATCAGCAATATTCATGAATAACATTTTTACCCGAAATTTAGTCCGCTATCTCCGAATCTATTACAACCTATTAACGCTATAAAAATCACAGATTATTTCGTATTATGAGGCATTAAAGTTGGTTATAGCGTGTTTATGGGCCCGACCGTTAATTCGAGACCACCATCTCGAATGTAAAATAAGAATCGGCGAGATAAGAATCTAAGAACATAAAAGATATGGGAACTCTTTTGTGGTGCCGGTAGCGTATAGTTATGTTATATACTCTGTGGCGCGGATGTGTCTCACTCCCGCACGCGTGAGACAGCGGCAGCACGCACGCCGCGCGCTCTGATTGGTCCGCTGGCTAGCCTGTGCCACACCCTCTTTTATCGACGTTGCGCAGGGAGCGTGCGTGCAATACACCGGTATATGTAAAATGTGCTATAGTAAGAGCACTTTTAAAATGTCATTTCCATTGGCCACTCTGAATTCTGTGTGAAAACTGACGTGTTTTTCAATTATTTTTGGGATTGTTTTCGTTGCTTCTTTACAGAAGACAATATTTGTAACTGTTGCAATCAAAACAGTATCTGATAAAAAATTACTTATTTACGAAATAATTTATTAACACTCATACAAACATGTTTTTTACCGCATAGTAAAGAATTAGTACTATGCATTTTTAAAGTTGGTATTAATAATATTTTTTAAGTACAAAATTTCAATCCATCAACAACAGGTAATTATTGAACTAATAATTGTACACAAAAGAAAACTTGTCTTATGTATTGCATAGAATAAAAAGACGAGTAAAAAAGGTACTAGGTTTCTTTTTGAACATAAGCGAAAGTTATCGAATCAACTCAAGACTTATACCGATACCAAACCCGAATTACAGCCCTCAATCTCATTACCGTCAAAATAACTCTGCCAAACGCAGATGCAACACACCTATCCCCAAATAGGTATGCCTATCTACCGAAAATCCGGTTAGAGCCAGTGATGTAGAGCCCCTAGTTGATTAACAGCAAAGGGATTTGTGAGAGGAATAAGGGGTTGTGAAGGTCTGGTTACGCTGGCTGACCTAACGCCGGCTGCGACAAAGCCGTCGTGACTTCCCCAGGTAGCGATGGGAGGGTAGTCAGAGAATACAATTAAAAAGCTTACCATAGCATGAGTCGAGTTTTTACCGGGCTTTGATTCGCGGCGCCTCGCTGGCGCGCGGCCGACGTATAAGATGACTAATGAGTTTTTATAGTTCTTTTTTCTTAAATTACATACCCACGAAGAAAAAGAAATTACTCTATGCACCTCAATGCCGATTGTAATCGTCTTTTTAAGTTGTGAGTGTAATTTTTGTACTTCGAATATACTAAAAGAATATTTAGGTACTGGCTCTTTAATTTTAAACGTAGACTTTTATGATCAAAGATATGAATAATCATTACAAAAACTTAGACAAGAAACCATGTTAAATTACTGAGGTAGCTAGTTGTGTGTTTGACTAGTTCTACTCGCATTAGCATTCACTCAATAGCCGTAAAGATGATGAAGACCCGAGGTCAGGTCATCAGACCTGGCGTTCATAAAGCTTCCACAGCCACTAACAAAGGAGCAGCCATAAATAACACTTACAGTATACGAAAAAGCAATATGTCAGCGTCTTGGGCGCCATTAGGCCCGCCATATTTGAACTAACACAATAGGTGCGCGGACGCACGGCGCACAAATTAGGCGCCTATTCGGGCGATAGCTGTGAAAAATTGGTGTTAAATTATTTTTTTATACGCCGAAGTAAATTCTTTGACCCCGTAACGACTCGGATCTCATACTTCACGTATAATTTTTCAATTTCTCAGTTTATTTACGGTTGGTTTGTGGGGATTGGTATAACTGCTTCTTATTCATGTTGGAATGTTTTAAAGTGAAAACTGTTTTATAATAGGGAGTGAGTAAAGGCTTTGGAAACGCTATTAAATTGAAATAATCAATAGAATGTAATTACAATCTGTTATTACAAGCCGTTTATCTTCTTTGATAGAATACTCTGACAGCAAAAATGGTTCTTATTCGTACAGCTGCAGAATGGAAAATTCAAATTTTGATTTTGTCATTTGAAATGTGACCATTTTGACGATGGAGTAAAAAAAAGATAATAATAACACAAAAATATTTTTCTCGTATTTGGATCATAACATTGTCGTTTTTCATTGAGTTGATAAGTGGACGTGCGTTTATTGGCATGAAAACATACAGCTTGATTAATTAGGATCGGCGCTTCACCAATCAGTGACCGCACATGTGCTCAGCGTGACAGGTGGTGAGCCTGTCACCGCTATAAGCTATTGGACGTTGTGCAGTTCTAAGTCTATTAGTCGCCTTTTACGACACTCAAAGGATGATAGGTTGGTAGTATTCTTTTAATGAGCCGCTTCAACACAACTAGGTTACCATCTCAATGAAAATTCAGGACAGCAAAAAAAAACTAGCAAAATTTTCAATTATTGTCCATATTTTAGAAAAATCATTAGCACATACCTAACATTGCATAAAAATAAATCTAGAATTCATTACAATAGTTGTCTTCGGAAATATATCGTACAACACAGTTTTGCAATTAAACTGATTTATACATGGCGTTTTAAACTATAAAGAATCCCAAATAGGCTATTTGTGTCAACATAGCATGTAGTGAACTTGCGATGTCTTGCGCTATACTTATGGACTTAGTTGTGAAGAAACACGTATTTAGATAGTACTGGCTTAGATCTGGCTTGTTTTTAAGATTCTAAGATTATTGTGAGATATCCTTAATGACCGCTTCATACAATATGAGTACTTTGACATACTATTACACCAAGGTGCACATAAAGATATAAAACAACTAGTTATGAATGCTTTATAACTGTGATTTAACTGAACGACAACTTGAATTATTATTTTATAACCTTAGTCTAAGAATTTGTAAAGATTTATAAATAGTAACTTTATAGTGCTGTAAACTCTCGTGAAAAACTTTATAGGATTAAATTACGAGTATTTTACGATTTGTCTTTGACATTGTCTTAGTCTACTTGTTATGTGTTTTCTACTTACATCTGTAGAAAACACATAACAATGTACAAATCAAACAGAATTAGACAATTGTTTTTTTATTATATAAGAGAACGAAAACATAACGGTATTAAGTTAAAAATATTGCTGGAAATAGGTCGGTCTTAAGCACGCCAACCTATTTGTATTTTCGCCTGCCTTGTTCTTAATTTTAGTTTGAGGCAGTCATGTGACAGCTCACTCCCTTCCTCATTACATCATCATTCACAAATCCACCCATCTTATTTTCAAGCTTCCTCTCCCTACACGGCGATCTACTTTCATATACATAACATTCCTGGTGGCATAATCATTCTGTGCCCATACCAGGATTCGGTTTTTTGTCACAACTTAACTATTGGGTCCTTACCTATGAAATTGGTGTTTTTTCTGTCTTAGCAATTTCTCCGTAACTATTAACTTTCAGAACATTCTTATAAAATAATTGCCTCTTCTAAAAATAGACCATATATTTGAGCTCGTATTATTTAATTTGATAATTTATTGTAAGTTTAATTGTGTTAAAATTAGACACAAAGACAATTATTTTTAACTGCCTCCTGAATGCATCATTTAATTTGCATTAACATAAAAACGATGAATAATTTTTATCAAGCGTGTTCACACACATATTGCTAAAGCTTGTCTAATGATACATGCCAAATATTATTATCTCTGGATTTGTCGTTGTGAAGAAAACTGATAAAATGTTAGTATGTAAAATGCAGACATCCCCAAAATCTCCATACAAAACACCAATTTCATAGGTAAGGACCTAATATATCAGCAATTATGTCTATAAATATTTTTTTTTCACTTTACATTAGCACGAACATAAAATATATCTATATTTTCATTGGCAAGAAGCTGCAACGTATTGGGCACGCTCGCAAAGGAAGTGGCAGCGTGACTGTAGATCGTGATTGCGCAGATCTTGCTTTCGCCTGTGCTCAGGGGCCATATCTATATCTCTTTCATCATACTATCTGTATCTCTGATCAAAGTTTAACTATATTACTGCAGACCAAAATTACTCCTAGAGTACAGACTATAGACTACAGAAAGACTGTTTTTAATAATTTTACTTAACTACTACTGTAAAAACTGCATGGAGACGCCATTTTGCCTACAATGATGTATAGGTCTTTACATATTTTTTTTACATATAATCTTATAGACTACATTTTTTTACTACAATCTTATAGAATAGATTTTTTTTACATATTATCTTATAGAGATGCGAATGTTGCGATGGATGTGTGGAGTTACAAGAATGGACAAGATCAGGAATGAATATATTAGAGGAAGTTTGAAAGTAGCGCCAGTGACAGAAAAGATTAGGAGCAATAGGTTAGCGTGGTATGGACATGTGATGAGGAGGGATGAATGTCACATTACAAGAAGGATGCTGAGCATGGATGTGGACGGACCTAGAGTTAGAGGAAGACCAAAGAAGCGATGGATATAATGCGTGAAGAATGATATGAGGATAA
The DNA here is from genome assembly GCA_910589355.1 of Parapoynx stratiotata. NCBI lineage: Eukaryota > Metazoa > Arthropoda > Insecta > Lepidoptera > Crambidae > Parapoynx > Parapoynx stratiotata. The sequence goes on from OU342479.1 coordinate 5,592,013, forward strand.
AAGAAGTGGATGCTGAGCTGACGAGTGACAGAGGAGAATGGAAGAAGAAGACATGTTGTGCCGACCCCACCTAGAGTGGGAAAAGGGCAAGAAGAAGAAGAAGAATCTTATAGACTAATAAAATTGCCGGATTTCTTAGAACGTGCTCAAATAACAAGGCATTTCAATGTAGCGACTCCATTATTTCCTTTAGTTGTTGTTCTCTAAAGCCCTATGAATCCTACAGCTTGGGCACTACAATTCGCAACCCTACCACGCTTACCATAAGACCGAGGCTTACTTAAAATAATTTTGTTTTTATTACCATCTAAGCATGGTACACACTGTAACAGATTGCAGATGTCATTAAGCGAAGGGACACGGCGATGCACGCGTGGGTCGTGACCACGGTGATTGCTTAGCTCGTGCGTGCAGTGGCCATATTTATTTACGTGTAAGTGTATAACATAACCTATAAAATGAGCGACCAAAAATATAATTAACTTTTGTAGTAAAAAGTTGAATAGCTTGGGAAGAGCTTGACGTGCTACCTTGCTTGCTCAGACCAAAAAAACTCAGTCGTCTGTTTCAAGAAAGGTGATATTGTTAATGCCAATTTCGGACGCTGTGTTGTCTGTGTTTATAACTTTATTTTTTTTTATACATTTAAGACGTGGTAGAAAAAAATGCACATATTATTATTATGTTAATTCTGACTAAAATGCATGATTTCCATAGAAAAGCTTAGCAAAGTCAATGACTCTGCTAAACCAAAAATTCAAATAGGAAAATCAGATATTTATGACCCCACCGTGGATTAAAACGTGTTAATCGCTTAATCCTTATTCTAAAACATGAACTAAAGTTATGATTGGCTTAAAACTAATCTGAAACTGTCACTTTCAGTTTTTAAAAGGAAGGAAGTACAGTCGAGTTCAAAAATATATTTGCACATTTGACAGGTGATAGTCTTTATCCCCTAACAATAACAGTCATTTACTGTCAAACGTGCATACATATTTTTGAACTCGACTGTACAGAAAATGAAAATTATTAGGCATTTTGTACAGATTGCTATGGCAATATAAAATTGCACAATTTAATGGTCACACAACAAAAGGTCTTAAGGACACATAACTAGGATAATTTTAGTTATTACGTAGGTGTTAACGTGTTTCTTATTGCGAAAGAGTATCACAAGGTCTTACAATCTCGAGTCAATGAAGATTGCGTAGTAGGTGCTTATACGAGTAACCATAATCATAGAACATAACGGAGATATTAGCCATAAAGTTCATATAAAAGGAACTACATCTATTCATTATCGACCGAATACTATTGTAGAATGATAAATAGATGCGACATCACATAGTGTAACAATATGAGGAATAGTAAGAATATCTTGAGATACAACTGGCTGGTAGCAGATTTGAGACAGCGATAGTTGACAAGTCAGCGTCAAAAACATAATCACGCAACATTCCCCGAAGGGTTAGGCAGAGGTGTTAAACCCACCAATCCGCATTGGCCAGCATGGTGGTGTTACGGCCCGTACTTCTCATGAGGAAGGCCTGTGCCCAGCAGTGCAAATAACACACAACACAAAACAACTTAGCACTACAACAATAAATTGACTGAGACTAATCGATACAAAAACCGAACAATTTGCAAATAAACCCAACGAATGTTCCCAGTTGTCACATAATGACGTACTTGGAACTAATGAGTGTGGTCAACTTACGAGAAGTATATCAACTGAGTAATAAATCTGACATTATAATAATATCAGTAAATATATTTGTTTATTGCTGACTTTGTCTTCCTCTTCCACTCTCCTCTATTACTCGTCAAGTCAACACTCACGCCCATCCTCATCAAATCATCATTCACACAATCCATCCATCTTTTCTTTGGATTGATCTTCAGTTCTGATTTTAAAAAAGGCAGCTATAGCCAAGTTGGGACGGACGGGGCACTACTCGTTCCAGAGGCCGCGGGAAACGCGGGTTCGATCCCACCGCCAGTACCACTGAGTTTGAATAAAACTTATGTACAGTTCATTGTGAATATCGCTTGCCTCACATTGTGCCCGGTGCATGGCAACAGGCTCGCCACCTGTTACATGGAGACCTAACATATCTGGCGAAATGTGGGTGGCGAAATGAAACATATCCTCACGCCTCTTTCCCTGAAGGTGTTAAACCACCTTCAGGGAAAGAGGCGTGAGGATAATAAATATAATAATAAATAATTCATATAAGGTTGGTGCTGAAGTGTTGTAGTCTTGTAAATGGTTTCCTGATCTGGTAAATGGGTTCCTCCTCGTCAAGAAAAAAAAGGACAAATAATGGGGACAACGAGAATTTCAGAGAACGAGGAGAACGAGAACCGATTTCGGGGAGAGCGAGTATTCTCAGTGAATCTTAAATGTAGAGAGGTATCTTCTCGTGGAATTAAATTTACTCCAGGAAAAAGCTCTCATTATAATTTTTGTCCTTCGTTTCTCAAACTAAAAAAGTTGTTTTTTTGACTTATTATTGAGTTTACATTCTTATTCAAATTTAAAAATATAATCCGACTAATACCCATAAGCATAACAAGGTATTCTGTCGTCTCTTCACTATATCGCAGTGAGCATGCAAAATCGCACAATGAGAGGCGGCAAGAAACGGCCGGAGCCAGCGCGTGCGCCGACGCAAATCGTGAGCGAATGGCGGGGATCGGTGACGTTCTTGCGTAATTTACGTTACTTTTATTTATAGGCAACGATAGCTCTGCTGGGAAAGCAGCACTACTAATGCAACAGGTCGCCAGATCGGTACCCTGTACAGTCACGTACAAAAATGTGTATACAAATTTAATAGGGACAGTCTTTGTTACCTTCTAATATGAGTCACAAACTGACAAAAGTAGTACACTTTTGACAGTTGGTGATTCATATTAGCACCACTACTCATATTAGTACCACTGAGTTTGAGAAAACTTGAGTACCTAGTTTATTGTAAATATCGAGTCTCAAATTGTTCCTGGTACATGGTAACAGGTTCACCCCCTTTACTTGGGGATTTGTTGTGTTTTTTAACGCATCTTGAACATCTTGTATTATTAATAACTAAAAAAAGATATTTTTATCAATTTTTCCCAAGAAAGGGTTGACATCATTATGCGATCACGACCTACTGAACAGTAGACACAATACACAAAGCTATTCAACTCAATGCCTGTAATTAAAAGGGCCGAGCCAAACACGATCAATCTCGACTCCATCTCCTCACATAAAGTCAAAATAATAGATGGCCACTCTAATGTCACTTTTTTCTCAGCGCCCGACCGACGTACACGACGAAATTGACAGGTCATCAGCTACGGCGCAGTCGCAGTGACGAGGCTCTTTCTCTAAACCCGCTGAGAACCAACACACAACCACTACACCTTACGCGAATCCAATCCTTAATCGGTAGCTACAAGAGGCCATAATACCGTGAAACAACCGCGAGCTTAAGACCTTTGTTCTCGCTCAACAGCGCCTCCCGTTCGGTTCTTTTTTCGAAAGATAATCTTCGGCGGCCAAGGCGTGAAGGCCGACTGCCACACAACATGGCGTCGACAGGTTTCCCGCTTTTTTACTTCTTTGTTCCTTTCCATTATTGTCTATGGACGTTTCGTTCCCGATCGTTCGATTTTTGAATAAAGGTGTTGTTGTTTTTATTTTGCATTATTAATATTGCCGCGGCGTTTTATTGTTGTTTCTGTTTATTTACATGTTGTATAAAAGATGATAACATCTCGAGATCAGAGAGTGGTGGGAATGATAATTAAGGAACATAAATTATTAATTTTCTACGAACAAGCATTTGAAACATGAACATATAAAGGTATATTCTAAGTTATGGTTTTTGAAACGAGTTTGATGTTTCCTAGAAACGGTTGATTTAATGCCGTCATAAAATGAAGAAAACAATAAAACTGAGGTTCGCATTGGTAGCCAGCGAATGCCTTAAAGGGTATCACATGGCCCATTACGCGCTGCGATGTGCTGCCTGGCTTTCTGCCTTGTTGGACATTCTTCAAAACTTGAATATAAATATAAATACCAAACAGCCAAACTGGACCTAAAATTGGACAAATTAATACTGGCAATTCACAACAAAATCGATTTATTCCATATTCAAATTGGAGGTCTAGTTCTATTTATGACGCCATGTAGAGTAACTCAAATGTCATCATCGTCATCAGCCTATATACGTCCCACTGCTGGGACAGGCCTTCCTCATGGAGAAACACATGAGGAGTATGGGCCGTAACACCACCAAGCTGGCCCAATGCGGGTTGGTGGGTAGAAACAGTCACAAATGCGACCGGGACCAACGACATAACGTGCCTTTCGAAGCACGGAAGAGCTCGAGATCACAAAGTCTTGGTCACCCATCCACGGCCAGACCATGGCGAAGGTAGCTTTGTTTTCGACCGAAGCCAAAGCGCACTGACCACTACGCCACCGAGCTCCTCCGAGGGGAAAATTAAATCACACTCACTCTCGTTCTCTTGCCCATATTCGCTATGTGTATGAGTACGTACATATACTAAAGATCTAAAGTTATAAGACCCAGTATTTTTTTATAAACATGGCTCCACACTACTTGATGATAAGCAGTAGAGGAGTCCATATGTGAAGATAGCTAGTGCAGCATGCTGACATACTGTCCTAGCCACCCTCACCTTGCTGGCCAAAAAAATGCTTTTTCACGCCTTTCTTAATTTACTGTCGGTTCTATGGCCAAATGACCCTTAAAATGATCACTAATAACGATACCTCAAAATACCCAATATTTTACGAGGGACTAATGCTTTTTATACGGAAAACTATGCGCTGTTTGATCTCAAACCAGAGTTAGAACTAGCTCGTAAAATCACAGCGTACGCTTCATGAGGGGCGTAGGGTTGTAAATTAACGATAAAAATTATCGATGGTTATTCTGCCATAGACAAATTTTGAGGAGGCCAGTGTCGTGGCGTATTTTTGGTTTTCACTTTGAAAATAAGCAATTTTTACTTTAACCAAAAGCTTTGTGATCTCAAATTTTTCCCTGAAAAACTTGGAACGTTAACACCATATTTACACACTAATGCAGTAGACAGTATAGTTATGTGACAGCCCATATGTACTTCTCTTTTAGGAAGGGCAGTGCCCAGAAGAAGTATAGGGTAAAGAGAGATTTGATGTTAAGTATAAGTTTCAGTACTCCTCATGAGTTTCTCCATGAGGAAGGCCAGTCCCAGCAGTGCGACGCATATAGGCTGATGACATAAAGATTCAGACCAGTGTGAATTAGTTATTGGTTTTATTTAACTGCGTTAACAAACCCTGACTCGTTCATTTATCCTGGCAATACGAGAGCGTATGTAAAAATAAATAAAATTCCTCTATGGTTTCAATAATCGATTCGGCTACTGTATAACAAACAAGCTAATCGATTATTTCCCGCGATCGTCAATCACTACGTCACTCTTGACTCGAGTTACCGAATGCTAAACTGGAAGAATATCGAGAATTCGCGTGAAGCAACTTAACGGATTATTAACTTTATTTTCCTCACAAAAGGACTAAATTTGAATGTCCACGGTAATGTAGTTATGATGTTTACACAGTAACGTGTCCAATTAAGATTTGCATGTAAAAAACGGAAGGATTTGAGTCTTAACTTGGATTAAATAAGGCGTAGTTTAAGTTGATGGTTAGTGAGGAAGCGAAGTGAAATGAGGCGTCGCGGGTTCGATTCCCGATTCAGGCTATTAAAGTGTTAAGGTTGAGTAATGCCACGGTCGGTTTGTGGGCATATGTTTTGTATGAATGGGTCGTTCTGACCGAACAAGCGTTGGAACGAGTATCGGGTATCATTCGCGTTGTTATGATTCTGAGAAATTAACTTTTTCTTGTTTATTGATGTGTTGAGTTCTTATTAAAATGTTCTAGCACTATTTAGGATTACGAGCATATAAAATATGCCAGGTTCTAAGTGTTGCTATGTTTTGGAATTCGAGGATTTAAGCTGATACTTGGCTAATAAAGCCTTAAAATAGATAAATATGTAAATAATAAATGAATATCTTCAAACATTCACACCTATCAACTAGCCCCATTTTATGCAACTAATGCTGTTTGTGTTACGGACACTAGATGACGGATAAATACAATATATTTAATAGATAAATACATATAAATATCCTGAATATATATAAATATATATAAACATCCAAGACTGGAGAACAAATGCCTGAATCATCACCCAAACAATTTGCCCCCACTGGGGATCGAACCCAGAACCACTCGAGATGGCGACGCCTTGAGACCGGCATACAGACCACTCGACCACGGAGGTCGTCGACGGAGATTGTCCACGGAGATATTCCTATCACGTCTATCAATCACATCCATCCTTTACCCACTTAGGTCGTAGGCCACGCAAATAATAGAATCATATCTGCTCTGTCCTAGGGTAAATACTGTCAACGTAAGAAATTTATTTACAAGCTTTAACTCTTTCCTCATACTTGAAAATGATCTAAAATTCCCAAGAAAACTTTCCAAACACAAAAATGACTAACATTTACAAACAAATCAGTCTTAAAACTACGCCGTAAGAAATATACCAAAACACCTTTGAGAACTGCTCATTACAACAAGCAATAATAAACGATTGATCAATAAATAACCAGGCATTGGTCCTTTAGCGCGAGTGACGCAGGGGGCCCAATTATACCTTGGCCTCCCGTCGCGAGCGGGCTTTGCGCACGCCGGCCTCGGCCTAAGGCTCAACTTTGAAAGGCCTGGATGAGTCCTTACTAAAACCTTAAAAAAGTCAAAATAATTCTCTTTTGACTTAGAAACTTTTTTGCAAAACCTAAGATTTCTTTTGGCATGTAAAAATATCTTGTAAAATGTCGAATCGATCGATGCTTGGATATCTTACATTTATCGGTAGAAACTTTATTGGTCTATTTTGACATTTAATTTATTTATACACTATTTATAATATATCGTCATTAGCCTATATACGTCCCACTGCTGGGACAGGCCTTTCTCATGGAGAAACACATGAGGAGTATGGGCCGTAACACCACCACACTGGCCCAATGCTGGTTGGTGGGTAGAAACGGTCACAAATGCGACCGGGACCAACGGCTTAACGTGCCTTCCGAAGCAAGGAGGAGCTCGAGATCACAAAGTCTTGGCCACCCATCCACGGCCTGACCATGGCGAAGGTAGCTTTGTTTTCGACCGAAGCCAAAGCGCACTGACCACTACGCCACCGAGCTCCTCATTTATAATATATATTTCTAATAAACAATCCATCTGCGATAGAAATTTAATAAGATATGTCGAAAAATGAAAATCCGGAACCAAAATTTTCCTGTCCACAAAACCTCTTTGCCACGGTCAATTGTATCATAGATTATAAAGACCGCAGATAGGTAAGTCCTAAGTCAGCGAGCCGCAAAAAACTCGCGGAATTTCCATTCCGCCTCTTTGAACTGTTCTGAAATTGTCATCGTGCCTCGCGGAAATGACCTTTGAACCCGCGGTGGGAGGGGGGAGGAAACAAGTTGCTTGGGGGAGATAAGGAAATAATATTTCCTTGCCTTCTTCGTCGAGCTTAAGTCTTTTTATTATACCTACCCCGTACTGGGGCTCAATGAGATGTAATTTAGGTAGGTACGAGAAGGTATTCATTACACTTTCGTAACTCATAAAATTGTACCTACTATTAAATAAATAAATATCTTCAAACATTCACACCTATCAACTAGCCCCATTTTAAGCAACTAATGCTGCTTATGTTACGGACACTAGATGACGGATAAATACAATATATTTAATAGATAAATACATATAAATATCCTAAATATATATAAACATCCAAGACTGGAGAACAAATGCCTGAAAATTAATCACCCAAACATTTGCAACCACCGGGGATCGAACCCAGAACCTCTCAAGATGGCGACGCCTTGAGACCGGCGTACAGACCACTCGACCACAGAGTTCGTCTATCATTGAACTAATTTATTAAGCACGTGTTCAAATTTTAACAAACTAGACAAAACACAAACTCAACTAGAACTTCACTTTTTATTACTGACCTATATAATTAATTTCAATCCTATTTAAGCTGGTAATTAGAACTACAGTCTTTTTCTTTGTAAAGTTATTATTTAATAAATAAACTATTTAATTTACCCTGTTTTATCCTTTCCCTGGGACAATTTAGTATTATCTAATTATAAAACGGCTGCTTTTTACTTCAATTTTGCTATAAATATTAAAAACTGGTTTTATTAACTTCTTTATCCGTTGCTATTTCTTGTATTCATAAATTTAAATAACATTACAAATTTTTACATATATTTATTTATTAAATATATTTATTCGTCATCTAGTATCCGTAACACAAGCAGCATTAGTTTCTATAAAATTGTCTAGTTGATAGGTGTGAATGTGTGAAGATAATATAATTATATTATACTAATGTTATATGCAAAATTTTGCTTGTAAATACATAGATGAGATAACATACATTTTAAAAAATTACTTAAGTCCTAACTATGCAAAGAGCTGACCATAAAGATTTTGTTACATAGCTACGTATCCATACTACTTTAGCAGTATCAATCAAGAAGTACGAGTACATAACCTATAACACTTCTTATCACCTGTTATGTAACTAATCTGAGAGAATATCGAACATTCTGGTCGTTTTAAGTGGTCATATCGTATGCGAAGCAGAAACGTTCCGCAAACACAGCCACACGTCAATTTCACGCCATTTACACACGCACAATGCTCACGCGCAGCAGAAAAATTGTTTTTTCCAAAAAATACTGCTTTTACGTGCACTTCAGCACAACAGAGCTTTAATTGGACAATAGATCACGTCGATACGGGCTTGATGAGTTTATATCCGCGATTTAGGCATTGATGGTAATCGATTTGGCGATTTTAGTACCTCTCGGGCACTTGCAACTATCGTAGCTCGCTTTTGGTGTTGTCGATTTATCGAGTTCGAGACTTACGAATGAGTGCTTATATTGGGTCCTTACCTATAAAATTGGTGTTTTTTCTCTCTTAGTATTTTGTCTGTAACTATTAAGATTCAGAGTATTCCTAAAAAATAATTACCTCGTCTAAAAATAGATTATATTTTGAGCTCTTTTGATTTGTTTTGATAATTTGTTGTAAGTGTAATTGTATTAAAATTGGACACGGAGACAACTCTTTTTAAGTGCCTCCCGAATACATCATTTTAATTTGCATTCACTTAAAAACGATAAATAATTTTTATGAAGTGTGATATTACACATATTACTAAAGCTTGTCTAATGATAGATGCCAAATATTATTATCTTTGGATTTGTCGTTGTGAAGAAAACTGAAAAAAAATTTAGTATGGAAAATGCAGAATTCCCCAAAATCTCCATACAAAACACCAATTTCATAGGTAAGGACCTAATATTCACACGCAAGCAATAGTTTTGCTAGTTCTGAATAATCTTGATGTGTCGTGTATCTTAAGACATCTGTAACAATAATAGATATAATTGTCCGCTTTTATCTTCAAGTAGAGTCATTTCCCTCTATTTTCTCGTTCACAGTGAGTGCCGACAGGAAACATTATTTCTGATAGTCATAAACAGAATTACCTACGCGGTTTGACAACTAATAATTACCAATGTGCCCTCCGAAAGGCAAACCGACCAAATTACGCTAAACGCCGAACTTAACCCTCGAAACGTCACCGACAATTACAGTTAATAAATAATAATTTCAATAATAAGCGTACACAAAAAGTTTGAGAGACCACCAGTTAGGATAGAGCTGTGCTCTGTTACGTGTGCAAGGGAGTTAGTAAGGGTGCCTTGGAAAATGATGGCTCAAGAACGGTGGCTATGTTTAAAACGCCGCGCACGTCTCATAATGGCGAGCGGCAACAATCGCGCGGCACTAGCGATTATGACGATTACTGTCGATAACTTGTATCGACACCGGCTATTTGGTTAGTCGGTCGATTATCGATAATTTGCCCTCGGGGTACGCTTCTGACGCTGTAAATCGCTGACCGGTTAGTTTTTTATTATCTTTATTCGTCGGTACGTGATCGGAACAATTTTATTCATATTTACAGCTGTTTGCCTAAATGTTGTTTCGCCGTTATTAGAATAATTTGAGCCCATTTATGTTGATTTATATATGATTTTCGCTGCTGAAGAAACAATAATGGCATAATCAAAAGCAATACGCTAAGTTTTGTATTAATGTTTAATGTTTATAAGAAATATCTAAAATATGACTTACACAAGCTCGAAATTAACGTCAGTTGGCTTATATATTTTTATTCAGATGAATACAAATCGAATTTACGAGACATTAAAATATGATCGTCAGCCTATGTTCGGCTTATACTACGGTGAGCGGCCTTCCTATAACCAACATGAATTTATGGTGTTTATTTATATGTATTAATTTCCACTACATTTTCACCCGCGTCAAGCTCTATAAAAACCCAAGAATGCTCCCTGTTAAAATAGGCCAGATAAAAGAGAAATATAAATGAAAAATTTAAAGTTTATTATTATAGAGTCCGTAAAACTGTTGGAAAAACATTGGCTTTATTATCATTTCTCGGCTTTAATAACCGCACTTTAATAAAGAGAAGTATTACAAATAATGTGCGCGGCGCGTCAATTCTGTATCGCATTCGCACCACGCGAGATCATAATTTTCGCGAAGGTATTATCGAGCGGACGTCTAAAACGAAGACCGTTATGGCGCATCTCAACATGTTTTACTACCTATAATTCTATTCCACGAGTCCATATAAAATAGAAACTTGGAACTTGCGAGCTTTCAAAAACGCAACATTAAAACATCATAAACCTCAAACATAAACATTTACTGCGGCCATTTTACGAGCACGCTACCTATCGATCGTTTTTAACGATAAATAAAAATTAATGGACAGACATAGGACGGAATCGCGGTGGCTTGGAAGGTGAGAACCAATAACTAGTGGAAAAAATTAACTAGTGATATCGCAATACGCGAGCTGCCGAAGGGTTCACTAGTATTAGTACAGTGATGTAGGAGACCCCTAGAATTGGACTTATTCTTTATAAATAAATAATCACAAATATTTTTATTTTTCAATTTTCCCGAAAATATTGAAAAATATGAATAATTTGTTGTCGACCCACGCCATTGCGAAGTTTACGACATTATTCTTGTCTCTACAAACCCAATCAGTTCCCGGTCCAAATGTACCATTGATCCCAATTCTCTCGGTTATTTTCATAATAATTTTGCGTTTTGTCCGTCTGTCCTATTAGCTCCGTCGGATGCAGAACCGTAATGGTTACCCCTCCCCCAACTCCCGAAAGGGGGAGACACGAAATGGAATTCTATCAGTCTCTTCCATTCCACGTCATTCGTCCTACGTGACTTTATATACCTATTGCTTTCACCCAAGTTCGTTTAACTCTTAACTCCGATCAATAGAGTTCAAATTTGAGAACTCGAAACTTTTGTTTACGTCTGAATTTTCCCCGTTCGTTCATTTTTTTGCTCCAACACTCGTGTTAGCTTGAAGTTTCTGAATACTTTTACTGAATTCGTAATTATCTTTTTGTTGGGAAACAGAAATTGTTGACAAACAAGAGATCCTTTGTTAATTCATATAACATGAACAATTGCGTTTTTGTTGTTTTAATGTAGGTGTAACTTTTTCTTTTCTATCCCATATATTAGATGAGTATTGAGGGTGTGTTGTAGGTAAGATTAAAAAGCCTAACTTTATTAAACGAAAAAATCATAAAACACTGAACTCGCAATTTATATGAAACTTAGTTTTCAATTAATTTCAGTTTATCATAATCATAATTAAAATTTTCTCTAATCCCATGCATTAAAATTGAAACTCGATTAGTCTCAAATCGTGATTTTTACTATGTCTTATTCTAGATTTGACAAATTTCGAGATTCAAATATTTTTACTGCAAGTGGGCCTAAGAAAACTCTTTTCATTTTAAATAAAAATATTTTTCTACGAGAGCAAGGGGTCCCATGAGTCGGAGGCGGTAGAGCGTGCCCAACAACAACAGATGAGCTCTATCTCGGTGGCAAATAGCTCGGGGCGTAGGCAACCCTACGGAGGTATGGAACTTATTAATAGAACATTAAAAGGGAATTGGACGTTTGTTTGAGGCTGGGCTTGTGATATTATTTCCTGTGCGTTGCTGTTGACCTGGTGGAGTTATCAATAATAAGTGCAACTAAAGGGTATAGTTTTATAGATTTAAGATAAGTCGTTTTTGCGTGAAAAAACTACCAAAAAACCTGAGATCGAACAAATAAAGACCATAATTTTTAATTTACTCAATTGTTGATATCACTGTCTTATTACGATAGAAGCCGTTGACTTTTATTATGTGTACTTACTAATGCTGTTTTTACTAATAGGTAGGTAAAGCTCAATCCAAATATAGCATCATCATTTACCGATGACAAATAAAATCTAACCAAAACTAATCGTTATAAAACATTTTAATATAATCTACCTTCTTTAAGATTTTATTAGTTAACTAACATACTGATAGACACAGAGTACAAAGATGTTGAGATTATTTACCTCTTTTTTAAACACTGAATTTTCTATGAACATGCCGTTCATTATATCGTGTTACATTACATTTCTATTATTTCACGGGTTAATTTACACTGGGTATTTTTCTCCCAAAAAATAAGCAAATCGCAAATTCATCAGCGTGACTCAACCCTACGCATAGCGCGTGCATTTGATTGATAAGCGTTATCGCGCAGGGGCCTGCCAGACCCCTCCTGTCTTTCAGATACAAACTCTATGAGCAACGTTCTGGAAATAGACGGAGACGTTATCGGCAGGGGGGTTGAGAAAATATTATAGTGTATTTACCATTGCAATATCGATGGTTTATAGAAATCTTAGTAGGTATTGCAGAATAGTCTGCGCCATAAAAATAATAATTGGTTAGCATACTTGAAGCCGTTTCCACTAATTTTAGATAATTATGCTCCTGATAAATAAATTTACAGATAATTTTATACGAATTCAGGTCCCTTTTTTGAGTTATTCGTTGGATAATGACTATCCGGAGGTGGTGAGACTCTTACTCTTTTTAAAGAACCAGATACCTATTCTCAGCTTTTTATTGACAAAATTAAAGAAATATTTTAAGGATAATAATATAAGCCACTTATGTGCTAAAATCCTAAAAAATATATTACACTTTAATATTAGCTAGTAAAACCACACAAAAGAATAAAAATTACAATGGACAGTGAAGTACTTCAATTCAAAATCTAAAGCCTGATCTTAAGAGTTAATTTCTTCTGCAATAGAACCAGATAAAATATGATCATAGTGCAATAGTTGCACAACGTCGTATTAGCCGCGTAAGCTTCTTAACCCTCGCGCTGGGTCTAATCTACCCATGCAGGCTTAGCGCAGCTAGTGGAAACAATAACTTGTTTGCCGTATCTGTATCATTTCGCTTACTGAGCTTTAGGGGTCGTTTTATCCCTTTAAATTATCTTTGGAATAACGTGTTTTAACCGTTATACTCTTCTTAGGGGAACTATGTTTTTGATTATATTTTTTTACATGAGACACTTTCTTTAAATAAAAAATGCCTATCGTGTAGTATGTGCAGGAGGAATATTTACTTTTAAAAATTATGCAATTGAATGTACCAGCTATTAAAATTTTCCTTTTTTAAATTAAATTTGTTCAACAGATTTTTCAACAAAACAACAAAAAAACCACAATATTTATTATAAAAGAATAAAAGCTCAAGGTCGATTAGACCATTGCATATTAGTTTGTTTGAGAAGTTATTCCACTCTAACAATATCTAAATACAATTACGGTGTACAAACACGGCCGGTGCCGCAGGCGAGCACATGTTGCGTACAGGCCTAACACAATGCTGTGTTATTCTATATTCTAAGTAAAACATAAGGGGTACTTTGTACCCGCCAGTGTTTAGATGCAAAAGAAATTAATCATATTTTACTAACGGAATGACTAGATGTTCGTAAATTTTCTTGTTTTCAAAAAAAAGCGAATGAATTATAATAGAATTTACTTTTTAAACTAATCCGTGCCCGTGAAAATTGCAAGGAAAACGTTTACAACCGATGAAATTTGTAAGATGTAGCTTTTTGTAGCAAATTGTTTGTTTTGTGCTTCAAAATGCTTTCTTGTGATTAATTTCACAAATTTTGGTGTTGTTTAGTTAAATCTAATGTTAACTTTAAAGTCGCATGCATAAAAATATTGATTTATTTATTTAAAGTCATAATGGCAATCAAATAGTTTCAGAATGTTGATAGGTTTTTTCAACTTTAACTAGGCTGTGTTGAAAGCCCAATAGCCTGTTGATAAGACAGTATGGACTCTCTCAGGCCTTCATTTAAATATGCGACACCCATATTTCAAAGAAAGGACACCGTAAAATATTTATTAAAAAATATAAATTAATTTATGTATTCCACACCAATTGAATTGGAAATAACATTTACAGAGCGATGAAAAGAGTATAAAAATAAAATTCTGACACATGTGACTAGACTACTGAGGCCTCTCGATAAGCTGTTTATCTTTTAATGATATTCAAAGCCGTAAAGATACAGTAGCAAGTGAATACATTAACATTGGGCAGACATACTAAAACTAATAATACCGGAACATACAAGTGAGTTGTTTTACAGAGTTCGCTCTTCGATCTCGATTAATTTATACAAATGACATTAAAAAGCGTCCAAAAAGTATTTTTGTGTCATTATCGTTCTAAGAACCATCATTTGTATTCCTTGTAATATTCTTTCACATCAAAATCAAATTTCAAGAATGTTGTTACTTTGCAAGAATTCTACCAGTTATCAAAATAAGGGTATGTGCAAATTCGTTATAACCACATAAAGAACTATTTCTATTGACTATGAATGTTAACACACATTTTAATAATCTTATTAATAGAGTTAGCATTTTTTCACCTAAACTGGCTGTTAACAAAGGTATTCAAAACCTTCTTCAAATGAGAGCCACGCCTCTTTCGCGCCTTTCTCGTGTTTCACAAGAGGGATGGGTCCCCCAATCAAAATATTTGTACTATCACTATGTATTTTGGTTTCTGTTATTCACGACTCGTCTTGATCATGCTTACAATCTGTCACTTTTTATATCACGTCAAGGAGCTACAAAGCGGATAATAAAAAGTAAAAAATCGTTATCTATGCCACTACCGCGTGGAGACGTGGCTAATGTGTAATGCGGTTGGCTTTTTGTTCGGCTCTATGGTCCTCTTTTTTTCACTCGGATTCTGTTACGGTTCGTATTGATCGAAAAATCGGATTTCAAAATGGGTGCTCCGGAGTTTTATTGTTGCCGTGATACGTTCTTAAACAATAAAAAACGCGTTTTAAACTGAGAATGCAATTCTCACATGTCACGTTTGGAAATTGAAGGCGACTTGGTCGTGTTTTAGAAAAGTAATTATTCGGTTTCGATTGGGTCGACCTGTGGTGAGGGCAATAAAAGATCTCATTTATTTTTTCATATAGCATTGCGTTGGACGTGATAGCGTATGTCGATGATTGACTTACGTAAAATGTTTGCGAACAAGCACAATCTAATTTCGATGTAATGTAGACATTTCGGTCATTCTTTTTGTGTCATTGACCTAATATGGCATGTCTAATTTAGTATTATTTTCCAATGTGTTTATTTGATCGATTTCAAAAAATACGTGATCAATACGTATATTATTATCATTAATATTGTTACGTATACCAACTTAAATGAACTTATGTACACAGGTACGTTTATGAGCAATAAGTAACCTTCACTTGTAAATTCACTATCAAAACTTGAAACAAGGACACACGATACATAAATGTACATTGTCACACGAAGACTTAGCGCTCGTGAATTAAAAACTTTTTATTGATAAAGTAATTATGCTGTATTGCTAAGACACTCTGAGTTGCGATTCACAGGCCACATTATGGATACTAATTATCAAAACTAAAAATAAAATTCAAAAAAAAAGAAAAAAAATCATTTACAAAATTGATTTTTTGAGGCTGATTTTTATAAACACTATTGAGGTTCTACCCCCATTTATCTACGAAAAACACAAAACATAATTAAAAAAAAAAAGTTACTCACAATGCGTCGGCGCCTTCCCCGCTAAATAATCCTCCTTGCATATAAACTTGTTGTCGTCTAGCACGTATAGTTCCTCTCCCGTCGACAGCTGTTTTCTGCAGACCAGACAGGTGAAGCAGTTGAGGTGGAACACCTTTTCCCTCGCTTTTCTGACCAGATCCGATGGTGATATGCCATGCCCACAGCCAGAGCATTTCGTTCCGTATCGCCTGAGGACAAAGAAGAAATTTAAAAAACAGAGGTACAAGTGCTGAAAATATTTTTTTTTTCAAAACTTTTTGATTAAATTTTAAATTCCTTTCATATTTTCAACACGTTCAAACGTCTTGGTTTGTCATTGACATTCATCAGGATAGTCTTTTTGAATGCAGTATTATTTCGCTAGCTTTTTCGCTTTTTTAGGTTTTTAAGGAATACACTAGAAAAAATTATGCATGGAAAGTAAGGAGTTGGCATTCAATTCCTATCTTAGGACAATCCCTATTTTAGTCTATTGTATCGATTTAGGTTGACACAGTTCAATCCAATACAATTTATAAAATAATCTAGTACGAGTAATTAGTTGCAACTCCAACAAGTAATAACGCAAATCTTCAGCATCAAAACAGAGCTATACCAAGTGATTTAATGATTATAGTCCGTCTTAAGTAGGTCACCGCATGGAGGACCACTGCTGTTGAATCTTGTAATCATATAAGTATAAAATATTCAAGCCCTTATAAACAAAAGCTAGTAAGCTCTATGGGTTTTAAGTATAACCTCAAATGGTTTAATATTTGATTTGTATATTAATTAAGGGTTAACATATTTTTATAAATAGCGCAGTAAATCACTCAGCATCAGCCAGTAAATGAGAAAAGATAATCTGAAATATCTAGGGCAACAGATATTTCAGATTTTCTTTACTCTATAAGTAAAGAAAATCTGAAATCCCGTATCCCGTAAGGATCCCGTATTGTAGGAAGAAGGTAAGTATTTATATGTAAACCGGATGGCAATTCCATACACTAGAGCTGCGTACATTAAAAAGTACGAAAAAGATAATCAAAAACTAAACTGTTAATATTTATTGTAAACGTATACAAAATGCTAGCAAAACTAAAAGTAGCTGAAGGACATAAAAGAATAATAGCCAAGTTTATAAAAATTGTCGAATTATAAAAGAGGAAGATATAAACATAGTAAAAAGAAAAAAGAGTCCGCAATACTCATAATTCAGAATACGTGCTAAGTAAATAGATATGTGATGGAAGGGGTGGACGCTCAGCAGACGAATAACACAAGTATGGCCTTTTTAAAGTGAGACAGGGCAGGAAAAACAGCCTTACCTCTAAGAAATAGTGGAAGTGAGACGTTGCTGCGTATGTATCTCGCTTTGATACTGTTTTATGAGGCGGTGATAAGGCCACAGCAGTCGTAGTAAATTGACTTTGGACTGATCGCGGCACGTGATGTACTGTTAGTTGTAGACACTTCTAACAATAATATTATGATAATGACAGTACTATTTTATTGTATTATGTTTCATAATGTAACTACATTAATTAACAGAATAAAGGATCATAACTATCCTTGAAGTTAGATAATAGAGTCATCATAGTAATAAAATTACAAAATTTATACGACAAATTTATGATGAGCAATAATTACATTGGTGAGTGGACATAAAATATTTATATTATCATAATGATTCGTTTCTACACACAATTACTTTTAATTGAATCCTTTGTTATTATAATCAACTTGTGTATTTCCTTAGTTTAGGTGGCATTAAGACAAACAGGATCTTTGCAAACTATTTATGACGTGGTAAAGAAGTAGTTTATGAGTAAAACACTAATGTAATGAAACGAAGACACTTAAAGTACTCTTTATTATTATGTCCCAAAAAAAATGATTTTAAATATGCGCGTAGGCTGCGTTTCTTATGAGTTTAGGCATGTTGATGGAATTATTCCTTTTATGCCAATGTTAAAAAAATATATTTATTACTTTTTACCTGTTTTCATGCCATATGAATCTAATCGTAAGTCATAGCGTGATGTAGGCATAGTAAGAAATGCGCACGCTTACAGGAATTTTGTAAAAGTTTTAAGAAAAAGAACAGTAATACCTAATGAGTCCAGTGTTCGCACCAAACTTAAATCGCGGTGGTTTTGTTATTTTATCATTGCCGTGAATTATTACTCGTATATTTGCATAAACGATGTAGGACACATGAATAATTCATACAATCGGCTTAGCCGTGTGTCTGGCAACCCGCCATCTTATATAATATATTTCAAATGTTGTCGGCGATTTAAAAGAATGTCGAGCCACAGGGAAATGCTTATTTATTATTAATGGAAATACTTTTCTACTGACATCTATGTTGTAGGTAGTAGATAGAGTCGTAGATGTTTTCTGTTTTGTAATGTATAGTCAAATGATTGACCCCTATCTCGCTTGGTGGTAAGTTAAGATGAGAACGAGAATGGACCACGCTTGCCTAGATGGCTTCAGAAAACACATCTTTGCTCTCGTCTCACCTCGGATTTTTCACCAAGAAAAACTCACACTGGCGACTTGTTTCTTACGAGTAATTTTTATTTTCTTTGACTAGAACTAAAGCTAATATTGGGTCCTTACCTATGAAATTGGTGTTTTTTTTCTCTCTTAGTATTTTGTCTGTAACTATTAAGATTCAGAGTATTCCTAAAAAATAATTACCTCGTCTTATATTTTTGAGCTCTTTTGATTTGTTTTGATAATTTGTTGTAAGTTTAACTGTGTTAAAATTGGACACGGAGAGAACTCTTTTTAAGTGCCTCCCGAATACATCATTTTTATTGCATTCACTTAAAAACGATAAATAATTTTTATGAAGTATGATATTACACATATTACTAAAGCTTGTCTAATGATAGATGCCAAATATTATTATCTTTGGATTTGTCGTTGTGAAGAAAAGTGAAAAAATTTTAGTATGGAAAATGCAGAATTCCCCAAAATTTCCATACAAAACACCAATTTCATAGGTAAGGACCTAATATTATTATATCAAAATTCCCTATGTAATAGAAGAACAGGTCCTGAACTGTAAAAATAGGTGCTTTATTTAAAATCCATTAAAATATTTTCCTCCTATATTTCTCTCGACACATTATAAAATACATAGGTTTACATAAAATACAATTTCATAGGTAAGGACCTACTAGTTTCTGTTTTATTACATTGTGAGACAAACATACTCTTATTAACCTCTCAATTGCCACGAAACGAGACACAGTAGAAACATATTGTTGGCGACCGCTGACTTTGGAAAGAAAGAAAGAAAAACATTTATTGACCACAAGCACAAGAAAGACGCAAAATACACCTCCGCGTGGCGTGGCGTGGTCCTCAAGGGCTGGTTGCACATAAAAGAAATAAAAAACAGAATTCATTGAATTATTGAATTGCATCACTCAACACCAACTAAACCTCAAATCTCCACCAACACTTTTCCAAATAATTTTAATTACATTACGTCTTCGTGAATGTTTTATGCTCTTAACGAATTCGGGTTTGTTCGCCGCGAGGTAACATTCATTCTTTTAAAATTAAAACCAGAATAAGATGAGCGATGATGTATGGTTGACATAAAAATTGAGACGAAACGGTTTGAAATTTCAATCATATAGCTATACGAAACTCAGTATATTTTATATGTCAGGTGTTTGGCTACATGCCTACAGGCTTGACCCCTTACATAGAAACCTAAAATATAAGGCAAAATATAGGCGTAACTATTTTAGTATTTAACTTTTTAACTTAAATTATAAATCTATAGGGCTTACTTTTTCTGTGTTAAAATGCCGTTTATTCGAGATTTGTTTCTAATTGCTTACAAAAGCTCATACAAGTATAATGATTTTCAGTAAAAGAAAAATTGAGATAATGAATGAGAAACGCCTCAAAGCATTAAAAGTCTATATAACTCTAGTACTCATGACAAATAATGACATAACTAACCCTTTACCCTAAGGAAATACACGCATCGGTGAAGGACAAACAAACTCATCAAAATACTGCAAACAACGAGGTAAATACAATAATGGCGGGCCACCGGCAACCGGAAATGACGTCACTTATTCCAAATGTCACACGGCAATGTCAGGACACTTGAGGCGACTAAGTTGTTACACTGTTAAATTAAGCCATTTTACTGTTAGTCAACTGATTTCCTTTTTAAATTCTATTTTTAAATATTGAACAAATGTTTTAGATATGTTTTTGTTTTAGTTTGACTATAAATAATTGTTGAGTTGTGAATTTATTATAAGGACTTACATCGTAATTTACATTATTAATTTATGGATATTTCGATAAATCAAAATTTCATATCGCATAGTTAAACACTATGCGATATGAAATTTGTCCATTAATGTCCTTTACATGCCATCAAAGGTATTGAAATAGATAATTCCTGCCATTCATGTGTAATAAAAATAAGACGAGAAATTCACTTCAATACAAAAAATATTTGTATTCTTCTAGCAACTTTCAATCACTTAAAATTTTTTTTTTCAAAAAAGGACCCTTAAATCAAACAGAATTAAACCATCAAGACAGCGGAAGTCGTAAGTGAACCGTTTTCCGTCCATACCTGACCTACGACAAAATTGTTATTTTTTTATTTCTTGGCGCCACACAATTTTACAACATTAAAGTATTATGTTATGGCCAGTTCGATGGTGATAGTAGAAAAAATAATTGTTCTTAATAAGAGGTATCAAAACCTTTTTTGTGGGTGAAAATAAACGTTTACGGTTTTGGAATATTAAACTTTGACAGTTTGTTTTATACTTTGTTTTCTTTTTATGTATATTTTTTCCGTGGTCAATTTTCTCTCAATTTGTCTAGAAAATTTTAGGTATATTAGGGTGATATTTTTCCTTATCGTATAGCAAAATACTGCGTTTACATTTCAATTACATTCAGTATAAATGTCAGAATAAGATTTATATTAGCTATAATTATCAAGGGACTATGTCCTAAAGCATAATATGATTTATGGTCAAGCATATATATACCTATTGTTTATGCTCAGTAATAAAGCTAAGCTTATGTTTAAAGGTACTATTTTGCAACATTGTAACGAATCAACACGAGGTCTTAAAATAAGTATTGGCGCTTGAGGCTGGCGCTTTTATAAAGTTATTTCTCATCTAGGAAAATATTAAAAAGTTCGCTATACGGTTAGTACGGCTACAAGAGTTATTCTTTATTTAAATTACATAAGTTTTATATACACAAGAGTATGCTGGACTACCATTACCGTTTTCTACCAGACAACCATTATTGGGCTATGCAGAAGAGAAAAGAAGATCTGATTACATATGAGGTATCTTCTCATATCCGTAAAAAATAATAGATGAAAATTAAATGACGTTAAAACTTAAATTTTAAAAAATGTTGAAAATTAAATAAATTGAAATCCCTGTTACAGTTAACTAAAAAAAAAAACTTTAAACATTTTTTTAGGATGGAATGAAATATTCTGCAGAGAAATCACTTATTTCACACGTAAATAAAAGATATGAATAGCGTATAATGGTAAAGGTAATTAAGTCTTTAAAACAATTCCTGACATAGAATGAAGGTGAATAAAAATGTCAAAATTCTTATACACACTCTTGATTAAAACAGTAATTAAAACGAAAACACCATGTTTTTATTATAAAGAGCAACTAACACTCCATTATCTTTATCAAAACAATGAATAAATTAAAAGGGTAACATTGATTACATTAATTGATAAAGTACCTTTTTCCTAAACTAGTTTACGTTTTTCGTTTTTGTTCATCAGCATTTTTAATTATAAATATGTGAGCATGATGGACAAAATTAACGCACACAAATATGATCTTACGGACAATTCACTCATAACCCTAAATTGCCTGTTGGAATTAAAACTCTTTGCCATCCGTGTTGAGGAGTGAACTGAGTTTAAGTTTCTTTCTCAATAAAAGCACAACAGTTATTTTTCTCCACATTTATTCTCGTACTCACAATCACGTGACACACACACTCTGACAACAAAACAAAATACAAATAAATCTATAGAAAATACAAAATAGTGCAAAGGTAAAATAGTTTCAAAAAGATTAAAAATATGTATAAAAAATGGTCTATCGCCAATAAACCGTTTCGTAAAATAATAAAAATATATAATATAGCGCTTAGCTGTATCTGGGTACTCTGTGTGTCTTGAGGGGACCCTTGGGACATTCGTAACTAGTAACTAAATTAAGTAACTAGAGGAACTCTAGGGTTAGTGGCACTCTTAAAAACTCTTAGGACCACAGATATATAGATGACGAAAATGCATGTACTGCGCGTGTTCAAAAACCCCGACCAAAAGTCGGGGTTGGCCTCTACTGACTAGTCGCGTTGTGTAATAATTGCCCGAGCGGCATCGATCGGCGGGATCGGTATAATTCAATCAGTTTGGATTTCTCGTCTCAAAATTACGGCTGTGACGTCACAGATGACGTTAAAAAGTTGACACGTTTGGTTTCAAAACATTCGTTAAACTTGCGTTATGTATGTAAATGTACATCTGTGCTTAGGACTCACCAAGGAAAGCTATCATTTGAGAAGAATATTACAGGACTAAATAAGACATACCTGTAAGCCTAGCACGGGCCGGAGAGAAAAAGTCTCCGGAGACAAAATTACTTATTGCCTCTCGCCTCCGCGCAAACGAAGAACTGAGAGGCAATGACTATTTTTGTCTCCGGGGACTTTTTCTCTCCGGCCCGTGCTAGGCCTTCTGTCCGCTGTGAATGCGAATATAGTCGGTGCAGGACAGGGACACAAGTTATAGAAGATATCTCCTTAGGAACTTCAAGGAAAGTTAGTAACACAATCTTGAGGATAAAATGATAGCCTTACCTAAAGAAGTCATTCCTACAGAACAGCTTATTGTCTCTGCTGTAGCACTTATCGGCGAGAGGCGCGCGGCAGTCCGCGCAGCGCACGCACGCGGCGTGCCACGCGCGCTCCAGCACGTGCAGCAGGAACTTGTCCAGGATCGGCTTCTCGCAGCCGGCGCACGCCATTGCGCCGCCTGCTTCGCCACGTCCTGGGGATAAACGGACTTTGTTAGCTATTTTCGGTTCTCGAGTGGCGACCACGTACTGGGAGGCGTAACGAGGTGGACCGAAAATCTGGCGAAGTTCGCATTAAGTTGCTGGATGCGGGCGGCGTAGGACCGCGAGTTGTGGAGATCATTGGGTAACCCCTATGTCACACAGTGGACGTCTCTTGGCTGAGATGATGATAATGTTATTTGCTATTTGGCTGATTGTAAATTTGTTCCTTAAGACCACATTTAGCCATACAAAAATTAGACTAAGTCAATAGTCTAATTTTTGTATGGCTAAATGTGGTCTTAAAGAACACAATGCTCCTTGGACTCTGCCTACCCCTTCGGGGATTAGAGGCGTGATTGTATGTATGTGTCATCAAACTGCTGGACAATGTTCATCAGCCTTGGAAGTTTATATCCGTCATCTAGCATTCATAGCACAAGTGACATATTATTCTCCTTAATTAGATGTGGATGACAAAATATATTTCTTTTAATCTATGCTGCTTGAAAGACTCTGCTGGATATTTTTTTTAATGTAAGCCAGTGCATGAGACTTTAATTTATTTTAATTGTCATGTTTTTTCATTGGGATGTTTGCACTGTATCCATTAGATGCTATTGTGTTGTTTCTATCAGTACGAACTTAATTCCGGGTTGCTTTGACGAGGTAAGCAGTCAATGGTTGCCCAAGATACAGGCACTGCCTAGTTTGGGGACCTCTGTTCAATATTATTGATGAAATTCGCCTATGCACAACTGTGATTTTTTTGTATTTATAACTCTTAGGCTCACTTGCGCGGTCGAGAGTTAGCACATAACCCTGGGGCAAATATATGGGCAAACCCTGTGTTAGGCGCTAACTCTCGATCGTGCAATTGGGCCTTACTGTCTGTACCAAATTTTGTTCAATAAACATATATTAACATATATAGACCCCAGGATTTATTGGTTTGCAAATCTCTGTCTACAACTAATAATAAGAGTGCACAGAAGTTATATCAGTGTATTATTTGCAACAATAATGCACTGATATAATTATAAGTAGAGAGAAGAGGTAAGTAAAGAATAACTCTTTACTTTGGATTTATAACCAAAATGTTTATATTTCTTTTTTCATAAGTTACATACTGTTGTTATGTGCAGCAGTTAAAACGGGCTTGTTATTTCTGACTGTGAGCTTTAAGATGGAAATGGTTTGACAATTTTTTACCTTTTTTACTCTACTTGGTTTGGAAAAATCTTACTTATTTTTATACAGTCTACTATTATTAATATAGGGAAATATGGACAAAATGACATAACGGGGCAAATTTACATCGGTGGCATTCCCAATTTACATTCCCAGAGTCGGTGATATTGCCGACCGACGCAGATTAATGAATGAAATTCATTCATTCAAGCCAAATAAGTAAAGGTTATGTGTACATAATATTGTAACTCTGTTAATTATCCTTAAAAGTTTACGAAGAATAAAGGGAAGGATATGTCATTTTGTCCGTAATTCCCTTACTACTCTCTACTATATCATCTTCATATGGCAATGATTAATCATATAGGCATATGAATAGGTGCAATGTTAAAAAGGAATAAGACTTTCTTATTACATACGAAGTACACAGCCTGTACAATACTTCATTTAATCATAAAGTTGGTAGCAATGAACAGCCTCGAACATAATGGGATTGAGTTTTACGATCGATAAAGCTAAGGTTGAATAAAGTTTTATTAGCATAGCCTATATTGTACCAGGCTAGGATAGGTAGGTATATAGTTAATACGGAAATAGGCATTAACCTAAAACGTGCACAAACTTTGATATTTTACATACTCGTACACATCATCACCTTTAAAGGGTTAGGTAGTGGTGCTATCACTCTATCACTTACACGAATATCGGGTCTCACATTTTAACCAAAACAAAAAAGTCTCTAATGCAATATATCAAATGAAAATATGCACTTAACAGATTTATTCTTCAATTTGTTACTGGCCGAAAAATTTTGACACCTCGCAAGCGCGCGCTTTTTACAAAAAAATCGTATGTCAACTGAAACCTTTTTAACAATCTGTTGTGTTTTTTGTTCGTCGCGCGCGTTTTGAGTATAAGACATTTATTGGTTAAATTTATGAAGGTCGCTACGGCGGTTTAAGTTTAATATTCCATATTCAAATCAGAATGTCCGATTGGACGCGCGCCATTTCAGTCGGTTCGTTCAGAAATCGCTCTGTGACGGCGATTTACTGCGCTTATGGGCATGCAGTGGTGCGTGTGATTTTTTTTTAAGTTTGCCGCTGCCACGGTGTTTAGGCTGTGGATTATTTGAGTAGAAATAATGAGCTGACAGTGGTATCTCTTTTAGGACTCGGACAGATTTAGTGGAATGCAAAAAGCCGTGTGTTTTATGACCAAAAATATTATCAGTTTAATTAAGAAAAATATCTGAATCGACTCTGTAATTTCATTTTTTGTTTTGGCATTTAAGTGTAATAAAACTGAAAATGTGCAATTTGATAAAATTTAACTTTATTGTTAGAAGTGACAGTTTTCGCCTCGACATTTTTCCATTTTTCATAATAGTATTGGTCGACAATACCAATCGAACAATTTTTTTACATAACATAACATATCATCACGCCTCTTTTCCCCGAAGGGGTAGGCAGAGGTATTAAACACCCACATTTCGCCAGATATGTTAGGTCCCCATGTAACAGGTGGTGAGCCTGTTGCCAGTCACTGGGTACAAGGCAAGCGATATTCACAATAAACTGTAAATAAGTTTTATTCAAACTCAGTGGTGCAGGCGGTGAGATCGAACCCGCGTTTCCAGGACGGAAAACGGATTTTTTTACTAAATTAAGAATATTAATAATTAAACTGACTGGACAGTAAAATTACATTTCCAGTGTACCAGGTTTTAGTCCAAAATAAATAGTGATGTGGTAGAATCGAGTTTTTACAATTAAAATTTAGTCGACATTACATTTTATTCAATATCAAATTGCCTTTATATAAATAATTTTTTTTTATTTAGTTTATTTAATACTCCCATCATTACAGGCATGACTAAGACGATGTTGTATCCATATATGTTTGTATTAGTGACAGTTGCACTTGTCATTTTACTGACTGGAATTAATAATCGTACTTTAGGTATGTAATATAACATATAATATTTTTTTTAAATATGAAGGACCAGCAATTGACTCAACACCATCTGATGGTAAGCAATAGCCGAGTCCATTTTCGGAAATAGCAAGGGCTACAGAGAACAGAACCCCCAGCTATCTCCACCTTGCTGGCCCATGAATTGCTTTTTCACGCCTCTCTTGAAGGAACCCATGCTGTACGATGGAGGGAATACGTCATCAAGCTTCGTGCAATTTGATAAAATTTAACTTAATTGTTAGAAGTGACAGTTTCCGCCTACGAAATTTTTCCATTCTTACAAAATGGTATTGGTATCATCACGCCTCTTTTCCCTGAAGGGGTATGTAGGGAACTAGTGGACTGTTGGCTAGAAATTAAAATAAACTAATTTTTGCACAAAAGATGTATTCGCAAATATGAAAAAAAAGAGACAACGTCATATCAAAAATATATATCTCAAATATTAAATATTAAAAAAGAATATAAATTACAATTAAAACCTTTAAAGAGGTCGGATTCCCAACACTGTAGGCAGAGATTTGTTTTTTCTACTTATTAAATACTTATTGATTACAAAAATATTAAGAAACTTTTTCACCTAGTTTAATGGCAACTGGCACATTACAAAACAAAATCAGAAGACTTGTTCTTTTTTCTAATTCGATTTAATCTGGGTAGATAAATCATGATCAGTAAGGTTATTTTTCATTTTAAGGTCTTTCAAAGTTATTGCCTACACTATATCAGACGTTCCTTAAAACACTGACCTAAATGAGTAAATAACCAATTTAAGTGCAAATCAGACATTGTTTGCAAACGAAGCATTTCACTCAAGTTCACTGTTAACTGTTTATAAAGTTTATTTCTTACTTATTGAACTTAGTTAAGTATTAATTTTAATTATAATGTAGGTAATACAAAATAATTATTTTTCGACATTTACACCAGCTATCATACAACAGTAGCTGTAGCATAATGTGCCGCTTGTGATATAGAAACTAAATGTTTGTATTGGGTTACCCCCACTGGGAATCGAACCCAGAACCTCCGGAGATGGCGACAGCTGGAAGTTGTCATGCTACATAGATTTTTATACATATTTGACACTATCTTTTTTATTTCTGTTCTTAAGCGTTACGGTTTGAACTGTTGCACTGATTTTAATTAGGTTCACATCCATTTCAGCCCACAAAAGTCCACTACAGGATATAGGAGGACTATGTTCTATTTCCTTAACCGCTCAGATTTTCAGACGAGACACAATAGCTTCATCAATTGTTTGTGGCATCTCAAGATGCCATTCGGAATGTAAAAGGTTAATGTGCGTCGTGTTCTGATAAAATTCATAACAGCAGGTATATAAATACCCAACACTACCTCCATAAATATGCCTAGAAATTAAAATAAAATATAAATTCGCACTGAATATCTTTTAAAATTACCACCTTTAATCACCAGTAATAACATACATACATAAAATCACGCCTGCAATCCCCGAAGGGGTAGGCAGATTCCAATGGTGTTTGGTCAGATGAAAAATCGTGAAAGAGTAGTAACAAGTGGCTAGCTCATCACCTACACAATCACAGACCCAGTACCCAATACGCCCTTAGCCGCCTTTTACGACATGCTAGGCAAGAAAAGCAGTTGGCACATTGTTTTTGTGTCCCGGACCAACACGGGACCAGTAATAATCTTATTAATAAAATACCAAGTGTAATTAAAAATGGTAATATCTATGTTATTTTGTGGTGCATAGTACCTACATAATACTTTTAAATGTCAGACCTATATGTATATATATATATACATATAATTTATTGGAAAAGAACAATACGGCATTATTCATAGCACACAAAAGTTTTTTAAGTCCTTCGCAGTAACACCAACTTAAAGTTGCCGCATAATCCTATCTAGTATGCGTTTGTCATTTCAATTTACTCAAAGATTTTCTATTGAAGTAATAGTATGATGAAATTTTTTTTAAATTGCAAATTCGTCGTACAATACTTAAATAAAAAAACTTGACGGCGGTTCTTTGTAATTTTAATAGAATTTTTCTGCGAAGTAAAAATTTTTCCAATAATTATTTGCAAATTTTTATAATAGAATCAATATAAAAAAAAGTCTGATATTAATCCATTTGGAAAACTAAATTCATAGGCACCTAGTAAATTCTTAATACAAAAATATTTTGTATTTATAAAGCGATATGATGGTTATAAATATTTAAGATATAAATAATAAAAAAATGTATCTATATCTGTTTTTGATGTAGATCGTTTTGAGTGGCCCCTCATTCGGTCTAGCATGTGTGTTTATTATTATTTTGCTCTGTTTAAAAACGTTGAATTTTTAGATTTTTAATCTAATATTATTATTTTATTCTTTTTAATTTAACTACGCACAGCACCATCTATAGACTGGTGGTTTAACACCAATCATTAGATGGCGAAATATATCACTCAGAGATATTCTAGCTACCTTACAGTGAAAGATTTTTTTAAGTGGGTTCAGTAGTTTCAGAGCCTATTCAATCCAAACAATCAAACATTTCCTCTTTATAATATTAGTATAGAAGACAAATAAATTCATGCAAGAAGCAAAAAAAATGCATGCATGTTATGTTAAGTACATTATGACTGTCTCATTTTTTACGATATAAACTACTGATTTCACTTCCTTACGTATTTAATAACGCTTCCTTAAAAGCTGTACCAGCCAAATACGATCTTGCTTGACTGAACATACAAAGTACGCGTGTTTACGCCAATACCCACACTCTATCTGGGTGGTCAAGCCCTTAACAACAGAAGGATGGTTGACATTGTCACTGCCAATAAATTAATTTCTATTGTTACAAAATAAAAAGAAATAGTCTACTCCCAGCTTAACATAGCGGCGTCACCTGCCCGCTGCCGCTTATTTAAATACCACACACGTTTAACACCGTGGTCAAACGTTAATAAAATACATTTTAAACCAAAACCTCATATCTATTTGTCGTCCAATTACGAAGAAACCGCTAAAACTACTTACAAGTCCAGCTAGCCGGCTAGTAATGGCTATGGCAGACAATAAAATTAATGAAAATAAAATAAAAATTAGTTCAATAAAATTATTGAAATACGAAAAATAAAAACGACTAGATAAATATGGTTGGAAGGACCAATTACTACTTTAGAATAAAAAATTATGCTTTAAAATTTGATAAGTAAAACAATAGAATTAAATTCTAAGTTCAAAGTATTTAATGTAAGTTACAATGAAATGGGATTGAAAGTTAAGAGCAAATAAACTATAAAATGTACGGGGGTTTTTGGCGGCATTTGCTAATGGCGTACGTAGTTTTTATTTCGATGATTGTAATATTGTTTTGGAGTGGATATTGTTACGTAAAATCAATGTAGTTTTGCGTAATAAGTGTCTGTGATGATGTGCAATGTGGAGGATTGTCGAAATAAGCGTCAAGTGGTGTGAAAAGTGATGAGTTTTTTATCGTGGTAATCCACCTCATCCAAGTAGCACCACAGTGTCTGCCATCGATCGTTTGACGCCAAACTCTCCCAAGATGCATTGAAATGCATTACACTAGCATTTCAATGCAAACTACTGAAGAAATAAAATACTGAAGACTTGGCTGTATGGGTTTCGTTCCCTTTGCCTTCCCTACATGGGAGAATTTTACAACTATAAAACATACATTTTTACGCTGTGGCTAGAATATTAATAATAATGAACCCATATTATCTATTCATCATACTTGCTACAAATATTTTTGCAAATGCAGCTACAAAATAAATAAACAAAAAAGGTCCGATTTGTAATTATGGTTTTAATGTGTTTTTTCTTTATTACAATGATATTTTTATAAATTTTTGTAGTAAACCTACAGGGTACTAACCTCTCTGGTAAAAACACCAGAAAAGTAAAAAAACATTAAAATTTGATGTAACTTGTATAGTAACTAATAATCTCCAGTGAATTTAACAAATCCTCATATTCCATTCCTATATATTCCTATCCTTATATATTCAAGGTCTTCCAGTGTGTTATTGGGCCTAAAATTTAGCTTTTTTACTTACCACAGACGTTGATACAATGTTGGCGTATATCTAGGAACTAGTTTTTGTACTGAAGTAGTTAATAAATTGTCCTACATAAAACTATTCTTTTGTAGCGACCGAAAACATTATTTTATTTATCTTTACTTAGTTTTAGATTTTTTACATTCACTTTACTTTTTTTTTCAAAATCTATCATGGACTTTAAAATTTTGAGACACTGCTGGAAACGGAAATTATTGTATTTAAATTTAAAGTGTGATAAAAGATTCTTTTTTTCCTGCCCTGTTCCCAATTCTAAAGAACAAAAGACTGAACATTCCATGTGATTACAAAGTCACCATTAATATTTTTTGCTTTATTGACATGCCTTTACAGAATTTTATTCACTATTTCATTGATATATTATTGATCAATATCATTGATATATTATTATCTCTATCTATTCAATACTATTATGGATGCGTGCTGAGCCCTTTCATAGGACTTCAAAACAATATTAACGATTGATACGTAAAACAGGACTAATTGCTGTTATAAACAATAAGATCCACAATTAAGATTTTGTTTTACAGATAATTTTGATAGGAAATTATAATAATGCTGTGTTATTTTTTAATATGCTGTATATTTATATATTTTTTACATTTAAGGAAGACCAATTAAAGAAGAAAGTACAGTTACACACAAAATTGTTCAAATGCTATTTATTTTTTTATTTATCACAGAACACGGTGGTTGCGATTATTGGCTCTGCGATTTAAAATTAAATGGACATGTTGGCCTAATGTTAAAAATACCATAAGAATCTTATTTTATTAATTAAAGTAAGTAAGGATGTCACATATAAATTATTCTTTTACTTCAATGAAATCAACTTGTATGAATTTAATATTTACACGCCGGACGCCGAAACATGCGGTAGAATGTGAGAACATAATAAAATAAAAAACATCTGACTGTACCATAATTGTAAATAAAGATTGATTTGATTTGTTCTATAGATAAAGTTAGTGCGAGTTTCCGTTCCATACTATTCCAGGTATTACGGACAAAATTTTTAGAAATGTATTTTTAAATTGAATTCCTTTTTACCGTTTAAGCCGTCTTAGCCAATTCCTAACCCTCAAGGACTTTAAGCACGCGCCTTCAAGTCATCTTTAAATGCTTTTGTTTATTATAATCCTTGTTTATAACAAAAGTTACAATGCTGGTGATTTTTTTGAAGAATCCTAATGAAAAATCTGTTAAACCTGTCTACTTATACGCCGGTTTTTTTTTACCTGGAGAGCATTTCAAGTGATTGTGGTCATTGTTTGATAATCGATAATCCTCATTTTTATTTGTCAGTTGCCACTTTTAAAAAATACAAGTCCTCCAATAGAGGAAAATGTCCTTTCATAGGTTTTTAAGGTTAGTTAGATGTAATGTATTGTAAGCCTCTTATCTATGAAAAACTTTTGTAGGAAAATTCATCCATAATCGTTATAATCCGTATTGCATTATTACGTGGTAATATCAGTTATTGATAAGACATATAGAGATAGAAGAGCTCGGGGCGTAGTAGTTAGTACGCCTTGGTTTTCTATAACGAAAACAAAGCTACCTTCGCCATGGTCAGGCCCTGGATGGGTGCCCAGAACTTTGTGATCTCGAACTCCTCGGCTTCGATAAGCACGTTAAGCCGTTCGTCCCGATCGCTCTTGCAGCCATTTCTACCCACTTACCCGCATTGGGCCAGCGTGGTGGTGTTATGGCCCATACTCTCCTCCGTGGGGAATGCCGACAGCTACCGAATTTAATTCCATTTTCAATGCAGTTTTTAAATGTAAATAGACTTTACATCTCTCATGTTCGGTAAGTAGGTCCTTAATAGCCCCAGATGCGGGTTGTAAGTGATCAATTACCGCCCTAGGTTAATAATGTAGCTGGAAACGCCCTAGGGCGGTAAGTAATTAAAAAAAAACTCTTTCAAAAAGTTCGCGTACATCTAACCATCTTACTGGCACTAGACATCATGCATTCAGCCCAATGACAAAAGAGGTCGCTTCGCTATTTTCATCAATTTTGAATATCGAACGGCGAAGCTAAATTTAGTTCTTGAAAATAAATTTATTTATTCTTGTAATGCCTTTTTTTCCACTAACCTCACAATCGAGATGTAAAGCAGAGTAGTTAGCTCGGGTGTAAGCACCCTCGAACTATAAGCGCCCTCGTTGCGCTCGTGCGCCTAAATATCTCGGGCTGCAATTGATGCCTTACAGCCCTTGGCTACTAATCTACTATTATTTCATTCATCCTCTGTTACATACCTAGGGACATAAACATGTCAGCCAATAGCTAACTGTGCTAATAGATAACACCTAAATTTCACTGATACGTATTCGAGATACATGCGTCATGAGCGACTGTAACTGTGAAGAATATTAATACAACTTAGTAATTCAATAATAATTATAAATATAGCACCGCTTTTCTGATCCGTACTAATATTATAAATGCGAAAGTATCTCTGTCTGTCTGTCTGTCTCTCTTTCACGTCAAAACTACTCAACCAATTTAACCGAAAGTTGGTACACAGATAGTCTCAAGCCAGAGAATCCCGATATTCCCATGGGAACGCGTGCCATGCGGGCGATTGTATTTTTTTTTAATAAGGACTCACACAAAAGACAATATACAGCAATATATTATACGGACTCAATATATTTATCCATCATCTAGTATCCGTAACACAAGCAGCATTAGTTGCATAAAATGGGGCTTGTTGGTAAGTGTGAATGTCTGAAGGTATTTATTTATTTATTTATTATTATTTATTAATTAAAGACAAATTAACGCCACTATGAACTTTGCTTCTTATAATAGAGTAGGAGTAAATATTTTTAATTCCACCAAATAATTGAGGCTACTGTTCTAATTTGAACATAATCTTACAGTGTTGAATTTATTGAGCAAGGCTACATATCATCATACGATCATAAAGTAACTATTCTACGCGGACAAAATCGCGGGCAAAGCTAGTATTTCTTTAAAAATATATAGCGGTCTAAAGTTTTTCGATTTGAAATTAAATTTTTTCAAATCAACAATTATTTTGGTTAACTTATTTAGCATTTAATTATACCTACCTATTTAATTATTTAGGATAAACCTGTGTTTATCCTGTCAAAATACAACGTCAATAGGTTAATATAAAACTTATTTTTTACTATTAGGTCCTTACCTATGAAATTGGTGTTTTTTTTCTCTCTTAGTATTATGTCTGTAACTATTAAGATTCAGAGTATTCGTAAAAAATAATTACCTCGTCTAAAAATAGACTATATTTTTGAGCTCTTTTGATTTGATTTGATAATTTGTTGTATGTTTAATTGTGTTAAAATTAGACACGGAGAAAACTCTTTTTAAGTGCCTCCCGAATACATCATTTTATTTGCATTCACTTAAAAACGATAAATAATTTTTATGAAATGTGATTTTACACATATTACTAAAGCTTGTCTAATGATAGATGCCAAATATTATTATCTTTGGATTTGTCGTTGTGAAGAAAACTGAAAAAATTTTAGTATGGAAAATGCAGAATTCCCCAAAATCTCCATACAAAACACCAATTTCATAGGTAAGGACCTAATATGTTTGATGCAAATATTTCGTTTTAAAAGTTTACATAAAGATATCTTCATTAGAACTAAACAGTCTTGTGATTATCAGGTAACAGTTAACATGTAATATTTAGTAAACTTTAACATTACATTTTTTTTCTCTACTAATGGAACATCAATTTAGGCATATGTTGTAAATGCCTTCAATGTGTTTAAAGTTTGGTTTGTTTATCGTACAAATGGTTATTAGAACTGTAATTTTTAAGATATTAGTATGTTATGAAATGACATTTTTGAAATAAGTAGGTGTGTGTAGAGACTTTACATTTTTGGATTTTCGAAAACTTTTGATAGTTTTAATCAAATTAATATGTGATTACTGAGTATAATAAGTGTATTACTGTTAATTTTTACAACGTGTCACAACAATCCATCCTAAGATTTCAGTTCAGTACAGTTCAAAAGAAAATGTAGAGTTACTAGAGCTCGTAATAGAAGTATCGTAAGACAACCAATACAGTTTTAGGTGGTATCCTTAAGCAATTTCCAATTTATAACCACGTCACGCTTTCTATCGTAAACTAAAAAAACAAAAACAAAACAAATAACCTCCATAGGTCCGCATCGTCAAGCACATTCACAGTTCACGGAAGCATAGACAAGGTCTATCACAGGACACTAACTTTTACCAATGTGGTGTTGGTGGAAGGGGGCGTGGGCCCCCCGACCTGCGGCTAGGAAACCCGCCACTTCGGGACCTATACACGGCACTGCACAGACACTACGCGGCTCGCGCCACCAACGCGCGCGGCGACCAAACACGTACTGACCCAAACCTGCAGTTTTCACACGAAATCATGACTGACAGAGACGAAAAAACTATTGTTGCCTACGAGGGAGCAGGACAGAAGTAGTAGCTGTAGACAGGCGTGGCCCCAGTGAGCAGCCACTAGCGAACAAGGGGTGGCGCCTGCGGTACGGTTTTTTCTTATTTTTTTTTCCGTGCGTGTTTCTGTGCGGTAGTGGGATTTCATTTTGTGGGACACGTGCGGTGTTCGCAGTAAATTTAAATTGCTTGCCGGTAGATCGGGTGGTAGCTGAACATAATTATAGAGCCTGGATTTTTCGGTTAGTCTCTAGGCTTGTCTTGTTTTATGGTCTCAGGATGTTTTGACGGGGCGTGTGCTCGCCTTGCGCGGTTTCGTTTCTTTATCGCCACGAGGCTAGAATTCCGCGTTTGTGGGTAGATAATTAGTTTACGAGCTGCGTCGAGGCGCGTATTTATTGGGGCTTCGAACCTTATTAAACAGGAGTTATATGATTTAATAATACGTATTTGCTGTATAAAACATGAAAGACAGTGGCTTTTACAACTAGGCAGAATACTTTGCGTAAAACTAGTGCGTTTTACGCAAATTATTCTGCCTAGTTGACCTAGTTCTGCCTAGTTGACCTATGGAGGTTCTAGGTAGAAATATCACAGTCATGTAACCAGGAGTTAGAGACATCTCTACCTAGAATTATTTAATAAAAATCTCGTACAATACCATTGCCTAAAATATTTGTATCTACCTACAAATACTGTAACCAAGTCTTGCTATCCTAATACATATTTTGTAGGTACCTATCCCTAATGTTAACCTCTCGTTACCTATATTATAAAGGTATGGCGCTATCCTTAAAAAATTATACTGAATTAGCCTTCAAGTAGATACCTATATGACCTATGGCGTTAAAAACTATAACAATAATTTGAACACACACACTTTAACTTAAACAACTTACCTACGATTAAAAATAACTAAAGCTTCACTCGGAGGAAAAAATTGGCAATTTCGACGAGCAATAGATGCATCGTTGGCTTGCATCGTTGTCTGTATGCGTCTCAAGGCGTCGCCATCTCGAGAGGTTCTGGGTTCGAACCCCGGTGGGGCAAATGAGTGGGTGATGAATTTTCAGGCATTTGTTCTCCAGTCTTGGATGTTTATATATATATTTATATAAATTCAGGACATTTATATGTATTTATCTATTATATATATTTATCCGTCATCTAGTGTCCGTAACCCAAGCAGCATTAGTTGCTTAAAATGGCTCTAGCTGATAGGTGTGACTGTATGCAATAGCAGCTGGAACCAACGACAGCGTCTGAACGCGTCTTCTAAAGCACATAAGAAGTTGAGATTACAAATATTTGTTCGTTGTAGACATGAATTTAAAAGAAAAGGCCGGCAACGTACTTGTAACTCCTTTGGTGTTGCGAGTGTCAATGGGCGGCTGTACAGTCAGCATCAAATAGTTAGTGACACTCAGAGTGTTCAATTAAATAGACACTACCAAAAATTCAATAATATCGGCACAAATAAAGCTTCCATATTCTTAAACACACAAAAGAGCTTCCATATTATTATAATACAGTCAGCGTCAAATAGTTAGTGACACTCAGGATGTTCAATAAAAAAGACACTACCAAAATGTCAATAATAGATAGATAGATAGATAAACTCTTTATTTGCAATAATTACACACACACATACTTACAAACAAATATAGGTATAACATACAAATTTCTTATATATTACACATAACAATAAAATAATCATTACAGAACAATAAACAAAAGGTGGTAAGTAACATGTGTGCAAAGAATGCAAAAGGGCGATAGCTCAGATTATGGTATGCTCCATGAGCAACCCACTGATTTTCAGCTATTACCCAATAAAAAGGAGAAAAAAAAAGGAGAATAATGTCGGTACAAATAAAGTTTCCATATTGCTGATAACACCAAAAAGTTTCGTTATATATTATATGGAAGCTCTTTTGTGTGTTTAAGAATATGGAATCTTTATCTGTACCGATATTATTGACCTTTTGGTAGTGTCTATCTAATTGAACACCCTGAGTGTCACTAACTATTTGACGCTGACTGTACAATAAGGAAAGTCATTTGTGTTGTCAACAATATGGGAAATTTATTTGTACCGATATTATTGACTTTTTGATAGTGTCTATTTAATTGAACACCCTGAGTGTCACTAACTATTTGACGCTGACTGTACCTAGTCGCTTACCATCAGGTGACCATTCTGATCGCTTTTTTTTACCTACTCCTCCGATGTCGTCGGAGCCTATAACAATTTAAATTTCTTCTCTTTCATTCCAGTTCTATCATTTACGCCTGTCGTACTTGTATTCCGCATACTACTTCTTTTCTTTCATACTGTATAGGTCGGGACAGACCTTCTATCTATGTATGTTATGGTATCTTTTTTTTTTTTTCGTTTATTATAGTTTACAAAATAATACATAAAGTTGAAAATAATACATTGACATAAACCACAGAGGTTTCGCGACAATGTAGAAATCAGATCAGATCATCACGAAAGTACACAATTTTACAGTTTTGGTAACAGGTTAGCCAAATAGGTATTGATTTTGAGAACCAGGCAATGTTTCTTCCTATGTGTATTTAAACATTACACGGATCAACCAATCTACTCTAACACCCTACCCATCTACTCTATCTATTCTAATCCATTATATCTTTGTTTATTTCTCTTAGTCTACAACACGGGGGATAAATGTTTGAGAGCACATTTTTCTTTGTTTATACAAGGAATCTGCTCGCTTGCGCCCTAGCCCATATTTTTTTTTTATTTGATTTCAAAATCAAAAGCCAAAACGTAAGAAATATTACGCAACAACGTCCCTCGTGCCACCGACCTCTGCTACTGGAGTTAGCAAGCCCTTAGATCACATTGTCTCTTTCCATAAGATGAGTGTGGCCATACGCACTCAAATCTTTTATAAAAAAAAAATAATTGAGAGTTTTTGGCGGCATTCAACTATGGCGGACGTGATTTTTATTTCAGTGATTGTAATATTGTTTCGGAGTGGATCTTGTTGCATGAAATCAGTGTAGTTTTGTGAAATAAGTGTCAAAAATGATGAGCAATACGGAGGATAATTAAAATAATCGTCAAGTGGTGTGAAAAACGATGAGATTTTTATCGTGGTAATCCACCTCATCGAAGTAGCACCACAGTGTCTGCCATCCATCGTTTGACGCCAAACTCTCCCCAGAAAGCATTGAAATGTATTACACTTGCATTTCAATGCAAATACTGAAGAATTATGTACCGAAGACTTGGCTGTATGGGCTTCGTTCCATTTGCCTTCCCTACATGGGAGAATTTTATAACAAAAAAAGAATTTTTATGAAAAAGAAACAAATAGGTAAAAAAAATTATAACTTGTAAAAGTATAGATTTATACAAAAATTATCACATCTCGTTAATTAAGGGATCCTTCAGCCCCTATTAATCTTAAATACTTTTTATTGTAAATAAATACCTAGTATCTAGTAGGTATACAAAATATAGTGCAGATAAAATGCCTTTAAATAATGGAAAAAAAACAAATTGTCTCTATTTGCGTAATCGAAGTCACTCACGCAGTTCTCTAATTATAAATACAATTTGTTATCCATCAATTCACGGGTATTTACTAACTATAAAAAAGATTATCTACTTTATTTATGTTTAAGTTTTAAGGAGCTCGGGAGCGTAGTCGTTAGTACGCTATAGCTTTCGATATCGAAAACAAGCTACCTTTGCCATGGATGGATGGGTGACCAAAACTTTGTGATCTCGAACTCCTCCGTGCGTCTAAAGGCACGGTAAGCCGTTGGTCCTGGTTGCTATTGGGACCGTTTCTACCCACCAACCCGCATTGGGCCATCGAGGTGATGTTACGGCCCTATACTCCTCATATGTTTCCAGACCTGTGCGCAGCAGTGAGACGAGTAGGTACCTATATAGGCTGATGACGAATAGGTTTTGTGGATTAAGCGATTCTGGTTTCTTTTAATGTGGTTTGACCTACAGCGCGCTCCCTTACCTGTAGGTAGGTATAGGAGAGCGCTGCAGGTAGTAGAAATAGAAACAATATTCATTTTTATATTAAAGAAGTTGGTTAAACATTAGTAAAGAGATAAAAAGGAAATAGACCCATCCTTCACTATGTTCCCCACACTTATCTACTTGGAGCTACTATAGACCAGTAAAAACTTTTCATAATACCTACGAGAGCGAGAGAAGCTCGTTGGCGTAGTAAGGGAAGTAGGTACGCCTCGTCTTTCGATTTTAAGTCAATTCGACGTTAAGGCCTTTAGCAGACAGACGCGGCCTAAGCTCGAGCCCAGGGTAGCGGCCTGTTTGTTGTCTAGTATGCTTAATATCTTGGAATTTTCTTAGTGATACGTAGCCTGTTGTATAATATGAATGTATTTTAAGACATTCATATTATACAACAGGCTATCGTGCGTGGTATGGTGATTGTATATTTTGATTATAATTGGCTATTTAAAAAAAAGTGGCTCATGAGTTTCTTGTCGGATTCTTCTCATGGAATCTCATGGAATCTCTTACTCTCGGAATTCGGCCGCATGTATCGATTACAACCACAGTCAAAGCTCTGTGGGTGTACTTGCTACAAGTGCTCGCAGTAATTAACCATAATTTTTATTTAAATAGATAAATTGTTAAATTTCTAAATTGTAAAATATTTGGCCTATGAAATAAAGTTATTTTTGCGTGTTTGTTGTTTATCGTTTCAGTGAAACGATGCTAAGATATTCATACTAGACGAACAACAGGCTGCCACTCTGGCCCGAGCTTAGGCCCACAGACTCAGAGTAAACAGAACTGGAGTAGCCATTAGTCAATTTCTCAAACATTTTTTTCTGCCATTTCTTGCGGGGGGTGAGGTTACCACTACACTCAAAGCCAGCCGTTTTTACAAATGCACACATGCATAATTCGACACACAAATTTAAATTTCACGCACACACACGCTTAAAATAGTCACGTGGGGTGTGCGTTTTGACAACGTCACAGCCGCACTCCCCACGAGACTAGCGTTCGAAATTTGAAATCGTAGAATTCTAAAACATGAAATAATGAAGTAAATAATCATGAAATCTTAAAAATTATAATTACAAATAAAACGTGAGACCATCTTTTAGCATACTCGATGTTTTCTATTTATTTTTACAACAAAAAACAGCACAGGCAGGCATTTTTGCGGGAGCTCTGTTCGCCGCAACGTTTACAATGTTATGGCTGTCAAAATGGCGGCTCAACTAGTTTTATTAAACGTGCAAGCATCCGATGCTTGTGCATTTGGCAGAGGGGAATGTTAGACAAAGGCTACTCCAGTTCTGTTTACTCTGAGCCCACAGACTAAGAAGAGGCCGCGTCTGTCTGGTAAAGGCGTGGCGGCCCAAATTTCTCGTGTAGGAAGGCCTATCTACGCCCAGCTAGGACGTATTACAATGTTGGTGACGGCTACGAGTCGAGCATACCAATATTTTTCATTAATAACACCTAGGTTATAATATAAAGCTTAATATTTCAACCACCTCTACACAAAAATTTTTTGTCAGCCAGTTCCTATCAAGGTTTCGATATCTTTGAAGTTTTTAGTTCAAATCCGGTAAGAGAAGATGTTTGTGTAATCATCAAAAGCACTAGCCACTTAGAAATAAGATTAAAAAGGGTTGGGCTGTAAGAACTTTTTATTAATCATGAGTAATTTTGATAGGTAAACAGAAAACAAGTGTTTGTTGTTTCTGTAATTTTATTTTGAATTGCGTATATATCTATGGTATAATATCACAACTAGCGCCATCTGGTGTAAATTTATGTATCTATTTATTAAATGACAACGGTACTACGTATACAGCAATGCTTTATCGTCTTTGAAATAGGTTCAAGACTGTTTGCTAGATGGCGCTGGATCAACATTACGGGTTGCATTTTTGAAAAATTGGTTTGCTTTTCAGTTAACGAAAAAAGCATTGCTTTTGCATTTCGGAAGAGTTCGATTTGGAGCTAAGAAAAGTCTTCTTTATTTTGTAATCAGCATTTTATTCCCACTCAATTTTTTATGTAAGGCACACAATATTTCTTAAAACTAACATAAATAAATATTATTCTTTAGTGTTAATATTAGTTATTTCAAATATCTACCGATTATTATGGCAACAATTCAATTGCTATCTAGTTTTTTATTTTCAATATGTGTATATAATATTTAAAAAGTATATTTGAAATAAATTTTATATTTTAATAATACAGCAATTACTTAGGCTTTATAGCATTAACTTGTATGTAAGTTACATAAGAGCAGCGCGATATATTTTTTTACACGTGACAGGTAAGATTCTTGGCTTTCATCTCACCGTGGAAGCGACGTTGCCCACTGTGCTCCTCGACGACTGAGGAACTGGCTATCATACATGCTTGTTATTATGACAGATTTAGATAAGACGGTGGTGTAGCTAACCAAGTAGGGCTTCACCAACCGATAAGACAGTTATCACATTTTTATGACACCCAATTGTCAATTGTCACAGTACTTTGACAGGTAAACGTGATAAAAACCTGATATAAATAATTTAGGTGTTCATGCTAAGAGGCCTGTATTAGAGGATCAAACTCATTGAGTACATTTAGAAATGGAAGGCGATGTGTTCCATGCATACCACCATTTCTTTCTAACGTACTCATCCATCCAAACCATCGATATCTTCTTTTAAAACTAGAATAAAGTACTAATAACATCACAAATTACTATTTAATCTCAAAAATACATTACTCCATCATGTTTATTGTGTATTTAAATATGTATGTATATATGTATATATTTTAGTACAAGTATAATGATGTAGTTTACGTTGTTTATTTTATTAATTTATTTTAATTTTTATTTATATATTTCACGTGTATCTGTTATCATCTTCTTTTTGCATCTGCGTCCCAATACCATACTATGATAATCATTCATGGGTTGACTGGAAGACATCTCTTTTAGGGATAAGTCCGCCATTGTAAACAATGTTACAAATTATGTTTTATATTTTTTCAAATACAATAAAGAGTATATACTCACGCATAATTCTACGCTTGACTGGCTTTGTGATCTGGACCATAAGTAATTAGGTAATTACATTTCATAAAACTTTATCTAAAATATATTATCATACACGCAAAAAAAATGGTTATATTGCAAGTTTGTTTAACCATTTCAAGCTTTTGTAGCCTCTCAATGGTCAGTAAACCGGATACAATAGAAATATCTATAATGTGCGGACACCTGTGTTCGCGCTGACCCTCAAGGGGTAGACTAGAGTACCTAAGGTTAATATCAATTTTATAAATAATTTATCTACGCAGTCTTCCGATAAAGCATTAATTCAAAAGTTTAGGAATGTTTTAATACATTGTAAATGTTTCCTCATAGTTAAATTTTTTACCAATAACGTAAACATGTGATGAAATGAATTGTCAGCTTGACAAATAATCACATAAAGACCTTTTTTTTTGTAAAATTCTCCCTTTAAAGGGACGGCAAAGAGAACTTAGCCCATACAGCCATGTCTTTTGTAATAATGAAATGCT
The DNA here is from genome assembly GCA_910589355.1 of Parapoynx stratiotata. NCBI lineage: Eukaryota > Metazoa > Arthropoda > Insecta > Lepidoptera > Crambidae > Parapoynx > Parapoynx stratiotata. The sequence continues at coordinate 5,634,650 of OU342479.1, forward strand.
AGTGTAATGCATTTCAATGCATCTTGGGAGAGTTTGGCATCAAACAATCGATGGCAGACACTGTGGTGTTACTTCGACGAGGTGGATTACCTCGATAAAAATCCCATCGTTTTTCACACCACTTGACGATTATTTTAATGATGCTCCACATTGCGTGTCAACACAAACACTTATTACAGAAAACTACACTGATTTTACGCAACAAGATCCACTCCAAAACAAATATTGTTTCGGAGTGACAATCACTGAGATAAAAACCACGTCCGCCATAGTTGAATGGCGCCAAAAACCCCCACTTACAGACTTGGGTGATGTCATTGTGGAGTATGAGGAATTTAACTGGAAAGATTTATAACTTCTTTAGAAAATCAACACAAACAATAAGCTTGCCCCTAAAATGTCCCCAAAATTACTTGTAAAGGGTCGGTGTAATGCACCTCGCGGATAAAGGCCTGATGATGTAAGACTAAGTCTACGTCCACGCATGCGCACTGCCCGCCCGCTGCGTGCGCGCGATCTCCAGCCTCAGGTTCCGTTCGTGCGCGCACGCTTCCCTCAGCTCCGCTTCTCTCGCGTTGGCCGCTTCTAGCTGCTGCTGTTGCAGGCGCAATCCGTTCAGTTGCGATTGTAGTGCTGTCATTGTTGAGTAGGAAGTGTTTTTTAGCTGGAAAAATATAGAACCTCGTTAGAAAGCATTCTTTAGTCACAAAGTATTTACAAAAAAAATCCTGACGTATTTTGAAACCCTGTTTATATTTTTATAGTACAGAAATATCAATAGGTCATAAGGAAACCTCATTTTCGCATGAGGAGTATGGGCCGTAACACCACCCAATAGCGACCGGGACCAACGGCTTAACGTGTCTTCCGAAGCAAGGACGGGTTTTAACCCTATTATTGACTATAACAATTTCAATAAATTCGTTTTTTTTTTTAAGTTTTTAATTTTGATATTAAAACAAAGCACTTATTGCCTTGGATGCGAAAAAAAAATATTCCCGATATCTTATTCTACCGACTCACAGCTGCCGATTTTAATTTGGTTCTTTTTTTATTGATGTCAACACTGGATCTAACGAAATACATTTGAATTACAGATCCTCTCTTGCATAAATTGTCTGTATGTTTTGAGTTGGTGCAATAAATAGTTTAACAATTACATATATTAATAATATATTCTTAGAACGTTAAACAGCGTACCTGTGTCTCCCTCTCCTTGGAACGCACCTCCTGGTGGAAGCTGTCCATCTGTTCCAGGATCTTTTCTCTCTCCAACACGTTGGCTTTCTGCTGCGTTATATTTCTTTCGATCTTCTCTTCCAACTGTTTCCTTAGAGTTAATATAACTTCATTCATAAGCATAGATCGTGCTTCACGCTCCTTTGCCCAGAGCTGTAAAAGAAGCGAATTTATAGGTAATCTCTCCCCACAGCTATACCTACATTAAACTTTTTTGAAATTATCTCAAAATCTTTTCTAATATTTTAGTTCTTTAAAACGGTCTGTCATTTTCATTTCGATATGTAGTCGTTTCACGATATTTCAATTCCAACAATGATTTTTATACTTATTTTCAGGCTTTAAATATATTATTCTTTCTTAATGTATTTTTATAGGAAGTTTTTAGAAAAAAATATACTTTATTTAACATATAAAATAAAAGTGTATGTCAGCACCGTAGCTTCAGTAGAAGCGGGTGGATTCCACGCATACATACATACAAGTAAAGTGAAACAAAATCTGTTACAAAATAATTTATAGGGCCAAAACATCGCATGTCCTTTCTTACCTTATCCTGTTTTTCGTTTATTTGTCTAGCTTCTCCATCATACATGGTCTCAATGTTCTTCTGTCTCTGTCGCTCCTTTTCTCTGTACTCTTCTAGCTCATGCAGTGCAGTGTCCAATGCTCGCTTGTAGCTTGCACATTTATCCTGTTCATTTTCATACTCCTAAAATAATACAAAAAATCTAAATAATGTTAAAGAAATTTTTGTTTTTTATTTTAGAGTTTTGGTTTGAATTGCAGAGTGATTATGTATAACTAACTATGTATGAATGATATATCATTATTAAATCTAACAATACCTTTAACACAGCCTTCTTAATCTTCGCCAGCACTTCTAAATCTAACTCTATCTCCATAATAACAGAGATCACTTTCTTCTTCAGCTTGTATTTATGTAGACCCATATTCACAATAGTGGCATCCCTTTCGGCAACTAGGCGTGCATGTTGTTTCTCTCTCTCGCTCGATATATATTGCAAATCGTTTAATATTTGCTTCTCTCTTTCTTCCATCTTTCGTAGCCTTTTGACAACTGTCTCCTTCTCACTCAGTTCGGCTATCTGGCCTTCTAAACTTTCTCTGAGCTCCTGCAATTGTGAAAATTATGGCATTGTACAATCTACAGCACATCAGGCTATACAAAACCGTAAAAACGTTTCAATGAATATAAAACATAGATTTAGACGCTTGATATGTCTATGGGGAATAATTTTTTAACATTATGTCATGAAGGTTAATTATGAATTTTGAGTTGATTGAGCATTTTTACTTTTCTAAATGCACGAAATCGACTACTTGCAAACACAAAAAAACTATCAAGGGTACAGGCTGCTGGATAATTTATCACGCAATAAAGTATTGTGTATGTGACAACATATAAATACTAACATCACTGAAGTGAAAAACAACAAAAAAACAGCAGTCTGTCCCAGTCCCAATTTCATTCGTTAACTATTCCACGGCTTTTCTCAAAGTAATTTTTATATCAACATCACTATTTTCATGTGTTATGGTTACCTTCATTTGTAGCTCTTTCTCCCTCAGTCTCTCTTCTTCTATCTGGATCTGTCTCCGCAGCATCTCGTCCCTATCTTGTAGCGTCTTGCGCGTCTCTTCGTCATCCTTCTTCTTTTGCATTTCCTTTTCTACTATCTGTTCCATCCTTTAAAATAAAATAAAGAATATGATCAAATAGCTATTATTATTAAAGGCATCGATATCTGGTTGGAAGAAGGCATAGGTGAAAAATGCCATTCACAGTGCGTCGCCTTCCCGGTCGGTCTTGAGCTTCGCTCAAGCTTCACTCCATCTCTTCCCTTGGGTCGTAAAACGCGACTAATGGACTTAGAACTGCACAACCATCCAATTGCTTATAGCGGCGACGGACTCACCACCTGCCTCGTCCAGTGCAGTCACTGCTTGGTGAAACGCGGACTATGGCAATGGACTGCTTTTTTGGTGCTTTTGCCTAGTCTCTGGCTAACCCTTAGGGGATAATAGTCGTGATTATATGTATATATGTATTAATTACCATGCAGACTTGCACCTTCCACTGGCGACGTAAGAGGTGGCTGCCCTCAGCTCCGGCTGCCGCAGCCGCCACGCGTGGTGCAGACGCAGCTCCGCCTCATGTCGCCTCAGCTGTTCCTCCTTCTCCATTATACCCTGGTTGATCTCTTGGAGCGTGGACGTTGGGACTTTGTTTAGGTAAGAACTAAAATTGAGAGAGCATTCAAACAGCTTTGTTGCGGCAATTTCAATGTATCGAGAATGTCTTTATAATGTGAAACTAGGTTAGTGAGGCCCGTATACTCAAGCGCAGATCAAAATTAGAAAGAAATGGCGCTATTTATCCTCCATAATGTCATCTCTTTCTAGCTACGCTGAATCAGAAATCTACGCTTAAATAGGATTCTATAATACGGGCCTAAAACTTTAAATCAATAAACATTAAGAAATAAAAACATTTTTAGCATGAATCCACTCATTAATGGATTTATTGTTAATATTTCCTGCCCCACTCTCCCTGGTGCATGGCGACAAGTTTCAAACCACAGGCGAAATGTAGATCAGGTGACGCATGATACAATTTTATATTATCATCAGTAATTGGAGTACCTAGTAAGAGCTTTTAGGTTCATTGACCGCAAACATTGATGTTAATAATATATTAATATGGATATTCCTCGGGATTCCAACAAATACTCCAGGTTTGCATTATTATAATTCCTTTTATCAATAATTATAAAAAAAAACTGTTTTATTAATTATTGTTTTAACATGTAGGTAAATTTGTTTAAGATTGTATTATAGTTATATATACAAATAGATCTTTTCAATCATGTTTCGATTTTTCAGAACCAAATAATATTTTTTTTGATATGTTTTTGTTGATATAACTACAGGATGAAAATATTAAATGTTTGTTGATTCTTTTATAAATATTAGAAATTGTTACATAGTCATTATAATCTATCATGATGCATATGGCAAGTACATATAATAGCTCCACCTACTCCGATCATTGTTATCATAGGAACTGACCCATTTTTGTACAACTTTGGTTGAGCTGCCAATGACTTCAACTCTTGCTGGTATTGCATATTTTCTTGAAACAGCATCATCTCTAATTTTTTTCGCCGTTCCTCCAGCTGTCTATAAATAAGAAAAAATATATTTTAATTCTTTTTATTGCTTTTGGTTTAACTTGTTTTTCTTGCTTCATCAATTCTCAGAAGTATTACATAATTTAAAAGGCATTAAATGTTGCCATTAATAGACTGAAATTTTAAAGACAAATTTAATTGAAAACTATTCACAACAAAAGCTTACTAGTAAATAGATTTTTTAATCTAATATTATAAATAGATTGAAATATTTGATAAGTTTATTAATTTTGCATATACATATATAAATTAAACTCACGCATCCCTGATCTTCCTTTTACTTAGAAGACTAGCTTCTTTGTTAGCTTTCTCATAATATGCCTCTGTAGTCCACTGCTCATGATGACGCGTTTTATTTGTGTTGGCATCATAATAATTTGCTACCTAAAATTATCAAAAATATATAATTAAAAACAGACCAATTACAACAGGCCAATTTAAAAACAGACTAGATAAACACGCAAAAGAATAACAGGATACAGGCGACTATCAGTTGTTTCAACTGCCAGCCTGTCAATTAATAATAATAATAATATATTAGGTATTACTCTACTGTAGCTAATATAAATTACATGTAGCTTTTGACTTGTTTATAATTATAATGTAAATTTTAAGCAAATTACAAGTATATTCATACCTTTCGAAGTTCCTCAGCACGACGGAGCTCATTGTCTCGACGCTGGGCAGCGAGGGCTTGGAGCTGCCACTGTGGACGAATATGAGACATCTCCTGGAACAATAATACATCGCTCTTACCTCTTGACAGTATAAATATAAATCTTAATTACAGGATAGTATAGATTAATTATACATTCCTGTGAAATAAGTACAAAGATCACCATATAAAGCAAAATAACAGGGATTTATGTAGGTAACTAAATGGAAACATTATAGTTTTTTACCTTTGTGGTGTTTTAAACGGAGGGTAATAATAAATATTTAAAAACTTTACACAAAAAAGGCCTTGGAAGCTACTATGGTGTTGTTTTTTTTAAGAAAGTAACTATTAAATTGTCTTTTACCAACTCCAATGGTTAACAATTAACACAGAAGACACTCTCACGAATTAGTCACTTGTAAAATCAATATTTGTCGCCCAAATACACTGGTTATCATTAAAAACAACGGTTGGTTAACTGAATACACGAATTGTACACGGCAGTTGCTGATCTCTTGTGGGCGATATGGCCAGTAATTGAAGCAATGCGAGGTCAAGAGCCCATTATAACTCGTTCAGTTCATTTAATAAAGTGATATTATGTACTTGAATTGTGCCGTATCATGTTCAAATTCAACGTGTGTGTATTTGGTGTGAGTCAACCGCGTAAATGAATACAAACAGATGTCAAACAAAGTGACAGTTGCTAGGCAGCCGAGTTGAATACGTTCGGAAACGAGAAGTATTCAGCTTATTTTTTTCCTTGTATATCAATGCTGGATTTATCAGGATTTATGGTGTCAAGGCCTTAAAGTGCGTACAAACTATGTAACATAACTTGTTAAACGTGGAGATAATGTGGACACTGAATGTTATAGTAACATGTTATTGATGTACAAAATTGTTTTTTAATTTAACACTAAAGAACGACAATGGTTAAATAACATTGTTATACCTATTGTATTGTTATGTGTAATGTTGAATAACATAATGTGGACGTGTTATAAATACAAGTTATATACGCACCATAACAATTATTTTTTAAACTAACTAAAAGAAAAAGCTTTAAGAGTTGTAAAAAATTATAGTAGTAGGAGGTCACCTGTTCGAGCATTACCATAGATATAGTTTATTACGAGCTTAGATTTAAAATACTAGCATCTCTTGTCTCATAGGTACTGAGTCTGGTGCAATATAACGGGGTAAACCCCCTTGATAAAAGGACATAAACAACAGGTGTAATGTGGATGAAAGCATAAGTCTCTTGTACTTAGGTATGTGAACCAAAGATCATTTTGTTGATTTCATTACGACCCTACGCCTGCCTTCTTAAAATACCATCGCACCCTCAAAACAAACACAGGCTTAATTTGATTTGAATTGAAATCATCATCATTGTCTCGTGTTGGCCCGGGACACAAAAAGAATGTACCAACTGCTTTTCTTGCCTAGCATGTCGTAACGACTAAGGGCGTATTGGGTACTGGGTGTGTAATTGTGTAGGCGATGAGCTAGCCACTTGTTACTACTCTTTCACGAATTTTCATCTGACCAAACCCAATTTTCGTATGGCTAAATGACAGTGACTTAAGTAACACAGTGCTCCTTGGACTCTGTCTACCCCTACGGGGATTGCAGGCGTGATTTTATGTATGTATTTTTTGTATCATTGTACGCCCTATTAAAAAGATCTAAATAAATTCATAGTCATTAGTTATTCGATGAATAATAAATAGGATAATTTGATGAAAATTTACTGTAAATTATAAATGCTTACTCGGCTAAAAATTCACACAAACGTAGCAGTTGATGATGGCCAACCAGTGAAGCCGAAATCGAGATACAGAGAAACTAAGCTCCTTAGAAGTATAAAGATTAATGGATTGTTCTGACTTGATTGCTATTTAAGAACACTAAGGCGTAATTTTGAAGAGAAAAATCCACATGGCTCTTCAAAACATGACTGCGACATAGAGGATTATAACATATCATTTTTCTGCCTTTAATTGCGCCCTTGTCTCTGATGGGGTTTGAAGACGGGTTGACACCCACGTTTTACGTAAATAATACAAATTAACGTTGTAATTATACAATATAGAGGGAGAGCTCAGTAGCGTACATAATGTTTTCGATATTGCAAGCAGAGACATTTTCGCTATGTTACCACCCATAAGGAGTAGTTAAAAACATGGAGAAACATCACGTTTCCCATATAATTCAAATTCAAAATTCAACATCGTTTATTAAATAAATTACTAATGAGTGATTAATGAGTCTTAACACATGCTTATGAATGTCAAAAGCATTTTACAAAATTTCAGCAAAGCGATAAACTACGCCATCCGTTCACAAGACTGCAAGGAGGCCTTGTTTTGAGAAGAATGGGCAAGAAACTCAGCAAATTTCTATCCTCCCTTTACATCAACATTGTTGTTTTAATGTCATAAACTAAAACGTCATTAAAGATTTAGAAGTAAAAAATAAATAAATATCTGAGCTATATATTCTGCAGTGTACCAGATTTTCCATTACAAATATAAATAGTTTAACCTTCTATTGGGTCCTTACCTATGAAATTGGTGTTTTTATTCTGTCTTAGCAATTTGTCCGTAACTATTAAATTTCAGAACATTCTTATAAAATATTTGAGCTCGTATTATTTAATTTGATAATTTTTTGTAAGTTTAATTGTGTTAAAACTAGACACAAAGACAATTATTTTTAACTGCCTCCCGAATACATCATTTGATTTGCATTAACATAAAAACGATGAATAATTTTTATAAATAGTGATATCACACATATTGCTAAAGCTTGTCTTATGATACATGCCAAAAATTATTATCTCTGGATTTGTCGTTGTGGAGAAATCTGAAAAAATGTTAGTATGGAAAATGCAGACATCCCCAAAATCTCCATACAAAACACCAATTTCATAGGTAAGAACCTAATATATTACATAAAGAAAATAAAATTAATATTCCTTTGATTAATTGAAGAAAATTTAAAAAGTAGTTTACACACAACCAGGAATTGAGCTCCTAACGCAATTAAAAAAGTAAAGTTTCTTACAATGATAACTTACACTAGGGGTACTGAAAGGGGGTCTTGGTCCTTTGATATTCGATTGTGATGAAATGTCCGTACCTTGAAAGAGACGTTATACTGTTCCGTTCCCAGCTGCCATTGCAACCGGTATATGTTCCTAGCAATGTGTGTTGGGTGAGAAAATGTGCTCCCGGTGGTGTAACAGTTCCAGTTGAGTTTGAGTGATAGTGCCGAGCAGTGGGTCGTGTGCTGATGAAGGAAATGACAGTGATGTTATTTCACTAAAGTTACTTGAACTTACTAGATGTCTGCCCACCACACTACCGTGACCGTCCTAGGGCTGTATCAAGCACGTAAATCTTTGTGTAGAAATGGGAATGTGCTGGCTACGGAACGATCGTACGTACGTACATTTCTATCGTCCTCAGCTTATATATGTATACGTCCCACTGATGAACACAGGCCTTTCCCATAGAGAAACACATGGGCCATAACACCATCAGCCACGCTGCTGGCCCAATGCGGGCTGGTGGGTAGAAACGGTTGCAATAGCGACTGCGACCAAGCTTAACGTGTCTTCCGGACCACGGAGGAGTTCGAGATCAAGTTTTGGTCACCCATCCAAGGCCTGACCATGGCTAAGGTAGCTTTGATTTCGATATCGAAAGCCAAAGCGAAAGAAATTAATTAGCTTTGCGCTGTCTCTGATACCTTTAACTTTTAAGTACCTACTAACGTGAGTTAATAACACAAACATAATATAATACCTATAACATCATACCTGTTTCCTGAAGGGGTAGGCATAGTCGGTAGGCATAGTCGGTGAATGGTCGATGGTGTGTTAGTAACAGTCGTCTAAGAGCTAGAGGATCCCTAATAGGATTTCGGTTGGGTGGCCTGCAAGGGCGGCTGGCGGCAGCAGGAGAGCACGTGGTTTGATGGCGCCAGTGTCAATACCTGTTTATGCTTGGGGGAACGGTTTCCAGCCGTTTTATCTGGTGTTTCGGTGTGCCTTGACTAGTGAGCGCTGGAAGTGGCTCGGTGAAGAAAAAATATATAAATAAATATCTTCAGAGGTTCACACTTGGTTCACACATATAATAATATTCAGAATAAACTCAGTAAATATTGGGTCCTTACCTATGAAATTGGTGTTTTTATTCTGTCTTAGCAATTTGTCCGTAACTATTAATTTTCAGAACATTCTTATAAAATAATTGCCTCTTCTAAAAATAAACCATTTATTTGAGCTCGCATTATTTAATTTGATAATTTTTTGTAAGTTTAATTGTGTTAAAATTAGACACAAAGACAATTATTTTTACATCTCTCATGTTCGGTAACTAGGTCCTTAATACCCCCAGATGCGGGTTGTAAGTGATCAATTACCGCCCTAGGTTAATAATGTAGCTAGAAACGCCCTAGGGCGGTAAGTAATTAAAAAAAAAACTCTTTCAAAAAGTTCGCGTACATCTAACCATCTTACTGGCACTAGACATCATGCATTCAGCCCAATTACAAAAGAGGTCGCTTCGCTATTTTCATCAATTTTGAATATCAAACGGCGAAGCTAAATTTAGTTCTTGAAAATAAATGTATTTATTCTTGTGACAAAAGAGGTCGCTTCACTATTTTCATCAATGTTGAATATCGAACGGCGAAGCTAAATTTAGTTCTTGAAAGTAAATTTATTTATTCTTGTAATGCCTTTTTTTCCACTTACTTCACAATCCAGATGTAAAGCAGAGTAGTTAGCTCGGGTGTAAGCATCAATTGCACCCTCGAACTATAAGCGCCCTCGCTGCGCTCGTGCGCCTAAATATCTCGGGCTGCAATTGATGCCTTACAGCCCTTGGCTACTAATCTACTATTAACTGCCTCCCGAATACATCATTTGATTTGCATTATCATAAAAACGATGAATAATTTTTATCAAGCGTGTTCACACACATATTGCTAAAGCTTGCCTAATGATACATGCCAAATATTATTATCTCTGGATTTGTCGTTGTGAAGAAAACTGATAAAATGTTAGTATGTAAAATGCAGACATCCCCAAAATCTCCATACAAAACCCAATTTCATAGGTAAGGACCTAATATATACATCCAAGACAAAAGAGCAAATCCCAATGCCTCAATGTGGCTAGTTGATATACTAGTCACGCATGAACATAAAAAAAAACATTTCACCTTTAGTACAAGGTAAGAAAGTGTAATGCAACTTGTGTCGACACCTTAGCAGCCTTCCATGTTCCTGTAACTTCGGTGAGGTCTGGTTCGGCTGCCACTTCTGCGTACTCCCTCAAACGGCGCAAATATAGTAGCCTTTGTGAAGACTACATATTTGAGCCTTTTGGGGTAGAAACGCTGGGACCCTGGGGACCAGCTGTTCATATGCTCTACAAAGAGATTTCGAAGCGGCTCTGCGACAAATCTGGTGACAAGAAGGCTGGTCTGTATTTTGCTCAAAGAATAAGCGTTGCTATTCAGAGAGGTAATTCAGCCAGCCTTTTTGGTACATTTTGTTTTTTTACATGCAGACGATTTTTTCTTATAATATCTTTTTTTTTTGCTATATTTAAATTTACTGTTAGATTTAGGTTTTTTTTTGTTTTCGCGAGGAGATAAGCTGTTTTTGTTGTTTAGTTTTCCTTTATTTAATTTGATAATTTTTCAATAAATATTTAACAACATAAAAAAAAAGTAGTTTATTGTTCAAAAGTGTTTATATGTTCATGCAATTGTCTGTCTATATGTCAGAAGATATTTATTTATTTTATTTAATGCCTGTATAAGCACGCAAACATTTACCCCCACTGGGAATCGAATCAAAACCTCTCGAGATAGTGACGTATAAAAATATGCGATTTCTTATTATAACCAAGCTATCATTCTAACATCTGAGTAGAGTTGAAAATATCTGTCTCTAATATGCATAGTATATATTATTTATGTAAACCTACATCTTGAATAACTATCTCTTAAAAAATCGGTATAATAAAAATCCGTCATATCAAAATCCTTTAGAATTTATTGGTCTAAGCATATTTATGGATAGACAGCGGGATGCGAATATGCGATAAACCAAAATCTTTTTTGAATTTGAAAATTTTACTTACTTTTACTAAGCGTTTTTTTTATTATTTAATCTTGACATAAATTAATAGTATACTTGATGTTACTTTGTTACAAAATCTTTTTTTCTGTATTTGTAAAATACTGACTGAAAAATAAATACTGTAAAATATTTATAACTAACTGTTGCCCGCGACTTCATCCGCGGTTACTATGGTTTTTGACTATCCCACGGGAACCCCTTAATTTTCGGGAATAAAAAGTATCTAACATGTTGACCAGGGATATAAGTTATCACCATGCAAAATTTTGTTGAAATCGGTCCAGCCATTTCGGAGATTAACCTGTACAAACAGACATACAGACCACTGTCTGTATTAAAAAAAAATTTAAAAGGTTTTTTGTTTTTTTTTTCTATGTATGTACAGAAATTCGACCTCTAATTTTATTATATATTATTATAAGTATAGATAAAGATAACATTATTGCTTTAAATAAGTGCACAAATATGTGTGGTATATGTATAACTATAATGTATAATTATTTATCTATCATCTAATTTTATAACACAAGCGGCTCAAGATAGGTATGAATGTTAGAAGTTGTTATAAAAATATTTAGTATTTTCTACAAAAAGTTTAAGAATTCTGGTTTGTATTTCGTAGTCACCAAATATGATATAATTTTCAATTTTGAATTTAAAAAAAATGTATCTTTATTAATGATAATTTAAAAAAATGATTAATTTGATTAGGTATTTCTGTTTTATTGTTACAAATTGATGTCGTTATTTTGTTTAGGACTAAAATATACTACTGGGGCTTCTTATAGCAGAGTAGTCTATTTCTACATTTGCATATTTGCCTACATTTATTCATTTCGTGAGAGATTTCTGGAAAAAAATCTAAAAAAAATCCTCAATAGGAATTTATCAGTGGGTCTAGCATAAACAATTTCGAGCATTAGAAAGTATGATAGCAAGCTGTGGAGTTGTGAAGCTTAGAGCTTTCATTGAGGCGCACGCCGACACGGCCTTCAACGTGATAGCGGGTCACATTCCGCGCTGCAGAGCGAGACGTATGATCTGCTATCCCTATCTAACTTAACAGCAGTGCGGTGTTGCCGTAGTGAAAATGTATCTATTATCGTGGTAGTTATTTAAAAATGGTTGCCCCTTTGGAATAGCGTACCATAGTGTTATGTAAAATTGAACATGCTGCCGACATATATATCAAACCTTTAATCCATTTAGGTTTAGTTCAACTAGGTAGGCATTTAATGTTAAGCACTTTGTAAAAATACAATGCAGTGTTAAAAAACCCACAAAAACTTTTTGTAATCTTTTATTAGCGTTAAATCAATAGCAATAGATTTTAATGTAAGGGGGTTGAAAAATACAAAACAATGATACTTAATTAAAATTTTGAACAATAACAATAGGGAATAAAAATTGTGAAGTGGACAAGCCATTTCACAATTTTTAGGGTTCAAAAGTTAAAACCCTTGGAGCCGAAACTGCGTTAAGCGGACGGGTTCATTTAACATTTTGTATGAACCTGCGCGGCCCTCCGCTTATCTAATTGTCAGTCTTTCGCCATGCTGTATTTCATGAACCGTGCTAAATGATAATTATTCTTATTGGATATCGATTCGGTAACAAGTAGACGTTCGAATATTATTTTATATTTTAGTAGGGTCTCAGATACGGAACCCTTTGTTCGAGTCCGACTCGCACTTGGCCGGTTTTATTTAATATTATCATTTCACTTTTTTCTCTAGTTATTCGGATAGCTTTCGTACCAAATTATTTTATTAAAAACCAACCACCATCGAATAAACCTATGTCACTGTTAGCGACAAGAATAAATCTTTAAATTGTGATGAAATTTTCACATTTCTATAAAAGTAACACTTTATACAATATCCTGGCAGTAAAATAAAGAATATATAAATTAGATTATCTTTTTCAAAGATTATCTTATTCAATGTGCGCGTCAATAGTGACGAAGCGCGCGTTGATGTCTTTCGTTGAAGCGCTTTAAAATATTATCATAAACTTCGAACAGTTTTTGTTGTTTTTACCATATTCCTATGAAAACCTTTATTACTACTGTTAAATAATCAGTTATGCAATACAAACTACCAAAAATAATAATTCGAAAAAAAAAAACTCTACATCAGAAATTAAATTAACAAACCACCTGCAAATAAAAATAAAGCAAACTTACGAAAAAAAAATTTTAAAACCAAAAATCTACGACTTTCAAAAACGTTAAATATTATTCCCGCCAATCAAAGCTTTGGTAACATTTAAAAGCTCTATAAAGTTGCATTGGCAATACTGGGACAAGTGAACTGGCAGCACCGACCGCCGGCAGTCAGTTCGCTGCGCCCGCGCACGTACACCGCCTCCACGCGACCCACAGTTACTTGACATAGGCCTTCAGACTTAACATTCAGTAGTGTTAGTGTTTATAAAAATATAGTTCAGTTTTATAGTTCAAGTGTTGAAAAAAGGTTTAAAAAGGTGCGCCTAATGTGAAATACGAAATTTTTTGTGTTTGTACCCGAGTGTGTACTCACCAAGAAATGGCTTTATAATTGGTCTATTTCAGACCTGGCGATGGTAAGTTACACCGTAAAACTTGACTCGGTATACGGTTAACATCATATTAGGATAGGAAAACGATTTTTTTTTAAATAAATCTTTTTTGACCGGCTTAAGATTGAAAGTTCTTAAGCGTGTGTTGTTGTTGATATGAGTGCGATTGTACCGAAATGCGTCGAGAAACGCTCTGGGATTCAGCGATTCTTTATGTGCCTTTTACGAGTACTAAATCTGTGTCTCAGACTGATTTATCTAAAGCGGTTAATTGGAAATAACGTAAGTGCCATTGACATTGACTGTACATGATTGAAGTCACGTACAGTCAGCACGAAATGTACAAACCTGTAAAAATTTTCAATTTCCAACCTAAACTCGTAAGATTTAAAGTTCAATAATGTAGGGGAATTTTGACAGCGTGAGCTGTTGACCGTACTTTCATCTCAAATGAATTACATAAAACAAGATGTATCGACCACTTAATGTGACGTTTGGTCCTGCAAGCTTAAATGAGCTTTATGTCAACAGTACAAAGGCTAATATCCGATACAATGTCAACATTCTCATCATTATGTACATAAGCTTTAACCTATGATATCTAGAGTATCGTATGAAAGTTTATTTTTAAATAATCACATACATACTAAGCGAAATTAATTTTTTTCACTATCATATTCTAGTTATATAATTATACAAGTATTATACGAAAATGAACTCTAAAAGTGAGATATAACTGTCTATTTCATCTAGTGACAGAAATCTAACAGTACTCGGTTGTTTCTGTTTATTTCTTCCTCACGTCGACCAAACTGATAGAATTATAGTATTATAAAAATAGAAAATATTTTGGGTTATTCTGTTATCGAAAGAAATCTATATACATATTAGTTACATTCTAGTGACTTTTATTAGAATGGAATAAAGACTGTAACCTGTAAAATGTGTATACATATTTTTGCACGTGACTGAACGCAAAATCAAAACAAATTCATCTTACTTTACATTCGAATAAACATGATTACCTAGCTAGATTATAGAAAACACATCGACGACGGTTGTTTTTCTATCGAAAATATTTAAAGATCCGTGTTGAGGAGATAATAATAATATTATGATGATAATTTGAGAATATTTTCCATTCGCTTAAATAATAAAGCAAATGCCTATCTATGTTTACGTAATTCTATCTTCTGTCCATATTGACATCACAAAACGTTTATTTTGAGGTTTACTTTTGTGCGGGTAACGTAAAGAGTACAGAACACATTAGAAGTTTTTCAAATTTACTATTTAATTTGCTGACTCTATTCTATTTTAAATAATGCTTATCTCTATTGATAGTTATGGCGCGTAGGTACTCCTCATGTGTTCAATTCCATGAGGAAGGCCTGTGCCCAGCAGTGGAACTGGTGTGATGTAATTATTCATTAGTAGTTTATGTAACTGTCACATAATATAGGTTAGGCGAATTTTTTGATAGTAACACGAGAGTGTTTTAATACCGAGTTATGTGCAGTTACATACACTACTTTATCTACACTCATTGTTCAAAGAAAAAAAAGAAAAAATAATTTGTTTTATTTTTTGTTGGCAAACATTTGCCATAGTTTTGTGCGTTTTTAAGAAAAATAAGCAAAATGAGTCCAACCTGCTGCATAATGTTCATTATGTTACAGTTTCCATTTTAAAATTTTCGATTTTATCATCTGTGTTAAGAAAAAGTATGTGATTATGAATCCGAGTCTGAGTTCATAATTCGAACATTGAGTGTACACATGAGTGTAGATAAATATATTTATACCTACTCACCTTTGAAATAAATGTATTACTTCGCAAGCAATAAGATGTTAAGTTAATTACCATTTCATCCCCGTTTAAACATAACAAACGATCAAATGCCTGTAAAAGTAGCATAAACACGCATTACCTACCTTAATTACGGAGGCTAGATAAAAATTGTTAGATATAAAAACGTATATTTACTCAACAGACAGAGGAGACGAGTTTCTTAAATGCATGAATAACCCATGTTTAAAATTTTAAATGCCTTACATGTAAAACTAATCAAATGTCTTATAAATAAACCAAAACATCTGCCTCCCATTTTTCATTTCATTCAAAATACAAATATAATATTTTCCCCTTTTAAATTTTCAAAATTCGATTGAAAAAAAAATTATTTGCAGTGCTCTTCAATCCACCGCGATTACGAGCGTTTTTTATTAAAAGTGTTTTCGAAAATCATCAAAAAGTCTTAAAAAACGTGTCTCCAGTCTTTCGTGACGAGTTGGTGACTAACCCTTTATAATGATTTGCATTAAATATTGATTTCATTTCTTCACAGTAAAATATACCTAATATTGAAATACCAGTATAATACGCCAATAGATGAAGGACATTTGTATATTATTTACATTGCAAAAACATCTCCAAAGAAAAAATTTCATTTCCGATTCTCAAACTCAAAACCTCTAGATTAAACAATCAGATTCTTGACAGTTTAACTAAAGAGACAATCACTAATAACAACAAAGATATGTGTAGATAAATAATTTTATACGTAAATACGTAAATAATACTCGAAGTCACTGTCAATTCAAGTAGGCATTAAATATCATGGAATTTACTAACTAGGAGATAAGAACCTAAGACAATAATAAATTACAAGCCACATATAAACACAGTAGCAGGACAGCTATTAAATATTTCTCTTATAAATATTTCAAGATTAAATTGATGATAGTTTCTGAGCCAGCTATCGAGAAAGTTGTTTTGTCGTTGCGGCCACGTTCTATAACTACATAGTACATGAGTACATAAATAACTGATTATGTACAATCATAACCGTTTCGCTTCACGTTGGTTTCATGTTTTCGGTCATAACCCTATCGTCGTTTGAAGTAAAATAGTGTTTTTTCTAAATAAAATGTGAATATCCTTCTTTTTTCCCTTTTCTTCCTCTTCTTAACTAAAAACTTTTCTTTAGTAGTGGTTATTATAATTGTTATTAACAGCCTTTATCAGTCCACTACTGGACTAAATACCTCTCAAATATGCAAGCAATTGCCCATAATCACCACACAGGGCAGATAAGTATTTGAATAAAATTGTAACGAGGCACTATATCAATATTAGCGAATCTGCTGTTATTGCACTCTTCTCTGGTCATTTTCTCTTTGTTTCCGTTTTTAAACTAACCATCTGTCTCTTTTTTCATTGTTTTTGGCACAGAACAATAAAAAAGGTTAGAATGATAACGCATCCACATTAGTACTAGGACCGCGCGAGCCAGTTCTCACACATACAAGAATTAATAGTTATTCAACACACAAAGAGCGCAATGTATTCATTGGCTAAAAAAAATCAAGCAAAAGTAGCGAATCGCACCTAAATAATAAGGGTTATTTTACTGCAATACACAGGTATGTGTAACCAGCTGTTGTACGGTACCATTTATGTTGGCACAATGCATTTTGTTACTTCGAAATTTTACAGTTCAAGCACGGACTGGTAAGATCATTTATATACAATCATTTGAAATACGTTTTTAAATATTATAATCTATAATACGTATAATGAGACACGTTAAATATCTTTTTCGAATTATTGTGGAAAAACATGTACACTATCATGACAGCACTGGACTAGTGTAGTGCACAATTTGATGTCGATAATCAAGTATTATTCAAGTATTAAGTAACAAAATTATGTATTTTATTTATATATCCAACTTCGTAATTAAGGAGAATATTAATATACAGGTTGGTTTTTATAACTCCACAAAGGAAACACACTTTTATTTTCAAATAGAAACAAAACTGATTTCACACTTTTTCAAAAAGCTTACCCAAACAGGGAATCAAACCACCTCAAATAATTCTATTTCGTGGTGGTTTTGGTCGCTACACAAGCAGCATTTAGTTGCTTAAAATGGGACTAGTTGTTAGGTGTGAATGTCTGAGGATATTTATTTTATTTCACTAATTGATTTAGTTATGGCTAAAAATACTATTTCTCTATAAAACATTAGGACTTACGCATGTAAGACATAATGAAACCGTACATTAATTTATTTTTTCCGGGCATATTTGGAAAATGCAGCCGGTGGAATGCAGAAGTAGAGATGGATATCTTGTATGAAATACGAGAGTTTCACATTGTATTGGTTAATAGAATAAAAAAATAATTCCCGGTTTGGGTAAATTTTATTTGAGAAAAATGAGAATGCAGTTGCTTCTTTTTAAAATAAAAGTTCGTTTCCTTTGTGGAAATTAAAATATTTTATTTATTTAAGGTACCTCCCCTCTTGGGCTCCTAAAGAAATTCCAACCAATTTCAATACTATACAAATTTAATGAAGATAAATATTTTGTAGTCTGTGATTTAGTTTTCTACTGAATAAATACTAAAAAGACAAGAGATAACAGTTTCAGGTGGATGTTTCTAGGAATAGGTCACTGACTATAACAAAAGATACACTATCGCTATAGTTGGCTTGGCAATGAGAACAACAATAAAGAAAAAACTGCCTTGCCAGTCTTCCACCAGTGAATAATAAATAAAATAATTGGTAATGTTATGAGCTGGGGTTGCTCTCAGTAAAGAAACAGCGGTTACCAACATACACTTTTTAATTAATTAACATTAATACTGGTTGATCACATTTTTCTCGTCACCCATCCCTCAATGTCTTAAGTCTATCAAATAAAGTCGAAAGTCTTCGACTAGTGCGTCCTCCCGGTCATGACCTACGGTGCTAAGACGTGGACACTCACTGCTCGACTAGTCCACCAGCTTAAAGTCGCCCAGCGAACTATGGAAAGGGCTATGCTCGGAGGGCACTGTCTTTATTGTCTATTATAATTTTGAGTTTTCGCTTTCTTTGTGAACTGGCATTTGAAAAGGAAGGCGAACTTGATTTTCCTGCAAACAAAAGTAAATGATTTCAAAATTCTCGCTTATGAGATATTTGACATCATGAAATAAATTTCTTTTTAGATAAAAAAAAATAGAAAATAATCAACAAATTAAAGTCCCTACTAATTTTATTCAATCGTCACTCAATCACATGCGCAATATTTCTACCCTGTATAATCGAAACGACTGATTTGGCGCAAGGGTAAGGATAACTGCCTTCTGTGGCAGACATCACGGGTTCGATTCCCGAACAAGACAAATGTATAATTTTATAATAATATATTATATATATATATATATATATATATATATATATATATATATATATATATAATATAAAATATTCATAACATTACCTGTACGCAAATATCTATGTGAGGTACTGCAGAAGATTTCAAATGCCTTTTTTTGAAACTTGTAGGAAGTCATCTTCCGTAAAATGCTACGAGAAAATGCTACTGCTTTTAGTAGGAAACCATTGATCTTTCCTGCCAGTTGTGGATATCCATTTTTCTTTTATATCCGGATTTGTAGGAAAACTGAAATATGTAAATCTTTATAAACAGAATATTTATGTCTTATTTAAAAATTAAATAGATATTTAAAACTTAGATTTGATATTATGTCCATGTAAATTACCACATCATAATGTCTGAGCACAAGGAACAAAAAAACTCTATCGATAAAACTATCGATAACATGCAAGCCTTATGATTGCACAGAATTTGGTACGAATTATTTTCGTGATTGATTATGCTTCCATATTCAGTTATTTCCAAATATTATTACTTACCGATGAAATATAATTCCTCCTTTTTCCAGATTCACCTTTTCACTTCGCAAAAGGCACGAAATAATAGCACAACTCGGCATCTTTTTGGGTTTTGTACTGCACCGAATAAACGTCTGACAGCTACGCCATTGTGCAATACACTGAGAGCAATTTGACGTTCATATGCCCGTTTGCTCATATGAGCGGCTCGTCAACCACGCCCACTTTATCATTCTAACCATTTTTATTGTTCTGTGGTTTTTGGTCTCCAATATTTATTCCTATCAGAGTCAGACAAATCACAAAACTAAGTAAATAGTTTAATATGAAAGTCACTTCAATCAGTCTGTGTCCAGTGCATGGTAAGAGGCTCATTCTATTTTTTATTAATAAAGACGACATAGAAATGTTTAAGTATTTAGAAATTCAACCGATCCCGACCAAGTTAAATTCTATATAGCATTGCATAGGTTATTTTTGCACTTCATCTTTGACTACAAGCTGCGCCGACCCTGAAAGACTCTTTTATTAGTAGAAATGTGGATGTGATTTCTTGTGATCTCCCGGATATAGCCGTGAAAATAAATTGGAAAAAACTAACACCTTTGTTTTCGTTGTTCCGGCAAGCTGCTCCTCAGCCTGACAAACTGTCAATTCAGCTCAATAATTATTGCACTTTATTTCTATCGTTTTAAGGTTGAATATCTTATAAAAAATTGAAAAAGTTTTGTACTGTCAGACGTGCTTTCTGTACTGCATAAATTTACGTCGATGGGACTTCATTAGCGAAATTGGCATAATATATTACATTTGTGTCACAGGAGTTCTATACAAATGTTCTATTAAAACAAGTTATTATTAGATTAACATCTATATAAAAAGTTTTCCCGAACATTTCTATTAGTTACGATTTAAATTTATGTCTTCTCGATTAATCGGTATTTATCTTATTGATTTTAAATAAATATATCTATACTCTTTATTTTAGGCCACAATTTATTTATTTAAAATACGACAAAATTATGTTTTAGTTGCCTTTGTTGAATTTGTATTGATTTACAGTGATTACAACATAAAAATACGGTTAGCATAGATACGTTATTGTTTCAAAATATCATCCTTCTTTTAAAAACCTTGTAATATAATGAGTAACTGCTGCCCACGGTCACATATTTTGTGTACTTCCTAATTTAATTAAGTTAAAACCTACTTAATTCTTAATACTTATTACAACTATACTGTGTTATTAGTACATTAAAGGTAGAAATAACAATTATGATAAAATACAATATTGTTAACGATAACACCACTGACCTAGCCATTAATTTTCATTTTAATGGTGCCAACATCAAGTCTTTTTTATTCTATTTCTGCCCTATTAAATAGATAATAACAAGTTAAATACATTTGTTAAAACTTTTTGTTTATGTAACTTCACGGCGGCGATAGACTGGCACACTAGCATGCCATCCGACTGGCATGCTTGTAGTTGTTGTTACGTTAACTAGATACAAACATGCCAGTTACTGTGATGATGGCACATGGCAGTACATGGAACTGTCATGACGTGCATGCCAATTACAGGCGTGTGTTTTACAGGCATTTACAGGTATGTGTGTTAAACATTTTGGTCGCACTCATTTAGAATATTACGAGACGCCTGGAAATCAGAATTATGCTTCGTTGGTCAATAACCTGACAAAAATACAACGATCTGCATACATTCTCCATTAAGTCTAATTTGAGGTATGAGATGAATTCGTAGATAACTTCCAATAAACGTCGATATAAGACTTTCTTATTTATTATGATGTCGATTTCATGTCATTTAAAAATAGGTAGACTTGACATGATCATAATAATATACCAAGATTATTTTGTTTATTTATTTCATTTAATAAACATATGGTAGTTATAAAGGTGTTACAATTAATAAGTACAGCACGTGCACCCAGCAAGGGCACCGCCATACAAAATATAGGTAGGCTGATAATATTATACATTGGCAACGAGTGCAAATAGGATTCCTAATACTAATAACATTATCATGTATTAATATGTACCAAATTGAACAATACCAGATAGAACATTTCATCAAAATTGTTGCAATTATTAAAATGTAAATATTATACCTATATGTCAATTAGTTACTAATTATAATAAAATAAAATGTATAAAAAAATATATCTAATTGCATTATTATTATATTATTTAATCATTATTAATTATATTGTATAAGTAATATATTTAAAATTATATTTATATCAATTTAAATATTATATAAGATATTAAGAGAGAGATAAGATAAGATAAGATAAAGATATTATTAAGATATTATTTAAGATGGGGGGGGGCGACATTCTTTATAATTTTTGATTAAAAAATTCGTCTAACGAATAATATGATTTAAACTCAACTAAAGTCTTTAAAAATCTATTGTATCTTGCTTCAGCTTTTAAAGTCTCCGGTAACTTATTATAAATTTTTATCGACATAGGATAGGGCCCAGATCTATAAAATTTGTACAAGCTTTGGTGGTTTGTACAAGATTATTTTTAAAACGAGATACCCTTTTCAAGGGAACATCTTTTACTTTTTGTAAAGATCTTCGTTCTTCCGGACAAATTTACACAACTCTAATATATATAAACAAGGTAATGGTAGGATGTTAAAATTTTTTAAATGTGGCCTACAACTTTCAACTTTTCTATTAAACCAGAATATATTGAACAAAGTGCACATTATATCATATTTTTGCTTTCTATTTTAATATCTATAAATAAATGTGCATCATATACGTAAAATCAATTTTAGTAAAAGTTTAAGTAAAGAAAATAAAACCGAAAGATACTTTCTAATGAACATTATATAGGTGATACCAAAAGGAATGTAATGACAACTACATTATATTTTACATGTAGATAACAGTAATTGTAGCGCTTAAAAGAATCAGTTTCACTATTCATAGACGAAAGTATGCAATGCTGAATGCATGTGCGCACGTCAAACAAAAGATATCAACGCGAGCTGGAGTGATTTCATTTATGACTTGAATTACTAGCTAAATATTTTATTCTTGATTACTAGCCGCTCTGGGAATAACTAAGAAACCAAAAAGGCTAGAAGTCCATTTCATCCCTTTTTAGAATTCCTAGTTGTCAAATTTAATCATATTTATAGTTTCCTTTGACGAGGTAGGTGAAATTAACGTGTTAATAACACAATTTTTAATATCCTTACCTATGAAATTGGTGTTTTGTATGGAGATTTTGGGGAATTCTGAATTTTTCATACTAACATTTTATCAGTTTTCTTCACAACGACAAATCCAGAGATAATAATATTTGGCATGTATAATAAGACAAGCTTTAGTAATATGTGTAATATGACACTTCATAAAAATTATTTATCGTTTTTAAGTGAATGCAATAAAATGATGTATTCGGGAGGCACTTAAAAAGAGTTGTCTCCGTGTCCAATTTTAACACAATTAAACTTACAACAAATTATCTAAACAAATCAAAAGAGCTCAAAAATATAGTCTATTTTTAGACGAGGTAATTATTTTTTAGGAATACTTTGAATCTTAATAGTTACAGACAAAATACTAAGACAGAATAAAAACACCAATTTCATAGGTAAGGACCCAATATTATTAAAGATTTTAGTAGTGTATAACGTCAGAATTGAGTATTGTTCTCCAAATGATGTTTTGTCAATTTCAAGTCCTAAACACAACCTTAATCACATTAACTTTGAAATAAAAAAAAACCTAATCGCGAACAATATTTAACAGTATCGTAACTTCAAACATCTAAGATAACAGCACCACAATTTTTATTATTCTTCGCCAGTAGCAGACGAGGGTGTCGTTTTGAAATGCATGTTAACATGCAACACTACCTTGCCCCCCGGCGTCACGCGAGCCACCGCCTGTGGATGTAGTGCCGTATAATTATATGTTCATTTGGGGCAACAAGCATTTGAGAGCACGTGCCATCGATTTAAGAAGACAGGGAGATGGAGGTTTAATTGTCGAAGAGATTATCTTAGGTTTTAAATCTTACGTGAAGGAGGTAAAAATGTAATGATATTTAACGTTAGATATCTGTCTGTACGTCACCTTGTTTGTAACTTTAAAAAACATTTGCTAAGACCAAAAATTATGAAAAGAATTTGGTAGTAGATAATAGCCGTAAATTTGTTGAGTGGAGACCGCGACTCGGATCTGAAAAAAATGGTATTCGTAGGTTGCCCTGAGCGACTCGGATGTGAGTGACTGAGGCCCGTATTACAGAACCAAACTCAAGCGTAGATCTATGCTTGAGCGCAGTTAAAAGGGATAGCGCTGTGTGGGATCCAGTGGGATCAATAGCGCCATCCCTCTCTAAGGCCCGTATTACGGAACTAACTCAAACGTAGATCTCTGCTTGAGCACTGTTAGAGAGGGATGGCGCTATTGATCCCACACAGCGCCTTCCCTTTTTAACTGCGCTCAAGCAGAGATCTACGCTTGAGTTTGGTTCTGTAATATGGGCCTAACAGTGCTCAAGCAGAGATCTACGCTTGAGTTTAGTTCGGGCCTGAGAATCCGAAGGGATAGCTAGGGAGACCCATGTCTGCAGTGGACTCGTGTGGATTGTTGGTGACGATATTAACGTTAATACCATATTATAAGCTGATGTGCATAAGTTAGTCAGAAACAACTCAAAATCTTTCAAAGTTTTGGAATATATAAAACAATTTTCAAACTAAAATATAATGTATAATGGCGGCTTAACATGGCTTAGCGTATTCGCGTAGCGTTTTCGTAGCGCTTGCCCGCCTTTGCACAATTATTAAAATCATTCCAAATAACCCATCCACACACACATGGACTGTTATCGGTCAAACAACTCAAACAATCCTCTGATGTGTGGATAAATATAGCAAATACGCGAACACGTTACGCCAAGTGAAGTGCCGCCATAAAATATATTGGGTCCTTACCTATGAAATTGGTGTTTTTATTCTGTCTTAGTATTTTGTCTGTAACTATTAAGATTCAGAGTATTCCTAAAAAATTATAACCTCGTCTAAAAATGGACTATATTTTTGAGCTCTTTTGATTTGTTTTGATAATTTGTTGTAAGTTTTATTGTTAAAATTGGACATGGACACAACTCTTTCTAAGTGCCTCGCGAATACATCATCTTATTTGCATTCATTTAAAAACGATAAATAATTTTTATGAAGTGTGATATTACACATATTAGGTTGGGGAAAAAGTCTTTTCGCATTATAGTATGTATAAACTTGTAATAAAATCTCTTTGGCTATACTATTTGTATCTGGCTGGTTTTGGTATCATTGAAAGTTTAAATGTTAAAGAACATAATTCCAAATTCAAATTAGGAAAATGTGTGATTTTCATTTGTTTTTCGTACCGCCAAGATAAGTGAATCTAATGAAGAAATTCGATACATTTTAAAATTTTACTACAAAAAAGGTAAAATAGCAGCGCAAGCCGCGAAAAAAATTTGCGATGTTGATGGACCTAGTGCAGTGTCTGTGAGAGTAGCACAAATTTGGTTTAAGCGTTTTCAATCCGGAAATTTTGATGTCAAAGATGCACGTCGCTCTGGTCGCCCTATTACAGATAAAATGGATGCCATTTTTGAAAAAGTGTAGCAAGTTCGGCATGTCAGTAGTTACGACGTAGCTGAAGAACTGGGAATTGACCACAAAACAGTTTTGGCGCATTTGAAAAAAACTGGGTACACAAAAAAGCTCGACATTTGGGTACCTCACGAGCTGACTGAAAGAAACCTAATGAACCGTGTACTCATTTGTAATTCTTTATTTCGACGTAATGAAACCGATCCATTTTTGAAGAAGCTAATAACTGGTGATGAAAAGTGGATCACGTACGACAAGAACGTGCGAAAAAGGTCGTGGTCAAAGGCCGGTCAGGCTTCACAGACTGTGGCGAAACCCGGGTTAACTCGCAACAAGGTGATGCTGTGTGTGTGGTGGGATTGGAAGGGCATTATTCATTATGAGCTGTTACCACCAGGCAGGACCATCGATTCTGAACTCTACTGCGAACAACTGATGAGATTAAAGCAAGAAGTTGAGAGAAAGCGGCCGGAATTAATCAACAGAAGGGGTGTGGTTTTTCATCATGATAACGCTAGACCTCACACATCTTTGGCCACTCAGGAAAAATTAAGAGAGTTTGGCTGGGAGGTGTTAATGCATCCGCCGTATAGTCCTGACCTTGCACCTTCAGATTTCCACCTGTTTCGGTCTCTTCAGAATTCTTTAGGCAGTGTCAGGTTAACATCACGAGAGGACTGCCAAAACCACTTGTCGCGGTATTTTGACCAGAAGTCCCAAAATTTCTATAGCAATGGGATCATGTCCCTACCTACAAGATGGCAAAAAGTTATCGAACAAAATGGTACCTACATACTTTAGTTAAATGTAAATAAACTATATTAAAAAATGTTTTGAATTTTCTTAAAAAATGCGAAGAAACTTTTTCCCCAACCTATTATTACTAAAGCTTGTCTAATGATACATGCCAAATATTATTATCTCTGGATTTGTCGTTGTGAAGAAAACTGATAAAATTTTAGTATGGAAAATGCAGAATTCCCCAAAATTTCCATACAAAACACCAATTTCATAGGTCGAATTAACAAAATAGAGAGTGTTTAAATTTAAAGTATCTAATAATATCATAATAATATGTAGAAATATAACATGAAGAAAAAAAAATTTACATACATACACATACATAAAATCACGCCTGCAATCCCCATAGGGGTAGGCAGAGTCCAAGGAACACTGTGTTCCTTAAGACCATATTTAGCAATACAAAAATTGGGTTTGGTCAGATGAAAAATCGAGAAAGAGTAGTAATAAGTGGCTACCTCATCGCCTACACAATCACAGACCCAATACCCAATACGCCCTTAGTCGCCTTTTACGACATGCTAGGCAAGAATGGCAGTTGGTACATTATTTTTGTGTCCCGGACCAAAACGGGACACGGGGTTTCTAGTATAGACTGTATGTATATGGAATGCATGTATCAATATGCTCGCCTTTTGTCCCAATGGAACTTAAACATATCAGACGATATGTGGCTGCTAACACCTCTCTTTACACTCTGAAATAGTTTTGCAATAAATAAACATAATTGACGCCTTGTTGCACGTACACATTAATTATAAAAACAAAATCAAATACTACATTTAATTACCACCTACAGACGAAAATACGACCACCAGCATTGAATGACCTCTAGAATACAAAATAAAACATAATTATATGTTAGATTGTAACATCTGTGTAACAATAGAACAAAGATAATTCGTCGACCTCCGGCGATCGACGCCCAGGTGTAACAGCAGTAATTTGGGACACAATGACAAAAAATAACTAATAAGTACATAATCACCACTTTGTCATGACATACGAGACCATTTGGAGTACAATCTACAACAAAACTCTACAAGCTACATTGTACCCACAGGGAAAATTTTCATGCGAAAAAAAGACATTTGAAATTGTCAAATGTAGAGTTTGTTACATAAAAATTAATATTATGTTGGTATGTTAAAACACGTCTATTGTAGTAAATTTGTCAATAAATTATCGTATCGAGCGTACGAAGCCGACTACAACAGATTACACCTCTCACGCCACCTGTCGTGCGTATAATCATACCGAACCGAGTATGAGGTTAGAATTTTAAAATTTTCTACCGAACTCCTTTGGCTACTGTGTAAAAACAGCTGGAGGGCATGTTTTTGTTGACGGTACATAAATAATATAAAAAATAACCCGAAACACTGATGTTACCCGTAATCATAATGGGCGTCTATGTAACAATTTTTATTTGGGATTTTATGATAATGTTATTTTTTATCGTACACAAAATCACGAGGAGATTACGATGATTATAAGAAAAACTAGGCGAGTAGGAAACTTGTTAGATATCTATCTCGACTAAAAATTATGATACTTAATCATCAGAGAGCAAGAAATTAGTTTAGAAGAAGATTGCGGCCTTGTCCTTGCTCTGTTGTCACTGCACTCCTATGAACTTAATAAATGTAAAAATCTACATAACTTGTGTAATTTTTAGTTAAACTCAGTTAATTATATAAATACATACATATAATCACGAGTATCATCCCTTAAGGGTTAGTCAGAGACTAGGCAAAGGCACCGCAAAAGCAGTCATCTGCCATAGTCCGCGCTTCACCAAGCAGTGACTTTCACAGTTAGTCCTAGTCCTATTTCGCAGTGACTGCACATGTACTCTGTGACAGGTGGTGAGCCCATTGCCGCTATAAGTTATTGGATGGTTTGCAGTTCTAAGTCCATTAATCGCCTTTTACGACACCCAAGAGAAGAGATGGTTTGGTAGATTTTTATTAAACGAGGCGCTACCACACGTCTCAATTAATTAAATAGTAAATAAGAATGCATTTGAATAATAACAGAAGTCTTCTTCTGAATCGCACGGGAATGTACTCGTAACTTAGTATGTTTTTTCCTTTCATGTAATTGAGGACATTTTCCAAAACAATATACATTCACCTTCAAGTTTTGGCATGTTCTTCGTCATTCTAACTTCAAAAACCATATCCTCTCAGAAGATTAATTCCTTTTATAGTTAGCAAAAATTTTCCTTTAATTACACCACGACCCTCAACTCATATCTGCATTTCGATTCATGCGACTGGCCAGACGAGATCAGGCTAGTTACACAAAAAGATTTATTAATGAACGTTTCTTGTCGAGCATAGCAACGAATGAGCTATCATGACGACTTTGTATCTTGAGTAATGCTTGGCTCTGCCTAAGGAGCATGAGCTTGCTCATGATATAGATAGATAGATAGATAACTCTTTATTGTACCATTTAAAAATAATTTACAATTGATATATTGATATTTATCACGTTTTTATCGCACCCAATTGTAAAAATCCATAGTTCTTTGGCGGTTGAACGTGATAATACACGATATTTATCATAATGCGGTGTTCATGCTAAAGGGCCTGCTAATTAATGAGTGATAATGGTGTTATTCCCCAAAAAAATTCATAATTCGATATTCTTATTATTATATTATATTATCTTCTCTTCTTTAAATTTTATCTTGAAGAGTAAGAATTTTCATTAAATTTTAATTGTTGTTACAAAAGTATAGACCTTTTTCGGGACCTAACCAATTCGCCAAAGCGACCGTCAATTAATACCACACTTATAAAAGAACACTACTCATCACGACAGTAAAAATAAACTTTATATGGTTTTAATATGAATCATATCAAAAGCACTCTCCATTTAACGTGTATTAAGCCCATGTGGAATAATAATTAACTGATTGCATAAAGGTGTAATAAAAGCAAGGTTGCATTTACGACATAGGCCCACGGTGTGGGTGGCATCCCTGTAAATGGCGATGGTAAAAGAAGAAAAAAGTATCTGATACCTAAAAGGCCGTCAGAAGCGATTCAGGGTTATACTCATATTTAGGGCCATAAAATTACACTGTATCTTTAGATAGAATATTATTATTTTTTTACCTTCCAAATTTTGAATTTTTGTGGTCGACTGAAAGAAATCCAGAAAGAAAAAGAAATATTTATTATTAATACAATAACTGCTTATTCATATCAATAAAATGGTGTTTACAGACTGGTGAAATGTAGCATGAAATGTAACACGCAATGAAAGAATTTGCCATACTAATCATCGTAATGTATCATGCAGGGAGGGTAGACACCAAAGTAATAAGACATAAAATTTTGCTCTCTATATTTTAATTATTTTTAAATAAAAAGTATAAAGTATTTAAGTTCGCATATTAACTTCACCATGTCAACGCATATCAACTTCACTCCTAAAAGTGAAAATTTTATGTAATTCATCTAAGTGGAAGAATAATTTCTTCAAGGTTCAATAAACCCATAAAATAATATAATAATAGTGCAATAAATATTCTCAGTATATGAGATAAACATTCAGTGAAATAAATAACAATAAAGTGACAAACAAAGGTGCGCAATTTATAAGGTTGTATAACGAACTACAAATTATTTACTTCGCGCAGTATTGACAATAAGTTGAACTTTGGACTCTTAGTACTCCACATGGTCCATAATAATACATCAATACAGTAACGACATCTAGAGTAAACAATTTAAAATAAACAAACACAAGAAAGCAGCTTATCTAATATTGTCTTAATTTTTGTCACTATCACTTAACGCTCACTGGCCGAACTGCAATACCACATTAGAATTCGTCTACAAGTCTCCGTAATCACGGGTTCAAACCCTCAGGCAACGTTCGTTTTTTACTTGATAATTTTTAAGTAAAATTAGAACAGACTGACGAGCACACAAGAAACTATTAATATATATATTATAAGCAAAAAATTGTAGGATAATAATAACACGATAAATAATGGAGACGATGAATACCAGTATTGATTCTCAAGCAAGAAACGATTGCACTCCGCTATCATCACGCTATAAAATTAATATTCCTATAGAAAATTCTTTCCAATCTCTTTCGGATCAGGAGGATGATAGCTATCCTTCTCAGTCACCTAATTGTAGATTAAATAATAGCTGTCCAGCACTAATGCTAAATAATGAAGAAAGGATAGTAGAACTAGAAAAAGAAATTGCCTTATTACACCAGCAGTTATTAATATCTGATAATGAAATACAAAACATGTTGGCTGAAAATTTTGATTTAAAAAAAGTTATTTCAAAGTACGAAGCAAAAATCAGCCACTTAACTAATATTTTATGCACATCAACAACTTCTAAGAAAAATGTCACTATCAGAAACAAGAAAAAAAGTTTGTTAAAATTTAATCTGAATTTAACTCAGGATGAAAGTATTGAACCTAGACAAATCAGTAACCTTCAATCAAGTCAGGAATCACCAAACAAAGAATCGACCTGTGATACTTTACAACAACAAATAACAGATGATGACAGTAAGAATTTCCAATCAGAAAAAATTCTGAAAAATAAACTATGCATACTAAGCAATAATAATAAGCACAAAATATTAAATATACTTAAGAATAGTAACCTACCTACTAGATTTAAATATTGCCATTATATAACTTCGAATGGTGGGATAAATACATTGTTAAAAGGAATAAAAAACAAGATACATGATTACACGAAAAATGATTACTGTGTACTGATGTTGGGGGATCGTGACTTTAAAAGGAACCAAAACTATGACAATTTAATAGATGAAATACGGCAATCACTTCAAGAAATCACCAACACAAACATTTTAATACTAACACCAACATATATATGCGGCGCACCTATATTTAATTGGAGAGTGGAAACATTTAATACGAAATTGAATCTTGACATACAAACATCTAACTACGGACTTTTGATTGATTCTAATAAAAATCTTACATATGAAATGTTTTCAATACTAACCGGTCAGTTGAACAATCGTGGAATGATAAACATAATACAGCAAGTCGAAATAAAAATTGCGGCTATAGAGGAGTACCATGATATTGACAGAAGATCACAGTTTTTTCGTATATAAATACTTATATATTTTACACCAGAATATAGCCGGACTGCTCTCAAAATCAGATGAATTAGCTATTCATTTAAACCAACTTCGCGATTGCGAGAAGTCGGTAGATATTATATGCGTGACGGAACACTTTATGACCCCGGACACAGAAGAGTACCTAAATATTCAAGACTACACATTGGCGACTAGTTTTTCAAGGGACACAAGAAGAGGTGGTGCTTGTATTTTGACAAGATTGGGACTTCAGTACCGAGTTTTGGATGAAATAAAAAACTTTTCTATAAGTAATTTGATTGAATGTTGCGCTGTAGATATAACGGCACATATGATTATTGTATTATGTATTTATAGGGTTCCCGGATCTAATTTAGATATTTTTCACGAAAAGTTAGAGTCCATATTACATAAAGTTTGTGACAACAAA
This sequence comes from Parapoynx stratiotata, assembly GCA_910589355.1. NCBI lineage: Eukaryota > Metazoa > Arthropoda > Insecta > Lepidoptera > Crambidae > Parapoynx > Parapoynx stratiotata. Next base: position 5,666,197 of record OU342479.1, read on the forward strand.
AATAAAAAAATTATTTTATGTGGTGATTTCAACATAAATATGTTAAAAAATGATCAGAAATCACGTAAATTTGAGTATCATATAATTAGTCATAATTTAAAGATGGCCATTAAAGAACCAACAAGATTAAAAAGTGGAACATGTCTCGACAATATTATCCACAATATTAGGGGTTGCACAAGCGAGATTGTTGAGTTAGGGTTGTCAGACCACACGGCACAACTTTTAAAATGTCCAGTAAAGAAAACTTGTACACTTAAGTCGTGGCGCATTAAGCGCAGAGACTATTGCAAGGACAATTTATTTAAATTCGAAGAATGTATTGGAAATTTAACTTTTGCTGACGTATTAGCTTCCAATGATGCTAATGAGGCGCTTGACTTCTTTTTGGATACGTTTAAGACCTTTTATGACTTATGTTTTCCTCTTAAAAATAAAACTATGACAACGCGTAGGAAAGTTAAATGGATATCTAAAGGTATAAAAATCTGTTGTAAAAAGAAAAGAGAAATGCTATGGCGATTGAGAACTAAAAACACACCAGAAAACAAACAAGCATATAAATACTACTCCAATAAGCTGAAACAAGTAATAAAATTAACTCAACGATCACAAAATAACTACTACATAAATATAGCAAAGAATAAATCTAAGGCGACATGGGATATCGTAAATAAAAATAGATCTAGCTTACCTAAAGAACCAATAACTAAGATAAGACACAACAATAATTATATTACAGATCCAGAACAAATTGCTAACACTTTTAACAACTATTTTGTAGATCAAGTAATAGCTGTTACTGAAAACAACACTATTGACACAAAATTTAATCATCTCAACTCAATTTTTATAGCACCAACGACACCGTATGACATACTTAGAATAATAAAATCACTAAAAAATACAAATTCTGTAGGAATTGATGGAATTTGCACAAAAGTGGTCAAATATGTTGCTTCATTTATTGTAATTCCTCTCAGCCACATAGCCAACATTTGCATTAATACCGGAATATTTCCACAAAACCTTAAAACCTCTATTATAATACCCCTGCTAAAAAAAGGTGACAAACATGACTTAAAAAATTACAGGCCCATAGCATTGTTATCAGTTATATCAAAAATTATTGAAAGGGTTCTATACGATTCTATTTATGCATACTTAGATAAAAACAAGATTTTAGTAGACGAACAAAATGGTTTTAGAAAAAACAAGAATATGAATTTAGCAATATATGATCTAGTACTACCGATACTTAGAAACATTGACACTAAAAACCCGATTTGTGCAGTTTACATGGACATGTCTAAGGCATTCGATTGCGTAGATCACAATATTCTATTAAAAAAACTGAACAGCTATGGCATACGGGGTAACTCACTTAGTTTAATAGATTCATACCTAAGCAATAGAGAACAATATACAGACATTAATATAATTTGCACAAAATCGTGCAAAGAAAAGAATTTTAGGTCTAGGTCAAGGATAGTTAAATATGGTGTGCCCCAAGGTAGTGTTCTAGGTCCACTATTATTTTTACTATATATTAACGACCTCCCAAAACATGTTAATCACCCTATGGTTCTATTTGCAGATGATAGCACAGTAATTATAAAATTTGACATTAAATATGACTACGAACAAGGAATAAATGACACAATAAAAACAATTATTGACTGGTTAAACCACAACAACCTAAAAATCAACATAGACAAGACAAAAATAATGCATTTTACACAAAGAATGCCAATTAATACAATGAAAATAGGCTATAATAACAATATGATTGAAACCGTCAATGACACAAAATTTCTAGGCATCCACATAGATAGCGATATGTCTTGGAAAACCCATTCTTATGAAGTTTGTAAAAAACTCAATAAAATATCTTTTGCATTATATAAACTCTCTAAGACGGTCAAAAAGGAAGCGGTATTAGTGGCATATCATGGATTTGTGGCGTCCATTATACGGTATGGAATAATTTTTTGGGGCAATTCAACACAACGTGAGACTATGTTTAAAGCACAAAAGAGATGTATTAGAGCAATGTGTGGATTAAAATCAACAGAGAGTTGTAGGCCTTATTTTCAGTCGCTAAAAATTCTTACATTGCCGTCTACATATATCTATGAAGTAGCAATTTTTGTAAAATCGAATCCAAATTTATTTAAAGTACAAAAACGGCCATTATTTCTAAGAAAAAAAAGTAGAATTTACAAAAATATTTGTAGGACTTCACTCACATCAAAAAATTTATGTAATATGGCTCCAAAAATTTATGATAGATTACCAACAGCAATTAAACAATTAAATCTCTCACTGCTTAAAAGGAAACTATCTAAATTATTAATTGAGAAATGTTACTACTCAATCCAAGAATTTTTTGAGGACGAACATCTCTAATGACAATTTTTTTTTTTTTTTTTTTTTTTTTCTATTAATGATTTTATTTTATTTCAATTGCTAAATATTATGAAGTATAAAATATGACATTGGATTTATGTGCTGAGTCTTGTGTGTTATTCAATTATGACATTACTTATCTTACTTGTGACATTAATATTTTTGGTATTCATTAAAATTTCTAATTTCCATATTTTACTTTGACATGTAACCATTAATTTTATTAGTTTAAAATCATTATAAAAATCAAATAATTATTATTGTTTAATTAATTTTGTGATTATTTAAATCTTGATTACGTATGTGCTTAAATTTTATAAAAATTTGTACGCCTTCATGGCAAAACATGTAGAACTGGATGAATTATTATATTACAATACCTATGTAATTTCACTCATGTTTTCACAAATAAATCTTATCTTAACTAATCTTAACTAATCTTAGCAATGTTACAGAATTACATGCTCCATTTGCATGTTACGATTCACCAATCTGCACACACCTTAAAGCTTACACATGGAAAAAGTTTTCCCTTACAAATTTTTATTAAAATAGACTAGATATTTTTTGGTGCAAAAAAAGCTGTTCAATAAATGGGGTTGGTTACGAATTTATTACGTAGTTCTTGATGTTATTGTCACTATTAATAAAAAGCTAAAAACATTTATTTCCAGTAGATAAATAATGCAAAATTATTATACATAATATTTTCTTTTCAGGTTCGTTTTAGAAGAGCATAAATGAAAAAGATGTCGCAGAGGGACTTTTCAGAGGTTAGTAAATATTAAACATAACTCCATAGACAATCAATTATTATTATTAAACCTCAAAATGCCATACCAAAACTTGAGACTATATTTTTAAAATTATCAATAATGGATCTATTGGCTTAGACGGTAGCACAGAGTTTACTCTGTGACGGTAACTTTTAAAAGCGATGAGGCAACTCTATTGTTCTTCTCTTCAATTGATTGGTTAACGTCCAATTTTTTTAATAAATTTAATTACCTTTCAACCAAAAATCCCCATTCGATTTATTTGTGATTCCCACGAGACCCTTATAGTATAATAATATCAATAAGTATTCGTCTGTGCTATTAAATTATAGTTTTAATGTATTAGCTAGTGAGTAAGGGTGCCTGTCCACTGAAGCGTAGAGAAGCGGAGATTTAATTGTCAAAATTAACCAAGGTTTTGCTTCAAATCTCTGTTCTACTGTTCCAATATCGCGATAGAATAATAGCTTAACATAAAAAATCATCACATGTTAAGTACCTACATTTCACCTGATCTGTTAAGTCTCCTTCGCTCCGCGTTAGTGGACAGGCAGCCTAAGTCTGTGCGCAGGCGCCTATCTTGTCATCGGTGCATCATTTCGTCATAATGACAATTGCGCGCGGGCGCCGACCGACGTGTCAATGCTTACACGGTCGTGACTTGCTTCTTTTACGTAGTGGTCTAAGAGTAAAATAACGACGGCAAAATGTAGCTTTGTTTCTATTTTCATAGAACATTCTTTAGCTTGTCTTATCCACACAAAACCGTTCCAAAAATTGACTTTTTTTCTGTATTTCTTAAGCTACGCAAAAACCAATTACAAGGAATATAATACAAGTTTTGAAAATATATTGCTAGATACTTAAAATGCAGGCTCTGTTTGACTACACAAAAACATATTGTTCTTTCTTTCTTAATTCTCATCTTAACATTTTTCGGATGGTTTTGTATGTAGTTTTGTACTTTGTTACTCAAAATAGTTGAATTAAACGTGAATTAACCATAGAATACAAAGATTTTTACTTCAGTGATTCTCAATATATTGCTAATTGTCTGTCTTTTTATAAAGCATTCAAGAAATAGATCATTCTCAGCCTATATACATCCCACTGCTGGGCACAGGCCTTCCTAATGGAGAAACACATGAAGAGTATGGTAACACCAACACGCTGGCTCAATGCTTGTTGGTGGGTAGAATCGGTTGCAATAGCAACCGTGACCGTCGGCTTAACGTGCCTTCCGAAGCATGGAGGAGTTCGAGATCACAATGTTTGGGTCGGCCATCTAAGGCCTGACCATGGCGAAGGTAGCTTTGTTTTCGATATTGAAAGCCAAAGCGTATTCACTCCACTCCGCCACCGAGCTCCTCAATAAAAATAGATTTTTTTTTATCAGCCCAGCAAATAACTCAACACCACCTGATGGTAAGCAGTAGATATGTCCATTTGCGAAGGATGCTAGGGCAGCACCAAAGGAAATAGGACTAGCGACCTTCACCTTGCTGGCTCATAAGATGCCTTTTCACGCGTCTTGAAGGAACCCATAATGAAGGAAGGAGGGAACACGTGTGCCGGTAGAGAATTCCATGCTCTGGATGTACGAGCAAAGTATGATTCCCTAAACCTTTTAGTACGCGCGGGCAAAGAGGTCACAGTATATGTGTGGCTCCGCAATCCGGCACGCTAGATATAATAAATAGGTATTTTTTTTTAAAATTCTATACATCAAATGAAGAGAAAATATTTGGGGCCGTGGAAATTCCAATGCATTTTTGTTAACACTTCTAAAACGCAACCATTTTATTTAAATATAAAGCCATAAATATTTGTTTCAGTCTGACCAGCTTGAGTGCTCTGTATGAATCATCCGACTAACCTCAAAATATTTATAACAACTATGAGAACCTTAGTAATTTTACACCAACGATTTGTAAACTATTCTTGATATTTTAGCATAATTATTAACATATTTTGTGTCACGAGAGACTCTCACTGGCAATGTTTGGAATCTTATTTCCAAGGGAATAAGAACGTTTGAACTTTCCTCTTGTTGTTTGGATGTTTTGACCTTTATGGTCGTGTTTTTATTCTGGGCGTTTTCCCAGAGGTGCACTAAACTTTTTCTAAGATTATTGATAAATGTTAATGAAATGTCATAATGAATATTAAATGAAGACTCTACCCCCTAGTACTAATCTCTCCCCTTCCTTATTACGGCCGGGCCACGACTACCGACCGGCGAGCGTTTTTTCTTTTCATTCGCGCGGACGCAAGTGACGCATGTATTGAGCGAGAAATTAAAAGAGAAAACGCTTGCCGCTGCCGCTCGCCGCTGCCGCTCGCCGCTCGTAGTCGTGACCAGGCCGTTTGTTGGTTTTGAGAGTTAAAGTTTCATCGCCTCTAGATAAGTCCCTAATAGTAACAGTTAACGTCTTCAGCCTTTATATATCCCACTGCTGAGCACAGGCCTTCCTCGTGGAAACAAATATGGACCGTAACACTATCGCGCTGGCTCAATGCGGGTTGGTTGGTTGATAGATGACCAACTTAACGTGCCTTCTGTAATTAATATACAATTTTTAAAGCACAATACATATACCACCCTAATGTCGGACCGAACTATAGGGGACCAGACGTTGATCTTCCACGAACTTCTTATTTGGTAGGTGATAAGTGCGTTAAGAATTTCAGTTTACATCTTAAAGTGGGGCATTAACTATATAATTGAAAAAAACCAACACACAATAAAAACTAGGTTCTAACCAACAATATGGTGATACGCAAATAAAAAAGAAAAATTGTTGTAATCACAAAACCAGCATAATTATATTATAACAGACAAACTACCCACATATGAATGTTTTTGCACAAAAATAAGATGCTTTTGAGATTAGCTTTGAGGGTAGGTACCAATACTACGAACTAATTATAATTTTTTTTTTGGTAAAATTCTCCCATGTAGGGAAGGCAAAGGGAACGGAGCCCATACAGCCAAGTCTTCAGTATTTATTTCTTCAGTATTTGCATTGAAATGCTAGTGTAATGCATTTCAATGCATATTGGGAGAGTTTGACGTCAAACGATCGATGGCAGACGCTGTGGTGCTACTTGGGTGAGGTGGATTACCACGATAAAAAACTCATCACTTTTCACACCACTTGGCGCTTATTTCGTAATCCTCCACATTGCCCATCATCACAGACACTTATTACACAAAACTACACTGATTTTACCTAACAATATCCACTCCGAAACAATATTACATTCCGCCATTAGTCAAATGCCGCCAAACTCTCCAATTTTTTTTTTTTTTGTAAAGTTCTCCCATATAGGGAAGGCAAATGGAACGAAGCCCATACAGCCATGTCTTTAGTACTTCATTTCTTCACTAGTTTGCATTGAAATGCTAGTGTAATGCATTTCAATGCATCTTAGGAGAGTTTGACGTCAAACGATCGAGGGCAGACACTGTGGTGCTACTTGGATGAGGTGGATTACCACGATAAAAAACTCATCGCTTTTCACACCACTTGACGCTTATTTCGATAATCCTCCACATTGCACATCATTACAGACACTTATTACACAAAACTACACTGATTTTACGTAACAATATCCACTCCGAAACAATATTACAATAATCGAAATAAAAATCACGTCTGCCATTAGTCAAATGCCGCCAAACTCTCCAATGTTTTTTAAGTGGGAGCTTTTGTTATAATCTATCAATAGTTGGGCGCTATCGGCTCACGCCTAAACTATATTAGCGTGATTTGTGTCGAATTATTTATTATGTTTTATATTGTTATTGATAATAATAATATAAGTCTTTAAAAATTGAAATCAATATGTTTATTGTTATGTCCCTTTACTAATTACTCTTTAAGAATTCTGTTTCATCTAAAATTTGTTTAGTTCGATAATCGCTATCCGGACGTGGTGAATCTGGCCCTAAAAAACAAATCCTCAAAATATAACAATGTAAATTTACACTAAAGGGTGGTACACTCTTACCTTTCCATTAAAATTGTGAACACAACCAACTGTGAAATCTTTAAATGAGAAAATATCCTTACCTCTTGGGCCACATGACAGGTAGTAACTAGAACTAGTGACGCGTGTGTTAAGGCCGGGTACAAATGAATGTAATTCAAGGTAGGTGCAGACGTGCGGGGCGAGTGGGCGGCATTACTGTTATTACTCTGGTTATTGTATTAGGCTATGGGCACAAAGCCGAATGCATTAGACTTGGACATTGAGCCACGAGCAAGAATACATATGAATACACGTTTGACAGTAAATTATTTCTATGACAAAGGAATAAAGACGTTTATTGCTCAAATGTGTATAATTTGTACATGCTTGTAACTGTACGCTTAAGTTACAAAGTAATACAAAACGTGTGTTGTGCTGTCGGTACTTCAAATAAACATCTACGCATCCAGTTCCTTATATTCTGTTTATTGTTATAATCATTTGCTTACGAGTTCTTCTTACTGTGTAAGTACATAGCTTACTTCAAAATGTAAGTGTCGAAAAACAGTTTTTTATTCCTTTCATCCTCGGGTATGATTCTGAGAAACAAATAATGTAAAGTCTCAAGTAGGGATGTATTTGTGTATTTTTAAAAATTATACAAATAGGTTTTAATCTAGCACAAATCATGTATCTTTTATATTTTATACATTTGATATGATCTCCGATTATAGATATCTAATAACTGTCGCATATGCTCAGATGTTTCTCTAATTATGTCATCCCAAAATAAAACCTCGAAAACTGACTATGAATTATTGCTATTTAAAGCACATTAACCTTTTGTAAAAACTTTCTGCATTCGCTCATTTAGTTTAGTATTTTGAGTACTATACAATATTATAATTTTTTTTTTTATTTGGACCACGTAAGTAGAAATTACAACCAGTTACTTAAGTAAAGAAACCGAACTTGAATTTCGTTGGAGCTTTATTGCAGTAGGTAGCAAACTTTGCGATTAACCTGGTGCAATATATATTATCATTTGAGAAGATACAGAGGAATAATAACATTAATTACTAAGTCCCGAGTTAAAAATGGAGTACGAATCAATAAGCACATGTTAGCATATTTAGTATTCTCCATGAGAGTTATCAAAGAGTTATACCTTATTTTTACACATACATACATACAATTGTAACGAGGCGCTATACCACTGTAAGCGACTCTTTGCTGTTACTGCGCACCTCTCTGGCCGTTTTCTCTATGGTTCTGGCCTTTTTATTCACTGTCTGTCTTCAAATTGTCTTAGCCTCCAACAGAATAATTTTTATATTAAGTATATTTAAAAATTTAAATTGATTTATTACATTCAAAGTTATGCTGTGTATTCGAACTCATCTTTTTTATTTTTATTTGAATAGAATTGTTTTATAGGCACTATTAGTGCCTTATTTTTTTATAAAATATACCCCAATAAGTGACGGCCCAACTGCATTTTAATTATCCCCGGCTTCACCCCGTCACACAATCACGCCTGTAATCCCCGAAGGGGTAGGCAGAGTCCAAGGAGCACTGTGTTCCTAAAAATAGTGAAAGAGTAGTAACTAGTGGCTAGCTCATCGCCATCTTTTACAATAATTGTAAATATGTTATCTTTTGGCATGATTGTATCTAGGTTTGCTCGGACAACAGTGATTCTATTAAGTGGTATGTAACACCTGTCTTGGCTGTAGAACTTAGGTTTGAAGTATCGAGTAGTTATGGATTTTCTAGTGCTCGGTACCAGCAATAGGCTTGTGACGGGGTGAAGCCGGGAATAAAATGAAAGACGCTGGGTCGTCACTTAGGTATTGTATATATTGATAATGAAGAATTAAGGCACAAAATAGTGCCTTAAAGAAACTTATAGTCTTTGTTATTTATTAGGAACTGATCATGTGGTTTGTTGTAACTTTTGTTTAAGCTTATAAAAATTTATTATTACTTTATAAATATATTACAATTATTGTTAGAAAGGAGTCAACCGCTCTACGCGCTGACTCTCGTACAGCGACCTCATATCCATGCTCTCGTAAGAATGAGCTTCGAGAACAAATAAAAAGAGACAGACAGCAAATTCAAAAACGGAAACCAAGAGAAAAGTGGCCAGAGAAGAGCGCAATGACAGCAACGAGTCGCTAATATAGCTATGGCGCCTCGTTCCAGGCTTATCCTTGCGACGTGGAGAGGTTGCGTAGAAAAGCACCGCTTGTCACTGTTTTTTTTATTGAAATTAAAAGGCACAACTGGAACAATTTATAAAAAAGTCCCTTATACATAACTAATTGCCATAACTAATAACTTATTTAATTGTAATACTTTTAATAGCCTATAAATTTATTACTTTTGCCAAAAATTTAAAACTATCGACATTAAAGAGCAACTCTATTTAGTTTAGTCAGAATTATACTACTGATACTCTATTTAGAGTATCAGTAGAAATTACTTCCTAAATTTTTAAACTCTGTTTCTACTCCTGGTAGCAAGTACTAGGCGGTACTTAAAATTGATTTTAGGGGTGAGTTTTGAAAGACCGTGTATTATATTACATAGTTTGTACACCTTTTTTATTGTACCTTTATGATATATTTCTTGTATGTATTTTAGATAAGACCAATATATTTTGATCCTCAGCTCGAGCAAGGATTTATTACCTTCTCACAGAAAAATAATGATCAAGCGACCATTTACCAACATCATGTTACTCGCAGATCAAAATCGAAGACAATCATTTACATTCTTACAAATAATAAAAATCTCTTTAGCGTTATTATATTTAATATATAAAATACGAACAAGGAATCCATGATTTCAAATTATTAACATGTGACTTGAAAAATATATTCAAATACGTTTTTAATAAGGTATATTTTAAATTGTATACACACAGACGCAAATCAAGTTTTGCAGTCCATTAAAACAGTAAACAGTCCATTTCCTGTGCTAGTCATATAAGTGCGATGAATGCTCAAAAAGATTACATGCTCGATAATTTTGTTCTTCCTCCATATAAATCAATGTAAAGTCATAGGAAATGAAAGTGTCTTCTATCTAAATTCAGAAGCTTATCATATTATTAGAAATAGTTGTATAAATTTAAATATTTGTCATGGTTAGTTAATAACTTCGTAACGGAACTATTATCTGTGAAAATAACTTGTAACTGTGCATTGAGTAGCACTATACGGAAATTTCAAAACTTCGATGGCGTCACCGAATGCTTTAATTTCGATATTGTAAGCAATCAACTTTCGCTACAGTTGGACCTCGGATGGGTGTCCATATCATCGTGGTCTCGAGTTCATCTGTGCATCAGAAGGCATGCTAAATCTTGGTTGGTATTGCAGTTGTTTTGTCTTTTCCATTCCACATCTTTATACATAAATAGCTGTTGCCCGCGACTTCGTCCGCGGTTACTGGTTTTTTAACTATCCCACGGGAACACTAATTTCCGGGACAAAAAGTTTCGAAGATGTTGACCAAGGGTATAAGGTATCACCATGCAATTTCATATCTAATATATTCCAAGTAAACACCTAGGTATGCCTGGAAAACTAATACCGTTGCCAACTCTATTTAGTAATCTAATAAAAATTGAAATTATTGGGAATGGAATTTAAATTATAATCATGCTGTGTAATTAAATTCTTTGAATTACACGCGTACTTGTTCATCCATAATTGTTTTCAAAATCCCTTAGCTTCATACTTAAGCTTTATGCAGTTTCGTAATTCCAAGTTATTGCACGAACAACGACCTTGTTACTTTACTATAAGATGTAGATTACATTGACGTTAAGTTCAATTTATATGCTGCAAGTTGTACTAAACAATTATTTTCTTAGATTTAAGACGACGTGATGATGAAAATTTCTTGAGTAGCTGCAAACATTTGAGTTAACCGAGTGTAAATTTACAGGATTTCTGATTTATTATTAAATAATTTATATGACGTATGATAAAGTACTAAGATGTTGTAGTATAGATTATTTACAACCTATACTTCGTTGCTATTTCTGCATACAAATTATTTTTAACGGGAATTAAAAATAGTAAAACTACTTGGTGAAGAATTTATTTATACTTTTCCTGTTATACTCCTAAATACTGATCTACGCGGTTGGCGCAACATCTCTTCTTCTTCCACTCTCTACTGTTACTCGCCTTATCAATCCCAATTTTCTCTGGTCTTCCTTCCTCTAGATCGTTCTTGGTCCCAATATTTGAAAGAGTTCATAGTGGCTGCCTTTTATCTTCCTTTCTGATATAGCTATAAAGGCCAATGATATCACGGTTTAATAGTGATGTCTCTATCCCGACGAAATTCCGTTCTATATTTTGTTTTTTAATTAAAAGTTTACTGTACACAAAAAATTTATACACAGAAAAGACAAATAACAAAAACTGTACACAAAGAGTGTGGCTTATTCCTAACCAAAATATCTTCCAGCCCACCTGCGACAGGAGATATGGCAAGAAACGAAAATGTCGTATGTTCATTATACATGAATGTAATAGTTAAAGTATATTATAATTTAAAGCGGAAGTAAAAATGAGCTAAAATAAAGAATCACTAAAGCAAATATTATTGCGTTTTTGTGGCCAAATGCAGCGTAGAACAGAGGACAGGGCATATTACATACAAAACAAGAATTTCTCTAATCTAATCTAATCCAGTCGAGTCGTGTGGTAGCGGCTCATTAAAATAATACTACCAACCCATCTTTCCCCTTGGGTTTCGTAAAAGGCGACTAATAGACTTAGAACTGCACAACCATCCAATATCATATAGCGGCGACGGGCTCACCACCTGTCGAGCTTACCAGTCACTGCTTGTACCAATTGTACGCTTAGTGCAGTCACTGCTTGGTGAAGCGCGGACTATGGCAATGGACTGCTTTTGCGGTGCTTTTTCTAGACTCTAACTATCCCTTGGGGATAAGAGATGCTATATATTATTATATATATTATTATGAGATTATATATATTATTATATTTGTAATCTAATCCAACTAAGAAGTGTCTATTATTATGAACTACGTGTTTGTCTATGCCACGACCAGTTCGTACAATGTGTGCGGATGTATGCTGAGTTGCTGACGACAATTTGCTCGTCACGATTGTGTGGCGTACTACACATTACAGGGGCCGCCGTCTCCTATTGAATATAAATAACAAGCCAGTGACTATCACAGCTTCAGTATTCTCTAATTGTATGCGTTAGTATACTGGGAAGACATTTATTTATCTGACTGTTACACTAGGTTCGTTGTTTATTTAAAAATAAACGAAATAAGTGTAAGGAAGGTCTACAAAGAAATTTTTCTTCCGCAATTCGAGAGATCCGAAAACAATGAGGGCTGTTTTCGGATCACACATCGGATAATTAAAAGTAGTTACCAAAAAATTAACACTAAATTCGAGTGGCTTCTCTGGTGGCTGTAGACATGCTCTTCGCTATCACTTCTCGTCTGCGTGGGTACCTATCTTCTCTCTTCTGCAGCAAGGGGGCAATCCATAATTACGTCTCATTATGGGGGAGGGAGGGCGTCGACCAAATGTGACATTGTGTGACAAGAGGATGGGAGGGGTTCTTAGTTTCGTGACACATGAGAAGTATGAGCAGTAGACCACGCTGGCCCTATGCGGGTTTGTGGATAGAAACGGCTTAAGTGCCTTTCGAGGAGGTCGAGAGTTCGGGAGCAGTAAGCAGACTCAGATGCAATTCACATTTATCACATTTATTTTAGGCGCCTGTAGCTATTGAGCATGAGGCGGGCAGTTGGCTTGAGGAAATAAAACATATGTAGTTATTGCTATCTAGTACAAGTCAACACCCAAGCACCATATCCTTGAATCCTCCTCGCTCAACTCAAACTCCGCCATACTTAATACTTTAGTCAGTCAACTCCAGCCGTAAAGTATGCAGTGCCTGACAGTAAATAATGCAGTAAAACCATTCTATTTTATACTTTAAGTTAAGGAGGAATTGGTGCTATTTTGATTTAGACTATGTCCTTCTGATTCATCATTCGTCAAAAGCAGTCTTTTAAGTACGCTTTGAAGTAACTTACCTATTTTCCTACATTTTATTGCAGAATCATTTTCAAATTAAAACTCTTAAGACATGAATAAATAATATCAAAGTATTTATTGATGATGATTCGATTTTTTACATAAATAACATGTTTGTGTACCATAAACTATAGGCATTTAAATAGTTCTTAAAACTGGCAAAAAAAATTCGCGGGCGACTTAATTTGAATCTAAAGAATTGGAAATATTGAGAAGTAAAAGAGAAGTCCTATTGAGAAGTAAAAGAGAAGAGAACCTTTCATCCCTCTGCAGAGCAAGGGTCGTCACAGTTTCCTTTCCTTACTTACAGAATAAGTAATTGACCCAGGGCGAATTCGACCAAATTCCGTGTTTAACACGGGGATTAAAATTTCATCCGCTCTAATGGTGGACAATGCCGAATGCGATTTTTGGCCATGTACGCACATCTCACCTAGAGCATTTTTCGTATTACTACAAACCAGTGTCTCTAACCAAAATTTGGTCGAACTGATATCCACTACAGCTTTCAATTTGCAATCATGTTTAGTAATCGTGGAAAAAGTTTCGCAAAATATATCGCTATTACTCTAGTGCCACAAGGTTTACAACGATGTCATGCCAACAGTGATAAAACGAAACTTATGAAAACTAAAGCGCGCGAAAGATAAATAAATAACAATAAAAGTAAAATATGTTATAATTACCGATTTCACACGGTAGTATTGTTAAGTAGTATTGTTATTGTTAATTCCGGGACACAAAAATTTTTTACCAACTGCTTTGCTTGCCTAGCATGTCGTAAAAGGCGACTAAGGGCGTATTGGGTACTGGGTCTGTGATTGTGTAGGCGATCAGCTAGCCACTTGTTAATACTCTTTCACGGTTTTTCATCTGTCCAAACCCAATTTTTGTATGGCTAAATGTGGTCTTAAGGAACACAGTGCTCCTTGGACTCTGCCTACGCCTTCGGGGATTACAGGCGTGATTGTATGTATGAAGTATTGTTTAGCAAAAAAATATGAGTCTGTTCATTTATCGACGCCGTATGTAATGATTTCTCAATAGCAAATTAATTGATGACAACATTTCTTATTTCTCCTAAATTGTGTCAGAAATGTAGGTATCGTAAATAAGTATTCCACATTTTTCCCTAACCTAATTATTATTTATTCTAAGAATTCGATGCTACGGATTACAGTTAAACTATTTAGAGACTTTTGGATTGAGCAAGCATATCAGCATGTCTCTTTAATTTAGAAATATTACCTCTAAACTACGACAAATCTTCTGATTATTTTAAATGAAACGCCAAAATCAATCATTTTGAGTCAAGGTCAACAATCATAGAGGTCCGGCAAGGACAGATGAATGGTGAAATGGCCTTTGTTTGGACATGGACTATATTGTATGGACACGGACTAATGTGGGTGGACATCAACTATTTTGGGTAGAATTGGACTAGTGTATGTGGATATAAGCTAGTAAAGGTGGATACGCACTAGTGTGGGCTATCACTGCTGGCTGTGCCTAGTGTGACCAAATTTGATTTGAATTTTGAAAATTACTATCTTTATGTTGCAGTCAAAACTCTGATTTCCTGCCCATCTTGCTTATGTAAAGACTTTAACGGCCATCCTGCTTGTTTGAGCATTAACCAGAATTGTTAATAATTAATCAGGTGTAGGGTTCGAGTCTTAGTGGTGGCAGCAGTTGAATACAAGCATTTATTCTTTAGGCATGGATTTTAAAGTACAAATGGTGCAATGGCTGCTAATGCAGCACACGTCAAAGGAATACGTTCAAGACTACTATACTATAGTATCTACAGTAAAAAAAATCCTCTAATGTGAATATTAGCCACTCTCTACTCATATGTGGCCTACATATATATTACGGCCATAAATGATTATTAATATGTAATCTCCCACAAATTGACGTTAGCGGTCTTGTTAAAAAAATTATAACGAGCGAATCAAAACTGGTCTAAGTAGTTATTTATAGGCAGCAAGAAGAAGTAACCGCTTTCCATCCGTATGGTCTAATTACCATATTTTATGGGAAAAATTAATTATAATTAGTAAATTTTTACTCTAATGTCAGGTGTCAAGATGCCAGTTTGAATATTCAATCAAAAGCCAATATGTTATTCGAACTGGATTTTTATACCATTTCAAGGATACAAAAAGAGATTTTAAATAACTACAAGGCCATTCCAGCCGTAACGAACACTGAGTTTGAATGATGTCTTGCCCTAGGATTTAAAAAGAAAATTGTTACGGAAGGACATTTCTAACTTCATGCTCTTGCTTTACTGAGTGCACCAACACCTCTCCTGACCCTCCCGGGGATATTAGAGCAGATACTGGTACGTTAAAATAAAAACTGGCAAGTATACAAGCCACTAGTAAACCTTTCTAAATATAAAAAAAATAACACGAACACTCTGCTTCTAAAAATCTTACGGCATAATTAAAATACTGAGGCCCAATTGCACGATCACCGATCACAGAGTTATCGCCTAACCGAGGGTTTACGCATATATTTGCTCCAGGGTTGAACTCTAGAAGAGTCAGAAAACTCTAGAAGAGAAACTCTAGAAGAGTCATGGGAGGCTCCTGAAGGAAACCCGAGTCCTGCATTGCACAGGTCACCATTAGTCGCCGATACCCCTCACGTCCAGGGGCATCGCCGGCCTCCCCCTTTTGGGGAGGTGAGAGGGGCTCGCCTTAACAGGCGAGCCGTCACCGGTGGGGTTGTGGATGATTCCGAAAGGGTTCCCACGACCTCGTCTGGCAGCGACACGCGTACGCTCGTCGCGTCGTCCTCGTCCGATGAGAACGACGATGGCGCGGCGGTCGTGCGCTTGCCAGCGCCAAGATGACAAGAGAGGAACGTCGCTGGTTTTTAGGGGGTAGGCCTTGCAGTCTGCGGGGAGAGTCCCACATAACCCTATGCCCTCCCAGGCATAGGTGTATGCGTAACGCGTTTTCCAGCGTAAAAAAAGGTGTTACCTCTAGCAAGTGGGCCTTAATACTCAGGTACTTTAATCTTCTGTAGTTTAAACGTAAAGGCGTAAAGGGAGGCTCATTTCTCAAGATTAGTAGGGATAAAATAATTTGCATTCTCAGTATTATGATTGACAAGTCAAGTAATTAGTTATAATAAAGGTGTTTATTAGAGCACTGAAGGCCAAAGATGTTTCTATTATACACATCACTCAACACTACTACATGAAATTGTAGTTTTCACAAATCTTACTGAGGTGTAACTTAAAATACTGACAGGAATTAACTAGTGGATTCTAAATTCCATGCGTGAGAAGTGTGGGTAAAGCTAGTCATAAATAATGTAATAAATCTCTCCAATAGTAAATGGCTGTAGTCTTTAAGATAATCAATGAAAAATGTTCCTGTCTCGAGCAGAAAAAATACTTGGGCTACATATATTAATAACATTAATTGAGACGTCAAGAAATAGCTTTAATGTGTGATACCAACTTTAATTAATTGTCACTCGTCTAGGAAACGTTTAAGAAAGAATCGTAATTTATTTGTAAAGTTGCTTTTACACAAGATTGTAATATCCTGTGCTGCATATTTTATAAATAATAAATAAATATCTTTAAACATTCACACCTATCAACTAGCCCCATTTTAGGCAACTAATGCTGCTTGTGTTACGGATACCAGATGCCGGATAATTATATTTAATACATAAATACATATAAATATCCTGAATATATATAAATATATATAAACATCCAAGACTGGAGAACAAATGCTTGAAAATTCATCACCCAAACATTTGCCCCCACCGGGGATCGAACCCAGAACCTCTCGAGATGGTGACGCCTTGAGACCGGCATACAGACCACTCGACCACGGAGATATTTTGAATTTTTAATCATTGGGTTTGTCCACACTGAGCAATTTTAATTAAATTTTCGTTAAACGCGTTTAATAATTGTGTGATGCGATGCACAATTATGGCACAGTGTAGACACGTCAGCCCTACCCTTTTGTCAAAGCTTTGGTTATTCCACTAGCGACATTGATGTGTTGGATATTTTTAAATATACACACACGTTAGCTACTGAAAAATGTTTTGTAACCCACCTTTATCACCATATCCAATTTTTTGTTGCAATTTTTTACCATTTTAACACTATACATAATAATACTTTTTAATTTCTGTCAAAATGATAGTGAAAAACATTTCCATAAAACAATCACCGCATTGACCTTTCAATGGAGGTTTACAATACAATGACAGAAACTCAGATCATTCTGTGGTCAATAGCTCGCGGTTGAGCCGACAAAGGGCCTCGTTCGATTCCCGTCCGATCCGACCAACAATAAAATCGGTCGGAAACAAAGCTGAAACCAATTTAAATGTTTTCCACCACAAATGAGACTCGACCGAGTAAAATATAGTGATTCTTGTTTAATTTAATGGTCGTAAGTATTTACTTTGTAGTTCTAGTTCTACAATAAATAAACAACCTTATTGAGGCAAATGTTAAATTCAAAGTAAGAAAGCATGCTAGGATAAATTAATCGCTTGTATATGGAATGTTTAAAAGATACTAAATTACATAACAGTAAAATAAAATCGTTAGAACTCCAACCTTCAATTAAATACCAGAGAAGGCACCTGACACTAACTAGGCTTTTTGGGTGACGACGTAAGGTATACTTTAGCTTGGCTTTTCAACCATAACTAATTGTATTATCGTTATTAATAATCGGTATTAGTTATTTAAAGCTAGTGAGTTTTTTCGCGACTTATTGGCGTCAGTTCTGAACTAGTGTTACTGTTTTAGCTCTTTTTCTGTAAACTATTACCCCTTGACTGTCCAAACGCCCAACATGGGCGTTTTTCTAAAAGTGTGCCTCGTGACGTGTGAAAATTATTTCTTTATGTGCCCCATTCGCTACAGAGGATGCGTAAGCGCATTTCCCCTCCATTAAAAAATAAGGGTGATTTGCGGTTGCCACGGGTTATTTAAAAAAGTATTATTTGTTCTACATTTTCAAATCTATTTTTAAATACTCAGCTTATAGTATTGCTTGCAACTCGTTTCAACCGCATCCCTTTAAGTACTAGTCTACAGACGGCATTCTTGGAATAAGTACGAGTAATTACCACTAATTAATCATTCGAAACATATTCTATGAAATGTCAAATGGAGTTGTATGTTATAAATCTTAAAGGACATAAGTCTGTAACCTATCTCATTAAAAAGTAGCAATAATTAATGGTAAAAGGCTGTACGCAGAGGAAGGTATAACATTATTAAATGTGTAATAATTTATGAATTACATTTACTATTTTTTATGTTTAAACAAAAATATGTAGTTACATTTTTTTCACGGGTTAGGGGGCAAGCTAGCAAACGCAACCACCTAACGCAACCACGCAACCACCTAATGTTAATCTATGACCGTCGCCCATGGACACCTACAACACCAAAGAAGTCATTAGTGGGCTGCCGGCCTTTTTTAAGTGGGAATACGCTCCTTAGAGGTTTTGATATAGTTTTGATCCGGAAATACCACAGGCGACAATTCATATAATTTTGTTAGATATAAATTATAAATCAGTTTATTCTACCTACCAAACACTGGCATTGTAGGGTCCTGGAGTCTGTTGCCATGCACCGAACAAAGGTTATCACAATAAACTAGTCATAAGTTATATTTTTTTATAAAATATTAACTACATCTTTAGAAGTAATCCGTTACTATGGACTTTGGAAATGTATAAAGTGTAGCTACACTTGCGAGTATATGCAAAAACACTCTTTATTCCCCTCTAATAAGAGTCATTTACTTCTAAAAGTGTACGAATTTATTTGCTTTACGTCTGCACTAGTAGTTAGTTGACTGGCGCTAGTTACGATCTCTGGAATGGGAGTGAGCACCCGTAACTTGTTAATACTATATAAGGTCGGAAAAGTAAGTGACTGCTCGTAACGTCTTATGTAGTCTTGTACTCTATTTGTTTAGAATTTTATTAGCATAATCAGCTAGAGAATTTCCCAAACTGGTCGATAAAAACCAATTGAGGTCAAATAGTACCTCAGAGGACCTCTATAAACGTATACCTTTTTTTTTTTTTTTTTTTTTCGAGGACAAAATCCATTTACGGACCTACCAACCGCTGGCGAGGCGGAAGGCGTGTGTGGGACTCGCTCGGCGTGGGCCGAGAATACCCACTAAAACTCCCCGATATACCTCCTTGCCCTTCCGTGGGGGCGACCCGGGGTCTGCCGAAGCAATTCTCCGAGCCGTTCCCAGGGCTTCCCGACCTAGTCAGGCACTAGGTCGGGGTTTGCGCCAATGGGGGATTCCCGGGTATATTCGGGAGATCCCCAGACGTGGCAGCCGGTGGAATGCGTGCGTGGAAGCCATCCAACGCACGCGGCCGCTCGCGGGGCAGGAAGAAGGAGGCACTTATGGTGTGGCTGTGACCAGGGTTGGCAGCGAGAGGTATCCCCCGCCGAGCACCGCGCAAAGTTCGCGGCGCTCTCGTCGCCAGGCCGGGCATTCCACTAGGGTGTGCTCGGCCGTATCGTCGGGAGAGTCGCAATGGTGACATCGCGGCGACTCCTCCCTCCGTGCGACGCGGTGCAGAAAGTGACCGAAGCACCCATGTCCGGTCAAAATCTGCACCAAGCGGTAGGTGAGGCTACCGTGCCGGCGCCCAACCCACTCCTCCAACACTGGACGGATCGCGTCGATCGTCCAGTGGCCGGCAGCTGGGGAGGCGAGTGCCTCAGCCCATTGGCTCAGAGCCTCCCTCTGAGCTAGGGTACGGACCCTCCTCACTTCTTCGAGGATGGGCCGTTCCCCCCGTTCCCTGGCTGCGACTCGGTGTTGATGCACCCGTGCCAACACGTGAGCATCAACGTCCCACGGGGACGTGCCCGCTAGCACGCAGGCTGCCCCGTGGCTGACCGTGCGATATGCTCGCACGGCCCGAGTCACAATGACCCTCTGCGGCCTCCGCAAGAGGGCCACCGTACGGGGGGAGAGGCACTCCGCCCACACCGGGGCTCCGTATAGTGCCATAGACCGCACCACCCCGTGGTACAGCCTACGGCACGCAGAGCTGGGTCCCCCGAGGTTGGGGAGGACCCGTCCGAGCGCGGCTGCCGTGGCACACAGCCGAGGAGCGAGGAGCTTAAAGTGCTCCTCAAAACTCCACCGGGGATCCAGAATCAGGCCGAGATACTTAATGTGTACCTCGACGGGAATCCGATCGTAATGTTTAAATTTCTATTAAATCGAAAATTTGACATACTATTTTTGAAACATGGTCACTTCTACTGCTTGCTATTGCTAGAGTCATTTGCTGTGCTTTTTATCCGACTTCTAAAAAGGAGGAGGTTCTCAATTCGACTGTATTTTTCAAAATAATAATTTGTCATTTGGTTTTGGGGTGAGCGAGAGAAGCTACGAGTATATTTATAATCGTGTAGCAATTACAGTGTTGTAATTAAATCAATTTCCAAAGAAATGGAAACGTCACTTTTAACATCCAATCACCATTACTCGCATCCCATAGACAATATTATCGCTATCGTTGTTTATGTCTATGACCAATTCCTACCAATGAGTGTCCAGGAATAGATTGATAGGACGATTACGAAAAGCAAAAAACGCCATTAAGTGAGCATAAGTTAATGGGCGAGTCCAAGGCATTAACGCGGGAATGATAACAGGAGCCTCTATCAGATAACTTTGCCTATAATGTAGTGGCGGTGCAGATATTTACAAGTTGAGAGGAATCTAAGACATAACTAACTATATTCGTGCAGGTTTTTGCTAGTGCACACCTTATAGGGATTTAAACGTTTGAAATACATTGTTGCAGACAAACATGCCAGAAAAAAATACATACACTGTCTTTCTCAAAAGTTTACTTTAGGGCACAAATTACTCCTTCTCATAGAGGAAAATAATAGTAATTTATTTTAATTTTTCCTCGTCAACATTCTTCAATCATAATTTTGGAATCGATCATTCGTCTCTCCTTCTTTATCTTCTTCCATTCTCCTCTACCACTCGTCATCTCGGCATCCACTTCTTTCATTCTTCCGAGGTATCATTACATACACGGTTACCTGTTAATCTTTTTCGATCCAGTTCTCTCACATAGCGGTGTGCAATTTTCAGTTACATACATCGGCATTTTGTACGGTTACGATATCATTAACGGGCATATGAAGGAAATTGAAACAACCACACGTACTAAATTAAACATCCCTAACTAGTTCCACGTGAAAGGAAAATGCTTGTTAAGAGCTAATAATTCAGTTAGACGCGAACAGGGATTGACGGCACGGAGGCTTATTGGTCTTACAGACTTTAAAACTGGTTACTTGTCCCAGCAAAAAGTTTAACACATAGATTCACATCGCGATTTGAATTACCAATGGATCTATTCAATATATTATCATTAACGAAGTGTTATTACAGGGAAGCTGTAGTACAGTTTGTTCTCTAGATTCCTTCGCAGAAGTAACTGTATGTAAAATGCAATTTGCCGCATTATTAACGTTAATTGCTCTTACATGACGACCTCCGTGGTCGAGTGGTCTGTACGCTGGTCTGGCTATCTCGAGAGTTTCTGGGTTCGATCCCCGATGGGGGCAGATGTTTGTGTGATGAATACAGGCATTTGTTCTCCAGTCTTGGATGTTCACAAATATATATTTGTATAAATTCTGAATATTTACATGTATTCTATTAAATATATTATATTGGGTCCTTACCTATGAAATTGGTGTTTTTATTTTGTCTTAGCAATTTGTCCGTAACTATTAAGTTTCAGAACATTCTTATAATATAATTGCTTCTTCTAAAAATAGACCATATATTTGAGCTCGTATTTAATTTGTTAATTTTTTGTAAGTTTAATTGTGTTAAAATTAGACACAAAGACAATTATTTTTAACTGCCTCCCGAATACATCATTTGATTTGCATTTACAAAAAAACGATGAATTATTTTTATCAAGCGTGTTCACACACATATGGCTAAAGCTTGTCTAATGATACATGCCAAATATTATTATCTCTGGATTTGTCGTTGTGAAGAAAACTGATAAAATGTTAGTATGTAAAATGCAGACATCCCTAAAATCTCCATACAAAACACTAATTTCATAGGTGAGGACCTAATATTTATACGTCATCTAGTATCCGTAACACAAGCAGCATTAGTTACTTAAAATGGGGCTAGTTGATAGGTGTGAATGTATGAAGATATTTATTTATAAGTTATTTAATTTGTAGAATACGATCATTTGGCCCTTAGGAACTAGACACAGTATACACGAGCTATTTATAAACTGAAACCCCGAGACTCGCTTAGAGAGCTCTTTAAAGAAATTAATATATTAACCATTGCATCCCAGTTTATACATGATAACGTTGTTTATGTTCACAACGATAAGAACGATTATGTCAAGCTTAGTGACCACCATAATATTGGGTCCTTACTTATTAAATTGGTGTTTTTTTCTCTCTTAGTATTTTGTCTGTAACTATTAAGATTCAGAGTATTCCTAAAAAATAATTACCTCGTCTAAAAATAGATTCTCTTTTGATTTGTTTTGATAATTTTTTGTAAGTTTAATTGTGTTAAAATTGGACACGGAGACAACTCTTTTTAAGTGCCTCCCGAATACATCATTTTATTTGCATTCACTTAAAAATGATAAATAATTTTTATGAACTGTGATATTACACATATTACTAAAGCTTGTCTAATGATACATGCCAAATATTATTATCTTTGTGAAGAAAACTGAAAAAATGTTAGTATGGAAAATGCAGAATTCCCCAAAATCTCTATACAAAACACCAATTTTATAGGTAAGGACCTAACATTAGCACCCGAAATAAAAATAAACTTGCAATTCCTAGCTTCAGATTACAGAAAAAAGGTCGACTTTGACTTGCCTGTAATTTGTTAATTGTAGAACGTAAGACAATTTTATGTTAAGGGAGGATGGACCCCTTGCAGAGTTGCTTGCCTGTACCTTCTATTGCCAAGGGTTCCCGGTAGTGAACAGGAAGAAAAAAAAGTAGAGGTGAACAAGTAGAATTGTATAATTTGTATGTAAAATTTTATTGTTTCTGACGCGTCAATAAGTGTAATTACATGGTACATAAATGATTAAATAAAGCATTTCATTTCATTTTATACGTGCTTTTTTTACAATAGTCTGTAGATTGATACTTATGTACATTCATCTCATGTATTTCTTCTAACATGTCCAGCTGTGGACTGATGAGCGCTGATTTACGGTAAATCAGCCTTCATCAGTCCACAGCTGGACATGGCCTCCACTATTGTACACCTTGTCACCCTTTCACGAATAATTTTTGCTGACCTAATTAAAATGCGAAAAAGACAACGGTAGCCTAGTTAGGACGGACGGGTCACTACATGTTCGAGCGTCCAATCCCACCGCCTGTACCACTGAGTTTGAATAAAACTTATGTACAGTTATGTTCATAAACTTATGTCCATTATGAATATCGCTTGACTTACATTTTGCCCGGTGCATGGCAACAGGCTCGCCACCTGTTACATGGGGATAACATATCTGGCCAAATGTGGGGTTTTAACACTCCTGCCTACCCCTTCGGGGAAAGAAGTTATGTTTTGTTGTTTATTAAAATACATTTATAAAATATATCGTAAACATTTCAAATTATTAATAGCATTCTATACCCCTCTTCTAAACACTAAACAGTTAAAATATCATTATTATTGCGTTTAGAGTTTCAGCAAAACCATGTTTTTAATTTCGCCAGATAATTTAAAATCGAGCTGTAGTGTTGTGAAATATATTTTCGCATCCGAGATAATTTGGCCGGCTAATTTGTGGCGGCTACGTGCGCATTCTTGCGCGTCTAATAGTAATTAAGCGACGCACGCGCACCCCGCGAGCGCAGGGCCACACTTGGTACACTGGGGATTTTATCTAGTCTGTTGAAAAGCTAATTTTGAAGGGAAATCTTCAAAATTTTAGGTATATATTATTATTAATCGCTATTATACATTATTGTCAACAGTTCGACTACGACAAATTCTCATAATTCCTCCTCCTTGATCGTGTTTGCCAATAAGAAAATTTGACAGCTTTTTCATAATATTAAAATTCTTATGAAAATACTGTTATGATTTGCAAAACCAACAAAGTACCTTACTAACACGACCAAAACTGTGAGAGGAAAATCATCAAATACCTATAATAGTTCATAATATTTTTTTAAATTATCTTCACATAAAGCTTTATTCAATTATCTTATCTTATATAAACACTTATCAATGCATAACTCTTGTGTAATCAAGTGGCGAAGTTCCTGGGATCCTTCGTTAAGTAAAGTACGCAATTTTGCATTTTAATAACTATATGGCTGTAAGGTGCTTATTTCATCAAATATGCAAGTAATAAACACAGCTATTCCCATTTATTTAACGACAAGCATAAAGATAGGACCGATAATCCGAGGAAGATGTAGGGATCGCCTATGCAAATTATTTAATTATGAACTACTTTTTAATGTTAATTGGACGCCAGATTTGGTCAATGTAAATGGAAAAATGTGTCTACACTTCTGACAGTTGTCACTAATTATGCAGCAACAGCAGAAGGGCTTGACGATTATAGTAAGACCCATCCTAGAAATATTAATAGGTATAAATGTATATAAATGTTGTTGTGCAGACCACTCGACCACGGAGGTTAGCAATTGTTGGCATACCAGAATGTCATACGGGACACGACGTGTATAGTAAGCCATTATGGTTAAATTATGCTTAGAAAAATTGAATAATTCGTTATCTTCAGAAACTTAAATATATACTAATTAATAATAATTAATTACAATCATGAATCATGATTATTATAAGAGGCTCAAAACACTAATTATAGGATGGAATGAAAACATAACTTGCATAACTTACATACATACACATCATGCCTTTTTCCATGAAGGTAGAGGTGTTAAACACCCACATGTCGCCTGATATGTGTGATCCCCATGTACGCAATGTGAGGCAAGCGATATTTACTACTACTTAATTGTGCATAATATTTTTTATTCATACTTAGTGGTACAGGCGGTGGGACCAAACCCGCAACCTCTTGATTAAAGTTATATAAAATATATCAAAAAAGAGTTTTTTTTAACCCAAAACCTAATCAGTAACATTTGCCAACAATAAAATTATACATTATGCACGCTGTCCTAAGAAAATATAAATCAATAAAATATGTTCCCGATACAATGAGAAAATACAATGTGGCTAGAGATCCGAATGACTCTCTTTAATGACACGTGACTACCTTGATCAAATTAGAGACCATCTTAAAAAGGGCTAGGACAAATCCACCTCAAACCAAAGTGTGTACATATAACAAAGATGTAATCACGCCTATCAAAGACTAGGCAAAAGCACCGCAAAAGCAGTCCATTGCCATAGTCAGCGCTTCACCAAGCAATGACTGCACTCAGCGTGACGGGTGGTGAGCCCGTAGCCGCAATAAGTTACTGGATGATTGTGCAGTTCTAAGTCCATTAGTCGCCTTTTACGACACCCTACCCAAGAGATGGGTTAGAAGTATTCTTTTGATGAGCCGCTACCACACGACTCATTCAAACACATACTCAAAGTATGCATGAAGTAATGAGTTCCAGGATCCAGGATCGTAGCAAATGGAAAACTTCGGTGCCCGGCGAAGAACAGAGGAGACGAGGTGTAGCGTGTGGTAGTTTTGAAGACCATATTAAAGCTTCAACAGAACTTTTTTTGTCTAAAAATAGCGACAATTTTGGTGGGTCCTGCCTGTAGCAGCGAGTCTCTTCTGAAGTATTTCTCTCTGAGCATTCTCTCTTCGTGCCATTATCTTTTGTCGTTGTTTTTGATTACACCGCAAAAATAAAAAGCCCAGCAACTGAAAACTAGCTTTATCTGCAACAAATGTTAAATTCATACCAAGACTATACGATAGAGGTTCACTTATTAATAAAGTACACATAAGAATAATATTTTAATCGCCTAGTTAAGTTGATAATATCAATCTTGTAAAATGATACACAGACGAAATAGGAAAGCTCTCCGTATAATTTCATAAAAGTCACATCAATTTAATCTCTGTGACTATTATTTTCCTGAATCCTCAAAGTAATTAAAATAATACCAGTAAATTGCAGGCTCTTAGATAAAACTAAAGTATTAATATTAAATAGCCCAAACATTGATGTGAGCCACAGAACAATAAAAATGTGAGCAATGGTGAGAGAGAGAGAGAGAAAGGAGAGAGAGGTAGTGTGTAAGGTTTATATTTGTATTTTAGTGAGCAAGGTAGGACAGGTTGTATTTTAGTGAACAGCTCGGTGGCGTAGTGGTTAGTACGCTTTGGCTTTCTATCGAAGACAAAGTTACCTTCGCCATGGTCAGGCCGTGGATGGGTGGCCAAATCTTTGTGATCTCGAGCTCCTCCGTGCTTCGGAAGGCACGTTACATATTATCAAGCCTATATCCCCGAAGGGGTAGGCAGAGGTGCATTACACACCCAAACTTCACTAGTAATTTCGTTGATCCCACTTAATAGGGGGCAGGCCTATTGCCATTAGTGGGCACTGTAGAATATCCATAACCACTCTTTAACTAGTCAAGGGGCACAAAATAAAATTAACTAAGATAATATATTGTTTGCGATCACCGATGCTCGCAGTGCCTACCAAGAGGGGGACAAATCTTACATACCACTAAATAGAATCTCAATCAATCGCAGCTCGAGCGTGATGTTTTAATATTAAAACTATTATCCTTAATGCGGCTCTGCCTATGGGGATAATCTTCGCATCTCAGCTTATAATAATTTTGCGTGGAGTCAATTACGCGCCAGCCCGCTCCGAATAATGCAATTTCGGAGCTTTTATTTGTTTTTCACGGGTTAAGGTCTTCACCTTATCTTGTTCATCACAATAAAATAATCAACCACATGGGTCGGAATTGTGAGAATAAATTACATAATTATAAATTTGCAATTGACGCACGAAGCTTTTTTTATTAATATAATATGGTGAGTGAGGTAATGGGTAAACGATCGTATTAAGAAGTGGATTAAATAGAGAATATTTCAATATGAATTCATGAAAAATGAAATAATAGGCAAAATATTAAAAAATAAACAGTATTTCAATTAACTGACTCTATTCTTTTTTTAGCATAAGTATATTGTTTTTTCAAGAAAGAGTTGTAAAATAAAATTTTAAATTATCCGAATGCTGCATTGTAATTACCTATTATACTTATATGGAGCTCGTTTTTCTATAATACTGATTCGCTGTAGAAAACTCCTTTAATATTATAAAAATGTTATTATCCCTGGGTGCTATAGATTACTATTTTAGAAAAATAAACAACACCAATAAATATTACTCCCATGCAGAGCCGGGGCGAATGTCTAGTTTGTTAATAAACAAAACATTGAGCGTCTGCTAATAAGAGTTCAACGAACTCCATTATAAGACAGTCGACGAAAATTAATTTCGTAAACGTTTGAAGAGAGGAAGACACTTCTCGTCTGTTCGTATAAGGTATGATTAATAAAATAATATCAATTTGCATCTGAAATGTACGTTTGTTTATTTATATTTCTCCAAATATGATTAAAGTTCATTTTAAACTTACGTCCGCGCGCTTACAAACTGACATATATCATACATATTATTATCTTGCTTGAAAATATATAAGCACGTCATATTAGGGCTGGTCCCAATGTTGTTTACGCTAATATTTAAAGCATACATTATATACAACTGCTAGCTGTTGCCCGCGACTTCGTCCGCGGTTACTGATTTTTTAACTATCCACGGGAACCCTTTAATTTTCCAGAATATATGATGAGGAGATGGATGGATATTTTTTTTTTTTTCCTTTATTGTTGGGGGACTATATCATAGTGGTTGTCCAGTGAAGGTTCCCCAGAGGCTGGGGGTATAAGTACAGATAGTTATGTTGTTTTTAGTTTATTGTTTTGCGTGCCTTTAGTTGTTTATTTGTGAGGTACTGGCACTGCAAGGTGGGGTGGATGTTGTGGATTGAGGATATCTGGCAGGCTGGCTGCCATATTTACTAATGTAGATTTTTAATTTAAGAAGACGTCATTATTGATTTTTTGGTTTTAGTTGTCATTGTATATAATTTTCTTTGAAATATATTTTTGTGTTTATCTTCTCAAGTTTTATTTATTTAAAGAATTAAGCTGTTCACCGATTCGGGCTCTATCGAATCTTTACATTAAGTATCTAAGATGTTGACCAGAGATATAAGGTATCACCATGCAAAATTTTATTGAAATCGGTCCAGCCATTTCGGAGATTAGCCCGTACAAACAGACAAACAGACAGAGATTTAAAATATCATAATTTTTTTTTACTATTTTCCCTTATTTACATCCCCCTGACTTAATTTTAAGCATTTTTTATTGGAACAGACATTCGACCTCTACAGTTTTATTATATGTTTGTAGAGATAACCAATTTAATTATCTTATATAGTTTGTAGAGATATTAATTTAATAAATATTAATTTAGAGGGTTACATTTTAAAAACAAAACAAATTAACGTTCAAGCCAAAGTTGAAACAAGAACAATTAAACATATAAATGTAATTAAAACACTTTCGTTTTATTGAACTGTTAAGAAATATCATTAATTAGCCGCAAGTATTATTCGCCCACCAGCAAACATTCGTAAAAACGAAATTAATGTATTTAATTACAGTGATCCTTCGCGGTGAGGGACAAGACAAAACAACATCTGAGCTAAAATCTTGAAGGCAATTATTTTATTTCGAACCACTATCTGGAATTGGAAATACACGTCTTAAAATTTCTCTCGAAAAATTGCCTCGTGTCCATATAATAATGTGTCCATATAATAATTACCATGCACAGATTGCTACGTTCCTCGTGGATTGTGAGACTCACAGCACAGAATTTTGACTCTACGGCTGGTCAATCCCCAAATATTGCCACTATAGAATATTTAATAAACACAAATTATCATCACACCTCTTTCCCGAGGGGGTAGGTAGAGTTGTTACCCACATTTCGCCAGATGTTTTAGGTCCCCATGTAACAGATGGCGAGCCTGTTGCCATGCACCGGGCACAATGTGAGGCTAGCGATATTCACAACGAACTGTACATAAGCTTTATTCAAACTCAAGTGGTACAGGCGGTGGGATCGAACCCGCGAGTCCCGCGGCTTCTCGAACGAGTAGTGCCCCGTCCTTCCCAACTCGGCTACCGCTACCTTTTAATATATAATAGCTTAATAGTTTTATAGTTTGTGTGGTAAACAGGTGTTTCTTATTTTTTTGGTGACTAAGTGCTACTCGTTCTAAAAAACTAGAAGAATATGCAAGGCGTTAGATAATGTGTGATAACAATAATGCCAGTGTAGCTTTATATAAAACAAATTTAAAATACCATTTGTAACAATACATAGGCACCTGTGAGATACAATCTAAAAAAATGTAACACAACAGTCCATTGTAATGTTGTCAAAAACAGTCTCAATAATGTTTGTATTATTTTTTTTCTTGTTGCTAAAGGTTTGACTTATAAGAAAGGCTCAATTTTATTACCTATATACTAACAATGAAGTTACAGGCTAAAGTATATGGATATAGTGGTTAAAACAACAGATACCTAAAAAAAATTTTTTCTTAGTGTGCCCCAGGCGGCATCCCTGCATGTCAATATTGTGTATCGCTCCAGCAAATAGAGTAGTTTGGTAACCCTATTAGTAGATAATAATATCAAGCTTCACACTCAATTTTCACGTATTTATTAAAAACCAACCGATTCTAAGAGAAGCGGTGGGTTTTAATTATTAACCAACCGATTATCGGTTGGTTTTTAATTATTAACCAACCGAATTAAAAACCAACCGATTCTAAGAGAATCGGTTGGTTTTTAACTTAAAATGAATGGTTCTAAAACATATCAAGGTTAAAGGTGTCCGTCAAAGCTTAAAGAATCAGACTTCTGTGGCGACCTTCTCCAGACGGGCCAGCTATAAAACACAGGCTGTCTGCCCCGCCCACCGCGACTGCCATAAGGGCTCGAAAAAATAAAAGGCGATTCTTAATCCTCGATAATGTTCGCCGTAATAACATGCTGAATAAACGAAATGGGATGAACATTCGATATGAACGCACCCTTTTAATAGTAAATTAGTAGGTAACAGACGCTCCTATCTAAGGCTTTATGGGAGTAATTAGTCATTAAGTTGTTTGGTGCACAATGTGAGCAGAAAATAAGGAGTGGAATCTTAATTAACATCTGAGTTTGCGCAGGTATGTGTATTTTGCATGATATTGTTTCTGGAGGAGAATTGTAAAATAAGATACTTTTTCACGACAGTATAATAATTATGACAAAAAATTGTATATACGCACATGTATTAACATATACAATGATAGGTACCTATTGTATATCGTCGTATAATAAGTGAAAACATGTGCGCTTATACATAATGAAAACAGTACGTATATAAACCATTGAATTATTTTATATATTGGGTCCTTACCTATGAATTTTTTTTTCTCTCTTAGTATTTTGTCTGTAACTATTAAGACTCCGAGTATTCCTAAAAATTACCTCGTCTAAAAATAGACTATATTTTTGAGCTCTTTTGATTTGTTTTGATAATTTTTGTAAGTTTAATTGTGTTAAAATTGGACACGGAGACAACTCTTTTTAAGTGCCTCCCGAATACATCATTTTATTTGCATTCACTTAAAAACGATAAATTATTTTTATGAAGTGTGATATTACACATATTACTAAAGCTTGTCTAATGATAAATGCCAAATCAAACAATCAATCATCAATCAATCAATCTTTGGATTTGTCGTTGTGAAGAAAACTGAAAAAATTTTAGTATGGAAAATGCAGAATTCCCCAAAATCTCCATACAAAACACCAATTTCATAGGTAAGGACCTAATATTTCCATGCAAGTGAGAACTAATATTAACCACTCAAAACGTCATAATCACATTCTTGAAAAGACAGTAGCTTGAAGGTACGAGGCTAAAGGCTATTATTTTGACAGCAAAAACAACATGGCCGACGATGATTGCGCGCGAAATCGATGGTCACGAGCGCATTCCACTATACGCGTGCCGGGACAAAAACTACGCTGAGAAAGTAATTCTCTTTGGTATTAGTGATGCTGGGCATACTTAGATCAGTCAGGTGCTTGCTCCCATGAATTATTATATAACAGAGCTATCATTAAGTGTATAAAGGCACACGCATCGAGCCGGCAGTAATGTCACCTTGTTTATTTATACTCGTACACGTGTGCATTTATTCAGTTGGTCATTATGAGGACTATAAATTAAATCTGTTATATACAGGACCTACAACTTTAATTTGCCCATTATAATCATTCGTAGTTTATTTAGTTAAAGGTAACATTCAATAGGAGTATCACATAAGTTAATTTTTCATGTAAACATTTGAGATTTTTTTGTAAAATATAATTCATACTATTATTTATCCTAGAAACGGACGGACGGACGGACCTAGAGTTAGAGGAAGACCAAAGAAGCGATGGATTGAATGCGTGAAGAATGATATGAGGATAAAAGTAGTGGATGCTGAGCTGACGAGTGACAGAGGAGAATGGAAGAAGAAGACATGTTGTGCCGACCCCACCTAGAGTGGGAAAAGGGCAAGAAGAAGAGATTTATCCTAGAAAGGATATTTTTGAGATAGCTTAATTAAAATAATATATTATAATTAAAAGTGTTATTAGTATATTTACATACTCTTACGCTCTAGGGGCAACTAGAGTTAGGATTTCAGAGAAGAACTGACTAGAAACTCAGCATGTTTCTTTCCCCTTTTTATTTAATAGTTGTTAATTTTTTTAGAGATATTAAAACAAATATCCGTAACGTCTTTCTTCTAAAAATTTCCATTTTCGACATTTTCCTTTACACCTCGAAAACCATTAATACCAAAAACCTTACTTACCGTGTTATTCATAAAAAATAATAAAGTCTTAATAAACCTATTTTAGTTACAGAGTGTTTTGTTTTCTTCTTATATACACAAATCTTAATAAGAAAGAAAGTGACAAATCACTTTTTAACTCAAATAAGTTTATTAAGCCTTTAATATTTTTTAGGAATAACATGGTTAATTTATAAAGTTTATAATGCTAAATTGAATTTTTCTCGAAATGTATATTTATTTCAACTACATACATGTATAGAGTTACTTATACCGCATTCTATAGACTACACGTTACCAAAATTAGAGAACAATAGAAAATTCTGCACTGTTATTAATTATTAAAGCCTTTAACACATTAAAAATATACATAAATACCTATATTCTCAAAAAAGAATTGTCTACTTCGTATTTATTTACATAAAATTTGATCCATCCATCAGCCTATTGACTGCTAGACATAGGACTCCCGCAATGATCTCCACAACGACCAGCCCTGTGTCGCCCTCATCCAACGACTTCCTGTGTCTCAGATCGTCGGTCTACCTCGTTGGGGGCCTCCTCACGTTGCGCCTCCCAGTACGTAGTCGCCTCTCGAGAATTTTCTGCCCCAACGGCCGTCATTTCGCTTCTAAACTTTGATACAATAAAAAGCCAATAGAAGCGAATAGATATAATGGTTAAGTAAAGTTAATATTTCAAAGTAATGTAAATAAGTTCCAATTTCGTTTCTCCAAGAGTTTCGTTTTGTATTCAACTCTACCACAGAGCTTTATATTTCGAGTGCCTAAATAATTTTATCGGATATCAATGCAACAATCGCACAAGGCTGAAACCATTTGGAGTTTGTTAGAGTTAGCTGCAATCTCTTTGGGACATAGGGCTGCGGTTAAGTCAACATTAATATGTACGGGAAATGTGGAAATAGACATTTTACAGTATGACGGAACACATTACAGATTTTAACCGGTATTAGCTGATGATACTTCTGAAAGTAATTTAATTACAAAATTCGAAAGTTATTTTACATATGTGAACTAACCAAACATTCATAAAAATCATTTTGCAAATTGTTATATGTTATAAACTCAGTTTGATTGGTTTTCTTCAATCTTCAGGATCGCGACCATACGTGCTTCCAAGCATATACGACCGCTTCAGTCTTTTTAGAGCCAAAATCCATATTCAAACATAACATCCTCACGCCTCTTTACCCGAAGGGGTAGGCAGAGGTGTTAAACACCCACAATTCGCCAGGTATGTCAGGTCCCCAGGCTCGCCACCTGTTGCCATGCACCAGGCACAATGTGAGGCAAGCGATATTCACAATGAACTATAAATAAGTTTTATTCAAACTCAGTGGTACAGGCGCTGGGATCGAACCCACAATTTCCGCAGCCTCTAGAACGAGTAGTGCCCTGTCCCTCCCAACTCGGCTACCGCTGCCTTGTGTATAGTGGGTGGATATTTGAAAATATCTCTTCCATTGCACATTTGCACCCCACACAGTGTATAAATACATTTCACCGCAACTTTTCGTCTTCTTTATGTATATGTATACAAATAGTTTTTTTTTATTGAGTCTATTATTGAGCTACATCCTTAAAATATATTTAAAACGGGTTAAATGGTCGTGGTCTTGATTTCTATATTTATTTATGACAACGTATAGCATGTTTTTAAATATAGACATTTATTTTTCTATAAGTATACTATATTACCCAACAGGTTTTAATGCGATAAACACGAGCTGTTCGGTCGAAGATCTCCGCTGTTACTCGTGTGTAATGTTGATATAAAGTTATTATGGAAATTTATTATTATCCTATCCATAACACTTAATATGGCCCGGATGGTTGGTGTCAGCGTAGAGTTATACTCAACTATACTAACTCCGTGAGTTAGTTTTTCTTTATAGCAGCCCTACTTACCTCTAGGTATTAATACGCTGGATTGAATGTGCCTAATGACAGATAATTTTTCTTACGATACAAAGTGGGCCCACCGAGCGTCTAGACTCGCTAGCACGATATTTTATGATAAAATGATACAATGTTTTTTTTTTTCAATACGAACTCACAGAAACTCCCAGGATATACAATATCTTAAATTTTTACCATAAGAAAATTGGCAGTTTATTTTATTACGATAAATTTTTTTTCATCTAATACAGGAAACTGTGGCAAACTCATTGCTACATGCGCGTAGATTTGAGGTTTAAAAAAGAAAAAAAAATGGAAGAACAATAGAGAGTGCTGAAGAAAAAAAGCGAGATGATACAAATGTGCTTGTAAAGTGTATTATACCAGATATAGTGAGTTAAAAATGAAGATCTTTTATTAGTAGTTAACAATAGAAGCCCCCAGAAGATCCCGAATTGGTGGAGGCGCCGGGTATCGATCCCGGTACCTCTCGCTGATACAAATGACACTCGTCTTTTTTTATATCAATAAGATAATTGTCGTGGACGCTCCTACATAAAAAACATATTATTACGTCCCCATTCCAGGAGGTGTTAGCAGGCGACAAAGACAAATGACGCAAATCAAGTTTCTTAATTTTTTGGAGATGTAGTCCATCGAACTAGTATAGCAGCGCCTTAATCTTTATTTGAAAAGAGTGACAGATATCGAAATTCCGACGTTCGTTAGTTTTCCGATAGGTTGTGATGAGGCGGATGCCGATGATAAAATAAAAACCCGGAGATGATGTCACTTATTGTATATTGACTAAAAAGGCACAAAATAGTGCCTTGAAAAAGTTATTTGAACATTTAACGTTATAGTTTTATTAACTTAAATTTAAAGTATAATTTTATTATGAACAATTAAATTTATAGGCGTCGAGACAACCGCACCAGACGCTGACTCTGATAGGAATGAATTGGAGACCAAAAACAATGAAAAAGGAGACAGATGGTTAGTTTAAAAACAGAAACAAAGAGAAAATGGCAAGAGAAGAGCGCAATAACAGCAGAAAGTCGCTAATAGTTTTCAGTTTCGATATCGCTAAAGCCTTTGATCGGGTCTGGCACAAGGCTCTTCTCTCCAAGCTCCCGGCGTACGGACTACTCACTTAACTGGATCGCTCGCTTCCTTCACGAGCACAGAATCGGTGTTCTAAGTGATGGATGTGCTTCACGGTTCGTGTCTGTGAATGCTGGCGTAACTCAGGGGTCCGTATTATCCCCCAGACTGTTTCCCCTGCACTATAAAAAAATACTGATAAAATTAAACTAAATGAAATTTTATTTGCTTAAATATGGTCACAATAGATGTTACACAAAGAGACACCGACATATTTTGCTGACGCTGACTGTGCGTGCAAATATTGTACAAGATAAATCGTTAGAATATAATAAAACACAACGGTTGACTGGTAGAAAATGCTTTTGGCATTAAGTCCGCCATGTACACCAAATGTACTAAAGTTTTAAATAATAAATAAAAGTAGCCATGAAATTTTTTCTAAATAATTGGATTTGAAGCAATGTCACAGTTAAAAGTAAAGTTAATTACACACATGCATTCATATTGTATTTCAATGTCAAAACGTTTCATCAAAAAAGTCACTTAATTGGTAATACATTAAAGCTACTCGTTACACGGTAGTTAAGAATAGGCGATCAGTGGGCAGCCCTAATCACACATAGCCAGCACATACGAGTCGCAGTGCCATGCGGAAGGCCCCACCTTTAATAATGGCGGGATTATCTACAATTTCCTATGTATCGGGATAATCAACGCCGATCTAGATTACAGACATGCACACAAACAGTTACTTATTTCTATTCATACAATTCACACAATACTTTAACTTATTTATTTGTATAATGTAGAGTCTTAGGATTCTCAAAAGTTTTCAGACCACGTGAAGAAAATATTTACAATTTTGTCCAATTAATTGATTAAAACGATACAAAATTAAATTATACTTCTAATATTATACAAAGATGCTACGTTAAATGATATAGTACTAAAGTAAGTTGTAGGTTCTCCTTATGATGTAACGTGCATTCTTTCGTTATGTCAGCTCCACCGTACGTTTAGTTCTACAGGCAAAACGAATGCAAGTTATTTTATTCCTCCCGATTATCAATTTATTCTAAATACGGTCCCGTGTCAGAGGTCAGATCTCCGCGGGAGCGGCGGAGGGCGCGGGGCGCGGTCACTCACGAAATGGTAATTGTCCAGGAATGCTGTG
The DNA here is from genome assembly GCA_910589355.1 of Parapoynx stratiotata. Taxonomy (NCBI): domain Eukaryota; kingdom Metazoa; phylum Arthropoda; class Insecta; order Lepidoptera; family Crambidae; genus Parapoynx; species Parapoynx stratiotata. The sequence goes on from OU342479.1 coordinate 5,702,725, forward strand.
AATCCACTGCTTTCGCGTGCGATTTTGCAACAATAACCCAATCGAGTACAATCCACAGTTACATTCTTCCCTCGCCCAATCCCCAACACGCCTTGCCATTTCGGCCGGATTACATTAAGTATGAGAGTCGTGATGGGACCCGCGCCTGCGGGCCGAAGCGAACAGATGCGCGGAAGTCGAATACATGCAAAGATTTTTTGATGCATAATGAAGTGTCGCCCCAAGGCTCGCAAACATGTCCTTAATACCTCCCTCTTTTTAAGCAAACAATACAGGTATTCATTCAATCGACCATCATTTTCAAATTAATTTATAACGTCCAAGACGAATGCTTACGACCGGAACGCACGTCCGACATTGATTCCCATAAAATTCATGTGTTCAAAAAACTAAATTTATACAAAACCATCAAAAATTACCAAAATCCGGTCCCAAATTATTGTGTGATTTGTCTCGGCACACACAAGTTAATTGTTTTATTTCAAAAGGTAAGATCGGGTAATTATCGAGCGGTGCCCACAAAACAAAAATAGACGGGAAAAAATAGACAAAAGACAGCCGACGACGACGCCACCATTTTTTTTATTTTAACCCTTGGATTTCTACCTGGACTTATACGGGCCTAATGACCACTCATATGGTATTTGGTTTGGTTCTTATTCGGATCTGAAATAAAAGCTGTGCCTACAGTAATAACGATTTTTATTATGTGGGTTTGAATAGACAGAGTCTCTTCTCTTGAAAGAATATTTTATATTATTTTTAATTACGGTAATATTAATGTTGAACTCTACATGTCCTAATAAATCAAACATCTAATTGACTGGTTCGTGCTTTCTATTATCCCTCTTCTGTTCTCAAAGGTGTAGGCAGAGGTGATAAAATTTATTAATCTCATTATAAACATGAAACTTTTATTCCAGTTTTTAACTGAGATTAGTGAAGTGCACAACTCGTGCAAAGCTACAAAAAATAATATTTTTGTAAACAAATCTGTCAACCAAACCATGCACTTTGTTTAATACTTTAATCCGAAGCCGCTGACAACTGAAATAATAACGATTGTTTCATTTTAACATATAAAAGAAACGATTGTCGTTAATAATTTATACTTTTCACGGATGGCTGGTGGTGCATGTGACCTTGCATAGAGCTATGGATGCGAGATCGTAAAACATCCATAAAATGAACGTGTTATGAATTTCAAAGGATTTCATAGAAAACATTTAAATATTGATTATATTCCATGGGAAATGTGAAGAATATTCAAGCTATATATTTAAAGTAACTATAGAACGCAGATACAGGCAAAAAAAAGCTTTGCCTCGGGTAGAATTCTTAAGGAAGATTATTTTTAAAAGTAAGAAAATATTGTACAGAGACTACAGATATATAAATCATAAAAAACTATAAGAAGGAATAGTTATTATTTTTTAAATTTCAATTACTATTATTTCTAAAAAGCTATCGCTTACCGTCTGTAGGTAAACCTGACCATTAGATATTAAATGCGGAAATATATCCATCGTCATATTGCATGACCGAATGAGAATACATAACACCCAATACATAAATTCTTAGTCGTACCGTACCAAAAACAGGGTTCAACGCTTTTCTTTTTAAAAAGTTACATTTCAAGATAAATGAAAGGCCGTTTAAAGAAAAAATAATTACCCAATATGTCGGCCGGGCGGTTATCAGGCGCCTGTTTAAACGAAATTTTAATAACGCGCGTAACGGCCGATTACACCAGCCATTTTTCAAGATGGCCGAAACAATCGGTGATTATTACAAGCAGTATAACTTTTTTGCGAAATTCAGATCTGATTTCTCAGTATTATGATGATAGCCTGTAATATCGCAAGTTTAATATCTAAAGTTAAATAACTCAAAAACTTACGTGAAACATTAAATATTGTTCGTTGATAATCAATCATTAAAGTTCTTTGTGAGAATAAACAATTTTACAATGTATCCTTTGCCAAGTGAAATGTCTTTTTAATTATATATTTCATATTAAGCTTGGTAATTCCTAATTCGCGGTGGTTTGAACTAACTTTAATTTACAAATATGTATGTCTAGTCAATCAAAAAACCAATCAACGAATAATAATTTCAGTAGATCACTAATTAACCTAGATCCGTAACTTTATCTGAAGTAATAAAGTTTTCGCATTTTATACCAGAGACACGAAAACAGAGTAGGAACTTGCAAACTCACAATATTGTAGTTATTTATATGTTTTAGTGTAATTATTAGTGTATATTTCTTAGTATCCTACTATTGTTGGTTTATTTACTTTTATTGTACCGTCGTTTTAGCTCTCCTCACTCCGCTTTGACTGGTAGAGAATGCCTCAAGGTATTAAGTCTGCCTTTGTACGTCGTGCATAAAGAATAAATAAATAAATAAAATATCCAGATTAATTCCCACGCCAAAAAGGTCTTTAAATATTCTATTTGAATAAAAACATTGATCGTAAACAACAACCTTTTAAAGGTTTGTTTCAACATAATACGTTTACAAAGTAACCTCTTCGGGCATAGGTAATAGGGCGTGCTGGCATCTCTACTACAAGCATCAGGAATCATCTCATTACTTATCTTTCGAGTTACACGTAATACATTACGCGCGTTGAGTTGCGAGTGAACTATGCATGACGTGGTGTTACGAGTCATTGTATAACGCAGTAGGATAAAAGTTGAATGGTCGATTGTTTCACGGTGTAGTTGGGGAATGCGGTCCGTGAGAAAAAAAATACTCTCGCTTCCGATGCGCTCGGATAGATAAGCGCAGGTGGTGAACGCTCGCCCGCCCGCTTCATATTTTAGAATATAATTATTACTACACGTTTCGTTAAAGATTACTATTACTTTTATTACGATACTACTCTGCATTATATCAACTCAACACAATGTAATTTCGCTCACATAGGTTAAATTCATGTTATCATGCTAAAAACTTAACTTTCTTAATTTTTCTTCTAGATAACATCTGTGACATAAATACTTGTTGCGTTAACATCTCATTGTCAAAATAAACGTACACAAGCTTAACAAAAAACACAAGTACCGACTGGGAATTTATTAATACAGTAAAAACATTACTCCTCAAATTTTTTTGTGAGGGAACAGTCAAAGGAATTCGGTAGCAGGTTGTAATTTGTCTTTTTGTTATTTTTTAGATAAGTTGTCGTCTTATTATTACTTAAGCCGATTTTTATTAACATAAAATAAACGAGGAACGCGGTAGCGGCGTAGTAGTGACACTTTTTTATATGTTGAAAACAAAGCTTCTTTCTCCATAGCTTAACTTTGGATGGGTGACCAAATTGTTTTATACCTTCCTGCTTCAGAAAACACGTTACCTAAGCAGTTGACCACGGTTACCCTTGTAACCGCTTCTACCCACCAATTAGGCCAGCGTGGTGGTATTATGGTGGTCCATATTCTTTAAGTATTTCTCCAGGTAGAACGGCCTCTGCCCAACAGAGAGGCCTTTATTAGCAGTCGACGAAGTCTTCTTATTGATACGCTTGGAAAAAGAAGCAATGTAGTATGTGTTCATTCAAATGGATAGGCTTTGGTTTCTGGATTTTGTTATGAGAACGTAAGCGTAACGATCTGCATCATCACATATGTTTTACCACCTTTTCAATGAAGTAAGTGTAAACACAAGCAATTATCTAACAACGTAAAAGAACTCCCAGTTAAAAAAAAAATGTCATTAAAACATAAACAACAACCTTAAACTTAAGCATCTGTCCCCGAAGAGGGTAGGCAAAGGTGTTAACACTCACATAAAAAGTCTGTTAAAAGTTCGCAGTTTCATTAAAAAAAAGAAAAACAAATATGGACGACCGCCATGATGAGAAAGCAGCAAAGGCGGGAAACGCGAAAAGAGCGCCATTACAGTGCGGTTGTAAAAATTAATGTGGAAACAAATCAACGGGTAACGTATTAAATTACAATCGACTGCATTGCACGTGTACTGTGTTTTGGATTCAGAATTTAATGGCTGTTCGTATTTAAAAACTAATATCTTTGTATTTGTAGCGCTCGTTTATTTGGCTGCGTAATAATGACTCTTTTGCTTTACATGTAAATCATTTGCGAATTCAACAAGCGAATTCAACAAGTAACAAACAAAACTATTTTTTCTTGATACATTGTTCCTAATGATGTGCGACCCACGAATTATCGCGTTTAGATTTACGAAACATTTTTCATTTTAATTGAGATTGAATTATGTACACGACAAAGCAATCAATTTTATTTCATTTCATAATAAGTTTTTTAGTTGATTGCTCTATGCGGGCACGGGTCACGTGCAACGTGCAAGGAGGTTCCAATCCGCACAGAAGAAAAATACAAGGAAAATCGATCGGCTTTTGTTTTTCTCTTCCTTCTGCTCCCGCGCTTTTCTAGTTTCTGTTTGTTTATTTTTTAAATGTAATTATTAACAATTTAATTTAGCTTTGTAATAAATAAAGTTACCTATATTGAATTAAATAGTTATTAATATGGTTTCGTCAAAACGTTAATGGGTATGAGTGTTATAAAACCGAGTGTAATGGCGGTATCTGTAGTATTTTTCTGTTTGATTTGTTATGGGTTAGGTACCTATGCCTGAATTGTGGGGAAATGCAGTAAAGTATTAAAATAATTCTTTTTTAGCCTACCATCATTTTACTTAAGCCGTTTATTATAGAGGTTTTCATTTTAATCTATTTGTTCTTTCACGATCATCTTACTTTTAGTGAAGCGCGGACTATGGCAATGGACTGCTTTTGTCGTGCTTTTGCCTAGTCTCTGACTAACCCTTAGAGGATAATAGTCGTGATTATATGTAAGTATGTATCTTACGTTTGGCTGAATCAGTTTTGATGTGGTTTTAAGGAGAATATGAGACATTTAGAAGGTTTTATTTTTTTAACTTATATCAAGTAAAGTATGTTTTAAGTGTGACCCGTATACACACTCACAATACACATAATCATTCCTCCCACCACATCCACATTTCAACAGATATGTTAAAGTATGCGATATTCACCATAAACTATACATAGGTACTCAAATTTTGTAGTGGTGTAACAGTGAAGGTGGTAGGGATAGATCTAACGACCACTTGCACCAATAACGGCGGCTTTCAATAAAATTGGCTATAACTACTTCTTTATTATTTCCATTTCTGTCCACACACGGTAAACATAATGCCCAAGATCGCTGGACATATACAATGTGCGTTATTTCACTCTTATTATATTTTTAATCTTTATTAACCGGCTTCACCCACGTGGTGCATTTCCGTAGGAGGTTCCGTAGGCCCCGTCCCGTATGTCACTAATTTTGATCCACTAGTTCGGAGCCTATTCTTTGAAAGCAAAGAAACATTCAAATCATTCCTCTTTATAATTTTGGTATAAATTTCATATTTATCAAATACTTGTCCTCGCAGGTGGAGCCGTCCGGCTCGGCGTCGCTGGGGGCTGCGTCACGGGCGCTGTTCGTGGAGAAGGTGCGGGCGTCCAACGCGGCATGTCAGGCCGGGGACTTTGCCACCGCGGTCACGCTATACACCGACGCGCTCACGCTCGACCCTGCTAACCACATCCTTTATAGTAATCGGTATGTTGGTTTGTACTGTATTCGAGGAGTTCGTTTCCCCGGAAAAATACCCCAAGTAGTCCTCCGGTAGCAGAGTTGTAAGTCGCGGCCCCCTCGCTTGCGGTTCACCAGGCTTCCCTGAACGGGGTCGAATCTGGGGGGCTGACCGCGCCGAGGGCGTCGCATCCCACCGTCGATTTGAGGAAAAGGTAAAATATATATACCTATAGTACGTCTCAATCCAAGTCACCAAAAAGGAAACAAAAAAGGCCGATTTACCGAATTTGTTATTCAATAATCACAATTTTTACATGGACATTGGCACGTAAATATAATTAACGGTAACAATTGTTGTCCGTTTCAATTGATGTCATCACAAAACATTTTAGAGATGAACCATTACCTTTGTTTTGTTTACCTTTTTGGCAACTTGGATTGAGACGTACTATACTGTATATACGAGTATAAAAAATTATTATACAAAAAAGGGGGGAACAGGGGGCGCAGAGAAGACCACCGCCGCGCCGCCCAGGCGTGTGTTTAGATGACCGGGGGTCCAGGTGACCCCGAGAATAAGCTCGGGCAAAGAACTAATGCTCACAGGCCCGCACCTCCGCCCTAACCAGGCGAAGAAGACCACGCTTATTAGTTATTCTAAATATCGCGAGCGCGTTAGCTCCGCGTTCATTACGTTCCAGGCCATAGTCATAGTAACTTCTCGGTGACAAACTGCCCTCCTCGCCGCCGCCTTGAGTTCATGAAAAGCAATCTTTTATTTTACCAGTCTCTTCAAACGAAGAGCCAGCCTCAATCCCCAAAGAAGTCCAATGTGCGCCTACAGTCCCGCACAGACTCAGTTTATTAGTTATCGCAATTGAGAATCTCTTCTGGGTATTTTGAATGTTTTAAGAGGGTAGTTACAGAGCCAGCAAGAACATTATTTATTATAATATTATTTTAATAGTAGATTCTCGGAATACAAAAGGGCTGATAATAGGGTGATAGTGACGCAATCGTCCTCAACTTGATAGTATTAGGCCCGATTTTTCAATCCTCAGATATAACTATCTGTCAGTCAAATGTTAGCTCTGTTCCTTTTCTTTTCATGACTTTAGAAAGTGACAGTGATAGTTTTAAATGGCGGATAATTTTATCTGAGGATTGAAAAATCGGGCCTTAGAAGTCTACTTATGTCATCTTGTATTACGTATTATCGACAGTTCTACATAGTCTTTTTTTCGGCTCAAATGTGTTATTACTAGTTAACTGAATGTTTGCTTTTTTTAATATGTCTATTGAACACGCTCTGTACGCTAAATTAGGATTATTGTCTAGTAAGTTCTTTTATCTCAATTGTTATTTTAGTCAGGATATGACAATAATCTGTAAGTGTACCTAAATATAATAAAATAAAAATGAAATTTGTGTTTAACAACTTTCGTCATCCAGTTAATTTCTCATATACTCATAAGTGACATAAAAACGAAAATATCAATAACTGGTATTCTAAGCATTATCTGTCATTACCAGGTCAGCAGCCCGGTTGAAGCAGGGTCAGTTCGCGGCTGCTCTCCAAGATGCCACCCGGGCCAGAGAACTATGCCCCAACTGGCCGAAGGCGTATTATCGGCAAGGTAAGGAGTTGAATTTTCATGAATTAGGCATTTATTTAATCATAAATAACAAATATGTATCTTCAAACATTCACACCTATCAACTAGTCCCATTTTAAGCAACTAATGCTGCTTGTGTTACGGACACTAGATGACGGATCAATATATTTAATAGACAAATACCCTGAATTTATATAAATATATAAACATCCAAGACTGGAGAACAAATGTGCGAAAATTCATCACCCAAACATTTGCCCCCACCGGGGATCGAACCCAGAATCCCTCGAGATGGCGACGCCTTGATACCGGTATATAGACCACTCGACCATGGAAGTCGTCAATTATTTATTTAAAAGAATAATTTATTTTATCTACACATGGCTTGAAAGGGATGGGGAGACCATAATACATACAACTTTCTCTTGTATATAAGTAACCTTCTTGTATACATATAAGTAAAGTAACCTCTGCCTACACCTTTGGGATAGAGGCGTGATAATACTAGTATGTTTTGAGTATGTGTGTACCATTTTTAGAATTGTTCCATCGCACAATTATGTTTTCCTATTTATACTTCGACCTTTAAATATTACTAAACTTACATAATCCTCTCTCTAGTACAGAAATACAGTTATGTACGATATTACGACTTACAAAACGTTGTGTAGTTTGCGTAAAATGTAAGCATAAAAATCTGTAAGTATTTATCTGTATTTATAGAGCTTCGTCTGACAAATCAATAAGCACTATGACAAAAGAGTAAACGTACTATTGCCATTTAATTGCAAATAAGTGCGGCATGTGCGGCAATATTACAGCACAAAGTTTTTACCACGATAATATAACTACACTGTTCATTGTATTTTAAATCCTATCCTTTGAGCAATAAGAAATATTATATTCTTAGGAATAGTCTTAACATGAACGCGTGATAATTACTTGCTTCTCCTATTGTAATGTATTTCACTTTCGCCAGTGTTTTTAGGAAGTTGTGACGTTTGTTTTACATTTAACAACTAAGTATTTATTATTATAAGTAACATAATTATTAGAAAGATTGCTATGATTAGAAATGTGATATCTATGTCTACATAAAGGAAACATTAATCTGCATCGGAAAAATAATTCGAATTAGTAGTATAGGTACTAAAGTACTAAAGATATGTGTTATATTTATAGCCAATAATAGGTAACATATTTTCTATACCCAACAGGGGTTGCTCTCCAATGCCTGGGCAGGCACGGCGAGGCGTTGGCTGCGTTCAGCTCCGGTTTGGGAGTGGAGCCGTCATCCAGGCAACTTCTGGCGGCGCTGGTGGAAGCCTCCCTCAAGTCCCCTCTACGAGCCACCCTAGAACCCACCTTCAAACAGCTGGAGGCAATGAAGCTGGATCAGTCACCATTCGTTTTGATTTCTGTAAGTACTTACTACTTAGTCTTTTTGCATCATAATTTAAGAACATTTTACCACATTCCACTATCAATGCAAATATGTAAAAACACAAATAATGCCTGCAATTTTTTTTGTGTACTTCTTTCATTGATCATTCTTAAAAGAAAGCTTGCCATTGTTGTTAATTATAAACTGGGAGTTAATATACCTACGTAAAAGATTTATTATCATTTGAATCGTTAGAACAACCGCCTCGTTGGTATGCAATTTAATAATATTCAAATAATAAAACAACAAATTTTAAATTACCATAACACAAACGCCATTACCCACATTGTCTTGTATCGAAAACAATTGAATTTATATGTGGCTTGTTTTATAATAAGATGACTCAACGAGACAGTCAAGTAGGTGCTTAATCTGCCTACAAGCGGTTTTGTTAAGTGATTTTATACTATGATACAAAAACATACCACCTTTATTGCAAAGCATCCACAAAAAGGATTACAATACAACTGATGTCGAAGTTGAAGTGGTCACTTTTACACGCTTACCGAAAGACAGCGACAGAATTATTTTTAAACGAGATCTAACTTTAGATCACGTTTTGGAAGAAGCCCCGTAGAGATTCAATTTACTCTGGCACAGATGTTAATAGAGGTACAGTCTCGTGTAAAAATATGTATACACTTTTGACAATTAGTAACTCTGGCTTAGTGAATTATGGGTTTTATAATATTTAAAGAAAACAGTACAGAAAAATGATAAGAAAATCAATGACAGAACCATTAACCAAAAACAATTACAACCAGAATATAAAAAAGATATAGAAAAGAGGACGGCTCTTGCCTGGTCCGTAACAGAAGGGAATAAAAACTGTCACCTGTAAAATTAATATGCATATTATTTTTGTACGTGACTGTACCTATCTATCGTATTAGTCATATATTAAAAGCTGGACAAACTTTTTGCCGAGTTAATGTTCCAATTTTCTTTTCATAGAATTCTTGCTTTCATCTATGATGTAAGAAAACCTGAGAAGAAAACACTACACGTTAAAATTTAATGGTTATCATTGCCAAACCATTGTATAATTATTTTGTATTTCTTAATTTTAAAATCTAAAATCAGAAAATAAAACTTACAAAATACGTTGTTACAAAATGTCGGCATTTTTCCGCGGACGATTTCAGCCACACAATCTTAAAAAAAACAATAAAAAGAATAATTGAGGTTTAGTGTCAATTTTTTTTCTCCGTGGTCAGGTTGACTCGTAGCTTAGGTGGTCTAGAATTTAACTATTGTGGTTACTTTGACTACGGATCAAAAAACTCACCCTTAGCATTACTATACTTCGAAATAATTTCGATATTTTTCCCCGGAAATTCAAAATGCTTAATTCGGATTAGGTGCATCTGAGCTTAAACTTATGAAAGTCAATATTGTTACTACTCTTAGCACATCATCACTAAATGCTATATTAGACAATGTTTACTGTCCCGTGTTCACAAATGAGGTGACTACTTTTGTCGGTAGAAACGGGACATCCTAGGGATAAATATATTTACGGGAATAAAAACTTTTTCTGATGTAGGCATGTAGGTACTAGTTGAATTTAAAATTCGAATTTGACGGTCTAAGAACGGGATACGAGTAATACACGATGTTTGATTTGTGTTTAGAATTAAATCTACAAATATAGACTCATGCTGTTTTATATTCAAGCGACGATATACGTCGAAGTACCTACGACATGAAAATTTGTAAAATTTTTCTTTGACGCGGCATACCGTTACTTATTATTAGTTACATCAGATGAAATAAATTTCTTAACTCTTTAGGATTTCAGTTAATACGAATCAAAAATACTCCTCCCTAAGGAATTTTTACTTACAGACATCTTACTTTATTCGTTTGCTTTAAACCCGTAGTTATTTTACCGTAAAAGGCTACCATAAATATTCACTAAAATGGTTTAAAATATTGTGTGAACCCTCAGCCTGTCGATGTATCGAATTTAAACTAATTTATGCCGACATCTGATACCTGGATGTACTACGGCCCGAAATAATGGCAACCATTACCGAGCCTCCGGAAATGTACTGATTTTCATTCATTTTGGTTGAGGTTACTGACCTGTCATCAGTTAGTAAGTAGCACGTACTTGTAAGCTATATATCAACTGTTTAGTATTTTTGCAACTGACTAAATCGAATTAAAAATGCAAAGCGAAAATGAGCATTGTAAATTGGTCATTATTTGATACATTTTAGTACAGAATTATGCTAATGAGGAGTATTAAACCAATCGTAAAAATAATTACACACTTTTAAAGTTACACTTTGACTATAAAATTTTTATTATCTCTATTCATTCAACCATAAAATTTAATCGTATTGATACTTTCTACAGCTTACGGCATAAAAATCACAAATAAATTTCCAATTAATAGAATAAAAATATTTATTGACATTTAAAACACAATACATGAAGAAAGGACAGATATGTATAAAAGGTCGTGACTAATAATAATGTGATGTGAGCAACAGAAACAAAAAAAAACAGTTTTTAAGAATTTTCGTCTGTTTCTATTTTTCTAACAGAATCACGCAAAAACTGATGCATTGAAAAGAACGTAGTTCTCACTAGTTTTATTACAAGAGTTAAGTTAAAATAACGACTTAAAATAAGGAGAAAAAAAAATTTTTTCTCCAACTTTAATAGAAGTTACGAAACTTGCGCTGCACTGCCATCGCGTTCTCAGTTCTATCATTTGCTTCCTCAGATACAAGATAATTATATAACTATAAGTTTGCGTCCTTAGTGACATCCTTAGCCCAAGATGGTATAAACAAATAGTGCTCTACGTCTGTTAGATTAGATGTCTCTGTCAATCTGGTGGACATGCCAGTCTGGGAGTATCCTAAGAAATGGTTACTGTCATGTTGTTTCTCAATAATGATAACATTCTTCGTCGTCGGCTGTACTCAAAGTGTATTAATAGCAGTAGTAATATATTTTAAGGTTAATAAAATATCTTTTTATAATATTCTGTTTAATACCTATCTATATTTTGTAAATATTTTTTAATATCTAAGGTTGAAATGGAGGTTGAAATGCCTCTAAGCATTTCAACCTCCAAACTAAAAGTAAAGAACTAAACATGTTAAAATTGAAAGCTTTTATAAATATCATAAACATTATCACTTAGTCTTTAAGTTCAATTACGCTCAGTAAATTTCATAGCATAAACAGTTAGGTGCACCAATAATGGGTTATAAAACTAGTTCCCCTGAGTACGTGCCTGCCTACAAGGGCGCGCTCCATACAAACCACGAACCATATTTGCATACGTTTCTGCCGTCTGGCGACATCTGAACATTTTTCGGCGCATTTACCGCAGACAATGGGCCAGAGTGATCAGACTCCCATAAATACGGGCGGAGAATTTACATACAATCTCACGACGGATGATCGGCAGCCGGCTGCTGTCCAAAACACCGCCCTACTCGACCGTAAGATAGCGATTAAACTTAAAAGATTTGCAGTTAACTCTATAATTATACCAAAACGAACCCCAAAGCGATTCTCTACCGCCTAATGATCTTTATCATTCTTCTGATAATGTCATAAGTTAGCGATTTTTTGCTTGACGAATACTTTTAATGCGCAGGATAACAAATAATTTATTTATTTATTTTAAATATATTTTATCATATTATAAAGCCTCTACTACCTCCTTACTTTAGAAGCGAGTCGTCCCAGATTTTGTCTTAAAAATACGGTCTAAATCATACCTATTGAAAATAAAATATTAGTGCATGCTACAGCTGTATAACGTACTTGCAATAATTTCCTAAATGGTATTATGATAATAATAATAATATATATAATGACCCTTATGACCCTCAGGAATCTTGTATATAGGTACGTAACGCGCCATGGGTGTTCCACAAAATTCCACTTGTTTATTACTTAGGAAAATGTATTACACCTTATTGGGATGGGATAAAATTCTCGCTTAAGCTTTGCTGATTGTAAAGTGTCATAAAACGATAACTTCGAATCATTTACCGAATTTACTGCCACACTCATAATGGTGTACTTTAATGGGCCCTTATAAATTCGCCATGCTTTTTTCGTTGGTCATGATACTCAAATCCCCATTTTAGTATATTAGTTTGTTATTAAGCTGGAAGTTGATGACATCAAGCGGCGACCTTTTTGAGAATATTAGGTGATTCACATAAGTGGCTTACTGGATGAATATGTCTCAATGCGGACCTGGTAATACAGCCCGCCAACGTTACTTGCAAATTACATAAGTACATACGATAGAATTGCTGGTACAAAAAATAAATTGTTTAATTTGGTAGGTATAGGCGAAACTTTGTGAGATAAAGTTCAAATGTTACGGATGAAAAATATGTAAACAGCTTCTACAAGAAAGATATAACTTATACTCGTAATACTTACCTCATGAAAAAATCTGTTGTTTTCAAAGTATACTTAGTTCTTTATCCGGAAATTAGGATTTTTCATATCTTTCATTTCATATCTGCACGACTGTAGTTACAATCAAATAGTTTGGAACCATGAATATAGTTCCTAATAAATAAGGTTGTTGTAATAATATTTCATTTCTTATTATCTTTGCTTAGGTGGTTGGGCAAGAGCTGTTAGCAGACGGGCAGTACCAGGCCGCGGTCACAGTGCTGGAAGCCGCGCTCAGAATAGGATCATGCTCGCTCAAACTCAGGTAATAAATAATTTAGGTATGATAACTATAATTTTTATAAGTTATTGAAGTTATTACAGATCCAGACAGAATCTTTAACTTCATAATACGCTCCTTGGTTAAACAACATACTTGAGAAGATTTGGTGTGTATATTAAGATACATATTTTAGTAAGTAGGGTAATTTTACCATTTGCGATCTATGTGGTTAGCTGTAATCATACCTAATTCGTTGGCTGTAGGGACCTTTATTATGGATATATCGTCATATCGTCAATATCATCAATATGGCCTTGCGAAGTCATCAAGAATGGTTTTATAATGTCATTTTATATTTGCAATACTCAGTTTTAAGACTATTCTAGCAACGATCCCAATGTGTACGTAATTTAAAATACCTATAATCTGTTAATGTATTCAATAATGCGATTCCAATAGTTTTCCAAGAACATTCACTTCGTACGTATCTAATATTGTAGAACATAAAATGGCACAAATACATCCAAGTTTTATTATATTGAAATTACAAAATTCTCCAAATGCCCGTAAAAATAGCCCTTTTGGCCCCGGCCGTCGCCTGTCACGATCCCTTAGTAATAATTTCACACTTTCATCTCTCCCCCCTAATAAGAAGAAGACAAATGACTCCACTGCAAATCTCCCTGTTCATTAATGCCGTAACATTATTATTTTTAATCGCCAACCATATATAACAGGTTGACAGTGGATAATTTACTCAACTATATCCCCTATTTTTACCGACCCGCTCTTAACTTCTAAGTAGCAAGGTTTAAATTACAAAATTCATAACGGTTCTGGTACTTGTAAAACGGTTATCTTTGTCGGAATTTCGACGGTTTGATTTATAATGTTCGAGTGTAGAGGAAATAAAGACTTCATAAATTCCAGTGCAATATACTACGGTGTCTTAATAAGAGCAATGTAGCCTTAATTGACATTTCAGAATTTTACCGATCGAATCGTATGGTAAATTATTGCCTTCTTGTCACTAGGGCTATTTCTCATTCATCATTACAATTTTAGAATTCATGTATTAAAATCTCATTCATAAGCTTACAGACGCAACTTAAAATTAATAAAAAAATATATTTTTCTTTAAATTTTTCTTTCTATAATTATTTTGTAATTTTGTAATAAATCTATTTACAAAAATAATTCCTTTTTGCAAGCTTTTGTTGGCTGGATGCAAATTACTTAGAATTAAGAGATTACCGCTCTCTCTCATCGCGTTAGATGAGACCCATGCCCAAAAGTTATAAATGTTAGGTTATTGAACAGTTTCAAATTAAAATAAAGGTTACAACAAAAGAAAGTTAAAAATCTTTTGATTTGAATGTGTAATTTCAAAGTTCACAAAACATTCAAAAGGAATTTTAAAGCCAATAAGAAGGTTATTAACAAAAAAAAATTGTTAATATCCTTTACATTAACAAAAAGCATTTTTACCTCGTCTGGGTTTTAAGAAAATTACAATACAAACGACCAGTTGCAAATGCGTAAAATAATTATCGGAGTTTTAGGCCAGTGGGCACGTATACTCACTCACAGTTTAAGTAACGTTGAGTATGCCAACTTGACCCCTGTGCATGACACAACTCATAAATAATGAATGAAATTTTTGATCCTATTATGTCCATTAATTAGTTTTGTTGACAAATAATTCTTCTTTTTGCGTACAAATTATGAAACATTAAATGGCCACCAATTATTTTCTTAGCAATCTATGTTGACTTTACGTTCATTTATTGACGGTTGCCTAATGTTTGCTTACATTATTACAACACAATTCTCAAGTCTATATTTTTAAACTAAATGCATCAGACAGTTACAGGTAAGTACCGCATGCAATAAAGTTCATAAAATGATATTGTTCTGATGTCCGTTAATATTTGCGCGTGATTACACGTCGGTAGAGTACCTTCTCTAATTAGTGGCCTTTTTACTTGGTAGTTATTGAGACGTGTATATTTTTAGGAAGCGTTGTTTTTTTATACTATGATGGTGGAAAAAGGTAGGCGTTTTTCCACCTGATGATAAGCGGTTATCTCGGCCTATTTACGCCTGCAACTCCAGAAGCATCACACGCGCGTTATGCATTATGTTAGAAAGAAAGCAATCAAGATAAATCAGTAATTTATTATATAAAACAGTTTGTATGTCTTAATATTGATAAATTTTGTTTCATATAAAACATAACATTCCAACTTTATATACAAAAAACACGTCATTCACTCAGCATATTAATGAAGATACCTTACTTCTCTCACTCTCCTATGGCATAATGGCGGCTGCGTGCGTAGCGTTCATCGAGACCGACCGCAACAATTTGTAGCCACCTAGCAATTGATAAGGCCTTGTTTCTTACGTGCTCGAGCTTACTGGAGCTGCATAAACATAATCTTGGCCAGCTTATTTGCAAAACTCCATTGTTGGATGCACAATGGCAATAAAAGTTAGGAGGTGAATAATTAGTTCAAGAGAAATTTTGTATGTTGGATTAGTGTTTTTCGTATTTTTCTTTTCTTCATTGTTGGCGTCGGTCGCCTTGTTCAAAAAAAAAGTAAAAAGAAAATTCAAAAATGTGTTGTGTAAAATTATGCATGTAACTAATTGATGAACAATAAAGATTAATATGTTCATTTTCAAAATATTTATAAGCATAAAGTCTAATGATGTAATCTTAATCAGAAAATAGTTCACAAAAACACTGCTAAAATACTATAACTATTAGCAATATGAACAGAATTAAAAGTACAAGATTCTTGTTTTGATTCTTTATAAGGAGGCGTTTAAAGTCCATGAACTATTGAAAGCTAAAGAAGTATTTTTTTTTTATTGGAAAAACAAAGAGAAGACATGTTCGCATACCCTTATTTGAAATAATAAAAAGAGTTTAATCTTCGTCAATCGTCGATACTAGCAATTAAAACAGTTTTCTTTGGTTCAAACGAAAGCCTTAAAAAAAATCGTCTCAGGTATTTTAAAAAGCTGTTGCCAGGTCAAGATTTATATTCGTATTTTTCAATCGAAAGTCTTTTGGACGTTGATCAAATAAGTCGCGTTTCGGTACATCTTGGGCACATTAAGCGGCTCACGACTTGAAAATTGTCAACCCGACGACGCACAGGTTCCCGACAGGTCGGTATTCATGAATCGAGAGACATTTTTAATGTATATTATAAAATTGATTTTTAACAATTGTTCTAAAGTGATTTAACAATTACCTACTTGCTTGCGGATGTTAAATTGTGCAATGTTTGTAGGTAATAATTATTAATTTATATAAGTGTTGCAAAATTGAGTCAATAATGTAACAGCTTGTTGAACTGAGCATCCTCGGCCATAATTGGCAAACTTATTTGATATCGTAAAAAAGTACTTCTTTTTTGATGCATTTCACACCAGCTCCCTTATTCTAAACTATTTAAAACTAAGCGAATCATCGAATGTCTATACCTATCCCTTTTTATCGCAGCAAAATAAAGCTAGACGGGACGTGACTTTCTGAATCCAATCCCTGATCCGACAGTTGAGAATTAATGGCCTGAACTGGATTTTTTAATGTTGCTTAAATACATCCCATAACACTGTATTTCATTATAAGAACGCATTAGACTTCTCTCGAGGGTTTCATAGATCCGACCTGAGGTCGCGACGAAACCCACACCTCGCTGAGATGTTATCTCCCGTTGATGGATCGAATCTGAGTCGATACGGGCCTATTCTGCTCGCCGGGAATTTTAACGATTAAATACAGAATGCTACCCGCGATCCTAATACCGATTAGGTGTTGTCAACATTAAATTACTGGCAGGAATTTTACTGCTACTTACCTACGTAGGGAAAAGAGGGGATAGTGTACTTTGTAATATTTTATACTGATAATTAGTGTTTAATGGTGCTTAATTTCAATTATTATCTACCTTAGGAGGTCTGTGAACATAACCAATCCGTATTGAACCATTTTTATTGTGACACGTATACATAAAACAGTCAATAGACTATGATAAGAATTTGAAAACATGTAATTTGTTTTATTGTATTTTCAACTACTAATTATGTATAATAAATCTTAATGTATTTATATTTCTTTTCTTTTACCATTTTTTTACCGCTTTTGATAAGATTACCTAAAATAAACAGCAGCATTTAATTTAAATTTAACGATCAATTTTAAATTTCAATCAACCTGATTAAGATATTTTACTGTGGTAAAATAGAGCCCTTTTTACACTTCTCGCAATTTAATATTTTAGCGTGAAACGTGAAAATCATAAAATACATGTGCTTTGGCCTTTGTTACTTGCAACAAAAGCCAAAAAAACACTTAAAAATAAAAAATAGATAAAAATTCTATAATTTCCTGACCATTTTAAAATTTAAGCATGTTAAAATGCTTGACAGACCTCACGGTATAAAGGTAATGCCTAATGAATATGTGAGTATAAATACTAAAGCTATATCGTGTACCTTGCATGCGTCAACACAGAATATCGCCGATCTCAAATTCCCGAGGCGAGGTGTAAAGTGGGATGTCAAATCACATCGACGCGAGTGATTCATTAGCGGGAACACGAATTAAAATATTTATCTCGGATCATTTTAATCGATTTCACACTGACTATTTACCTGTTCATTTAACCGGACTATAAAGGGTTGGTTGCAAAGTAAAAATCAAATAACATAAAATTAATTGCCACTTAAGATAGTGAACTTTGGAAATTAATATACTCTTTATTTGTGAAGTCAATAACAGCATTTCAAACTAAAAATTCCAGCTATTAACAGCGGTTATTAGCCATGTCTCGAATCTCGATTCGTAAAAAATTAATACAATCTGCAAAAAAACTTACCAACGTACCTAATTAATGTCTATTTACCCGATTGTAATACTTATTATTTTACATCATTATAGACTTGGTTCTAGTTCAATGACGTTTTTGATCGACACGAGGTCAACATCCTTCATCTAGTCTAAAAGAAGAGATAAAAGTATACGTTTGTTTTATCTTGGAGTAAAATAAAATTGAGTGTGGTGCTAACTTCATGATTCTATCTCACTGTAATTTTTAATTATTAGTTGCTTTAGTATATCCTAACAAAAAAATCTTTTTACCCGCAGGGGTTCAGTATTCAGCGCGTTATCATCAGCTCACTGGGCGCTGAGCCAACTCGACGCAGCCATAAACTACATGCAGCAAGACTTGGCGGTGGCCAAGTCGCTTGGCGAGACGGCCGGCGAGTGCCGCGCGCATGGCAACCTTGGCGCCGCGTACTTCAGCCAAGGCTCGTACAAGGACGCCCTGACCGCGCACCGGTACCAGCTGGTCTTGGCTATGAAGTGTAAGGTGAGTTGATGACAGTGTTAATTAAAACTTGAACTCATCATGTATCATGTCCAAGGCCTTATATTCAAATTTATTTGAGTACCTATACTACAAACGAAATATATCATAAAGAGATATATCAGACGACTAAACAATAAAACGTATTGAACGAGTGGCGTAGTATTTCGTAAGCTTTGGTTTTAGAAAAAAGAATATTAACTTTTGTTATGGTTAGGTTATGGCTAGGTGACCAAACTTTGTGATCTTATCTGTACTTCGAAAGGATATGAGAATAGTTTAAATGTTTTTTCCCAGTTTTATTGGGTATCTTTTACCCTACCGTGGTATTTTCTGTCCATGATCCTTCAAAATTATTTCTTTATGTAGTACTTTTTTAGAATATTTTTGAACCCAAAATTATGGCAAAATACCAAAATATATTTTTTATAAAGTGCAAAGTATGATTCAAACTGTGAATGAAAGATCATTACATAATTTTCAGTTTTACTATCTGTCTGATGTACTGTTGACTGCAGACGACGGACCCGTGATAAATCACCGCCACTCACAAAAATCATAACACATTAATGCTATTATTAATCATAACATCGTATAACCGATGCATATTATTAAAATATTTTCGTCTCTATAAATAAGTTAATTACGGTTTTAAAATGATTCGAATTTTTGTAGCTTGCAATAAAAATTCTTTCTGAGTGTGCAGAATAAAAATTAAGTATAAATAAAGGTCCTTCAATACGCACTTCTGCCCGAGCTTTTCCTTGAATTGATGTTGATATTAATTTTTTATTTATTTATTG
This sequence comes from Parapoynx stratiotata, assembly GCA_910589355.1. Taxonomy (NCBI): domain Eukaryota; kingdom Metazoa; phylum Arthropoda; class Insecta; order Lepidoptera; family Crambidae; genus Parapoynx; species Parapoynx stratiotata. The sequence continues at coordinate 5,722,248 of OU342479.1, forward strand.
ACTTTTGCTCATGAAGTAGAATTTTGAATCGGATGAGGTGTAAATCTTTAACGATAAACAACTCCAATTTTACTTCAAAAAAAGGGTGGTAAATTATTTATCTCCACCTGATGGAGATCAGAAGATAAATCCATTTGCAAAGGTAGCTAAGGCAAAAAAAAAATAGTCATATTCAGTCACTCAGTCAAATGAATATGACTATTTTTTCTTTTTCACGATTTTCCATCTGACCAAACCCAATTTTTGTATGGCTATATGTGGTCTAGAGGAACACAGTGCTCCTTGGACTCTGCCTACCCCTTCGGAGATTGCAGGCTTGATTGTATGTATGTATGTATTTTTGACTATTAAATTAATTATAAAACTTTTAATATATCAGTACTCGCTAAACAATATTCGTTACCAGTAAAAGAGTGTATTTACGTTTGTTTCAGAACGTGATTGTTTCCTTAATAATGGCTTAAAAATTTATTTCGTGTAATATTAAAAAAAAAGTGTAATAACAGTAGGGAAGCTGAAATATGTCTGATAAGCGGAATTAAATTTCATTTTCAATTTAAAAGAGATATCGCCATAAAATCCACACTGAAATTCTACGATGCGGGCATAACTTAAAAAAGTATCCCGTTGAAAGAAACCTTACTGACTGTCTGCGGCAAAAAGCTTTAGCTTTACCTCAACTTACGAGCCGTCATTCTTAGTGGTTTATCTGAATGCCACACTCTAAGGGCATCTGTATTACGCTTTAAAAGAAACATTATAAATAGTAAAGTCCCCTTTTTATTGGAGCCTTTGATCCTCGCCGCGGGCCATAGCGGCAGCGCGAGCGCAATAATGCTAATTTGCAGTAAATACAGTTGCGTATTATAGCGATCTGTGTCAAATTGCCCTTTTCATTGAGTAGGCAATTAGTCCGAATTTAGTTGAGATTTTCTCTTTACATGAGCTTTGAGATGGATATTTAAATCCTTGCGAACAGAACACGTTTCATTATATAAATGATTTAAAGGATACTTTTTCAAATAGTGTGCATTTTTTTTCTCTACAAATATTGATACTCAGATTCCACGAAATTTTTACCACAGATTGCTTTATTACTACTAGTTAAACATAAAAAGGTTCATCAAAACCGCAAGATATAATTGCAATATAACTTTTTAAATGGCCCAAGTTATTTAATTTTTCGATTAAATATATTCGAGGTCTAAGTCTTAAGTCTTACTTTAATAGCTTCGTAAGTTCGTAACATTTTTGTAGCTAAACCGCGTACCCTAAGTCGTCATTTTGTCGTGAGTTATATAATTATGTGTCATAAAAACACACAGGAAAAAAACGAATATAATTAGAAAGGAACATTAGAAACTTTTAAATTATCCTTTCAATCTGATCAGAATGATTCTTCAAATACGACTATTAACAGAGACTAGGCAGAAGCACCGCAAAAGCAGTCTACGGGCATAGTCCGCGCCTTCACCAAGCAGTGATTCAGAAGCACCATGCATAATTCTTAAATTTCGACAATATCCAGAATATTGTGGCCACCACACAAACAGAGATATAAAAACATTCGCAATCACGAATGGCAGTGGTGAAACGGCCGAACAAATAGTCGTAAAAAATATTTACTTTATGTTCCACGCTGCCAACCAACAAAAACTTGCCGCTCGATTTAAAATAACCGCGAAATGTTCAACAGCGGAATTTGTTTTCCAGTAATCTGAGCAAGGGGGTTGGTGACGAAAAAAGCATAAAGTTATTACTATATACCAGTGGCCGGCTATTGCGTGACCGCTAGTAACCCCGCCTGGCACAAGTTCCTGTGCAATTCACAGGAAAATCATAAAATTAACATCATTTTAGCTACAAACGTCTCATGTTTAGACACGATACAAGATATGTTAAATACCAAACTTGATTATGACTAGACATCCAGCTACGATGAAAATTTAATGCTCATAACGGAGCAGAACATGCTAGTTTCAATGTAATTTGAAAATGAAGAGTAAGCTTAGTGCTCAAAGTACGAGGGCGGGTCAATAAGTCCGTGACTTTTTTAATGAAACACAGGTTTTAAGATATAAAGTTATTTTATTTTTCAACATAGTCTCCTTGGAGTTCTATGCACGAAGTCCAACGTTTCTCCAAGTTATTATCCCTTCCAAAAAAAATTATTTGTCGAGATCGTCAAAATAAGCATTTGTTTGTGAGATGACCTCGTCTTTGGACTCAAATCTCTTTCCACCGAGCCATTTTTTTATGTTTGGGAACAAGAAGTAGTCACTCGGTGCTAGATCTGGAGAATAGGGTGGATGAGGGAGCAATTCATAGCCCAATTCATAGATTTTTACCATGGTAAGTGCACATGTGTGTACCCTTGCATTGTCTTGGTGGAAAAGAATTTTTTTTCTTGGCCAAATGCGGTCGTTTTTTCTTAAATTCCTCATTAAACCGACCTAATAAGTTACAATAATATTCTCCATTTATTGTTTTCCCCTTTTGAAGGTAGTCAATAAAGATTATACCGCGTGTATCCCAATAAACGGTCGCCATGACGTTATTGGCTGACAAACCCAACTTTGCCTTCATTGGCGCCGATTCGCCCTGAGAAACCCACTGTTTTGACTGCTGTTTGGTTTTCGGTGTGTTGTGGTGGATCCATGTTTCGTCTACGGTTACGAAACGGCGCAAAAAGTCGTCCTTATTGCGGTTGAATAATGCCAAACAGTCCTTTGAAATTGTTACACGGTTGCGTTTGTGATCGATTGTGAGCAATCGCGGCACCCATCTTGCGGAAAGCTTTCTCATGCCCAAATGATGATTCAAAATTGAAACCACTGAGCCATGTGATATGCCTACGGCTTCAACAATCTCTCTCACTCTCAATCTCCGATCAGCTAAAACCATATCGTGTATTTTTTCTATTGTTTTGGATGTAGAGACCTCAACTGGGCGTTCAGCGACGTTCAGCGTCTTTATTGCTTGTACGACCACATTTAAATTCAGTAATCCACTTCTTTATCATGGAAATAGATGGTGAGGAATCCCTATAATATTTATCAAGCTTAGCCTTGGTTTGAGGGATGTTTTTTTTCCGCAAAAAGTAATGTTTAATGAGCACACGAAATTCACTTTTTTCCATTTTTTTAAAAAACGCGCGGTTGTCTACTATAAAAGACTGTCAAGCAAAAACCAAATTACGCCTCTTGTTCAAATTTTGCCACGAGTCAACTGACAGTTGCCTCTTGACAGGAGCAGTATTGTCATTACCATTTAGAGCGGGAAATTCAAAAAGTCACGAACTTATTGACCCTCCCTCGTATGTGTAAATCCTCTCGCAGCACTTTTGCAAGTACGAGTAGTTGTGACTTTCAATCAAGTAAACAGTTTAGTACCACATTATTGAAATATGAAATAATAATTGAAACTTTTCTTCATTAAGTACCTGTAATTTAGACACAATTTATGTGTTGACCATAAAAAATAAAAGAACATAAAACCAAAAGCAAACTCCTAATAGTCGCATTCTCCGACCCGCAGACGCCTAATATTTTTAATACCTCGACTAAAGTACGAAACTTGTGTAAAGCCAGCCCTTCACCGGCGGATAGCGCGAATAATTTGACAGTAACATGTGGGCTCGCCAGCCAGCCAGCTAGCCTTCATTAGCGCATGCCTAGGATAACACGCCAATGGCAGGTGCGATCTGTACGCCGCACGGTAATATGACTGGCGAACTACACAGCATAATATTAGCAGAAAAAAGGTAATTAAACACAATCATCAATACTGTCATTAAATTATAATGTTCAGAAGAAGACAGATTAATTCTTATCCCTTTGAGGGACAAGCGAACGCTGGCGTACGCGAACAATATACTCGTATATGTGTCTATTGTGTCTCGTGTTGTGAACATTGAGAGAATAATAATATATTTACCTGTATGTACCTCCGTGATCGAGTGGTCTGCACGCCGGTCTCAAGGCGTCGCCATCTCGAGAGGTCCTGGGTTCGATCCCAGTGGAGGCAAGTGTTTGGGTGATGAATTTTCAGACATTTGTTCTCCAGTCTTGGATGTTTATATATTTATCTATTAAATATATTTGTCCGTCATCTAGTATCCTTAATCACAAGCAGCATTTAGTTGCTTAAAATGGGACTAGTTGATAGTGAATGTCAGGATATTTATTTATTTATTTATATGTTCCTGATTGTAATTATTTTCTGAGACTTGCGCGACATACCTCAAAAGTTTCTGTATAACTAGTATATTTTGTAACATAAGAAGGAATAATATTTGCATGCATTGTTTAAGTATTAAGTGATTAAATTTTTCTTATAGCGAATGCTTACAACAAAAATTGTAGCTTTCCCTTTTAAATTATATAAGTACACCCGCTGAGATTAATATTACCTCCTCCATGAGCGTAGATATTCTTAGCATGTCGTTGCACTTAAAAACCTTTAATAAGAACTTGATTAAAATATGACATACCGTTTTCAAGGAGACGTTAATGTAGGATATAATTAAAAGTCCCAGTGAAAAAAAGATAAAAATAGATCAACGTTATAATTACGTATAAATACAGCTTCTGATATTTATTTTTAAAAACCAGAAACTCGGGACTAAGTAATAAAATTGGGCTATAATTTAAATTATGTCAGTAAAAATTAATTCAATTATTTCAATTACATGAAGTGACTCTTAAAAATTCATAGACAAACATAAAATTACTATAAAATTGCTTGCTATTAGTTTCTATTGCTCTAATTCTGACCTCCATAATCGTTTGTTACAAATTTATTGTTTAAATCGTATTATGCAAAATTGATGCACATATTTTATATACCTCTAGAAAAAGTATTATCAACGAACTAATTAAACAGTTTTCTTAGAATATTTGTATTTAACAAAAATGGATATTAGAAATTATAGTTTTAATTCAATTGCAGGCAGGCATGATAGACCAACTTTTTCCAGAAATGTAAATACACACCTTGTGCTGAGTAAAATTAGGTTAATACAGGTCGGACTCGGAGAATGCATATCATTCAATGTCATGAAGTGGAGTATAATTACAAATAATTAATAGTGCAACGATTTTCCGTGTGTGGGCTTCGGCATTAAAATCTTACAAGAGACAACCGCTCATCAACTACTTCTATAAATTTCATAGGAAATCATTACTAGTAGAACTCTCGTAATATTATGTCCTTACCTATGAAATTGGTGTTTTGTATGGAGATTTTGGGGAATTCTGCATTTTCCATACTAACATTTTATCAGTTTTCTTCACAACGATAAATCCAGAGATAATAATATTTGGCATGTATCATTAGACAAGCTTTAGTAATATGTGTAATATCACACTTCATAAAAATTATTTATCGTTTTTTAAATGAATGCAAATAAAATGATGTATTCGGGAGGCACTTAAAAAGAGTTGTCTCCGTGTCCAATTTTAACACAAGTAAACTTACAACAAATTATCAAAACAAATCAAAAGAGCTCAAAAATATAGTCTATTTTTAGACGAGGTAATTATTTTTTAGGAATACTCTGAATCTTAATAGTTACAGACAAAATACTAAGACAGAATAAAAACACCAATTTCATAGGTAAGGACCCATATAATAATACGGCCCACTTTTCGATTAGATGTGCACGGGAAATCCAGCTCATAATTACCCCTTTTCACATTTAATTGAACTAATTACAGTGTGCATTAAGTGAATGCGATGTTCACTTAGAGTTTTAAGCTCTAAACCTAGAATATGCCTAATTACTCCATAGAAGATTTGTAATTGCCCCTTCATAAAAATATGACTTAAAAATGCAGATGAGTAACATACAAAGTTTACTTTGAAAAATTACTATTATATGGCTACAATTAAATGTACTTAAATCTTTTATATTCTATGAAGTAAAGATAACTTTTCTCGATAATGTGCTTAGTGACATTAATCTCGTTATTGTTATCGTTTTTATGCATTTAAAGAGGTAAAAGAAATCTCAATACGATATCAACCTGAGTATTAAGACTCCGAGGTACTGATCGCTTAAATGAATATTCATGAATTGCAAATTCTTAACAAATTCAAAGTCATCATAAACTTCAAGCGATGTTCAAGTCCAATCTTTATTTCATCCAGTTTGAACATACATTCCGATGAATTGATAACTCTAAATTTAATGTTAAGTGTAGATACATTATGTATCACTTTGTACCGTTATCGAGTACGTTTACTCTTGCAACAGTAGTAGCGATTGAACAAGCATGAGAAACTCATATATTTTCACACAATTGAACTTTAACTTCGATTACACTCGTAATCATAACTTTTTCACCGACAATAGTATTTATTGGACTCTTATTCTATTAATACAAAGAATTCCTTAGATATACCGCTGTAAATTGGACTGAACGATTGTTAAATGAAACTAAATTACCGTCTGCGTGAGTCTGAATACCGGCGTGCATAATAGCTGGATGGTCGTTATTGTGTACGAATAGTATTTCAGGGCAACTAGGCGCGCACAGCGAACTTAATAAAGGTTGATAAACGCACGTCATATTCGAGTGTTATTTATAAAGGCAGTTTCCCACAGGCGCAGGGTTCACTTGACACAGTGTTCGATTGCGGTGGTATTGGCAGCATGTGTGCCGTCTTAGGAGGCAGGGGCTCGAGTCAGTATGTAAATCACCGCGTTATCGTATTATGTTGCACATACTTAATTAGCTAGATTGTTGTGGCTCGTCCGACTACTTAGTGCGGGGAGCTGTAATATCGAGCTTTATGGATGTCGATAAGTGCAGATCCCTGTTTAAATAAAATATATTTTGGGTCTTGTCATAATGAAGTATTTCTTCTTAGGTCTGTTCTCTGAGTTATATATAGACATTAACAAGCAAGACTGCAACGCGTACATACCATTTACACGTGGCATCTAAATATTTTGACGCATTTTCCTGATAAAATGAAAAATGATCTTCATACATGAGACTATTATATTACTATGGTAGTTTACAATCATTTCCAGAAAAGTAGATTGGTTTGGATAGCAGTTTGAATAAAACTTGTTTACAGTTGATTGTGAATATCGCTTAACTTAACGCTTAACTCAAGCCAAATGTAATGTTAAAATTTCTCTGCTCCTATACTCGCCAACTAAAGTTTTATAAAAATAACGAATAAAACAACAAGATACAAAAAATATTTATTATTTATTCAGTTACAATTTTGAGGATACTTGCCAAACAATATTATACAATTTCTATAATATACATATATCTTACTGTTTACAATAAAAACAAGGGCAGGTTGGTTCTGGTTCTGTTTGATCAATCTCGGTATATAGGTATATATAGGTACTAAACAGGTATAACAAAATAAATAGGTAACTCTTAGTTCTTATAATTATGTATAATTATTATTAATATCTCCCTATCCCGGTGGTTAGTACTGCGTACCTTGCAGGTCCGGATACTGTATTTTATATTTTATCTCGTCCCGTTGGTCTTTTCTCAAATATTTTGATATACTTCAATACAGACATTGTTATTTGTGTTTAAAAACTTCTTAGGTATTGTATATATTATGGTTATACCATATACTACCACCAGGTAGTTTTCGCCTTGTTACATGTCAGAAAAAACGCTATATTATCATAGTTATGGACTAAATAAGGGTATAACCCATGTTAACCAAAGATTTGATTTACTAAAGATTACTCTCCTTCATACTATTAACATTGACAACTAAGCAATAAAGAAAGATTATAAAAACCTAATGATTTCAGGAGAGTTGATGATTTACACAATTTAATTATGAACTTATGTCAAACATTCATCAAGTAGGTACTATTCATTTAGATCATAAACATGATGATTCTACATTTATTGTTTTACACAAACACCAATTACCTTGAAATATATGTAATTAACAGGGATAAAAGAATTTTAGTATAAATTAAGTGAATTTATGGAGAGAATAAGCTTTGTATCCACCCACCAATGACAAATCTCGACAATTCTTACTGAAAGACTATTATTTATAGAAACACAAGTATTATAGCTTTACAATTGGTTGAATAAATATGAAATTTATCTTTAACTGGCCAATTACGTGGGATTTAACATATTTGGCAAAATGTGGGTATAAACACCACTGCCTAATCCTTTGGGGAATGAGGTGTGATGATATGTGTTATGTTATGGATTGGAAGGGATTTCTTTTGAATCATAAAATTCTTATTTCTATTGTTCCTTACCTTTTGAACGTTATCTGTTGGCAACACCAACAAATATTTGTACTATTTTTTATAGCGGCAACACGGTCCACTCTCTTCTGTTTGAGCGTTCACCCGATGTAGTCGCGGTGTTTCTTAATATTGTGTTCTTTTAATTAATATAAAGTTTAAGTGGCAAAAATTGTCTCATTTTGAACGCCCTCACTCGACCACGCCTCAAGATAATTACGGTCCACCAAGAAACCCCAACATTATCTAAAATGTTTGTGTATAAATGTATTTGTGTCCAAACGGTTTTTCGATACGATTCTGTCTGTGCGTCCTTATAATAAAACAATGGCCCTATTGGCGGGCTATCTAAGTGTACTTTTTCCTTTTGTCTCCACTTCCCGGTGAAAAGGATGCGATGCATACTACTCTGCCTTTATTTTCTTGTTTAATGCCATTGCTATGCGGTTCGCCGTTAGATATGTAAACGCTATTTGATATAATGGGAATTTGTTATAAAGCTCAGTGGCGTTTAATAAATTCCATTGTTTAAAGCTTATACACTGAAAGCGAGGAAACAATTTAAATTATTTTAGAGGATTCAACATTCTAGATTTACGATGTGCACTAGTATGCCTAAGTTCCATAAAATGTAATGCACTTTACTGTAATGCAGTTGGGTCACCTATTTGTCGAAAGAAACTGACAGAACTATGTTAGATTAACCTGGAAGTTCACCAGTAATCGATATAGAGTTTTTAGTTATTTTATTTTTCAATAAGTTATAAAAAAATAACTGTATTTTTATTACAAACGCTACTTAAAATTCATAACCTTTGCCAAAGCTTAAAATACTACTAGTCTACCGCAAACTTCCTCGATTTTACACATTCGATTTTTTTTCTTAGAAAGTTCCACAACTACTCATATAAGTATGTAGCGTCACGTTTTTAGTACACTATGAAATCAGTAATTACAGGTTTTTTATTCAATATTAATAACTTTTACTAAGTGTGCGTTGAACACAGATAATAGCAGACGTGCAGTAATTTTATGGAGCATTGCTCGTAGGCTTAGGTCACTAAGTTAATCTGCGGGTCACGAGATGCGGTGAACGTAGCTAATGCACACTCTTATACCAAATGTACTACTTACACCGTATTAATGTAATACCACCTACATACATATGGAGAATAATTTTGAAGAAATTAGCTTTTTTGTTTTCATTGTAAACGCATTATTTCATTTGCTCTATCACGCGATTCGACTTTTTGATTGTTTCTATTTGATTTTTATAAACAAAAAATTACACATCCAATGTTATGAAACGGTTGTATTTTTATATCTTATGACAGGTAGCTAAGCTCTTGGCCTTCCACCTCTCCTGATGGTAAGTGACGATAAGGCCGAAATTGGAAGCGAGCTCAACCTGTAATCCTCAACAACTGAGGAACTAGCTATTTTTCTTACCTCTAACTGCCGGAGCACAACAAGACTTATAAAATTGACTTGAATTTTTAAATCCACTGCTGGACATTATTATTTCCATCATCCAAAAACTCGCCACAACCCTCGATCTTCAGGCATCCTCACGTGGCTCGTAGCTTGATGGACCTTTTTTTCGAGGAGTTCAAATGCTTACGAATTTCCTCATTCCATCTTATAGCAGAGCGTCTTAAACTACATTCCCAGTAGCTGTATCCAGTCAATAAGACAAAATTTCAATCAAAAATTACCAGATGTTAGTTAAAAGAATCGTATTTGATGAACGTCGAGATGAGATTCCCATCATTAAAAATGTTTTTAAAAATATTAAATTTTTTGTCTTTCCAGGACACTCAAGCTGCTGCAGCGGCTTTGACTTCCTTAGGCCATGTTTACACAGCAATTGGAGACTACCCCAACGCACTTGCGAGCCACAAGCAATGCGTACAGCTGGTTAAGCAGATGGGTGATCGCCTGCAAGAGGCCAGGGAGATCGGCAATGTCGGGGCGGTTTATCTGGCAATGGGAGAGTTTGACTCGGCTGTTGATTGTCACACACAACATTTGAGATTGGCTAGAAGACTTGGTGATCAGGTAAGGAAACTAGATATCAAATTAACAGCTAATCAAATTATCCTCAAAAAGGTATTTTTCACTTTTTTCATAAAAACTTTACAAAATGACCCATCACTACTGGTAAGCATTAGATGAGTGCATTTCCAAAAACTGCTAGGGTGACAAAAAAAACCACTGCACTATGAAGGTCGCTACTGATATATAAGATGAAATTGAAATTATTTATGTAGAATCGTGTCTTAATTCATGTATGAAATTTATGCACTGTAATATAATTTTTTTTTGCTTTACCTCAGGTGGAAGAAGCAAGAGCATACTCGAATTTAGGTTCTTCATACCATTACCGAAGAAATTTTTCCCAAGCCATCGCTTATCACGAAAATGTATTACGAATAGCTCAAAACTTAGGCGATAGAGCTATTGAAGCGCGTGCTTACGCAGGTCTGGGGCATGCTGCAAGGTAAATTTAATTTAAAACCTATTAAAATAATGTGCATAATTGTGTTTTAATAGTTGTGTGTATATTCTATGTGCTTATTTGCTTTTAGGTGTGCTGGAGATTACGCGCAAGCAAAAAAGTGGCACGAACGACAACTAGACGTTGCTTTAGCTGCGAGAGATAAAGTATGTATTCAAAACTAAATCATATGCTGGTTTTTCGATAATATAAAAAAGAAGACTTCCAGTCAGAACTATTCACAATGTTATAGTTACCTTAGCCTTACAAGATGTAGAAAATAATAAAGATGGCTCTTTCAAAGCATAAAACTGTCTTATTATATCTTTTCCAGGTGGGAGAAGGCCGGGCATGTTCAAATCTAGGCATTGTATATCAATTATTAGGAGAGCACGACGCTGCCCTCAAGCTACATCAAGCGCATTTATCAATAGCAAGACAATTACAAGTAAGCTTATAATTTATATATTCGAACCTACAATATGGTTTCTAGGATAATAAATTATTCATTCACCATTTTAGGATAAAGCAGGCATGGGACGAGCTTATGGAAATATAGGCAACGCATACTCGGCAGCGGGGTTCTACGAACAAGCAATTAAATACCATAAACAAGAACTGACTATATCCAAAGAGGTGCACGACAGGAGCTCCGAAGCTTCAACGCATGGGAACCTGGCGGTGGCGTACCAAGCGTTAGGAGCTCATGATATGGCGTTATTTCATTACAGAGCACATTTAGGTAATATTATTTTTACTTTTTAATGATAAAGAAAGATTAGATGAATTTCCGATACTGATTATAATACTAGCCGCGAATCTTATTTTTTTAAAGATATTAATACGAGTGCAATTTGATCTTAAACGTTGAAAGCTGGAAAGCGATAAAAATGAATTTTTAGAGCCTACGTTACGTACGTACGATCTAGGCGTAGTGTGATATTTGAAGTTATATTTTTTTCTAAAATGGCGAATGGTTTCAAATCAAGCTTCAATTGATTTCAAGCCATAAAACTCATTAACTATCATATCATTCTCATTTTCTTTTGTTTCTATGACTTAAAGTATTTGTTTGACAAATAACTATATTATTTTATTAATGATTAAGTTTGACATGTATTATTTGATTAAATTTTAAGGATATGATATTGTTGGAAATTGGCCGATTGTCGCAAATCTAAGTGTTTCCATCATCAGTCCACGCCCCACAATAACAGATATTATAATATAAATTGTCACTATAGATTATTGTGACCAGTAATTTAATTTAATTTGATTATTAAATATGTAGTACGTTTTTGCATGACAACATTTTGACTGAACACGCTTGATCTCTATTTTATAATATGTGACAATGAAAAACCGTGTTTAAAGGCAAATGAATATTATTTCATTATTTCAATAACTTTATGAACAACAAGTAAGTCGAATATTTATCCCTTTTTTTTTAACTGACGCAAATTCTCATTTAGTACTCTCAAGTCAAATGTCACAAAATATTTAATCCAGGTATAGCAAGAGAACTCAAAGACGCGGCTGGGGAAGCCTGTGCGCTGCTCAACCTCGGGAACTGCCTGTCTTCCCGCGGCGAGTTCGCGCAGGCCGTGCCTTACTACGAGCAGCACCTGATGCTGTCCCAGGAACTGGGAGACGTCACTGCTGAAGCTAAGGCCTGCCACTTCCTTGGTTATGCTCACTATTGCCTTGGAAATTATAGGGAAGCCGTCAGGTAACAATTACATACTTTATCATAATGATATTTCTTCTTTTGTCGCCATCATACTAATTGGTTATTGCAATATTAACAAACATAAATAAAATAACTTCTGTCCCACTAGCTGTGCATAGGCCTTCTCTCGTGAGAGCTATTTAATTGGGCGCATATGAAGAATTTTGAAAATGATGCTTAGTAAGATAGCGAATCAAATCCAAATTTTTCACACCTATCTTCTAAAATGTGGGTGTTTTCACCTCTGCCTACCCTTCGGGGATTAAGGCGTGATGTTATATATGTGAAGAAGTATAAGAATCAATAATGTGTATCTCAATTTTTGGCTATTTTTACTTCTTTAAATTAATAGATTTAAAGTCCAAATTGGCATAGATGGTTAAAGCAGCTACCTCAATATTCACAGTATTTCCAGCATTTAATTACCTTTTTTTTGTAACATTTCTGATAATTTACTAGCTGAAGCCAAGAAATGTTTTTTTATCTTTGACTTGACTTGACTTTTTTGAGATAGACACTATTGATTCTTAACCGTCGGTATGTTATTCTAAGATGAGCCTTATTTAATTGGTTACTGTGTTTGCTGCAGATACTACGACCAAGATTTATCCTTAGCCAAAGACCTTCAAGATAAGATGAACATGGGAAGAGCGTACTGCAATCTTGGTCTCGCACACCTCGCTCTCGGGAACTTGGAAACAGCTCTGGAATGCCAAAAATACTTCCTAGCGATTGCTCATATGACACAGCACTTGCAGGGGAAATTCAGAGCTTTAGGAAACATTGGAGATGTTTTGATAAAGATGGGCGATGTGGAAGAAGCGGTGAAGATGTACCAAAGGCAACTTGGATTTGCTAGACAGGTTGGTTTGAAAAAACGATAGTAAATTAAAACTTTTCTACTTAGATTATAAATTAATCTGTTTGGTTAGTTTATGAACAAAACATAATATTACTCCATGATGACCAAAAAGATTGAAAAATCATAAACAGGTATATTTTAGATACCTAATGTAAAATAAGTTAAAGAAGTTAGTATTTCGGGATTAACATGTAACAAAAAATATAAATATACGTATTTACAGGCACGGGACCGTTCTCTAGAAGCAGCAGCATGTGGAGCCCTGGGCTTGGCGAGGCGGTTACAGAGGAGACTTGATGCTGCCTTAGGTCACCATACTCAGGTACCCTGATTTTCACATTTCAAGAAAGAAATAACAAATTCCAAAGAATTGATTTTTAAGACCAGTGTCAAACGATGAGGAGAAATTCATCTCTTTGAATATCATAACAAGAAGAATTCTAACTATGGATGTTGATGAACCTACAGGTTGAAATTGAAATCTTTCGTCAAAATTTTACAGCACATTTTAAACGTTATAATAATCGGTATAATAACAATTAAAATCGTAATGAAACATTATGTAAGAAAATACAATAACGCAAATTATTAGTTGCAGCTGTCGCGCTGCGTTATTGAATGAAACACCTGTACATTTGTAACCAAAGTGTGTATCGAATTTAATTTAATATCTTTCATAAATAAATTTTTCATGTATTTTTTTATGGTTTATGTTTTATAATGTATATTTACCAGTTTCGAGTAAAAGCAACTGAAGGTTTGATTTTTTTTTACAACTTAGATTTTTTTTTCTCCCTCGCAAATATAAGGTTTAATCGTACTAGAACCCCCATTAAAATTTGTCAATTATTTTCGATTTCACCCTGTAAAATGAAAGGAATTGTGTAAATTCTGATGTGTAGATAAAGTAAGTGGGTGTTAAGTTGATGAGTCACAAAGAAGAAGAGAAAGATCTTTTGTGTCAACAATTTGGAAAATGGCAGTGAGTAAAATTTTACTATTTGGTCTTTTTTATAGGAGCTCACACTTCGTCAAGAAGCTGGTGACGCAGCCGGTGAAGCGAGGGCGCACTCGCATCTTGGTGCAGTGCACATGGCACTTGGACATTATTCGCATGCTGCACGATGTTATAGGGTAAACATTTATAATTACTTTTAATCATGAATACACGCAATATTAGAATCTTTTGTTTTGGATTAAATAAGGGGTCTTTCTTTTGTATCATCATGTATCATATAGGTAAAGATATTGTAATTAACGAAGGCGACAAAATCATTCAACTTAGGTCTATCTTAAGGCGTTAAGAGCATAGCTACTCGCCACCATAAAATGCAATAACTATATCACTGTTTGACAGGAAACAAAAGACGATTTTGTCAATATGTCTATTTCATATTTCAGGAGCAGTTAGAAAGAGCGCAAGAACTACAAGATTGTGCTTTGGAGGCGCAAGCGTATGGAAACTTGGGAATAGCTAAACTGAATATGGGACATTACGAAGATGCCATTGGTTATTTAGAACAGGTCAGTTATTAAAATACTAAATCAGTAAATTATTGACGACCAAGTTGAATTCCTCTATAATAAAATTAGTTTTTCTATCAATGTGTATGTGTTACTGTGTATGAACTACGGAAAAATCTTAGGATTTACCTAAGATTTTTAATGGTAAATGTCCAAAAATGTTTGCGATTCGAACTTTCACTTCACTTGGTAAATCTTAAAATTTTCATTAATGGAAAAATCATGTCAACTAGGAAATGTATTCTGTTAGGATAAAGCAATTTTTTATGACCCTTAAAAACAATATTTGTGTCAATAATCGCTATGTCTAAATTGAGTACACATTTTAAATATTATTTTTTGAACCATAACTTATTAGTACGAGTATCATCTATAATTCATTGGTCACTGGATATAACTATGTACGAGCACTAAAATGTATACAATCTCATTAAAATATGAACCTTGTTGCATTAAGATAAGAACAAAAGGATATACATTTTATTGCAGGTGACTACTTATTCATTACCCACGTCGTAAAATTTTTGATAAATTACGAATTTCACTAAAATATAAATTCTTGTTTACCCATTCGGAGGCTATAATATTAAGGAATTATTTTTGTCTTTGTTAACATAATAGGCACCTTGTTCTAGAATTTGCCATTGAATCAAAACTTAATTTTCCAGCAACTAGCAATCCTAGAGCGTGTGAACACCGCGACGTGCCAGCTAGACAAGGCGCGTGCCCTGGGCTCGCTCGGGGACTGCTACGACGCGCTCGGGGACCCCGACGAGGCCGTCAAGTACCACGAGCAGCACCTGGCGGCCGCGCTCAAGCTGGACAACAAGCGGGAGCAGGAGCGCGCGTACAGAGGGCTTGGCTTGAGTCACAAGTGAGTTGTACATTATATTGTGCAGTCGAAAAGGGCTCGCCACCTGTTCTTTTTTTTCTCTACGGGCAGTTTCTGTAACTCGACGGCTATTATGCGTCTAAGAGTGAATGCTGGGTCACTCCAGCCATCCAAGCTCCGCCAGGAAGTCACCCAGCGCCTTCACGTCGCCGAGGGCCTCCCGGAGGGTACCCGGTGTACCCAGGAACTTAGCTTGCAGTCTGCTACCCCGTACCAACTTAGCGGACTTTCCGTAATACCTATATTAAAAATATGTTTGTTATAAAGACTGTCTACTGTAATTGCACCTGTTACCAGGCGCGGTCTAGATTTGTTCAGCCGCATTAATTCTCTGGACAGACGTGGCTCGACCCGAGGTGGTACAAGTCTGGCCAGCCTGCAGTCGTCCAGGCTGTTCCAGTAATCATTGTATAAGATTGATGTGTGTCGTTGGGTCCAACCTCTAAACCTGTTCGTGGGAATGGGTATGATCGGTTCCGGGCTCATGGGTGGCATCGCCGATCCCCTTCGGGCTAACTCATCAGCCACATCAGATCAAAGGCCACAGTGCGGATACAGGAAACGATGCGTTTCCTGTATCCCCACTGTGGCCTTTGATCCATGACAGATTAAGATCATTGTCTCCTACCATGTTGAGGATTTCATGTTTCCTACCTTGTTGAGGATGTCATGGCATTCCTTAATGAGGCTGGAGGTTGTCGCCCCGCCACACAGTTAAATACGGACTTACATATCTGTGAAAAGGCGTTATGATATGTTATGTTGTTGAAGAGTAGAATGGCCGATCTGAACCTCCCACTTAAAAAACTTACGAGTCCTCGTAAATTTTTTACGCCATTGTTTAAACAGTCGTTGTTTTTTTTAATGGTTAAGAGTTTGATATCAGAAGAAAATAATACTCATGGACTCTAACTTCGAAGTAAATATTAACTATTCAGCCCTCGAAACACATTTTTAAAGTCATGTTGGAAATTATGTATTCTCAACCCCAAATTCTTTTTCAGGTCAATAGGCAACCTGCAGCAGGCCCTAGTGTGCCTAGAGAAGAGGCTAGTGGTCTCCCACGAGCTGTGCGCGCCTGAAGCTAAGGCACAGGCCTACGGGGAACTGGGGTCGCTCCACATCGCGCTCAACAACTTGGAGCAAGCCGTGTTTTGCTTAGAACACCAGAAAAACGTCGCTAAGTAAGCATGATGTTTTACGTTTTTGGTGTTATTCCTACAAATATGTAGGAATAACTAATAATAAATAAATAAAATGAAAGAGATTATGATAAAGAAAATAACTAATTATTAAAAGATTAAACCAACTTCAGAAAGAGTATTTTATAAATTATTATGGCTACACCATTTGAAGCGAAAATTTTACACCATACTCTTTCGTTTTCCTCATTTCCTGTTTATTCTGTCGTGACGTTTTGAAATTAAGGTATTGATAAAAAATATCTTATGTTGTAGAGAACTAAACAACCAGATAATGGAGGCGGAAGCGTGCCATTCCTTGGGAGTGGCGCAACACGCTCTTGGAGAGCACGCAGCGGCCGTGCGGCACCATCGCGCTGAACTAGAGCTAGCGCACAGGCTTGGGCTTACCCATCTACAGGTATCGCATTATTTATACCGGGTTCCATTTCGCAATATCATCATAAATAACATCATTTTTATATGACTTTTGATAATTTGACACATTTTACTGTCATTCAAAAATAAATATCAATTTCTGAATGTTCTTAGCTCTGTGCGCATCACGCGTGCGAGCGTCGCGTGTCGCGTGTCGCCTTTTCGTATGAACGGAACATAGACTTACGAATGTCACGACAGTACATTTTTAATTAATTAATTATAAAACCATTTTTAATTTAATGTGTTGAGTTTTGGTCACACTCTTGAAACAAATTTTAGCTTTCTAGTCTTGCAAGGTTGTTGATTCGTTAAAAATAACGCTGTTTAAGCATTGGACTGAGTCGTTGATCGAAGTTTTATAATTGTTCTCTATACTGTTACGATCACCATCTTTTCAATTTGCCTTTTCTAATGATTGACAAATTGACGACAAATTTGATTTGATTTGATAAATAGCTTACTTCTACCTTTATTGTTTTCGCAAAGCAGTCAAGTTTATACATAAATTATTTTCGCTTGATACCTGCTAATCGAATTGTAATGAACATTAAAGTTTATATAAATAAATAAATAAATCGAACGTAGGTAGGTTAGGTTGGAATTATGAATATGTACCAAAATACAAGAAAAACGTTATAATTTGTTGAAACATAACTGTGATATTACCATCGACTCATAATCTTATTGAACGAAGAGTCCCTTGCATCCTTCATGGAGGAAGTTAAAAACTGGTGATGTCTTAGGCGCGCGCTTGCGGAGGACTGGGCGCGGCGCACGCGTCGATGGGCGCGCACGCCGAGGCCGCGCGCTGGCACGAGTCCCGCCTGAGGCACGCCACCGCCGCTGGTAATTATCATTAACGTACATACACATACATATACACATTCACAAGGCAAGCATTAAACATTGACCCATAGATTCAAGCCCAGCATCTGTCTTCGAATATTCAACAGATAACTTTAAAAATGGAACAGATTTCATATGGAACTTAAACTGAGGCAGTGAATCTGAACTTACTTGATATATTTTTACGCCTGTATCCCCGAAGGGGTAATAAAACAAACGAATTTCAACTGA
Source organism: Parapoynx stratiotata (assembly GCA_910589355.1). Taxonomy (NCBI): domain Eukaryota; kingdom Metazoa; phylum Arthropoda; class Insecta; order Lepidoptera; family Crambidae; genus Parapoynx; species Parapoynx stratiotata. The sequence continues at coordinate 5,740,708 of OU342479.1, forward strand.
AGTTTAATTTAATCTTTATTCATTTACAAAAATCCGAATAGAAATTCATTGGATTAGATTAAATAATATTATATTATATATATCCCATTATCCCATTATCCCATTATAATAAGAAATTCTTCTATTTCAAGGCGACACTCGAGGACGAGCCCAGGCCCTGGCGGAGTTGGGCGGCGCACACTTGTCGATGGGCGCCTGTGGCAGCGCCGTGTCCTACCTCAGGCAAGCGCTGGCCGCCACTGAGGGCCTCTCGGATATTGACCAGGAGGTACGTCATTTTTATACAGAACTTTGATGTACCTACTAGCATACTTCATTGACTTAAGGACGGAGATTGTCTTCCTCCAAATATCGGTCCTGTGTCCAGAGACTTCCTGCGTTCTTCGCTAGATCGTCAGTCTATCTCGTTGAGGACCAACTAACGCTTCGACAACCAGTACGCGGTCGCAGATCCCGCATATACCTAAGCCATAAAAAGTTACATACAATCACATTATTTTCCTTGTGAGCTCTCCACTTGCTACGTTGACACACATTTTTCGCTTCCTCTACTCTCATTACTAACTTCATTATGCCCTTTGGTTGGTGGTTTTGACCTGGCCCTTTTTGGATGTCCCCGATAAGTAAACTTGAGAGCTTAAAAAGCATACATACATACATATAATCACGACTTAATATCCCCTAAGGGTTAGCCAGAGACTAGGCAAAAGCACCGCAAAAACAGTCCGCGCTTCACCAGCAGTGACTGCACTTATCGTGTCAGGTGGTGAGCCCGTCGCCGCTACAAGCAATTGGATTCTAAGTCCATTAGTCGCCTTTTATGACACCCAAGGGAAGGGATGGGTTGGTAGTATTCTTTAAATGAGTCGCTACCACACGACTCTTTTATAACATAATCTTTTTCTTCCCAGGCTCGCGTCCGCCATAAACTAGGCTTCGCTCTATGGGCATCAGGGGAACTAGAAGAAGCAAAGGAACAGCTGCAGGCAGCCCTGACGGTCCTCGAGTCGGGCAACGATAAGCACCGGGACAAAAAGCAAACGGCACTCTACACGTCCACACACCACGCGCTGCAAAGAGTATTAGTGGGTGAGTATCTAATACTAAAGTAGATCCTAATATTATACATCTCTAATGAGTAAAACTAAAAGTGAGGGCGAGGCCTAAAATAATAAATAATTATCCAGAAGGAAACGGATGGTTGGGAAACTGCATGGGTACCATTTTCTTACGTCACACCTACAAGCAGATCCAGTTACTCAAATAGTTTTTTCAGCGAGCGTTATTTAACAAAATTATGAAGACATTAATCGTATATCTATAACTATAAAAATGATAGTGTACGGGCAGACCGCGAGCGTTTGTAAGGCGCCGCGAACTGCGCGTGCATTTTAAGTTAATGTTAGTGGAGGCTACCCCACAGCGGGGCGTGGAAGTGAGACCCAAGACGGACGGTTGAAATCTAGTTTATTATTGATAATGCTTTGGTATTTATACAATTCTATTACATGTACACTAGTATAGGGTTTAAGTAAAGAACATGGTATTCTAGGCGGAGGTAGCCAACCCATCAGTAAGTGTGCCTACTATAATTATAAATAACGTGTTATATGTTACAGAGCTGGGTCGTCACCCCGAGGCGCTGGTGGTGGCGGAGCGCGGGCGCTGCCGGGCGCTGGACGCGGCGCCCGAGCGCGCGCCCGGCGCCCTCAACCAGGCCAACCTGGAGCTGCACACCTCGCAGAGGTAACACACTACCAAGATTTCACGGTGTACAGCTGCAGTGGTGGTGGTTGGCGTTGCCGGGCGCCCAAGCGCATGGCTGGTACCTCAACCAGGATAAACTGGGAACTACTTATGTCCAAAAATTTGGTCAAAATATAATTCGATTATAATTAATAATTTCTGGCACGTTTGATTTACTGTCTCTGCTGTAGTTTTTACGATCTGTTAGATCCCTATAAAATAGACGATAATAGTAATATATTTTATACCCCTACAGTAGAAACGCGTCGGAGGACCCGAGCAAGGAGCGTACGGAACCTTGGAGCCCATCAACTGTGGAGCAAGTGTTAGAAGTCGTCAACAAGCAAAAGGCCCCCGTCATATACTACAGCCTCGCCGCTGGACGCCTCTACGCCTGGCTCTTGCAGCCACACAAAGGTAAACCTTACAATATTGTAATGATCAGCTTCTCATTTACTTTTCTACCGCAAATCAGCAGTGCTTGTATTGCTTGTACTCAAAATCAGTTTTAATCTACAGGCATCCTTCGATTCCATCAAGTATCCCTGCAAGATGAAACCGAAGATGGTAACAGCAATCTACCTGACATCAATCCTGATGACCTTCAATCTAATAATAGTAAGAATTACATTTCTATTCGAGTCATATGTAAAACTTGCAAAGAATGGCATTTTAACATTATATTTTCACAGTTGGTATGGGCAAACTGGAGAGATGTATCGGTGAGTGGTCATCGTGGCTGAAGACGTCGGCTGAGCGACGGGAGGACGACCAATGGGAGCCTGACGAGCGGCCAAGCACTGGTCTTACTAGAATGGTAAGCTAGATACCTACACACAAAAACATTTTATAATAGTTATTAGGACCTGTTTTCAACATAGGCTGAATTAGACTGGGCTGATTCGCCACTGGTACATGAATAATAAGGGGTGTAATTTCAACGGTTAGCAAATCATTCGAATTTTGCTCAGCAAAAAAATAACTAATTGGACAGCAACTTATGAGCTAGAACTAAATTTTTTTCTCTACTGCCAATTTAAATTGTCACAATAGATTTCCTAGGAATTGATACTTGATCCTTCATTGATCCTTTTCCTAGATTTTATGCATTTCCGGATAATATTGCTGACCAAATAATAATATCGCTGCTCAAATAATCTTGCTAATGACCAGCTAATCATTCTGCTGCCAAAATTATTATTTCTCCTCCCAAATAATTATATTACTGACAAAATAATTGTTTGCTTCCCAAATTATTTTTTGGCTTATTTTTTTTGCTGACCAAATAATTAAATGGCTGCCCAATTAATTACTTCCCAACAATAAGCCCTACCTTTTTTATTTTTTGTGTGTTACTGTTGCAATTTTTATGTACAACTAGTTTTCTAAAAACTTTCCAAACCCTCACAAATTATTTAAATGTTGCAGAGATTATTATTTTTTTGTTTGTTTTTTAAATATCATATTGCTTCATTTCAAAAAGAATGTACTTACAGGCTAATACAAGCAATTCAATATTGCAAAAAAATGAAATATTGCTGATTGTTCAATTTCCCAAAGGTGTCCCGCAACCACCTGCTGAATTCGTCCAACTACTCACTGAGCTCGCTGTTCAGCGTCGGTTCAGTCGGTGGCTCCGTAGCTGGATCCGTGGCCAGCCTTCAAGGATCCACCAGGTACAACTATTTTTCAACTCTAATTGTAGTCAATAGAGTGCATAATTGTGAATAATTCATTCTGTTGAAACTCAGCATGAAGTTGATGCTATTTAAATCTTTTAGGTCAAGTGTCCACGGACCCCGCAAGAAGCCAGCGTCGTGGCAAGGTCCTCCCTGCCTTACATCTTTATACCAGATGCTGCTCGCGCCGTTTGAAGACTTACTTCCCGCTTCCTGCAATAATAATCATGGTATAAATAATAAAAAATATAATTCGGAATCTTATTTATTTGACAGCGAGATGGTCCTTCGAGTCAGATAGGCATTATGCAATATATATTTTTTATCGAAAAACTATTTTTAAAATGTAGTATTTTTAAAACCTTCGGTCCTGATTACCTCGGTTATTATAACCGTGTCTATACTTATACAAAGCAGTTGTGGTGCGAATTGCTGGATTTGCAAGAGATCGTCAGCACCTATAGGTGTCAAGTTGTGTGTGTGTGTGTAGTAAGGTAACCTTTTTTTTTATTGTACAGCTTCGCACGGGCGTCGCGGGTGCGGCGGGCGGCGAGAAGTGGTAGTAGTGGCGGAAGGCGCCCTACTGGCGTGTCCGTGGGGCGCGCTGCGGGCGGCCGACGGCGAGCCGCTGTGCGACCGGTACGCGCTGCTGGCCGCGCCCGCGCTGCGCCTGCAGCGGCTGCGCGCGCGCACCAGGCACCACCACCACGGTACTCATCCACACGTGTCTAGTGGCCGAATACTTACGAGCTCTTACGTCTAATTACTGTGCGAATTGAAGACAAATTAATTCGCGACCAACCAACAGAACGGCGGTCGGGGTTTTTGAGAGTTGGATTCAATGTCTTGAAGTCTATGTTTGTTCCTACTTGTTATTAATTATTGAGAACGACAAATCAAATTACTCGGATATTAGACTTACGGATTACAGTAGACCCACTGCCCAGTGGAAGGCAGGTTTAAGCTTGCGGACCTTAAAAACTAACCATTGTCCCTATAATGTTATCACTTGTCGGGCGCAGCAGCAGGCAGCAGCTCGGCGGCGGGCGCGGAGGCCGGCATGCGGTGCTTGGTGGTGGGCGGCGCGCGCGCGGGCGGCGGCCGCTGGGCCGCGCCGCACGCGCAGCTCAAGGAGGCCGAGCTGGTGGCCGACATGCTGCGGGTCACGCCGCTCACAGACTACCAGGTACACTAAATAACAACAAGAAGGACAACTATTTATTGGTCGGTTTACTCATCAATCATAATAAAGAAGCGACAAGGGTGGAAAGTAAGAATACAATGTACGGTGACGGATCGGCCGGAAAAAAGAACAAAAAATAAAATTGCAGAGTAGCGTAGTGGTTCAAACGTTTCGTGCTTCCCTTTTATGTTAGATACGTTATACCTCATCCATGAAATTTCACCATATGTCTTGTCCTCCAGGCGTCCAAAGAAGCCGTTCTCGCTCAGCTGCCCCAAGCCGAGTGCATCCACTTCGCCACGCACATCTGCTGGAAGACTCCGGCCATTGTACTTAGTCCTGGAGAAGTAGTGAGTATACTTCTATGAAATCTAATCTTTACTCTCCGTGACTGTTAACATCAGGGTTATATTCATCATCAGAGCTTTTTGAATAAGATGGATGTACATGTTGACAGCAAGGCAGTGCAAATAATTTATATTGCGAATGTATTTCATTTTTATTGCTGCTTATTATTTTACGTAGACGCACACGAAATACCTTTTACAGATTTATGTTATAATTACGTGTCTGAATTTTCTCAGGTTGATTCTCAAGCGAAGAGACTTCTGAGCACAAGCGTTGGAAGCGGCGCTGTCGATGTTTCTACTGAAAACGAAGAAGAAAGTACGTAAAAACATTTGTATTTATTTAGATGCTAAGAATATAAGGATGTACTATACCACATGCTCCCGTTAACAAAAAGTAGAAATTTTATATTTGTAATTTTATTTTAGGTCAAGAAATGGCACCAAGTAACGAAGAGCTTCCTCCTGCTTCAGAGTTCATGCTGTCAGCATCAGAAATTATGTCTTTGAAAATTACTGCTAGATTGGTAAGAGCTATTTTAATATTACTATATTTTTAATGCTTTGTATTATTTGAGATTAAATTCTTTTTTTATTCTCAAATTACTTATGTCTCTCTTATTATCTCTCATATCTGGTGAAATTTAGGTGTTATCACCTCTGGGTACCTACTCGAAGGGGTAGGCCCTTCGGGGAATGAGGCGTTATGATATGTTTGATATGTTTTTTTAACATATCTCAAAGCAATAAGTTATCCTGCAACCCCACACCTGTCTCGAACATGTTCGGTCCTTCGAGCCGGATGTGAACCAGTGATTTATGAATTAATTATTTAAACCAACTTTTAAAAATGTACCGTCTTACCACAAAAAACTTAAACATCTGTTAAGCAAGTGTTTTAAAACAACGTTACCACAAGACCGTGTTTTACGATTGTCTAGAGCTAGTCGCGGCTTAAACATCGTCTAGACAAAGATTAAACAGGCGTTAAACGCGTACTTAAACTTTAAAAAATAATGTTTAGTTAAACAAGTGATAGACAACTGTTCAATTTGTCTTTTGTTGCAAAAAAAAACAACACAACACTGCAAATAAAATTGGAGCCAAAGCACAAGAATAATTAGATAATTCCTATGCTTCCAAAACAAAGTCAAACCAATATGAATCAGATCTTCGGATTTTTAATTCAAGTCAACTCTTGCACAAAATTATCGTCAGACACAAAACAAGGAAATAATGATGGATGGAGGAGTATAATTATGTAGGTTTATTCTATTTATTTGATGTGTATCTGTTTTTTTTCATCTGCGTCTTAATACAATACTAAAATGACCATTCATGGGTTGACTGGAAGAATCTCTTTTAGGGATAAGTCCGCCATTGTTAATAATATTAATAATTACATGTAACTTTTATTACCTATAGGTGGTTATATCCTGTGCTCCTGCAAGCGCGGCTCTCCAAGGAGCGTCAGCAGAAGAGACCGAAGATGTGACGACCGCGGGTGAAGGCATCTCCCGGCTGTGCCGCGCGCTGCTGGCGGCGGGCGCGCAGGCCGTGCTGCTGACGCTGTGGCCCGCGCCGCAGGACACCGCCACCAAGATCCTGTACCGCTCGCTCTACTCCGCGCTGCTGCAGGGGAGCAGGGTCTCCAAGTGAGTTGAACCTTCAAGTTAAGCAATTTACACTCTCATCTTGAAGCGTGAGCAGTAGACACTAAAGATGTGACTGCCGCGGAAGAAGGCATCTCCCGCCTGTGCTGCATGCTGCTGGTAGCAACTAACTAACCTACAAATATTGTCATTTAGGGCACACTATGTGATATATTTGTGTGTGTACACAGTAATTTGTGATATATTTCCTCTATTTGTGATATAATTCCTCTATTTGTAGATAACTGATTTTATGACACAGTGAGATTCCGAGCATGGCTATGCTCGGAATATGCTTGTTGTTGGGTTATTTTTTATCTGCAATGAAATAGGCGTTAGTGTAGAAAGTTATTCATTTATAATTTATGTTGTTCCAAGGGCTCTTGGGGACGCGATGCAAACGGTGCGTCACACGAAACACTTCGCTCACCCGGCGCACTGGGCAGGGCTGGCGCTGTTGGGCGCCAACGTGCGACTCAGCAACAAGGTGGCGCTGCTCGGGCAGGCGCTGTGCGAGCTGCTGGCTGCGCCCGACAAGTGCCGGTAACACACCACACACTCCACACACCATCACATACTCCACACACCAACACACACTCCACACACCAACACACACTCCACACACCAACACACACTCCACACACCAACACATACACCACACACCAACGTGCGGCTCAGCAACAAGGTGGCGGTGCTCGGGCAGGCGCTGTGCGAGCTGCTGGCTGCGCCCGACAAGTGCCGGTAACACACCACACACTCCACACACCAACACATACTCCACACACCAACACACACTCTACACACCAACACACACTCCACACACCAACACACACACCACACACCAACGTGCGGCTCAGCAACAAGGTAGCGGTGCTCGGGCAGGCGCTGTGCGAGCTGCTGGCTGCGCCCGACAAGTGCCGGTAACACACCACACACTCCACACACCAACACATACTCCACACACCAACACACACTCTACACACCAACACACACACCAACACACACACCACACACCAACGTGCGGCTCAGCAACAAGGTGGCGCTGCTCGGGCAGGCGCTGTGCGAGCTGCTGGCTGCGCCCGACAAGTGCCGGTAACACACCACACACTCCACACACCAACACATACTCCACACACCAACACACACTCTACACACCAACACACACTCTACACACACACCACACACCAACGTGCGGCTCAGCAACAAGGTGGCGCTGCTCGGGCAGGCGCTGTGCGAGCTGCTGGCCGCGCCCGACAAGTGCCGGTAACACAACACACACTCCACACACCAACGTGCGACTCATCAAAAAATAAGCTCGAGAGTGAATGGTATTAATACGACGTGAAACAAATTGTGTACGGAACGACCCCTTTTATTAATTTATGTTTTTCTTAAAACAGAGATGCTCTGCGAGTCTGCCTGCACTTGGTCGAGAAGTCACTGCAAAGGATAGTAAGAGGACAGAAAAATGCAATGTATACCACACAAAAAAGCATAGAAAACAAAGCTGGAAACGCTACTGGCTGGAAAGAACTACTCATGAGTGTTGGATTTAGGTATAAACTATTTATATTTATACATTTTACCACAATCTATATCTATACAATTTTTTTTCGCTGTCTCTTTATCTGTTTGTACGGGCTAATCTCCGAAATGGCTGGACCGATTTCAATGAAATTTTGCATGATGATACCTTATATTCCTGGTCAACATCTTAAATACATTTTATTTCGAAAAATTAAAGGGTTCCCGTAGGATAGTTAAAAAACCAATAACCGCGGACGAAGTCGGCTACAGCTAGTATTTTAGATTTAAAAAGTTCCAAATTAACTTCTATTTGTTATAATTTCAGATTCGAACCAGCAGCTAATGGAATCCCATCAAGCGTGTTCTTCCCTCAAAGTGACCCAGAGGAACGACTAACACAATGTTCTGCGAGTCTTCAAGCATTGCTGGGTTTGTACATTAACTATTATAACTCATTTTTCAACTAACTCAATTAGTAATGGAAGAATCCCAAGGAAATGTTGGACTAAAATATTTTTTTCTTATCCAGGATTAACTGCGACTACGCTACAAGCTCTATCGAAGCTGATCTCGAACGGGGATGTGGCAGACGATATTATCGGAGTCATCAGGGCTGTTATATCACAGTTCTCTGTCAAGAATTCGGATACTGATACTATCGAGGTGGCTGTTAACGTTAGGTAAGCCACAGTCCACCATAATCCACCATATTCACCTGATAAATTGTATAATTTTTTTCAAATGTTTTATCTGATTATCCAAAATACAGTTTTCAAACGCCGTCCCAACTTGAGACCCTATTTTTTAAAGAGGTTAATAAATCTTTAGTCAGTTTTTGTTTCTGATAATAATAAAAAAAGCTTCTGATTTCATAAAATAATGAATGAGGCTTCGTTTAACCCATATGCGTTTAAGGGGCTTGCACTTTCTACAATTACGTTCTCGAATTTTTTTTTGTCTGTCAATAGCGACATTTCTATTTAGTAAGTACATGGAAGGTACTTTATGGTTTTCACATCCATAATGCAGGTTGTGGCGTGTGAACGGTTGCCACGAGCTGCTCGCGTCGCTGGGATTCGACCTGGCGGAGGTGGGGCAGGACGAGGTGACGCTGCGCACGGGCAAGGCCGCCAACCGCAGACACATACAGTTTGTGCTTCAGGCGCTGCTGGCGCTCTTCGGTATGTTCCACACACTATAACATAAATGAAAGATACATTTATTGGAACTTTTTCTGTGAAGAAACAGGCAGAGATTAGCACATCACATAGGACCTTGACCAGATGTTTTAGGTGTTATGTGATAGGGTACAAGCCTGTTGCCATAGTAGGCTCCCGACAAGATGGACTGTCGATCTAATAAAGGCCGCAGAAAGCCGGCGGATGCGGGCAGCCTATACGCAGCAGTAGGTCTCTGGACTGAATGATGATGACGCTGTAATGCAAATTACATATAATTTAATGTAAAATTTTTATTTCATGGGTAAATAAGATTTTTTTTTACAACAGACACTCAAGAAGCTCCACGCAGCCTCAGTCTAGAGTCAAGCTCGAGCGTGGAGTCCTTGGCATCAATAGACGATGGGGATCTTGAGCCCCATTCAGATGGCGAACCACCTCCAAGGCAGCATCGGCGTAAGTACAAAATTTTGCTTCATTTAGTATGTATATTGATTCGAACAAATAGTACATTTACCACATTGATAGTAATTTTTGATTGACGTAAGAAATCAAAATAAATCGTACCGCTTTATCTGAATATTCGTTTAAGTTATTGTTAGATTAACCAATTTTTTTTGTAACAGAAGAAAGCGTGTCCTCGGTGCCGCCGCCGCCACTGCCCCTGGGGTCGTGCGGCGGCGCGTTCACGATGTACGTGCGCGGGTCGACGTCGTCGTCGGAGGCGGGGCGCGGCGAGCCGGACGGGCGCACGGCGCCGCCCGCACCCCCCGCTCCCCGCCCCGCGCGCTACCGCGGCGAGAGCGACGCCGCCTTCACGCCCTCCCCGCCCGCAGCACCCCCCGCCGCGCCCCGCGACGTCTCCCTCGCCCTCGCACACCAAACCAAAATCCGAACCCTCTACACCAGACGCCCACCATCCGATGACTCCGACTGGGAAAGTTCCGGACACGACACAGTCCTCCGACGTCGCCCAGACCACCCCCGCCACTCGCACACCAGATACCTTGACGCCTTCTACGATCTCGCTTCAGCACAACCACGACGCACAGAGGACGACACGACCGAACAGGTCCCTAGTCAACCTTCCACCTCCAAACGTAGTCTCAGACCTAAAATGGGCACGAGTAGTAGAGACCCCATGGCTCAAGTCCGACATATGAGTGGCGAACTCACCCCGACCATATCCGAAGTCTACCACGAGCGGAACATCGGCCTCGGCCTCGCGCCTCCCCTTGCTGAGCTTCTTCTCGCCGAAGAATCTAAGACGGAGATGCGAGCGGCAAGCTCTAGCGAAAACTTACTTCTTCAAAACCTTGAAAAACTCGGTCTGCTGGGCGAATCGAGCGAAACTGAAGAGCGATGGTGCGGTACAAACACCTCCAGACCTTGGTTATCAGCGCCCCCATTAGAAACTGACGTCCAAGGTTCAGATTTGACTACCGCCGAGATCATCGAGAGACAGACGAAATTTAAAAAGGATGTCGAGCCTAAAAGGATAGAGGAGAATGCTTACGAGCTGAAACCTAAAGAGGAGACGCCGGGGCCCAGCGGCGCGGAGAATCTGAAGCGGTCTGTGTCCCCTTTCTCGGAGATGTCGCGGCGGGACGAGGGCGACGGACGCAGTATAGCGGACTCGCACTCCTCGTATAAGGCGTTAGTGCTGAGCCCGCGAGCACCTTACCTCCCTGAAGAAGGATCTGAGGGTGCGGGGAGCTCGGGGGTGGTGGAGGGGGGAAAGACTCACCCAAGAGTACGTCGTCCACCCGTACCTCGCGCACGCCCCGCATATACTACCTTGGACTTTCCTACCAATAAATAAACTACCTACTAAAATTTCCATGAACTCATTTGATCTTATTTTTTAGTTCATCCTAAAAAAAAGACAACAGAGAGATCTACTCCCTACAGCCGAGTGTAAAATATTTAATTTCGTTAGGACTGGAAGAGTTTGAAACCAAACTACACTGTCGAATTCAATGAGGTAGCAAGAACCAATTATCACGCATAAATGTAGCATCTTTTAATAAGAACTTGTATAAATTCATCAAATAGGTACATTAGTTTCTTATTGTAACTGTATAGCTTAGAATAAAAATGCAGTAGGTACCGCCATAACCTACCTACATCTCCGAGTATTTTAGACTGCTTTGCTAAAATTGTTTATATTGTACATAAAAATAAATTAGTTATAATTTGCAATATCAGAGTATAAGGTTATATTTGCATAATTATTTATCCTATGTTAAGCTAATTGAGTTTCATATTATATAAATAACACTATAATAATATGGTTATTTTAATATTTTTAATAAACAAGGTGCGTAATTTTGGTGGAGAAATATAGATATACTTATATTCTTGTAAATGTGGATTACATATTTAATTTTATTTAAAACTCAATTTTTAAGAAACATTTAATTTAATATGTTTAAAGCAAAAGCGTAAAATGTCAAGTTGTAAAAATTAAAAGTAATTTTAATTCCATAAAATATTATTTATTTTAATATAAAATACTATTATTTTAACTGATAATAGAAACCGCGTACTTCCTTACGTATTTGTATATTTTAGGTTAGCAAAATATTTTTCTCTTGCCATTATTTGTAATTTTTTTTGCATAGGCAATAAACTCAAATTATTTTAAAACATCTTTTATTTATTTACTTTTCCCCAAAATCATAACATACATATCAATGGAACTATTGCGAATATAGGATCAGGCCTTATATGGGTGAGCAGAAGTGTCATGACAAAAAACCAGTTAGGTTATCAAGAGAAACGGGGCAGGGATTCTTATAGATGACAAATCAAACATTTAAAGAATAAGAGTTACACACCGTATTGAGACCAATTGAGACTTATGGCATATTCAAATAGGTCAATATTACGGCCCACACTCATGTGTTTCTCCATAATAAAGACCTGTGCCCAGCAGTAGGATGTATATAAGCTGAGGATGAAATATGTACAATTTATTTCAGTTACGCAAAAGCAGCCCTCTGGCACAATATGGGACTCTCATTTAGCTCCATTCAGCGTTTTTCCAAGAAAACGCAAGATTTGTATGGAGCTTGTTCAGTTTTCCGCGTCTGTTCAGCCGCGTAAGTATCTCATATAAAAACGTCGTTTTACATTTATTTAATCATTGGGTTAGCTGATTAAGTGTGAGTAGTCCCTAAACCCACCAACCCACATTAGGCCAGCGCGGTAGTGTTACGGCCTATACTCCTCATGTGTTTGTCCATGAAGAAGGCCTGTGCACAGCAGGGGGGTATATATAGGCTGAGGACAGGACAGCCCCTTAACCCACTCTCTGCTTAAAAGGATGGCCGCCACAACTAGTTCGCATAATGTAAAGCTGTCACAAGTTACAAATGTAAAAAACATTCCGGGTATTTGATAATCAACTTGGTTATAGCTGCCTGGCAATAACACCGCCAATTGTTGCATGTAGTTTCCTAAAACTAATAAAATTACAATTATTGTAAAGCGAAAGTCCTAACTTTCGCTTTACAATAATTGTAAATTTTTTAGTGTACCTAGCTGATTATAAAAGTGTACTTTTCTATTCTAAAATAACGACAAAAACTTATCGGGATTCGTGGTGTACGAAAATGACACCTACACTAATAATCGCACAAATATGTAACATTGGTGCACGGGTCAATGTCATAGCGCACAATTATTCAGCTATGCTATAACTATCACTGGTAAAATCATTAAGAAATATAGTTTCCATTCTATTGAACGAAACATTACTTAAGCTTTATACGCACAAGTAACCCTATCCTGCTCACTCTCTTATCTTGTTAGGAGTCGTAAATTTTAATAGGCAAGTAAATATCTCTTCAGTCTAAGTTTATTTTAAACCCTTTGGGCTTTACTCTCAAACATAGTATAAAATTACTATAAAACGTAGTACTATAAATTGTGTTAAATAATTGTACCTATAATTTTACCAACACGAACTAAGTGTAGATGTGAAAATACTACGTCTATTAAAAAAATAGGCATGTTAAAAAATATTGTGTCATTATAGTTAATTACCAAACAAAAATATACAATACATTTTCATGATACGGAGAAAATTTTTCATTCATTTATCGAGGAAACCTTGATCATAGGTAAAGAATAGTTTTCCTAATGAATAATAGGCCCGTATTACGGAACTAAACTCAAGCGTTGATCTCTGCTTGAGCACTGTTAGAGAGGGATGGCGCTATTGATCCCACACAACGCCATCCCTTTTTAACTGCGCTCAAGCAGAGATCTACGCTTGAGTTTGGTTCTGTAATACGGGCCATAGAGATAAAGAAGTGTTTTATTTCGAGGGCGGCATATTGAATCCAGAGCTCAATGAGGAACTCTAAATTTGATTACTTTACTCCCTAGGGAATAATATCTTGCTTTATGCTCCGTATACATGGAGTATAAAAAATATATTATAGCTTTATAGCTTAACAAAATTCTTAATCAAATTAAACATATCCTATATCACAGCCAACAAAGCGATTTCCGTTAAGCAACGAAAAAATATCAAATTAACATTCATGGACAAAGCAAGTGTGTGCACCCAGCTTTCGATGGAAACAAGTTTAATGTCGTTGGCTTGATGCGGATATGACGACATACAATAACAATTCCAATTGCCATTTTTATATATTGCTTCCATACGCGGAAACTGTACCAGCGTAGCATGGACACGAAGATACATCGTTGCAAAAGCTCAATTTGACAGAATTTGGAATTCGAATACGATTTTAAACTTCTTAAACGACTTCTGTCCATCGAATTTCTACGTCGCAAAAGATAGCCAGGCTAGATTTGCTGTATGATTGCCAATGCCAACCTTCGCTAGCAGGAAAAGCACGAATTTAAGAAGGAAGTTTTTTTTTTCAAATTTATTCCCGATACATATTTAGCTAGATAACCTACATCTTTGAGTACCTTCTCAACAAAATTCAATACTCGATGTTAATAATAAATTCTTGTGGTTTTCATATTGCAATAAAAATACCACATATTAATTGAATAAGAACCTAGTACAATCTTTGAAGTTAGCCATACCTTAGTTAAATAAGCGGAAACAGAATAACAAAGAAAACTAGTCAAGCGATGATCACAAATTGGAAGTGAAATGAAATTCTGCTAACTAGGGCAAACACGACCATGACCCCTAAACAAACAAGACTAAATAGTTATATTTGACAATTTATTTACTCGATTTATGTAGGCCTATTACGCGATATGTTAAGATAGAAAAAAATTCTTTCAATTAACTATTTCATCCATACTAATATTATAAATGCGTATGTAACTCTGTCTGTATATCGGTCTCACTTTCACGTCAAAACTACTGAACCGATTTAATCGAAATTTGGTAAACTTAAAGTCAAGAGCCTGAGATAGGACACGGGCTACATTTTATCCTGATATTTCCGTGGGAACGGGTACCTAGCGGGTGAAGCCGCGGTAAGCCATTAGTTTTATATTAGGTCCTTACCTATGAAATTGGTGTTTTGGAGATTTTGGGGAATTCTGCATTTTCCATACTAATTTTTTTTCAGTTTTCTTCACAACGACAAATAAAAAGATATTTGGCTATATATATAAAAAGATTTTGGATATTTGGCATCTATCGTAAGACAAGCTTTAGTAATATGTGTAATATCACACTTCATAAAAAATATTTATCGTTTTTAAGTGAATGCAAATAAAATGATGTGTTCGGGAGGCACTTAAAAAGTGTTGTCTCCGTGCCCAATTTTAACACAATTAAACTTACAACAAATTATCAAATCAAATCAAAAGAGCTCAAAAATATAGTCTATTTTTAGAGGAGGTAATTATTTTTAGGAATACTCTGAATCTTAATAGTTACTGACAAAATACAAAGAGAGAAAAAAAACACCAATTTCATAGGTAAGGACCCAATATAAAGCATATTATTATAATAGGTAGTTATAACCAGTTAAAAGAATAATGTCCCTTTAATTAATAGAATAAAATTAAAATGTTATTATTTTGGCTCTCTGTGGTGTAGTGGGTAATACGCTTTGACTTTGTATATCGAAAACAAAACTACCTTAGCCGTGGTCAGGTCTTGGATGAGTGACCAAAACATTGTGATCTCGAACTCCTCCGTGATTTGGAAGACACGTTAAGATGTTCAAGACGTTAAGTCGCTCTTGCAACCATTTCTACCCACAAACCTGCATTGGGCCAGCGTGGTGGTGTTACGGCCCATACTCCTCATGTGTTTCTCCATGAGGGAGGCCTGTGCCCAGCAGTGAGGCGTATATAAGCTAAGGATGAATTATTTTGACTTCAGAACCGTATTCATTATGTATTTTAAAACACATCTATCATCAATGGCGCCACTTCTATCATCAACTACCCGAGGGCTCAACTGTCGTGTAACTTGTGTACGAGACCGCCTCTGCCATGTCATCGTGTTTAAACATGACACATGTGAACTTTTTGTATGACTTCAATTGAAAAGAGTTGTTGACGTAGAAAATCATGTCAATACATTATACAGGCTAACTATATAGGTATTCAGAAATATGCAAAGATCGTAGCATGTGGAAAGATGTTAGATTCTGCCTACCCCTGCGGGAAAAAGGCGGGACTTTATGTATGTAATATGTATGTATGTATACCGTACATATTTACGTATTTATCACACAAAAATCTATTCTACCAGGTCAATACCTCTTGAAATAACACTTGTAACCAGGTTCCAGGTCGTGTAATGACGTTCCCCATTTGATTATACCTACTTGAGTAGTGAAATAAATAATAGAAAACCAAAAATAAGACAAGTAGAGAAAAAACTGAATAGGATTTAATCCCAATAGAGAAATAAATATGACAAATGTCTCTACGCCACTTGACAACAACACTCATTTCCTGTGATTTACAGCGCGATTGAAAACCTTTTTATCTGTGCCGACATCACTCATTCATAGTAATGGATTGGAATGTACCGTCTGCACCATGTCAAAGAATACATTTGAACTGCGAAAATAGTCTTTAATCCGTAAGAAATAGAAACGATGAAGCTTAACTTGCAGCATGTGTAGTCTAACTTGCAGCCGTGTCCCGACTCAGGTGCACGTAATTAAGCAATGTTCGCCAAATTAATTGTTTCGTTAATAGTCTTATTTCAATAACAGATTGTTGTTGCTGTATAAGGAGCAGATAACAATAGCACTTTATTAACTAAGCAATAACAGTTATAAGACTTATTGTTCATTACAATTTAACCTACGCAAAGTAGATGAAGTGAAAGAAATATGTAATCGTCCTCAGCCTGTAGGTATACCTTCCACTAGGCACAGGCCTTCCTCGTGAAGAAACATATGAGGAGTATGGGCCGTCACTCTACCACGCTGGTCCAATACGGATTAGTGGGTAGAAAAGGCTACAAAAGCAACCAGGTCCAACAACGGCTTAACATTCCGAAGCACGGCGGAGTTCGAGATCACATAGTTTTGGTCACCCATCCATGTTCAGGCCATGGCAACAACCAACGAACGTCTTTAATGTGGTAATAAGTGTAAAACACTTACTTAAATCCTGGTGTACATGAAGTTCAAATTCCTAGGATTGGGCTCGGACGGGCGCTTCAAGCAAGCGACCGCATGACGGCTAATGTATTTGAAGATAGAGTCGCCCAAATCGTGAAATACTGCAAATTAAAAATGTATACGTTTTAAATGAAAATACAATAAATGTCTTATCAGTAAATAGTCATAATCGTTCGTATTACGATTCAGAATGTGACTAATCAATACTAGAATCTGGTTACGGCTTGCGGATAAACATCTCTAAACGAAACGACCGTCTTCTCGCGTTTAGTTAAACGTTAGACACGTACAAAGCACAAATATAAATTCACAAAAGTTTATACCTAATAAATAGATACTGGATTTAAATTTTGACAATTTATAACACGAGCACGCGGCAATTTCAATGCCGCGATATTCTTGATTCCACCAGGAAGGTTTTCACAAACTAAACTAATTCAAACCGTTATATTTTTTAATAAAAAAAGAACGGTAAATCATAATCTAAAGAACACCGTCGTGTCCGTTACAAAAAAGATAAGTATTTATTTATATTTTTCAAGTCTATATTATGTAACTAAATTTAAATAATACCTATTATAAGCCTGCCAATTACTAATAATACCCATATTATCTGCGATCAACATTTCTTTTAAGCACATTGTATTTCAGCGCGAGTCGTGAGCTGAACTCGCACAAAAAGCGCTAAGCGGGATTAGTGACAATAAATCTATGTAATTATCATAATATTGCTGTTGTATGAATGGCCAGCCACTAAGGGAGGTTACATAATGGTTTTAATTATAATAAACTATGTTTAAACTCTCATCAGAAAAGTAGACACAATAGAAATATTTGTTACTTGCAAAAGCCGGTGTTCGCGCTGACCCTCAAGGAGTTAATTAAACAAAATGTAAAAGGAGGGTATAAACCGGCAAATACCTGCACGTTACCAAAAACAAGGCACTTTTTTAGAGAATAGTGAAAAAGAAAGCAATTTGGATAGAAAGGTAGAAATAAGTTATTCAGTTGTGCTTCAGTAGTGAGAAAAAAATCACAAAATAGCAGAGCAAGTAATGAGAGAAGCTGACACAATAAAAAGTATTGATCGTAACAAGTGGAAGGAAGTAATCTCTTTGCCTACCCTATGGGGTCGAAGATAGCCGTGACATTATGTATGTAGTTGGAAAAAGCGCTAGAAGATCAATAATATATTGATGAGATGATTCTTACTATAAAGTAAGAAGATAAACTCACCTTGTGCAGCCACGGCTACCAGCGACACTGTAGTATCAGCTATGGTACTTTCTCCACATACAGTAAATATCAAAAATATGTATGCACGTTTAACAGTAAACGGCTCTTATTGCAAGGGAATAAAGACTCATCCGTCAAATATGCATAAGTACGTATTTTTGAACTCGACTGTACACCTTCGATTTGAAATCGTAGTTGAAGGACCCACACAGAAAACACAACAGAAAAGAAACCTATCTCCCCACAACAGAAAAGAAACCTATCTCACTCCACTACTCTATTAACTAAACATCATTAAATTACACTATTTACAACCTATCTCACTTCACAACGTTCTGTCTGTCTTCACTCGCGGTAATCGTCCAAGAATGGTGCGGGTTGACCGAACAGCTCCTAAGAACACATCCGACCTGAGTCACGTCAATTCTTAGACTAACTCGTGGAGAGTAACGTGCAATAGTTGGAAAAAAAATTATATCAGTACAGCAAATGGAGGTAGTTTTAGAATAAAATATAGAGTTGGCAAAGGTTTAGGGTCGGTTCATTTTTAACAATGGTGCTATAAAAGCTTTTTTAAATTGCTCTAATGTACACGTGACCAAAAGTATTTCTTAATAACGTATTTTGTTGAATTTCAAAACTTAATGAAACGATATTAATATTATCGGGCTCGTCATCTTGACGGAAAACCGCAAAAAATATCAGCATCCTCATGACTTGAGACTAGACTAACAGCAATAGTGTTCCGTAACAAAATTCCTACCTAATTTGACTACGACACGTAGCGTTTAATTCTACTCTTACATGCATTATTAATTTTTAAAATGTAGTAATACATTTTCACGCCCTAGTTTCCAGTGTGTAACAAGTCTTGCGCCAAATATTCGGCCCAAGTTCGGTATCATATTGTCTTTATGACTATTGTATTCAAATGCAATTCATGTAATATATTTCCTAGATCAGCACTCATGGGTTTTTTTTTACTTCACAATAAATAGGAAGCTGTTAGTGATTTCCGAGTTTTATGTCATTTTTAGTATAGTTTATTTCTTCTTTAATAAAAATGCCTGCATTTTTTAATATTATAACGGTAATTTACCATCAGGTGAGATAAAGGCATGAGCTTACCTTTTATATGTGAGAAAAACCGACCAAGACCGTGTCGGACCACGCTCAGTGTAGGCACAGATTATATAAAGGTATACTAATTGTAGAGTTCCATAGATTCCTGTCCGTGGCATTATGTAAGAGTTAATAGCCCAAAATACAGCGCTATATCTCGATACAAACTAGACGGTTTATCTATGTTGGGTTTTCAGTGGTAATTTGGGATTGCTTGAACCGATTTTAAATAATTCTTTTTTTATTTGAAAGAAGATACGTTTCGTATAATAAAATATGTTAACTAAGATAAAAAAATCTTACATATACGGTTAAATTACAAACTTAGTTCAGATATTATTTTGTAAAAAATCTCTAAAACTATTCCACCCATGTTAAAAATATTTTTTCCTACAAAGTCTTTATAAAAAGTTAGAGGGAGGGTGGGGGTACATTAAAAAAATATCACATATTAGGGTTGAAATAAAAAAAATCACTCTCCACTTTACGTGTAGGGGAGGTACCCTAATAAAACATTTATAAACAAACTTTTGTCGGTGTGATTGATATACATTTTGGTACCAAATTTCAACTTTCTAGTGCTAACAGTCACTGAAATTCCTAGTACTAGGAAAAAAAAAATGGAAGATGTGTTTTCTTTTGATATGTTATCAAAGGGTCATTCGGTACTGTCGTCTTTTACCTCATCTCTTTTCGTCGCACACGCACACTTTATATGCTTAGGTTGACCACGTACACTACCCACGTTGACCACGAACCCCGTAAGGAGTTGCAAACAGATGCAATTCTCTCAAGAATCACATAATCATGGCGAATGTGTAAAAAAGATTATTAAAGAAAATAACGATCTGGTCAGGTCGTCAATCCGCGGTCTACTAAAAACTGATCTGTGGGAGCCATTAAAAAAGAAAATATACAAAACATAGCCATAATTGCTATCGTGCAAAACAAACAACATTCATTTCATTGAACTAAGCATGTATCATCGTTGTAGCATATACAACAACCAAGGCCTTGTACAATACAAGAAATCTATTAATATATTAATTTAAAAATTAAATTAAATCTCAAATGGTACTAAAACAGTCTTAACTGTAAGAGCACAACAATATTTTAGAAATTTAAGCCTTACACCTGAGACATAAGGTGTAGAATAATGATAAATATTCTCGTTGTCTTTTACAGATCTTATCTGCATTCTGTATCAGATACCGAAACAACCTGAATCAACAATAACCTTATGAATTAATAACGAAAGCTTAGGACTTGGGACATTCTTTTTCTTTATTTCAAGCAGATTTAGACTTTATTGTGCAGGAATGGGCACGAAGAAATATATGAAGTTAATAGAATATATTTAAATGTAACGGTTAGTCCTATCACTAAGAACGAACGAACGAACGATTTTATATAATTATGACTATTGTCCTCTAAGACAATAGTCATGATTATAAAAAATAGATCGATGCTTGGTTTGTTAGAGACTCTCCTCCTCATGTGTTTCTCCATGAGGAAGGCCTGTCTCAGCAGTGGGACGTATATAGGCTGATAACGAGGCAAAAACACCGCAAAAGCAGTCCACTGCAACAGACCGCGCTTCACCAAGCAGTGACTCGGTGACTACACAAGTGCTCAGCGTGACATGTGGCAGGTGTAATAAGCCTTATCACATTCAAAAACCTAAACATCATTAAATATTATAAAATTGTAGAAACAGTATAACAAGAAAACCGGTGAAATAATAAAGTGTATTCAGGAATTGAACTTTTAAATTAGTTACTTCTTTAATTTTCATTATTTGTAATTAATCTTTAAGCATCTTTCAGCAGCTTTCCTGAGACATGTGATGTGGAGAGAGAATGATCATGTCACCAGAAAAGTTATGGATTTGAAAGTAGATGGACGTGTAGGGAGGGGAAGACCGTAGAAAAGATGGATTGTGTGAATGATGATATGATGAGGGAAGGAGTGAGTGTTGACTTGGAGAGTGATAGGAGAGAGTGGAAGAAGAAGACATCTTGCACCGACCCCAAATAAAATTTGGAACGGGGCAGGAAAAAGAAGAGGAATTAGATACAAAGCATAGAGAGGGATATTTATAATAATAATTTTAAATAATTTTTTTTTTCTACATTTTATTTTATATTATTATGAACACATGTCAATTTACGATCTTTGGTCTATAGTGAACGAAAATTCAGCTTTATTTATAGCTAGCCAAACCTGAATTTATTCAATTTATATGTGGTAATTAATAGTGATCTCCTTAATTTATTACTCCTTCACTGATATAGGTAGGTTATAATATAATGATTTTAAATGGCAACAAAAATTATTGAGACCTCCCTTTCTACTTATCTAGATTAAACCTTGCATTATTAACTGCCATAAATATACATATTACAGGCGTATTTTAAAAAAATAATCTTAAGTTTACGATCAATCGAGAATTAATACTTTATTATATGGCTATGAAGCTTTTTAATAAGGACGGATAGCATATTATCATATCGGTATTATAGCGGCGGCTTTTTTCTTTCCACCATTATAAATGAGGATTTTATTATATTATTTTATAGGGACCAGTTACATGGGGAAATGTGGATGTTATCTGGCGAAATGTGTGTGTTAATACCTCTGCCTACCCCTTCGGGGAAAGAGGCGTGATGATATGTTATGTTATGATATGTTCATATTCCACTTCTTATAATTAAATTGATGCTTGTTCGTCTGTTAAATGAAGTTATTACACGGTCATGTTATCCAAAGATAATATTATTTTGTAATGTATCAATCAAAGAAACATGTCGGCATCTGATCTAAAACTACAATTATTGCTCTAATTTTTATTTATAGTGGCTATATATCTTCCATGCTCAATTAAACAATTAACCTTGCGAACACTGCCCCTGGCAATACGCGTGTGTCCCACCCCAATCATTTTGAATTTCAATACACATGTTAACTAGTTTTAATTGCTACTGTACAATGATTTATCGTAATTGTATTTGTAATAATAGGGTAAGGTTAAATCACCGTTATTCTTCCTAATTAAGAACTCAAAATGTAAGCCAATAACACTACTCTGTAGTTGTGTATTTAAATAAAAGAAATAAATATCCTCACACCTATCAACTAGTCCAATTTTAAGCAACCAAATGCTGCTTGTGTTACGGATACTAGATGATGGACAAATATATTTAATAGATAGAATACACATAATTATTCAGAATATACATAATATTATACATATATAATGAACATCCAAGACTGGAGAACAAATGTCTGAAAATTCATCACCCAAACACTTGCCTCCACTGGGGATCGACCGCTCGACCCCGTGGTCGAGTGGTCTGTATTTAAGGAGAAATGTGTGATTTAACACCTCTGCCTACCTCTTCGGAATAAAGGCGTAATAATGTAGAGTTGAATTGAGTGAGTTCTTTAAGTCGCCTGGGCTCATTAAGAAGGCTTCATATTGGGAACAGGGAACTTGAATCTTATGCCGTACACATTTAAGAGTCGAGCACGCTTCGGAGATGTAGGAGTGATAGTAATGGCGAAAATGTATGATGTCGTTATATGACAGTCCAATAGTCGATTTTTTAAAATAATACTATAGTTAAATAATCATAGACAACTTAACCACAACACGATGCTGGGATTGGTAGGAAATGGCGAATGGCGGCATAGCTGATGTATATTGCTTCTAATTTTCACTGCAAACTTAACAATTTGTCAAGCTGACGTCACACATATTAGTGTTTCCATTGACGCTATTGGTCTAGATTTTAACTATTACTACGAATTAAAAAAACTCACCCTACCCAAGTATGAATGTAAATCAAGGTCAAAAGCTGTAATACCAAGAATGAACTTTGTACTTTTTCAGGATTACAACAAGTATTGCGAATATGGTAACACAATAAGTTTCGAGAAGTCATTATATTTTATGACAGACAAAATGATACTGCTTGTAAATTTATGACATTATTACTCGTTTAACGATATGTTTAAGCTTACAGTATTTCTTGTTATTCTCCATTTCTACTACATAACAATTTATATCAGTTTCAGTCGTTTAAACAAATTCAAGAAGTTGTAGTAAGGAATGTTTTAGGAAAAAATTTCTACGGCTTTCCTTACTATACGGCTGCGCTGCCCACAAATGGAAAAAATAAAAGGAAATACAACAGTCTCTCCCTTTTACATGGGGACCTAAACATAGCAGGTGAAGGGGTGAACTCCTTCGGATATGATCCTACTACTGATTTGGTAGCATACAGAAGCAAAAAGCAGAAGTTAAAATTATTCTTGTTTTTCATTTTTTCTTCTATGTTTAGGGAGTCGTACCCGTGTCCAGCCGCGGCCTCTCCCGGTTGATATTTTAAAATTATGATATTGAACTTTACATAAAGAATAGGTACCTTAAATTTAATTAAGTAGATACAATACATTAACCGGGGCCAATGGCTGAAAATGGCTTCTGAAGGACGAAGAAAATCACATAAGTTGCGTCGTATTGCGAACTATTTTTACCAAAGATAGTGAATATCTTTGGTAAAAATAGTTCTGTTGTGGAGAACCTTACTCAATGCTTACTCCTCAATAAAGGATAATTATAAAAAAAAATATAACATTTGAATGTATTTTTTTTATTAATCGATAGATTCGGAGGAGACATAATGTGCCGAATTTCATCTATATTATATCGAGACTATTTATTTCAAATATTTAAAAAAACGCATTTATTGATATTTTGACACACATTAACTGAGAAACTGACTTGACCGACACTTTTACAAAATAGTGTTTTAATAAATAAACTAGAACTACCTACCATACAAAGCTTACATCTAGCGTTTGATAAGTATACGAAGCTTAAGACGCCATCAATCTTTATTTCTTTATAGGTTGATATCTTTATAAAAGTCATCCCGCTATACAAGCGCCTTTTAATTTCAATTTCTTGGAGTGTACGCCCAATACGTCTAATTGATACAAATCGTAAATAATAACCACAATTAATTCGGTGAATACGTGCACCGCTTAAACAAATAATTTAACCATATTTTTTTAATTTTCGCCTATAAATTACATAGCATTGATACAAATAAGCAACCAATAATTTTTATTTAGCTACCGTTAGCAACAACTTGAATTATGGATTGCAATTCTGACTTGTCCATTGTGTCTAATCAAATTTGACCTTTAGAATTAATTTGCATTTCATTAAGAGCGCCTTTATTTTTAAGTTCTAAGTAAACTGAGTGAGTTAAAATGAATATTTTGTAATAGTTTATTTCGAAACTTCCTCTAAAGTTAGTGCTATAATGAAAAACAAACAAGGACCGCGCAGGTTATCTTGTACGGCCAGTTTATTGCAATAAAATTATTCAACAACAAATCTGTACCATTCTGATAGTTACTGTTCAATGACTAGAGCTATTGATAGTAAATTAAAATGAATTGAGACTCTATAAACACATAATAGAGATAATATTTAGACCTTTTTAAAAAAAGTTGATTCGTCACTTGATACGCACTAATTGAGTCTATATACGAAAATATCTAGAGCAGAACTAATAGAGGCTAATAAATAACTTCTGTCACAGCTATCAAACTTGGCCCAAAGCGCTTTATGGCTATAGATGATGCATAAATATACAAATTTCTATATAAACATTATAATTCTTTATAAACGCTAGCTGGGGCAAAAGTGAAAAATCCCAGTTTCACTTTACTGCCCCTAAAGGTTTTTTTTTCTCTCCCTTGTTCTGGCAGGAGAATATACATATCTCCCCTCCGTCTTATTCCTGGCCATGCCCAGATTACAAACGATCGAGTCAACATGTTTTCATCTGGCTTCATGATTTCCACATCACAACCAATGGGTTTACCACTGAAGAATTCCATGCTCGGGCGCTAATGTACGGCTTAACTCAACCTTGAAAGAAATGTAGTTTTAACCGCATATGGTAATACTGTTATGTCACTGCGCCATTCACAAAGAACTTTATCCGTATATTCGGTAATTCGTTGAATACAGAGGTATTTTGATTAAAATATCGGTGCAATTATAATTCTTCATGTGTAATACGCAAAATCACTATAAATAACATATTAGGTCAAGGGAACGGTATACGTGCTTCCGTTCAAATCGCCATAATTGGTTACACAGTACTTGAACAACAGTTGGTTTTTCTCGAAATTTTAGGTCAAAATCAAAACTTATTCCCTTTTCCTCTGAAAATCTTCTCTAAGATTAGCTTCGTCTAAGTTGCACTTGATTTTTATCAAGAAATATAGCCCGTATTTATTCTTACAATTGAAACGAGTTAATATCCTGATGACCTCCGTGCACTCTGGCACTAATATGTGCACAAATTGTCGCTATCTCCAGAGATCTGAACTTGAATCCCGGTTTGTGTAAGGAATACGAGCATTTGTATAAACATGGTTTAAATACAAATATTTTTTATGTATATGTATGTCTGTTCGTTACACAAGATCCTTTACTGCTTAGCTCAAACAAACATTGCCTTAGGCTACTTAAGTAAGGAAAAAATTTGTTTATTTTATTATATCTGAATAAAATTAAATAAAAGTAGTGGTTATCCGCTATAGGAGGCAACGACGCGTGACACGTACGTTTCCTTTCACGCCACCTCTTTAGAAGGCGATTGACATTCCACAGCAGACCAAGTTCAAGTTACATTATGTTGTGTACCTGCAGAAGTGACTGCGAACTGCAACCTTTTTATTTACAAGCTGGATTTCTTACAACAATAAGATATTTATCATTTTCACTTAAATTGACAAACTTTAAAATTGCTCTTAAGGACGTAATAATTGGTAGAATGAAAAAATTCAAAAAAATTCAAAAATTCAAAATCATTTATTCAGTTTAGATGCGTCTTAGCGCATGCTTATGAATGTCATAAACATTTTACAATATTACGTGAAAGAGAAAAAACTACGCCATCCGTTCACAAAAACTACCAGGAGGTTTTGTTCTGAAAAGAACGGGAACTGACAAGGAAAGGAGATCGACACAAGAGAATGGAAGAGAAAGACATGCTGTGGCGACCACCCCAAATAAAAATGGATGATGATGAATATGTGGATTTAAATTCTACTTCCGTTAAGTCAATATTATTATAAGGGCGTAAGCTTTACAGCAAAGATAGGTCTGGATAAAAATATACCAGGAAACATGAAGAAAAAAATGCTGGACAAATAGAAAAAATCTTAAAAGACGAAGAAACCGATGTGAGTTTCAGTCCTAAGCTTCGTAGCGTGTTACTATCTACATAAATATCTACGTGGACATACTTACATACATGCATATAATCACGACTATTATCCCCTAAGGGTTAGTCAGAGACTAGGCAAAAGCACCGCAAAAGTAGTCCACTGCCATAGTCCGCATTTCACCAAGCACTAAGTGCTCTGTGTGATAGGTCGTCACTATAAGCTTTTGGATAGTTGTGCAGTTCTAAGTCTATTAGTCGCCTTTTACGATTCCCAAGGGAACATTCAACACCCATGGGTTTCACATGGGTCTCAATATGGTGTCCTTAGTATACATATTATCTCGAGTTCGCTTTTTCATGCAAGCATATAACAATTTTCATTTAAAAAAAATCATGATATAACCCGGGCACTTGTCATAGTGTGAGCGCGTGGTATTTGAGTATTATAGAAATAAATTAAAACATGTCAGTAGATCGACAGCGATAAATCTGTCGTTAGCATAATAGCAGGCGCATGTTGTCCGTAAATGTATTGTGTACCATATAATTTTGGCATACGGAGACATAGTGGAATGGTTATTTGCAGATCTTGTTTTATTATTGTTTCATGTGAATTAAACACTAATATATTCAGGGCTTTTTAAACTGTATAAGTGCTTAAAAATGTATATTGAAATGTTTACACTACTTACCACACGGCTTCTGGGAGTCAAAGATGTCATGAGAAAAGCCACCAAAATAATAAGCAGCGATCCCATGTGAGATCTTTTCTCATTTTCTCCGCTGTTTGGTTTCTAGTAAATACGAACAGGGATATTAATGATTAATTTAATATATGGTTAATTTTTCTGAGTCATCTTGCTCTTGACAAAGCGGTCGTGGTTTTGAATTATAATTATATTCTTAGAGGAAAGGTAATTTTTCGAATTGTTGTGTCGCCTTAATTTTTTTTTGAATCAACCGACTTAAACAACACTTTATCACTGAAAGTAATCTCAAAATATAATCAGATACAATCGTTACAAAATTCTCAAACATAATACCGATATAAAAATAAATATCCGGCGCCAAAGGCAATGGAGCCCATTATTGTTGCACGCCGCAACTTCCCGTGTGTCGCCCGACCCGGTCTCGCCTGCGCCCACGCACGCCCGGCGCCTGGCCGCATTGCCTTACGATCAGACGCATAAATTTGATTGACAGATATTTATCAACTATCCATAGTGCACATTCAACATTCGTTTAAAAATATCGGAATAGAAACAGTGGTTAAATCGATATTATACAACTTTCAAAACACACCTATTTCCGCGTGCTTAATATTCATGCACCCCCTTTAGTGCGTGGTCGTGATTCGCTAATTTAAGCCACCGTGTGTAGCCGGTGACCTGACGACCTTCGCCCAGTCACGCCAGCAGTTATGCACACACCCTAGGCCTGCCTGAACAGCTAATGATATCATCTCGCTCGCTGAGCTATTTATTACCGAACTGGTAACCCTATAAAATTTCACTACATCATTTCCACCAACACAAAAACTTCAAAGAGAAATAAATCATACCGACTGGAAAAAGATAATATCTAGATATCTCTATTAGAGATAAGTCCTCCCTTGCATAATTTTGTCATATTTTTAGGTATTTTGTGCTAAACATAGTTTAACTAGTCAAAGGTCAAAAACGAGACACAATAGAAACATCTATTGTTTGCGATCACCGGCGTTCGCGGTGACCCCCAGCGGGTTATTAAAATCAACTATCTTCGATGAGGCAAGTAGGTAATGAGAGTATAAGAAGCGAAACGTGAGTGCCAGGTTCGTAGCAACTGGAAACCTGTAATCATGGTCTACCCCACCGGGAAAGCGACGTGATTTCATGTACGTATGTAACAATTTGATTTGTACCTTAATTAAGTATATAGCTTGATTAGGTATATTTATAAAAGTACCTAGTTCGTATTTGTAAACGAGTACGAGTACAAGACCCGTTCTTTCTGTCCATGGCAGGCTATTCTCTTCCTTTCTCCTTGTATATTTTACGCCTTTAATCTATCGGCATTGCGTCTGTGGTTTGCGACTCATACTAGTTTATTTACATTACCATATATATATCAAAAAACAAATTTATGAATTAATGTTTATTTATATAAAATCTTTATATAAAATATATTAAAATCTTTCATAAACTTTAAAGGCAATAAAATAAAAGATTATTGTGACTAAACCATACAAATATTCGTAGTCATCAGTAGTCATAATTGATATTGATAATTATAAATTTCATACTGTATTGACCTCGTGAGTAATACCACATTAAGCGAATGAAACCAATAACGAAATAATAGCGTGTTCATTGAAAACTTCCAGTACCTACTGTTATTCGATATATCGATAACATTCGATGTGATCTAGATTGACTTTAAAGCCGTCTGAACACGAATGACATCACTGCGCTTCATTTACATTTAAATTGAGACAGAACTGTACCTAGTTGCGAAGTAAATTACGACTTACACTTCAATATTTGTTTATGGGAATGCACAGGGATAGAAGATTGAAGCTACAAGTACCTATTTAGCAGGAGTGAAAGAGTATGAAGAATATTGATGAATTGTATAAAGAAATTTTAGAAACATACATACATATATATATGTATATTCACGTTTCGTTCCTGGAGAGTCAGAGATTACAGACTTTCATTTGAATAGTCTTAGACTAAATCTGAAACACCCCGTTAATTCATTTACAGTGCCACATCCTTGTTAATTAATTACAGTTTTGACCACCGGGTCAGATAAGTTTGTGGCACTGTATTGTTGTCAGAAAACAAAACAAAGAAACATTAAACACTAAACTATTATTTTTAAGTCAATATTCGTAATTTTTTATTAGTGTAGACTCAAAAGCAGAAACTGTAATGATTATGCGGAAATAGTTGCGACTTTTAATACGGGTAATTTGCACTCGTGAAATTTATTTTGGTCAAAATAATTAGGCATTCATCTTTCAGCCAACCTGCTTACTATTCGCTTCTAGTTTGTCACCGTCCTAAGGTTACCCGCAGACCACCGAAGGCGTCCCACACCGAAGGCGTCAAGAGCGGCTCGCCCCTGACATTTACCAAGCGTTAACAGGCTCCGAACACTCGCCTTACATATGACACGTCAAATTATTCTCTTTTAACGTCAATTGAGGTGTAAGGTTGGGCTTTAAACTACGTACTTTGTACTGTCATGGAAACTTTTATGTTGTAGTATTTTTTTATTTATTATTTATACTTTATTGTACATACAATATTAAAACAAGATAGACAAAAACCACAAAACTTACGAAAACAAAAATGTACAATGGGCGTCTTTATCGTCGGTTTTTGATCCGTGGTCAAGTTGAACAGCCGATTAAAATATTGACCAATAGCGTGTCATACGTTTACGGTATTGGTCACTTTAATCGTGAAATGTCAGCTTGACCAATGGTAAAATTTTCAAATATAACATCATAGGACATTGCTTTAGACGGGACAATTTTCAAATAATGATTGACGCGGATTTCAATAAACAAGTATGCGGCAGATTCGGAATATAAGCTAGGAGAAGAGTGAATGATTTTATAAGGTAAGTCTGCACGAACACATATAGCTTCGCCACCACCACCCTTCCCGGTTCTATCATTACGTATGAGCACCAATCCTGGGATAGAATAAAGCGTAAAGGTTTTAGAAAGGCTTCAGAAACAAGAATAGCGAAAAGATGGAGCAGGAAGTCAGCAGCTCTGCATAGTGTGAGAGAATACTTTGTGCATTGATGTGCATAACGTTGATATGGTTTTCGACACGGTCAAAAGCGGAACATAACTGGTCTTCTTCTTCTTCCTCAGCCTAAATACACATCCCACTGCTGAGCACAAGAGAATGGAGAAACACACGAGGAGTATGGGCCGTAACACCACCACGTTGGCCTAATGCGTTGTAACATTGCATTTTTTATTATTTAAATTGAAAAAAAATTTATTAATTTCAAATTCATTTAAATGGCTCAATTCTCTCATCTCGAAGCCATATACGTGAAAAATTTAAAAACAATAGACGATCGGCCGGGCAGGCGCGGCCTACGAGATGAGAGAACGATATCGAGTTGGTCATGCAATTTTTTCGAGAAAATTTGGAAAATGTGTTCAAGTTAAACACGTAATATTTATTATTTTTTATTGAAAAACAATGTTAAATGACCTATAATTTAAGAACGGGTATGTATTTATAATTTATTAATAAACAGCTAGTTCATATTACGATGTTTTGGGATAACTCTATATAATTAATTAAATATAAATTATTGATGTAAGTTTTGTGCTTTGCCCACAGGTGGGTTGCGGTGGTATTTTGGTATTTTTCTTTTTTTTGCACTTATTTGTTGTTTGTCATAATAACATAAGTTTATTTTGTTGGGCAAACTCTTATAAATACTGCCTTAAAACGAAGTAACGCTTGTCCTGTCACCCATAACATTTTTATTGGTAATGCAAGAGGCAGATTTAGGAAGCCCTATGTATAGCCTGACTGCTTCTCATAAGAAGACTGGATGGTTGCAGGATTCGTGAGGACATTGTTTGATTTACTTAGTTTTGTTTTAGTTTTAAGTCACAGATGATATATTATACTGGAGAGAGAGCAAAACTTATGTATGTGGAGCCCGTATTTACCTCTACCGACGGTTAATTAAGTTCTTTGTTTTGATTGATATATTAAATATTTTGTATTTTCTATTGTATTTCTTTTATTGTAAATATATCTGCTCGCAACGCTATCCTGTCTCCTAGCCGGGCCAGGCAGCGCTGTGACAGCGTTTGTAGGTAGAAACAGTCGCAATAGCTACCGGGACCAACGGTTTAACATGCCTTCCAAAGCACAGAGGAGCTCGAGATCACAATGTTTTAGTCACCCATCCACGGCCTTACCATGGCGAAGGTAGCTTTGTTTTCAATCGAAAGCCAAAGCGTACTAACCACTACGCCACCGAGCTCCTCACTGACCCGTCATGCATCGCTAACTCAATAGTAAACAAAACATTTAATGTAAAAAGGCACCGTGGTTAGACAAGCAACAAGGCTGATTATTTGATAAACATATTGCGAAAGCCATATGTCAGTACAGAACTACAGACAATGTAATTAAAATGGTCCAACATGATATTATCATGGACAATTATATCTTTTGGCTCCATTTTTAAGTATAGGAAGCGGCAGACTTATTACCATAATTTCATAGGAAGTAAATAAATAACAGTTAACTAAAACTGGAATTAATGGCATATTATAGTTACAAGGTCTTTGAAATTTATTCTAATTGACCTTATGAGCTACTAATTCATAAAATGCAATTATTATTTATATTGTACATATTTCAAATACCATACAGTTTTAATAACAATATTCTACAAAATAGTGGAAGTTATGCTAATGCCTTCCTCCAGTCAGCATCATAACGTTCTTATCGAATTGTAATACCAAGCATATACCTAAAGCCACCATAACTTTTATAAATACGACTGTAGGTCTCTAATAAGTATTAAATAATTCTCTAATCAATATTTCAGAATTGTTTGATTAAGACCTGCGTCTCTGCCTACATAAATGTCATATACAGTAATAAAGTAATGAATTACAAGAAGAGGCCAAGAAAATCTATTAATAAACACCTTTAATGCCTTGAATTGTTAAAGTTTTCTTGAATTCCAACCAGACGCCATTAAAGACTTGATGAATATAAAAAGTATCTCAGCGGAAGCGTGAAGTATGCGTGGAAAATGCGCAAGGACATGCTTTTATGCAGTGAAGAGAATTACAGTATATGAATTTATTTAAAAAATGAGAGAAATGCCAGTATGAAATTATTCAATACACCTAGAGTAAGTTTCCATTCTCAACTTTTTTAGTTGCGTTAAGAACGTCAATTTCTATGGGGAACGTGATTTCAACAACTTTCCGCTAGGGGCGCATTTCACGTTTCCCATAGAAATTGACAATCTTAACCCACTAAAAAAGTTGAGTTTTTTACAATGAAAACTTACACTAGGGGTACAGCAAATGGAACTGTGAACTCTGCCTCATTATCACCATTTTATATAAATTTTAATCATTATTATTTAGTTCAGCAAGTGGAACGAACTAGTTTTTGCATATAGAGATAAGTGACCTTATTTAATTTCATTTTTACAATATGTTGCATGTGTGTGTTATGTAATATGAGGCACTATAGTATTTAAATAAAACTAAAAATAAGAAAGTTATCTGTCTGAAGATACGTTTTATTATAAAACCCTATAAAAACGACTCATTTTATTACACATCTATTAATCTTAAATACGCAGTTGTCAGCTTATAGCGGGGACAGTTGTCATACTGATTTCTTTTTTCTTCTGTGACTAATTCATTATAAGCATATTAACAGGTAGTGATTGAAAGTCTTTCCCGGACTATTCAAAGACTTAAGTATCTGTATAACAGTTTACATTTTTTTTAAGATTATTAAAGTTTAGTTTTATTTAAGTTTTATTTTTCTTTTGTGTACAATAAATAGTTAAATAAATAAATGTAAAGTCCGAGTTATACAAGAACAATCTCTTCCAAGCTCTTTCAATCTCTTCTTACCTTTACACGCATTTCTTTTTATCGTCACTCAAATATATATTTTATCTATACAGGAATTAAGCTGAAACTCCTACACTTATTATCAGTGAGTTCTTCAAACTCCAGACAAAGATATCAAGTAAGGAAGTTTTTAATAGATAAGATAAGTAACTTGTATCTTACAATATTATAGTAAAAAATACGGTAAGATGCAATATTTATTGGAATCATTAACCCATCGATGACACCACCCTGAAGAGGCATAAAACCGATAATTATGTTAATAAACTTACTGTATTTTTTCAATCAAACAATGTTCATTCTTCAGGTTGCAATACTATCGGCAACAAGCCAACCAAGACATTGAACTCCAAAATTGAGTGCTATTACTTCTGACAAATAAAGTACGACAAAATTAAAAATTTGCACTTGACATGGTGTGCATTGTACACGATTACAAGTAAAGTAGTTTGACCAGTCTGCTGGTGAGTTATAAATTGACTGTCTATTTAATTTGATAACACTCGTTTATTATTATTTTTGCTCAAGGTTGAATTAATTTGTAACAAAAATTTTAATATTTATTAATCTAATTACATATTTTAATTTTAAAATCACAGCAAATGACTCAGCTCTACCAGGAAGATGCAACTAGATGACTATAGTCCATCCATTTTGATCTGAGACAAAAGGTAAACAAACCATAAAAAGGGTTCTTTATGATGTCATTACTTCATTGCCGAATGCTTTTGTCAAAAATATACGACTATTCAATATGTTATTGATACAGACTTTTTAATAAAGTTATTTAAGCAATTACTTGTCACCTTCAATCATTTTCGGTATTTTTTCATTCATGTTATATTTTTAAAATGTAAGTTTAGATTACTAAATTAATATTTGCTATTAAAAATACCTAAAACGAATGGTGTTCTCAAACTTTTATACATTTAAAATACTTTCAAATGAAGATGAAATCATGACATTTTCATGATACCTTGAACAAACATTATCTTAATACATTACCTCATTGTTTTATTTTCATCCTTATTTATTATCATTTGGATGAAAGCAATATAGCTTGCGTTTAAATACATTTTATACATAATACAGTGTAAAATATGAGGCCTACTTCATTTCAAAAATAAATAATGTTTATATTCAATGACGATATTCGTATAATGATAATAAATATGGCTTCACCTTTACTTTTTTTATTAGAAAATAAGAGAAAATAAGTTTACCTTTTGTCTCAGATCAAAATGGATAGACTATAGATATGCGAAAGTAGCATGATCCACCGTACAGTCACGTGCAAAAATAGGTACACACTTTTAACAGGTCAAATGCGTATAAATATCTTTGCATGTGACTGTACGCAGCAGTTTTGGCTTTGACCTTGATAATTCGTTAAGTGAACTTAAGTGCCTTTTCATGCCTCTTTTAATAAAGGAACAAAGAGAGGAAAGTTTGTGGGCGGGGGGACTACATACCATCTTCAATATGAGCCCGTGTTTCCGCACTGCTGGGCACAGGCCTCTTCATTCTGCCAATTCTCACGGGGCTTCCAGCCGCATCCAGTGACAGCCTGTCCACCATACAATGTCATCTGACTATCGGGCTGGTGGTCTGGCCATTGGCTACGCTACTTCTCTTGCCTACCATACCATGACTGATGGCAACACAAATTCCGGAAGACAATTCCATGGACTAGATATTTCTTTTAATCCCTTGAGGACACCGCGAACACCGGTGCTCGCAAACAATAGATGTTTATATTGTGTCTCGTCTTGTGCCCGTTGACTAGTTAATAAATATTTTTTTTTAACTTTTTGTTTCGTCCTCAACCGTGGGCACAGGCCTTCCTCATGGAGAAACACAAGTGTATGAGAAACATAAAAGTATGGAGAAACATAAAAGAATAACAGTGAAATAATTTAACACTATAGTGAGAAGTGACTGTGTCCTAATATAAACATTGTAAGTGATTTATTCAGTTTTATTTTTTTATTATTATTTAAGATCTTACTTATTAACAAATTTTCTAGTGAACACTATAAACTAGTGGCATAGAAATATATACATTGTATGAATTAGGTGCTTTATATTGTTAGTGTTTTTATTAAGTTAGTTTATCAAAATGTTGACTCGGAGTGCCATGGTAAAAGACACTGAGATGAAATACAAACAAGCCTTGATCGACCTTAAGGCCTCCCGTGATCTTTGTGAAAATTTATTACAAGAACGGGAAGAGCATGAACTTGATATGATTAAGATTTTAGATAAAAATAAGCAACTTAAGTGTGAACTGGCTGAGTTCCATGTCAAATATTCGGACTCAATGGAAGAATGTAATCAGTTACAGTGCTTTATAAAATCTTTTAGAGAGTGTTCTGAAACCCATGAGCAAGCCTTAAACA
This sequence comes from Parapoynx stratiotata, assembly GCA_910589355.1. Lineage (NCBI taxonomy): Eukaryota > Metazoa > Arthropoda > Insecta > Lepidoptera > Crambidae > Parapoynx > Parapoynx stratiotata. The sequence goes on from OU342479.1 coordinate 5,776,271, forward strand.
AAATAAATGAATTAGAGATTAGTTTATCAGAAGCATATAAAAATGTAAAAAGGCTCGAAACAGAGCGACTTGATTGCTTAGAAAATAAAAATTCATCGCAGAACCTGATGCATGAGTTGACAATGTGTAGTGAATATACAAATACCCCCTGTGTCAGTAACAATTATGTAAAAATGAATAATATAACTAAACTTAGAAAATACATAAAAGTGAAAAGATTTATTCAAAAAACTAATAAATTAATAAATAAACAAAAATTTTTTAAGAAACACCTTATGAACAGTAAACAACGCCTACTACTGTCAGAGGACTTGAATAAAATTAACTTAGAAAGGCAAGAAAAAAACAATGAATTTAACACATATACAAAAAATCTAGATGTTAAAATTTCTAACCTTGAACAAACTCTAGTAAGCATGTTTAAGACTATTGAAAAAACCACCCAAAGCCAATTAAATTTTCAAAAAATAACCTCAAATGACCTAATAGATTTATGTAACTATAATGCTGATAGATTTGAGTCGTTAAATTGTAAAAAAATGTGTAATTGCATAAGCAAAAGGACCAATACTCCTTTATCAATTAATGAGGATAGTATACAGGATATATCATATAACTTATCCTTAAATTCTGAAAGCTCAGTGAATACACCAAGGGCCACTAACCAATTAAGAAATCCTGATGTATACTGTAATGTGGCCAGTCATAAAATTTTTAGTGATGACACCGGCAAGGATTTAGGGTATCTGTTAAAAAATCAGCTAGGACAACCTGTGTTTAATTATTGTATGCCTGGTGCAAGTTTACAAAATATTATGGACAATATTATATTAAAAAATAAATTCAAAAAGTCTGATAATTTAGTTATTTTTGTAGGGAATAGGGGAAATATGAACAAAAAATTATTACAAACATATTGTGATCACCTAGTTAACTTGGATGTAAATAAAATTATTTTATTCACATTACCTTACTGTAATAAGCTGTCACAGGGAGAAAATAATCTAAGATATAAATTAAATTTAAATCTCAACACATTGACCCAGTATTCAAATAAATTTCATTTAGTTGACATAAATAAATTGTCGAATACAAAATTTTACATTAAGAACAATATTCTTTATATGAATAAATATTTTAAAAAACAATTAGCTTCTTCGCTATGCTTTACTTTACTAACGGTAGCCAAAAATTTGGCTTTAAAGTCTGCTCCTACTGAGCAAAAAAGCGACAATGCTTCTTTTGAGCAACCTAAAAATACTTCTTTGGAATCTATTCCAAGTAGTCATAGGTTAAATTTATGTACCGGTTCTGCTTTTATTGAGCAGAATAAGATTGACAGCGTTTCTTTAGAGCGCCCAAATCAAGACTTACAAGAGTGTAGCTTGAAGTCTAAATCAAAGAATTTAAATTAAAAATAAAGACAACAGAGAAATTCTCTGGCAATCGTCTATCGGAAAAATACAAAAATTTTGAAATTATTCATCAGAATATTCAGGGCTTCCATGGTAAAGAATTAGAAATGTCATTAACTTTACATGAAAAGCAAATTCAAATATTATGCCTTACTGAGCACTGGCTAAAGAAGTACGAAATACCTAACTCTTTAGATGAGTACATTTTTGCGAGCGCATTTACTAGAACATCTATGATTAGAGGAGGGTCGTTAATTCTAATAAAAAATAGTTTGAAATATAAGGAACGTAGGGACATAGTACTAAAGTCGATCGAAAGAATAATTGAAATATCTTGTATAGAACTTGATAACCTTATTATTGTATGTATTTATAGGCCCCCGTCTGGTAATTACGATCAGTTTGAGACAATATTGGAAAATATTCTGAATAAAATTTGTGATAAGAATAAGAAGATAGTAGTGTGTGGAGATTTTAATATTAATATATTAGTGTCTGGTTCTCTTGCAGACCGATTTATACATTTATTTCGGTCATATAACCTTTATTATTCCTTCTTTGAACCCACTAGAATTACTCCAACATCAGCTACTTGTTTGGATAATTTTTTCTGTAACTTCGATATAATAGAAAAGAGTATTTTTAATTGTGTAAACTCTGATCATTCCGGTCAAACAATTACATTTGAATACCGTAGTAGTGATCAACCTAAGAAAATAATTTGCAGACCTATCACAAATAAGCAACTGAAAGTTTTTGAAAATAATATAGTGAAAAAGCTTTGTTTATCCTACAATACGTTTGACGACCCTGATGTAATGTATAATAATCTTTTTCAACCAATAAAAAATGAATTTAACAATGTTTTCAAACATAAGCCTATAGTGTTAAATAATAAAATTAAATTTAGTTGTTGGGCAACACCAGGCATCTTTAAAAGTAGGAGAAAATTATTCGATTTGTACGCTGAAAAATCGACATCAACTGATCAGTCATTTATTGACTATGTCCGTAGATACTCAAGATTATTCAAGAAGGTTTGCAAGATAGCTAAAGCAAACTTTATTAGTAATAAAATTGAAACTTCCGACAATAAAGTCAAAACAACTTGGAGAATTATAAACCAAGAGTCTGGTAAAATAAAAAGTAATGATCGGTCATTTAGAATTAATATTGAAAATAAAATTATCGATTCAGACGATGGAGTGGCCATCGCTTTTGTCACTTACTTCTCTAACATACCAGATAAAATTACTAGCGAACTTAATTCAAGTACTCAATGCGCTCTAGCACTTCTGCAGTCAAGTGTTCATGAATGTGATGTTTTGTTCAATTTTCATACCGTTAACACTGTTACCGTTGTAAAGGCATTCAAATCCTTGAACATGAAAAAAACAGAGGATTTGTTTGGAATCTCCGTTACTATTTTAAACTCAATCATTAATGTGGTCGCCCCTCACTTAGCTATTATCTTTAATAAATGTATAGAGGACGGCGTTTTCCCCAACTTAATGAAATGTAGTAAAATCATACCTTTATTTAAAAGCGGAGATAAAAGCGACCCTACAAACTTTCGACCTATCTCAATATTACCGGCATTTAGTAAAGTATTTGAGAAAATGATGTTAAATCAGTTATCATCCCATTTTAATTTAAATAAATTATTACACGATAAACAGTTTGGATTTAGGAAAAGCAGGAATACTACAGATGCAGGATTTACGCTTATCAAACACATATTTGACGCATGGGAAAAGCGGCAGGAGGCTTTGGGTATTTTCTGTGACCTATCCAAGGCGTTCGATTGTGTTCACCATAAAACATTATTGGGTAAATTGAAACATTATGGTGTGTCAGGTAGTGCGCTTAAGCTGATAGAATCATACCTTTGCAATAGAACGCAAAAAGTTGTTATAAATAGAACCGAGTCTTCTGGTGCACCTATGTCGACGGGTGTACCACAGGGATCTATTTTAGGACCGTTTCTTTTCCTTGTTTACATGAATGATTTACCATTTTATACTCAAAATTTATGTGATACTGTATTATTTGCAGACGATACGTCATTCATTTTTGGTATCGATAGAAATAAAAATGAAACCGACGTTGTAAATAGCACTGTTGCAAGAGTATTACATTGGTTTACAAATAACAACTTATTACTAAATTCAAAAAAGACTAAATGTGTAAAATTTTCACAACCAAATGTTAGAAATGTAAGCCTTGATATAAAAATCAATGGTGAACAAATCGAGTGTGTAGACTCAACTGTATTTCTAGGCATTAAATTGGATTCTCGATTACAATGGTTCCCTCACATCTCTACTTTGTCTGAGAGATTGAGCTCTGCTGCCTATGCGGTAAAGAAAATAAGAGACCTAACCGATGTAGAAACAGCACGAATTGTTTACTTTAGTTACTTCCATAGTGTAATGTCATATGGATTGTTGTTATGGGGATCTGCAGCTGATATTAAAAATATATTTATACTGCAGAAAAGAGCTGTACGAGCTATTTATAAACTGAAACCCCGAGACTCGCTCAGAGAGCTTTTTAAGGAAATTAATATATTAACCATTGCATCCCAGTATATATATGATAACATCGTTTATGTTCACAAGAATAAAAGCGATTATGTAAAGCTTAGTGACCACCATAATATTAACACCAGAAATAAAAATAAACTTGCAATTCCTAGCTTCAGATTACAGAAAATAGGTCGATCATTCATAGCGAAAGGTGTACGTTTGTATAATAAAATCCCACAAAACATAATAGAATTGCCTTTACATAAATTTAAACTATTTGTAAAACAAACCTTAATAAAAAAAGGCTATTATAATGTCCAAGATTATTTTGATGATAACCAGGTCTGGAAATGAATTATTATATTGTTAGATTATATTAATTTTTATGAATTAAAACTTTTATTTAATGTTGTGATGGAGGATGTCATAAGCTGCATCAATCTATTTTCTAATTTTCTGAATTGATGAGTAATTTTGTCGTGAATTCTGATACCTTGTTGACATCCTCTTATTCATTCCACTCAGACTTGCCTGTAATTTGTATATTGTAGCACGTAAGACAATTTTATTTTATTTTATGTAAAGGGAGGATGGACCCCTTGCAGAGTTTCTTGCCTGTATCTTCTCTTGACAAGGCCTCCCGGTAGTGAACAGGAAGAAAAAAAAATGTAGAGGTAAACAAGTAGAACTATTTTGTTTGTTAAGTTTAATTGTTTTTGACGCGTCATAAGTGTAACTACTTGTTGTTACCTAAATGATTAAATAAAGAATTTCATTTCATTTCATTTCATTTCATTTCATTTCATTTATGGGCCGTAACACTAACACGCTGCCCACTGCGATTTGGTGGGTTTTTTAATAAGTTCCCAGTACAGTAAATAATTTCGTCTTCGTAATGGGTAAGTAATTTCCGAACCTGTGTGTATTTTCATCGTGTATTTAAAAACGACCTCGAGGTAAATCAATGCAGACCTCATCAATCTGAAAGATAAACACTTGTGTATCGGCGACACTAAAATTAAACTGTGTATTCAAAATCACCAGATGATTATAAGAAAAATAAATGTAAACTTGTTTGTACAGTCGGCGTTAATAATGAAAATTTCCCAAAAACTCTTTACGACGTAAAACGGCTGTGGCTGTTTGAACTTGCAGTATCAATGGAAGTTATTTTCAAGGGATTTTAGCCCACAATCCACAGCTGACATAATTCCTTTGCATCTTTTTTCTGTATTAACTCATCTGTGATTTTTTGGCACATGTCCCGGCTGATTTTTCTGCCAGAGCTCACAGACGAGAGGTTAATGAGATTTATCAAATTATAATGTAGTGATCCTCCTCTTTCCCTGAAGGGGTAGGCATTAACACCTACGTTTCGCCAGAATCGTTAATTGTGAGGTAAGCGATATTCACAATACGTAAGTTTTATTCAACCTCTCGAACAAGTAGTGCCCCGTCCATCCGTATTAGAATTTTCATAATCGGGTCAGGTGAACCGATTCTTACCCTGAACATCCAAACTCACAAACAAGTCACCCAATGTAAGCATAGACAATAGCTAAACAACAGCGCCGATTCCGTTGTCTAGTTTGTGACTTAACTAAACTACATTGTGTAACTATCCTTCTCTTCTCATTAAAGTTAGAGAAGGATAGATACACAATTTAGTTTAGTTTACATCTAACAATCATTGTACTCTGAAATAGGTACACTAATTAACAAGATTAGGGCAAAGTAAATGACCCTGTAAATTCAATATTTACCGAACAAAGTTTCAATGTTCACCTTCTTTATTCCATAAAAAAGGAAATGTCACTATAGTACTCATTTAAAAGATAAAATAAATAATTAAAATATAAACTGCTTGTTGAACACATAATAGTAAGGCAGGGAATGGCGGTAGTTTTGAAATAAATATAATGATTGTCATATAATTTGATTACCCCCAGACACTTCGTGCTCTCACATCCATTATAAATCTTTCACTGGCCAAGGGTTTATTCCCTCATGGATGGAGGGAGGCCATCGTAAGACCACTGCCAAAGAAAATACATCCTGTGTCATTAAGCGATTTACGTCCAATCAGTCTTCTGCCGTGCATGTCTAAGGTCCTGGAGAGAATTGTGTGTGAGCAGCTCACTGAGTATGTAGAAGAGAACAGCATACTCCCGCATCTGCAGTCTGATTTCCGTAAGGGCCACAGCACAGCAACTGCTTTGGCAGATGTGGTTGATAATATGCTTGCTGCTCGGGACAGAGGAGAGCTCACTGCCTTAGTTCTGCTGGATTTCTCCAGGGCATTTGACTCAATCAACACCAGGCTATTGATCTCTAAGCTGGCATACTATGGAGTGGATGATGTTGCACTGAGGTGGTTCACAAGTTACCTGCACAATAGGCGGCAGGTCGTGGAGTTGACGAAACCGGATGGGTCGAAGGTACGCTCCTCTCCACTGTGTGTTGCTCGCGGAGTTCCTCAGGGATCAATCCTCGGGCCGATTCTATATGCACTATATAGCTCTGATATCATATAGAGCATAAACAACTGCAGATACCACTTATATGCCGATGACCTTCAATTATATTACTCTTTTCGTCCCGCCGACATTGCTTGTGCTGAAACAAAAATAAACGATGACTTACAAGGCATTTCATCATGGTGTAATCTCAATTGCCTTGTCCTTAACCCTAAAAAATCCAAATTGCTTCTTATGGGTTCGAACAGGGGCTTGCAGAAATTTGGCAAAACCCCTTTCAACATCGTCATAAATGGAGAACAGATTGAGCGTGTTGACTCTGTTAGGAATTTAGGTGTGATATTGGACAGCCGCCTAAATTTTGAGAGCCACTTGGTAGACTGTACACGCAATTGTTTTTATCGGCTGAAAATGCTGTACAAAATCAGGCCATACCTGTGTGAAAAGCTGAAGCTATCGCTTTGTGAAGCACTTGTGCTCTCAAAATTAAATTACTGCGACACTGTCTATGGTCCCTGCTTGCTTTCTAAAACGGCTAAGCTTGTCCAGCGGGTGCAAAACGCTTGTGCTCGTTTCTGCTTCCACATTCCTCCCAGAACCCATATTTCTCCAAGTCTAAACCATCAAAACATCTTAAAGATGGAAGGGCGTAGGAAGCTTCATCTGGCTGTTTTATTATTTGGTATTGTCAAAACTGGTAGGCCATCATATCTCCGCGAGAAATTAGTTTGGGCAAAAGATTACTCTTCGTATCCGAGGAGAGCCTGCACTCACTTTTTTATCACCCCAAACCACCGCACTGTAGCATTCCGGGGGTCCTTTAGATTCGCCGCCACACAGTGCTGGAATGATATCCCCCCGCCATTGCGCGACCTGGAAACAGTAACTTCTTTTAAAAATAATCTTAAAAAGCACATAATGACCGAACAAAAGAAAACTAACGCTGACTCACTTGCGGTTTCTTCGCGGCGAATCGGGCATTCGGGGGCATCCCAGCGCTGAACGTGCTGCGGGGTGCAAATATTTATCTCGCAGTTTCTTGCACAAATTGGCGCCATCTTTCTTTCTTGGTTGCACACATATGACTGTTCAGTGTTATTAATATTCCTAATCTAATTAATTTCCTAATTCCGGTTTGAAATTTTATTATATTGGACGATATACGTGGCACTCGTGTCAATGACGTGGCAGATCGGTGACAGGACAGACATGGCAAGATTATTTCATCTATGGTATAAGTATGTTGTTGCAATGTTAAGGCAAAGGGAGCAAAGACCATACAGCCAAGTTATCCAGAACTTTTATTTTCTGTATATATTTTTCTTGTTTTTTGTTTGTTGTGGCTGTTATTTTTATATTGTTTGTGAGAATTTTGTGTCGTCTGTGCTGTTTTTATTTAATTATTATATTTATATGTATTATATATTATATTTATATATATTTGAATAGGCCCGGTCAGAACACCAGCGCTGGGTCAGTCTCTGATTCAGCATATGCTGAGGCCGGGTCCTAATTAACCGTTATTGTGTAGTCTTTTAAAATTATTCACTGTACTCTGTGTTTGTCTGTTCTTTCTTTGTTTTTTATTCTTATTGTGTGTTTGTTGGTTAATAAATGTTTTTCTTTCTTTCTTTCTTTCATTAATGAAAGAGGAAGTTTATTTTAATGGCTTAATTATATTACGCATACAAATTGTGTTCGGTTTACAGGATTGCAGACGCCGAAATGAATATAAAATTTAATGCATCGAGTTTCAATGTTAATGGCATATTACACAAATAAAATTTCATAATATATCATCACGCCTCTGTCCCCGAAGGGGTAGGCAGAGGTATTAACACCTACCTGCGTTTAAGTTTAACCAGATATGTTAAGATAAATAAATTATCTGTCATTTAATTTATCAGGAACTTACTTTTACTTCGTATGCTTTTACTCGTAGGTAAATTCATACATACATACATATAATCACGACTATTATCCCCTAAGGGTTAGTCAGAGACTAGGCAAAAGCACCGGAAAAAGCAGTCCTCTGCTATCACTGCCATAGACCGCACTTCAACAAACAGTGACTTCAATCAGCATGAGAGGTAGTGCGCCCGTTACGTCTAAGTCCATTAGTCGCCTTTTACGACACACAAGGGAAGAGATGGGTTAGTAGTATTCTTTTAATGAGCCGCAACCACATGGCTCAGCTTAATTCATAATTACAATTATACTGGAAGCACTACAAAGACCACAATAATTTCAATTTCATTTTTAACTGCCGTTTTAACTCAGAATAAGTTTTACCGTGCTCCTTTTTACCTAAAGAAATATCAATCAATCACGAATATCTTGAGGGTGTAAAGTTGAAATTATTATCACTTCATACGCACAATTTGTCAAGTCATTTTTCACTCACAAAGACGGCTTGCTTAACAATAAAAGTAACGCAATGCAGGTTCAGTAAGTACATCCATTGTCCTCTTATCTTCGTAATAAATATCTTGAGATACAGATTGTATTCTGCGTACAAGATTCCGAGTATTATTACAGTCAGAATAATAAGAAAATGTAATGGTACAATTACGTTACATTTCACTTTTGATATCTTTTCATGGCAGACACCTTAATGCATTTAATCCTTTATTCACGGCTACGTCGCGCCATTTAAAATAAAACAAAACGTAGTTTGTTACAATGTTTGGGGGAAATGCTTGAGGCGTATGCGCAGCTGAGGGCATCTCTCAGCTGATAACAGACAACAAGAAAATGTTATAGCAAATTATCGAACATGAAAAACAAACGGAGAAATAAGTTATCAAAACTTTGTACGTGAATCCCGGTTCATTCTTCTTTTAGTAAGAGAACAACATATAAACCGGAGAAAAAAATAAAACAGAACACTCCCTTGCGTGTTTAATCATGTAATTTGAACAACAAATATCAGCTATAATGAAAGATGTCCTCGTACAAGAAGTAAATTATTTTCTGGAGAACTATTTATCCTTATAAAATATATTTGGGTTATCATTATCAGTCTTTTTGATAAACTTAAAACTAACTAAAAATTCTTTATCACGAATATTCGCAGTGGAATAACAATTGAATGACTTTCTCTGTGTATGTTAAGGACGCAGGTTCAAATCCCTTTCAACGTCTTCAGTAAAACAATCACCGATCCAAGGAATTCAACTTCCATTATTGGGCATTCGTGATCCTTGTAGCAATTCATTAATGTCGAGCTAACAAACTTACACATGTTGTCTGGACTTAATAAATGAAGTTAATTCTTATTTTAATTGCGTATATGAATTCTGCAGGAATAAATGGAAAAAGTGGAATATTTCGAAAATATTTAAAGAAAAATTCGCCATAGTTATATTTATTTTATGGGTAAACAAAATATCAGAGGCAGCGGTAGCGAGTTGGGATGGACGGACGGGGCACTACTCGTTCGAGGCCGTAGGATACGAGGGTTCGACCCCACCGCCTGTACCACTGAGTTTGAATAAAACTTATGTACAGTTCATTGTGAATATCGCTTGCCTCACATTGAGCCTAGTGCATAACAACAGGCTCGCCACCTGTGACATGGAGACTTAACATATCTGGGAAATGTGGGTGTTTAACACCTCTACCTACCCCTTCGGGAAAAGAGGCGTCATTATATGTTATGTTTTCTGTTATGTTTGTGAACAAAATATTGTGATCTCGAGTTCCACCTTACTTCGGGAAGTACGCTAATACGATGGTTCCGGTCACCACTACACCCAATCGACTTTGAGCTTGCGTAGTGATATTTAGAGCCATCGTCCTCAGCCTATATACATCCCACTGCTGGGCATAGGCCTTCCTCGTAGAAACGAGTACATGAGGAGTATGGTCCGTAACACACGCTGGCCCAATACGGGTAGGCGGATAGAAATGGTTACAACCGCAACCAGAAGCAACGGCTTAACGTGGCTTGCAGAGCACGGAGGATTTGACTACAGCATGGAATCCTTCAAAAAGGGCGTGAAAAGGTTTTTAAGGGTCGGCAACGCGCTGATGATGCCCTCGGTGTTGCAGGCCTCCATAGGCTACGGTGACGACTGCCCATCTGTGTGGGCCGTATGCTTGTTTGCCACCCTGGTAGTATAAAAAAAAAAAGTTCGAGATCACAATGTTTTGGTCACACGTGTACGACCTGACCACGGCGAAGGTAACTTCGTTTTTGATATGGAAAGCCAAAGCGTACTAACCACTACGTCACCGAGCTCCTCCCTAAGGGTCTTATTCTTCCATGTAGGAAAGTTTTTTTTTTTCACTGGGAAATGCCCGCGCATACCTTCCACCCGGGGGGTGGGGGTTATGTGGGACTCGAACCCACGAAAACCCAGGGTGCTCGCCTCAGCCGCATCTGATTCGCTCGGGGATCTCAAGTACGCGCCCGAGCAAACGCGGCGGTCCGTGTGGACTCCTCATTGGAAGGAAGGGGGTGTACACACACGGCCCCCCCTTTACTTAAACCGCTTGTCTGTAGGTTATCATGTAAAGATTCTTGAATACAATGACATCTTTAGTGATTTATTTTAATATTTTTATCGGTGAGTTGTAACGTGGTTGTAACCCTGCAGCTAAACCTGTTTTGAATCAGCTATGCTCAGTAGAACTTGGACTCTCTTGGTATGCGTTATGTTTCAATTTCCTGTGCAAAGAAATGACGGTCGTATTAGTCGGCGAATTGTTATGACTTGCACCAAAATAATCTTTCTGTTTTACTATTTATTCTCTGCTAAAAACATTCAATCGATTCTTTTCATAGGTTCTTGAAATGGAAATTTTATCATCGGTATCTTCATACTTTATATTAGGTCCTTACCTATGAAATTGGTGTTTTGTATGGAGATTTTTGGGAATTCTGCATTTTCCATACTAAATTTTTTTTAGTTTTCTTCGCAACGACAAATTCAAAGATAATAATATTTGGCATCTATCATTAGACAAACTTTAGTGATATGTGTAATATCGCTTCATAAAAATTATTTATCGTTTTTAAGTGAATGCAAATAAAATGATGTATTTAACACAATTAAACTTACAACAAATTATCAAAACAAATCAAAAGAGCTCAAAAATGTAGTCTATTTTTAGATGAGGTAATTATTTTTTAGGAGTACTCTGAATCTTAATAGGTACAGACAAAATACTAAGAGAGAAAAAAAACACCAATTTCATAGGTAAGGACCCAATTTTACTACATTACATACGTTTAAACATATCATCACGCCTTTTTCCCCGAAGGTGAAGGCAGAGGTGTTGATATTCCTATTTCGCCAGATATATTATGTCCCCATCTAACAGATGGCGGAGCCTGTTGCCATGTAACGGGCACAATGTGAGGCAAGCGATATTCACATGCGATGGGATTGAACCCGCGAACCCCGAATACTACTAAATCTATGATTTTAGTAGTGAATCTGAAAATTTAAAATTATAGTTTGAAATATACCAACTTTTACCATTAACGGTTAGTTGAATGAGATGTCTTGAAAGTAGTACCTGAATCCATATTAAACGTATGGCCGCGCGTTGATGTCTTTTATAGGTGAGAGGTTACTTCGTTCCAAGCCGCACTCCAATATTAAAATATATATTATTCGTTTTTGCTAGGGACAGATGCTAGGGATTAGCTAGTGGGTTTTATTTGACATATTTTTTATAGAACATATGTCAATATGTATTAAGTACCAGTAGGCAAAACGAGACGTTTTTAACTGACTTCAAAAAAAGAAATTTTCAGTATCACCCGTATAAATTTATGTATATTTGTCCGCGACTATCTCACGATTAGGCTGTACCGATTTTGATGCGGTTTTCAGATAAGTATTTCTAACACCTAATACCCACCACTAAAAAGTATGAAATTAAAAAAAACATGATGATTTAAAAAAATTTACTACTTAAATAAAAAGGGAACCGCCTTCAAAAAACTGAACTACTTAAAAGCAGAAAAAAACCTAAAATTAAAAAAAGTTTTTTGTGGTTTTTCAGTAGTTAAATTTTTTGAAGGCGGTTCCCTTTGTGAATACATAATTAATCAGACGTCTTAACTAAACTTAGACCCATTTCAGTGTTCTATCCATATTGGCTACCGTGCCACTAGAATAAGTTTTAAGAAAGTCTGCGATTGTTAGGCCATCGACCATACGGGATCGACCTATAGGATTTAGGATTTCAAAAAATAAATTTGAAAACAGAAGTCAAAGCTTAGTCTCTTTTTTACAATTAGATACCATAGATTCTGTATATGTTTCAGTGGTAGTGTACCGTGTATATTTAAGCACATATATTATTGTTCTAGGACTTTTGTTAATTGGCACAATTACTTTCCTACAAAAATAAATTAAAATTTCTGAATGTTTCTAGCTCTGTGTTTATCGCGCGCGCGAGCGTCGCGTGTGTCGCCTTTTTGTTTGAACGGAACATAGATTTACTAATGTCACGACAGTACATCATAAGCTTGTTAAGTCATTTTTAATTAATATATTGAGTTATGGTAGGACCCGTAGAACAAATGTTGTTATTTAAATAGTTAGTTATCTAGTCTAGCGAGGTTGTTGATTAATTAAAAATAAGCCTATATACAGTACATACAGTTGTATTAATATTTTCAATATATTTTTTTTTATGGGACAAGGGGCAAGTGAGCAGACGGGTCACAAGTGCGTTGCCGGCCTTTTAAGTAATTCAGTTTACGAGTTCGTATCCAATAAAACGATTGACGAATTGATATTTTTGTAACCAATATCCAATATCCAGAACATACCATCACGTCCCTCTCCCCAAGGGGTGAGGCAGAGGTGTTTACACCCAAATTTCGCCAGACATGTTTAAGTCCTCATGTTGCAGATGGTGAGCTTTTTGCCATGCATCGGGCATAGTGTGAGACAAGCGATATTCTCACTGGTACAGTCAGCGTCAGAAGTAGCTCATCACTTTGGTTCCGTGTCACATTTTCCATGTACGACATTTTCCTAGACACATTTCTAACCATTTCAATGGATATGAATTGGATTTCCATCATTTCGAACACTTTTTTGAAATTATCAAAGGAATGACATTTGACGTTGCATTAAATCAATACTGATTTGTCAACATTACGTTACAAGGTAAGGCAGCTTGTCACTTTTTTAAATCGACAATATACTTAAATGGTCATAAATTTTTGAAGCTGACTTAGAAGTGGTTGGGGGCTGATAAACCAATATCTAGAGAAATAAAACATTAATTGAAATGGTTTTATCTTTATCCAGAACCAACCATTTAATGTATGTTTAATTATTCGGTTTTTTTAATTAAAATGTGAAACATACAAAGACACCCAGATTTAAAGGGTAACCTGATGGTTTAATACGTACAGTGCCCAATCAAAACCTGTCTCTTTCCGCTCTTGTGCCTGAAGGTCATTACCGAATAAGACTTTCTTAGATTAATTAATTCTAGTGCAGTATGGTATATGAATACTTATAATTTTGATAATATACATGACAGGTTAAGGAGCTCGATGGTTACGTTAGTACGCTTTAGCTTTCGATATCGAAAACTGCTGAGTTTTTGCCCGTTTTTCTCAGAACATCGTACCTTGTTCTTTTGTGGACGAATGGAGTTCACCTTTTTCACGAAATTTTGTAAATGCTTTTGACATTCATAAGTATATGATATAGTATATAATGATATAAGTATATCTAAAATGAATAGTGGGCTGTTGATGATAAAAAAATATATAACCTTTGCGTTGCGTTGCTGTGTTTTATAAAATCTTTTATGTTTTAACTTTTATTTAATACTAGCTGTTGCCTGCGACTTCGTCCGCAGTTTTGCTTTTTTAACTATACCACGGAAACCCTTTAAATCGTTAACCCTAAAAACCCTAAAAATATTTTTTGGTATTTTCCCTCTTTTTAAATCCCCATGATTTGATTTATTGCATTTTTTTTCTATGTACAAATATTCAACGACTACAGTTTTATTATTATGTATATAGATTTTCGTTACTCATTTGCCATTCCGAAAGAAATATAGTTTCTATTTCGTCATCTAGCAATCCACATTTTTAATAACACTGACAGAAATACCAATTAATTAACTTACAATGTATAACCGACGAAACTATGTCGATAATTAGTTCCAATTTGCCATAATTAGCAATGTTTGATAAACTGAATCATTTGAAAAACTCGCCATTCCGGTCTACAATCAACTATTGATCACTTGCTTTGCTTTTTGCACTGTCCGTTGCTATGTGTTTCTGTTATCACTCAATCAGCCATACATTTCATTTTTTATCTGTACATGAATACGTTTGTTAATTAATTAATTAGGCTGACAATCCTTACGAGCTCGGAAGTCTGCAGTGACAATTGTCCTTGTTGCTAGACCTTATTTTATAGTGTATTTACCATTTCTAAGTATTTTTCTTTTACTTGTAATTCTGTTTATATGACATGAAGTCATTTAAACAGAATTACTAATAGTTGTTGTTATGTCAAAGCACTAAGTGTCTCACTTACCTTTCCAAATTCCCTTAAATTTCTTTAAATAGCTATCGATAAAAGTCCTTATTAATAAAACATAACGCCTTTATTCCCCGAAGGGGTAGGTAGAGGTGTTAACAGGGGGCGAGACTGTTGCGTTACAGTATGAGGCAAGCGATATTAAGAAAAAACTGAACATATAAAAATACCATGAACATTTGAACAATAAACGTCTTTATTCCCTTATAATAGAGGTCACTGTCAAAAGTGTAAAGAAGTCCATGCTGGTGAATGTACATGTTTCAATCTCAGTAGTACAGGCAACGGGGTTGGATCCGGCGATCTTGGCGACGAAGAATACTGTTTTCCTAACTCAGGTAAGCTTCTAATAATTGCGGCTGTTCCACTAGCTCGTGCAGGAGGATATTTTAGGACATCACCATTTCCTATACACTATTATCCCCTAAGGGTTAGTCAAAGGCTAGGCAAAAGCACCGCAAAAGCAGTCCATTGCCATAGTCCGCTCTTCACCAAGCAGTGACTCCACTCAGCGTGACACTTAGTGAGCCCATCGCCGCTATAAGCTATTGGATGGTTGTGTTCTCAGTCTATTAGTCGCTTTTTACGACACTCAAGGGAAGAGATGGGTTGGTAGTATTCTTTTAATGAGCCGCTACCGCGCTCTATATAATTGTTTTGTATTACCTTACTCATAGAAATAAAGATATTCTATTGTATAATACATATTTTAACAGACAAGGGGCACACAACGACACACAATAGAAACATCTATTGTTTGCGAATACCGGTATTCGCGGTGCCCTCCAAGGGGGTCAACATAACATCGGTTACAGTCTACAGATAATTTTCGTTAATGTTTATAAGCATGCCGTACGATCTGTCTTCTCACTGCAGCGTACATTTGAAGAAAATTGCGTATATTTTGTATAACGAAGAGTGTGTTCTCAACACCCAAAAAAGAATTTACTGGTCCTATATTTGACAAATTGATTGTGACACACCCGGAAGCAGAAACAAGAATGTGAGGTGAGCAAAAATGTTTTACAAATTGTAACTTTGTTAAACCCATTGAGGGCAACGCGATCGCTATTGAGAGGTTAAATGGAAATAATGTGCATAGGAAAATGTAAAAGAGAATGTCGGACAAACTTATATGATAAAGAACAAAAATACTGAGCTGCTTTCGATGCATACCTACTTTATAGCTTTTTATCTATTTGCCTGTAAATTAACTAGTTGAGGGTCAAGCGAACGCCGGCGATCCTCTTGCGTCTCGTTTTGTGGTCATCGAGAGGTTAAGCTATCCATGTGGGATCTAAATGATCAC
Organism: Parapoynx stratiotata; assembly: GCA_910589355.1. Classification (NCBI taxonomy): domain Eukaryota; kingdom Metazoa; phylum Arthropoda; class Insecta; order Lepidoptera; family Crambidae; genus Parapoynx; species Parapoynx stratiotata. Next base: position 5,792,540 of record OU342479.1, read on the forward strand.
ATATTGAGATGAGATCTTAATATAAGAGTATTAACTCATCGTTGTTTAAAAAAAAAAATATTCGATGGTGAGGGCATCAAAAGATATATCAAAAAAAGAAATTTGTATAGTTACCAATAATGTTATATGTACACTAAAAATAAAATAATAAAATATTACAAAAATATTTTTCTGATAAAATGCAAATTATCGAAGCCTTATGTGCAAAATCAGTTTCTAAAATCTTTAAAGTACCAATCTACGGAATCGTAGTCACCTCTATAAACAGCACTGTTTTTTTAAGAATAAGCTTAAAAAGATCGATTTGCCATATTAGTACAAAAAGTTGATTATTTGTCGCGCAACTGACGATTGTCTAAATAATTATTTCGCTACTTTATTAAACAACACCTAAACGTAGAGATACTCGTCGCGGTGTTTCGACATTCAAATGTAGAAATGTGGTTATTAATCAAATCAGAGGAAATTGTTTTACAGTACTTTATAAATTATATTTATTAGGCGTATTAAATCGTTAACTCGTGTCTTTCGACATTAAAATTAATCACTTTACGTATTAAATTAAATTTTTTATGTTTATTGTGTTATTACTAGTGGCTCTCCCGATTTTTTTCCGCGCGATACCCATTCCATAATGCAGCTTCCCAGGAAAGAATTTTGCAAATCGGTCCAGCGCTACGAGCATAAAACTTTCGATAAGCTTTTGTCGATCAAATATGGCGACTGTCAATGTTCTTAGCTCGAACTGCAGTAGTTTTTGAGCGTATTCAATACAAACAAACAATCAAACCTTTTCTCTTTAAATTATTATTGATTATAGCTACTTGTATGAAGCTAACTGTTTGAGATTTACATGGAGACTTAAGTATAAACGAAATGTGTATATAAAAACCTTAACTTACTCCTTAGGCTATTCCTGATATAAAGAGGCGGGATGTTGTTTATCTTGTCCTCAGCCTATATACGTCCCACTGCTGGGCACAGGCCTTCCTCATGGAGAAACACATCAGGAGTATGGGCCGTAACACCACCACTCTGGCCCAATGCGGGTTTGTGGGTATAAACGGTCGCAATAGCGACCAGCACCAACGGCTTAACGCGCCTTCCGAAGCACGGAGGAGCTCGAGATCACAAAGTTTTGGTCACCCATCCACGGCCTGACCATGGCGAAGGTAGCTTTGTTTTCAATCGAAAGCCAAAGCGCACTAACCACTACGCCATCGAGCTCTTCCGAGGTAGGTTTATCTTGTAATTGGTCTAAAAAACATTAAAAAACGATAACCTGACTACGTCAAAAGTTTTGATGTTTCATTATCTATGGCACCCAGGCCTTATGACGAATCTATAGAGTTATGTTTATTATTATCGCTAATCACTGAGCTAATCACCCTTATTCATAAACACTGTTTAAGATTTAAGCAATTGTTTAACCATAGTAAAACTATTGCGAAAAGCTTATATAGCGTTTATAAATAAGGAAGTAAAGCACTAAGGTGCACCGTAGTGCTGAAACTACAGCATCGATTTCAACGCGGTGAATCCATGCGCACACCCATCCGCGGTGGTTCATTCGCTCCCATAAGCTACGCAAAATATTTGTTACCGCCTTTTTTATTCGTAGTCGGGTAAAAAGGCGGCAACAAATATGGTCCTGCTATATCACAATAAAATTCTTAACATATTTATATTAAAACTAACTTGACTATCTAATTACAAGACAAGAGGGTCGAACTACTAACAACTACTAACTAAAGGGTCTAAATTTTATTTAAATCACATTTCAGCCCAGAGACGATTCCCACAAAGACTGGTTATGAAATATTATTTAATTCACTAAAGTAAAATATTGAGTCTCTAGTTTTTAAAATAAAACTTCAAGAGATTTAGTTTCTTACTAAGGTTGAGCCCTTGCTTTATTTACATTAAATTAAACACGGGGTCTCCCACACCCGTGCCGGGTTGGCTGGAAGAAATCTCTATTAAAGTTCTTCCTCGCCCCTTGTTTTTGATGCAGTATTTTAATAATAATAAACAAATTAAAACATTTCTTTTAAAATAAAAGTTTTAACTTTCTAACATTAAAATAGCATTTGAGAAAATCCATAAATACTTAAAATAATATATTTAAATATCTATATATACTAATATTATAAAAAGGTAAATTTTGTTACATCCACTTTTCGGGGTAATCTCCTTATACTGAAATGATTTCGAAGATTTTTTCCCTGTTCGAATGACATATCCCTAAATACTACACATTACACTTGAGCAAAGCGTGGCTAGTCCGAACTCATTGACATGTAAAAATTGGGTTTCTTTATTTTTTGGATTTATATAACAATTACAATTGTTGTATACATTAACAATATAACGATATTTACATTGGTTGATATTATATCCTCCCAAGACATTAAACTTTATCAAAAGTTCAAGTACAAAATCTCTACTATTTACTTCCAAAACTCTTGCTCCAATTGACTGTCAAACTTGCGACCTTTAATAATACCGAGGTTGCTTTTCACTTGTTACTGCAATGACTAACTTCATGAGTACTCAAAAAACGTTTTATTACGAGGTATTCGATAATTTCGAAAATAAAATAACAAAAAATCCTTAATGTGCTTAACATTTTCGTAGGTACAAACTGAAATAATAATTGAGGCTATGACTCCTTAACATATCTAATTAAAATAGTATTTGAATTCAGTCATGTCTATAAATATATAATTACAGACTATAAATATACATAATTAAACAAGTAACCAAACCATACAGCTAAGTTAGACAAACATACACGACCAATACTTAATAATCACTTATGTTAATAGACGCCAATAAAGTCACTCCATTCCCACCAATGACTTCATTTACTATGAAATATTCAACAATTTTACTGCAAATTTTATCTCGACATAAAAACTCATAATCTACAATTTTACTACAAAACACATAATTATGCAAATCCTTGCAAATTACCAAAATACAAGCATTTTCTGAATTTATTAACAAATTTATAGAAAGATTTATCGTCGAATAAATATTTAATACAATAATAACAATCATAAATTAAATTAAGAAAATTTATGGTTTTGGCAGCGTTCAGTTAACTATATTAATTTATGTTGCGATTGTGTATTTTTAATTAGCACATACCACCCTAAATAGTCAGTCCTAATTTGTGTACATTATCAACCAAATTTATGTAGATACTCTGCATAATAATTAAATAGGTGTTAACAAAACACTCCATATTCAACACATAGTTTATCACAATTGAATTCAATCAACACTTGTACCAAAAGTCTGTAACTTCTGTTTTTGAGGCCATTTAGGGCCGTCGCACACACGTCCCGGGTGTTCCCCACGTGGGCACAATGCGCGGCCGCGTGCGCCATTGAGTGTGTGATATTCGGCTATTATCAATGGCATGTCCCAACACTTTCACACAGCCCGCGTCGCCGCACCCCTCCCCGCACGCGCCGCGGTATATAAGCGCGCTCCCGCCCTCATTTCTCACAGACGCAAGTTGCACCTCAACATAGCGATTCCTGGAAGATTCTAGTCTTCCAGCAGCGCTATAAATTGATATAACACAAAAAAATATAAAACTATCCTTCTCTATCTCTTCTGTGCTTTAACCTCTTTACAAAAATGAAATCCATGGTGAGTACTATAAATGCTATTTATTTATATCATTTATATTTTCTTTTCTTGTATATATTATAAAATAGTTACTTAATATATCTTTAAATTTTATATATTATTTAACTTAAGTTTTAATTTAGTTTTACATATTTTATCAAACAACGCGAAATATAATATTTATTAACAACTAAAACACTTTATGTAACAAAGATAATTCCGTCATAATCAGTTATTAACAGAATGATCTATACCGATCTAATGATGTGTCGTAGATCACTTATGCTAATGTTACTGTTCGTTCAGTGATAAATGGTGCGCGGGCGCTGGCGACCGATAACTTAATTTATTGTTAAGTCTAATATTCGGGACCGGTCGCGCTTTGTTTGTGGCTACTTGCCCAACCTATACCATAAGACTACACACCTCAATTATGTATAACAAGAACGACCTAATTCCTTACAATAGAACAAGGTGTTTCTTTCGTAATCAGACTCAAATATCAAATACGTATTGAAATATTGATCACGTTCGATTTACATGAATGAAAGCACTTGTTTTCCAGACAAAGCCACCGCAAGGAGATACTGTTGTACCCACTGTTGTATCAACAACCTCCATTATTAATACTCGTAGTATTAATTAATACGACTCGCTAATTCGCTACGACCAATTACCTTAAACCGAATATATTTCCAAATTTTCGGCAATGACTACGTTTAAGTATCAAAGGGGTAATTAAAGGCAGTTGTGTCGAAATGCGATGCGCCCGCGCACGCTACGGGGGTCAGTGTCAACCAGACCTTATTCCGCGGTCCATTTCGCGCACGTGCAATATTGAGCTATTAGGTATAATTGATTGATTGAATTTTAATAGTAATTGTTCTTAGTCCAAAACTTGTGAACGAAAAATTTTTCTGCGCATTTTTGCACACCTTGCTATTTGCATCTATTTCGGCGTGTACTGCTAAACTAATACTTAGTTTAGCAGTCAGCGAAATGTCCCATAAAACTTATTGAATACTGTAGAACATGCAAAGAAAGACAAAAAGTAAAAACTTTAAAAACAATTACCCAATGTCTTTAATACCTACCACACGTAATAAAAGTCTCCTGCCATGAAACATTACACTAATCTGTAAAGAATTGTAATAAATGATTCATGATTTTTTACATTCACGATGTTATTGTTCATGTGTAAAATTAAGTAAACCTTTTCCGAATTAGTCCTGACACGCGTATGGAATACCCTTTAATGCTAAATAATAATAATAATAAATAATATGAATTACAATAACTTTTTTATGGTTAGTTACTTTCTTTGTTGTGGTATTTAATAATCATTTCAAAGTAACTGTATGTAATTAAAAATCATGATCCACATACGCAATAGAATTAATTGAATGCAAAATCTTCTTCCGGTCTCGTTTCGCATTTTACGAGTATGATATTGATATTACTGACAAGGTTCTTGTTAATAATAATTGATGTAAAACTTACAAATTTGCAAGTGACAATCACATATTTCATTAATTTCTTTAAAAAAACCAATTCTCAAAATTAATTATATCACTAATTAAGTTTCGCTTTAGATTTCCACCGTGTTTACTGTTCTGAAAATTTTACTATTAATATAATCTAAAATTCTTGCTTCTTGTAATAAAGAGAGTCATAAAAAATAACGAAACCATAGTGTTGAGTTTTCTATATTTCTGCAATGTCCAATGCGGTTAAGGTTCGTTAAGTTATAAAGCGAATCAGAGCACGGAGCCCGAGTAGGTACCACACGCGTGTCAATGTCACTGAAAGTTAGATTATTGTAGCTTTGTCCTTCATATTAATTCATTATCAATTTCAAACAATTCCCATTTAAAAATACAATGTTCAATTTCAATACATAAAACCTTTTTAATTCTTCAAACTCTGTATTGTCTATGGTTCAAGTCTTTTCACATCAGAAAAATTTGTTCTAAATTTAAATTTTACCGCGACAAAATTCTTTAAACGATTGTCTGTTCGAATTTTAATAATGCGTAATTTAAGAAGAAATTAGATAATTAAAAATTATTTTACGCATGATGTAATTCAAACCAGTTGTGTCTGTCTGTTCACTTTACATACAAATAATAAATTATATGACAGTCATCCGTTAGCCTTTACGAAGGCTATCAAGAAAGGTACAGAGCGAATAATGTATTTTGAAATAAATTACACTAAATTTATTTGTTTGATGAAAATGAAGAATGTGAATGAGTAATTTACTCTTCTTTCTTTTTTTAGTAACACGTTGAAGATAAAAACATTTTATTAAGTAATAAGTAGATTATTTTATTGTGTAAAACTATTAGATAAATTATTAATAAATGAGGATAAGTAAACTCTACATCCCACAAATTACAATAAAATCTAGAATTGACTTTAAATTGATTTAACATAAAATTCCTGATTAGTAAAGTCGCAAATTATTGTTAGTTACTTCACCTTGATCATAGTGGAAATATCTGTTAGTCTATAATTTTGCCTTAATAAATCCATGAATTGGGAATAATCATTTTATCTAAATTCCTTTCGACGAATTTCATTGCCCATAAAACGATTCACAGAACATTTTGATCAATATTTAGCAAAACCTAGAATTTCGTTTCAACGCATTTTCAATTCATCGAATATTCATTATCTAGAAACACAGTTCATCGTTATTTCATTTCATGTTTTATACATTTTATATAACGTTACATAGAAGTTTTGTTTCCCGTATTTTTGTTTAATCGTAAGTTTCAGTTTGCAAAGTAATTGAAACATTAATTTTTACTTCAATAAAATTGTACATCAATGTAATCATTTAATGCAAGAAATTGGATAAATGAAAAAAAGGTGTTTAAATCGACCCAGTTTACCCCGACTCCGCGTAGTCTTATCTGCCCTAACTCTGCAGTTATATGGGCAATATTAAAGCGCGTAGGCACGGAGGGGCGAGGCGGCCCGCGAGCTGAGCAGCAGGTGGTTTGAAAGCTCGCCGCCGCGGCTGAGGTAGACGGCCTAGCCGGGCAGCATACCAAAGCTGCGGTGGTAAGCGAAAACCATCTGCAAGGATAAGCTTGCGTGGGACCGCTGGAGCCCCACCGGAGCCGTGACAAAAACCATGTCTGCTGCGTGCTTGCTATCTGATAAAGTATTATGGGATCCGATACATATTCAAACATATTTTTGCGAATAGTTTCTTCTTTAACTTAATACTTTTATGAAATGTATGTTCGATGTACCGTTTTTCAGGATATAAAAACCATTTTAAAAGATTTTTTTATAAAACGTTTTTCGATGATATAAAATAGTGATGAATAATTTTTGGATGAACTGAAAAAAAACGTATCGTGGAAAAGTTTTCAATTAACTGAAATTTGATAAAAATAATATAATAATTTAATTAAAAAAAGCATAATAATTAACAAAATATGTCTTCCCCTAAAAGTCTGCAAAGCTCTATATTTGTCTTTTATACGTATCCTATCCCATTCTGAACTTTGTTTATTTCTAATAACTATTAACATTTGATCCGTTTGCCAGTATTTCGTTAACCATTTAAAATACAAATTTCCTTCCCTTGGCTTTACAATTGTCGGTTTAAATATTTTAAACCATACCCTATAATCTGGGCACAAAGGACGCCTACTCAGTTGCCACTGCGCCGCTGCACTCAAACTTGCTGGTTTTAGGGTTACTATATTTCCTTTAGCCTATAACAAAATTAATATATCAAGTCCTTTAGTTATAAATGAATATGCAAATATATGCCTTCTATAAGTCACTCCACTCCTTAAGATCCATTTCTTTATTTTTAATTTATGTTAAGATAAAAAGATTCTATTAGATTATTCAAAATATTATCTTTAAAACTATTTTAGTTTAATTCACATAATTTTGTTGACAACCCTAACCTGCTATGTGATTATGCTCCGTTTACGACAGCAATGTCAACCAGGTGGTATATTCCTCCGCACTCTCGCCAAAGCAATTTCAAGCAAAACAGAACCTTGATATTGTGGCATAAAACTTGATATTTCTTATTATTTTTACATTAAACCAAAAAGAAAATCAAAAAATCTAATCATATCAAAAAAAAAAATTAATTAAAAATAATTGTTCACAATTCAAATGTTTCATCGAATTTTCACTTTAAGTTTGAAAATACCTGTGTTGTAAGAGCCCCGTAACATAATTTTATTTTAATTCACGCAACAAAGAAAATGTAAGAACAATAAAGTCAGTTGCTTAATTTAAGTGTGAACTATATATAATGGATAAATTGATAAAAAATTATCGTATGTCCATCTGTGATTGAATTTTGTCGTTGGAGGACACGCCTAGCGTTTCCGCCGGTGTCGCTCGCCTTCCACTCACTAAGGCTTTTTGTCTGCATTCCTCCGCGCACCAATTTAGAAGGGCATGCCCACGCACCGCCCGAAGCAATTTTATCGATATCCTAATTATAATTATATAACACCCACCACTAGCCGGTTTAATTGAACCAGAATTAAACAGTTGCATATTTATGGACATAAAAATATAATAAAAAATCGGTTTATAGTATAAAATAAGCATTTCTAGATGACAAATGAAACAACATTCATTTTACACAGTTGAAATGTCCGTTTATTTATTTAATGTTATTAATATCTTTAAATAGCCTAGAAGTAGAATAACAAGTACAGTGTGACAAAAAAACGTGGTACTTAGTTGGCCAAAGCACTTATAATGGATAAACTTTACATAAGGTTAATTGTTTATATTTATACAGTATATAAATGTCAAATACACAGTCAATTAACTTAGCAGTGACGTCAGAGTGTCAGCTTTACGGATTCAATCCATTTATTCAATGAATAGAAGAAAATTAAGTTAATTATTACATTGTTTCAAATAAATATAACAGAACATATCATCACGCCTAACACTCCAATACAATTATTTAAAGAATTGCCCGTAACCAGTCAAAATTTATTAACTTATCAAACCTACCTTTTAAGTGAATTTAATTACCCACCTATGATATACATTGAAGCGCTTGCGTCCGTGTGGTATGATATAATGAACAATTATCGCCTACGGCGTAAAATATATCAATGTATAAACATAGTAATGGCGCTAGCTATGCGACCGGCTATTTCAGATTGTTACCCAACTCCAATACAATTATTTAAAGAATTGCCCGTAACCAGTCAAAATTTATTAACTTATCAAACCTACCTTTTAAGTGAATTTAATTACCCACCTATGATATACATTGAAGCGCTTGCGTCCGTGTGGTATGATATAATGAACAATTATCGCCTACGGCGTAAAATATATCAATGTATAAACATAGTAATGGCGCTAGCTATGCGACCGGCTATTTCAGATTGTTGCTTTTTGCTCCAATACAATTATTTAAAGAATTGCCCGTAACCAGTCAAAATTTATTAACTTATCAAACCTACCTTTTAAGTGAATTTAATTACCCACCTATGATATACATTGAAGCGCTTGCGTCCGTGTGGTATGATATAATGAACAATTATCGCCTACGGCGTAAAATATATCAATGTATAAACATAGTAATGGCGCTAGCTATGCGACCGGCTATTTCAGATTGTTACTTTTTGCATGCACGTTTTTTTTGTCGAACGTAAAAAACACACCCAGAATAGATTCGCAAATCCTATTCGTATAATTATTTTAAAGTATCCACAGTCTTGACACTTTTTTATTTAATAATAGTCAAATGCACAAAGCAGGCACTCGGTTGCGTTGCGTTTAATACCGAAAACAAAGCTACCTTCGCCATGGTCAGGCCGTGATGGGTGAGCAAAACTTTGTGATCTCGAACTGATCTGGTGTCACATCTCCGTGAATGGTGAACCACATCTCCGTGCCTCGAATTTTGCCATTGGTCCCGGTCGCTATTGCAATCGTTTGTGCCCGCCAACCCGCATTGGGCCTGCGAGCGTGGTAGTGTTAGGCCACATACTCCTCATGTTTCTCCATGAGGAAGGCCTGTACCCAGCAGTGAGACGTATATAGGCTGAGGACGGCACAAAGAACAGGCTTCGAACCACTAGTTTACACGTAAACATTAAAACATCGTGGCATATCACGCCTGCCTATATCACCGGTAGCGTAGACAATAGATTTAACACCGAATTTTCGCTTGACATGTTTAAGTCCCTATGTAAAAGGAGGTAAACCTGGACAGCACTGGACAGTATATGGCATGCGTTATTTAAAATAAACTGCTCTTAAGTTTTTTCAAACTCAGTACAGAAAAAGTCAGTTCCGTAATAACTTCGCAAGGAAAATAAAATTGTCCCCATCCTTTGCTCAAAGGAAAATCAAGTTTCACCTTCGGTCCTCTATTATACTATACTACGCAAGAAAATATTGATACTAGAAAAAGTGTATCACAAGAATGTATCGCGGGTATCAAGTCCGGAAGGCTGGCTTCCTGCTCCGCGACCTTCGGCTGGCCTTCCACTCACCGCCTTTGTACGGCCCATTTAGCGAAAGCTGTTCAGTAGATTCATTTTCATTACCCGCTATGCACATGTCATGCGTCATAAACAGTCGATGGTTTTCATTTCCTTTGTGTATCTATGCAAAAGTATCAAGAATTTCTTACGATGATTCGTTTACCAATGAAAAAATTCTTTGCTTGTTTATTTCACAATGTTATATATGTATTGCAATGTATATCGCTTCAGAAGTATTAATAATTTCAAAAAAAATCTTCACAAAAAAGGGAAAGCTTAGAAAAAGCTTAAAAAAATACACAAAAAAAAATATTTAAACATGCCATCCAATTTACTGAATATTCATATTGTTTGTAGTATTATTTTAATCTTCATTACCTATTATGTCACATGTTCGTCATGCACCTTATGTTATTTTATTGTTACATGTAGCATACTTACTAGGCGGGTAGTCTTCCTGTTTGATTTAAATAATTGGCAAGGTTCTTTTTGCACGCAAATGCAAATTTTGCAAATATGATCTATACTAAAGTTTCTGTTATAAATACACATTTTCTCTATCCGTTCCAATTTTATAATTCTAATAGGTTTAGCAAAGTATTGCATGCAAATAGCTTCACGTTTATGATATTTCTCCACAAATAGACCACGACTTGCCCGGTTTAGAATGCATTTTAACTTTTTATAAGACAAAAACCATTTCGCCATACATAAACAACACAGGTACACCGAGGGCAGATATTTTCACAAAACAATTCATACCCTCGCACGATTTATATCAAATATTTTGTAATAAAACGTGAAAATTATACGAGAAACGAAAATAAGAACGTCAATTTTATGGTCAATTAACACGTTATTCAAGGTATCATATTTACATGTAAGGGTATATTTTACGTTGCACTAAATTATCAACTTTGTTACAGCTTAGTAAAACTTTAGAATTAATTCAAATTATTCCGATATTTAACGAAACGGTAAACACATCAACGTTTAAGAATTCTGTCTAATTTATTTATACAGTGCATAATTCCAGGTTTTATTGGTTATAAAGCAACACCATTTGTTTTAAAATCAGTTTATTTGTAACTTGTACAAAAACCGATATTTAACTACGCTTAGCGTAAAGCGCTATAAATAACAAAGTATGTTTTCTGAAGGTGGGCAGCCTAGTGGATTTATATTCACCTGATTTATTCCAATATTCTCCTTTATTGCTGCTAATGGTACACTTAGCCTGGTAGTTTTATTATAATGGAGTCTAAATCGACTTGAAAAATCGGCTAGCTCTTTAAAAATATTAAGGTTGGATGTGCCACATGTACGGTGGGCCGAATAAGTGATTATTCACTTTCGACAAAAAATAATGTGTCAGTAAAAAAGGCAATAAGATTAAACCTCAAAGTCGAAGCCGTTAAACGTTATTAAAATAATAAAGAAAGGTGGCAGTTATTGGTAGCTATAATAATATTTTACAAGGGAAAATCAACCCTGTCGTTCTATGACGCATGAATTATTGTCAACTTTAGTGGGGCAACCACTTTTTTGGCTTAGTGTAATGTAAATGTACCGATTTCAGATGGAAAATCCTTCGCTAATCATCTTCTTTTTTTAATAGCTCATCTCACCTTCCATACTTGTTCCTCAATGGGTAAATTTCCTAATTAGGGCCATTATGTTATTCATATTGGTGAAATGTGGACCTTTACTATCGTTGAACATCAACGCAATATTTCGTTATTTAAATATTTCATAACTTTGCAAATTTCGTATGAATATTGAATATATAAATTGTATTTCTGGAGACACATTGCGTGCGTTTTTAAATCTAAACAGTGATCAACCGCACGTAACTGAACTAGATCTTGTTGAGACCGCAACCCTGACATGATTTAACTCTGAACTTAAGTTCGCTCAAATTCCTCACTCTTGCCTTCATCTCGTTTAATTTCCATCAATTCGACATCAAAAAGCTTTATACATAATAACTGAAACATGTTGGAAATATTTTATTTTTATTTTTACATATGACAACCTTCTGGGCTTTAGCTGTCGCCTCCACTGAGGTTTTGGCCCATTCTAATTTTTACCATTGACTTGTCCCATTTTGGTCTCGAGTCCCACGCTTTATATAAAATATTATATATAGGTACTTCTATAAAATTTTATAATTATGTCTGTCAATTTATTTTATGCTAATAATAAGTTTTAGCATAAGAAATATTTATTTATATAGTCAACGTTTATAACATTTACAATTAATAATTCGAAAGATATTTACAACTTTCGATAAACAAATATTATTGCCACTGATTTAAAATTAATATCCACAACTCAAGTGTTAAATGGTCAAACAGAAATAATGGATACAAACGTAAACAAACCCGTGTAGCAGCTTGTAGTAATGGTGCAAAATAATTAATATATAATATATCAATTACCACGTTTAGATAAAATATATTTATTAACCCACTTGTAATTTACAAAGATGTATAAATATGAATCGAGTGTCTTGTAACCACATCAATCATCAATAATATACAATTCATAGCAGCCAAAAAGCACGCGAATTTAAGTCTTAACTTAAAGTATCAAAAAAGCTGTTCCATGACAATTCGGTATGTTGGATGACTTCATGTTGGTTTTATAACCATAGCTATTTTGCTAAAGCTAGATCTATTTAGTTTTAGGTTAATTGAAACCATTATTTTACTGACTACCTAGGACAATAATGCTTCAATAGTAAATACAAGTTCTAGAACAACCTTGATCCAAGAGAATAATCAAACCTCTATCACAGTGTAGAATGTCCTACACACAAATTACCTCAAACTATTATAAAGCTCACCATTTACATTAATTTGCAATCCCACAAACTTGCTTTTACTAATTTAGACCAAATTAATAAAATTAGTCTCTAAATAGGTGTAGTAGATATAAGTGCTGCCATTAAAATCCAAATCAAATCCCGAAAGTCTCTTTTTGCATTATCAAGTTGTAAGGAATATAACATGTTATAATAATAACGCACAGCAGACACATCATCACCTGCACGAATATGTTTCGTTAGGCATGTAAATTCAGTCAAAAGGAACTCGTTCAGCCGAACATTGTCCAAAATATTAGATTTTTAGTTTCTCACTTTTTAGCATTTCTTCTTATCGCCAAACAATGTATTTAAGTCACAGACATGATAGCATTTCTTTCATCTTTTATGAAAAAAACTAAATTTTTATTCTTATTTTTCTCAGCAGTGTTTTCTTTTTGCAATTACGATCAACAAATATTATTCATTATGATTTATTTGCCAGCATTAACAACAGTTCTTTCCTAAAGATAGCAATTGCAAAAGGTAAAAGGTGTTTTAATATTATGCCCTTCAAGGACAATGAACTTCATGTCAATATCGATCAATGTTATAATAACATTCTTGAAACATGCTGTCACTACGAAATCTTGCAGCTTGTAAAGCAATTTAATTTACCTTCAAAACTACTTTACACGACACAAAAAACTTAAAAGCAGTTTTATAAAATTTGTACCTTTTTAATTTTATTCTTCGAAACACAGGGAATGTAGCATAATTACAATATATCATTATGGCCATATTTATGAATTTATTTTGACAATTTACAAAAGTGTTGGATTGCCTTGTTTTTCCTCCGTGAGATTACCCAACATGCTCTTTAATCTCAAGGTTTCATCACTTTTAACTGGGTAGACATTATTGGCACCAATAAAGTGTACAAATGAATTGGCCTGTCCAGCGTTTAGCCCGATGTCAAGCGCCCGACGTGGACACAATGACCCGCCCTTTACGCACCAAGCCTCCTCACGACTCGCGGCTAACCAACAAACCAACGCAATTCTCAATCGGATTTAATCGTTAATACTGCATTTAATAATTGATGTTAATAATGTCAAACTACACCCCAGTAAACGCATACAATAAGCTGTCATAATAACCCATAATAATACGGATTACCTACAATCAACCTCAAATTATTCCTCTAAAGTTTATCTAGGAAACACATCGACATGTCTAGATTAATGATTAAGCCAGATTTAGACAAATCTGTCTTATTAGAAAATGTCGGTCAATGTTTCGCGTGCAGCGGTGTCGTGAGCTCGCACTCGAAAACTTAGCAATACAGCAGCTAGACACCTGACCAAACGAGGGCGACTTATCATCGGCACTGGAATTATATAAATATTATTACTACTAGCTCGACTTGTAATGAGAGGGCTGCGAGCTGGCGCGACACAGCAATTATTAGTTGGTACCTAAACCAGCAATAACTCTGAATATTATCTAGTTAATAAAGGATATTCTAAAGCTGAATAGATACAACCGGTAACGATAACTTGTTATCAGATTGAAGGGGGACAATGCTGGATAACTATCGTAGGCAGTTGTAGTCTAATCTAAACTAATTATATATTCAATACTTTGTATTTGTGTGAATGACTATACCGCAATATATTGAAGGTGTGTTTATTATTGTTCACAGATCGTTGTAGCTTGTTTGGCGTTGGCGTGCGGCGCTCACGCGTCGGGCTGGGCCGGCCCGCCCGCCAACATCGCCCTGTCACAGGACGGACGCAACATCCTCGACACTCCCGAGGTGGCACAGGCACGCGCCTCGCACCTCGCTGCGCTGCAGCAGGCGTCTCAGAACAACCCCAACCCCCAGGACGACGGATCCTACGACCCCCGTTGGGACAACGAGGAGTACTGGCAGCACGCTGAGCAACCCAAATGGAATGCTGCCCCCGCTCAGTCCTGGAACGCAGCCCCCGCCCCCGCCTGGAACGCCGCCCCCGCGCCCGCCTGGAACGCCGCCCCCGCTAACCACTGGAACGCTGCTCCCGCCGCCCCCGCCTGGAACGCTGCTGGCCACGCGCCCGCTCCCGTCGCTGAAACCCCCGAGGTAGCCCAGGCCCGCGCTGCCCACCTCGCCGCCCTCAACGCTGCCAAGTCGGCTGCCCCCGCCCAACAGTGGAACGCCCCCGCTCACGGTCAGCAGCAATGGAATGCACCAGCTCACCAGTGGAACGGTGCTCCCTCCTGGCAGGGCGCTCCCGCGCACCAGGCGGCCAACATCAGACTAGCGCACGACGGCTCCGGCATCCTGGACACACCCGAGGTTGCGGCGGCGCGCGCGGCGCACTTAGCCGCACACCAGCAGGCCGCGCATGGAGCGCCCGCGCACGCGCCCCAGCAACACTGGTGAACCCCCCTTTTCCCCTCTTCCTGGGGGTCTGGACGCAGTGCTCGTAGCCCGCGGTCCCGGCGACCGCGCCTGTGCCATCACGCCCTAGAACTGCGTCAAGGCGTCCTTCTTTCTCTTCGATCTCTTCCTCTTATAGAAATTTTCAAGTGCAAGTGCGTCAGCCTGTTCTATCTTTGTGGCTTTTTGTTACCTTTATAAGAAATTTCTATGAAAACGAACATTTTGTAAATAATAATTATAATATGTATGCGTTGTAAACGAATTATATGGAACGGAAAATTTTCATTTTGTTTTCAGTTATTTATACACCTCATTAGTACAACGATGAACGATTACGGATACGAAGTATGGTAAACGATGTCAAAGAGTCAACAAAAATCATAATTACAAAAGTGCAATCAACTTGCACAAACATCTGAAGCAAATAGGAGGGCTACAATAAGCCAAAATGCGATTACATTGTAGTTAGATGTAGGGTTCCGTTGAAAATTGTGTCATAACTTATTAGAATACTTGCGACGTATGGAGCTGACCGAGTAACTGGCCATTACTTCAGTGCGTGATTTCCGTGTAAGCCCAATTAACGGTGTTGTGCATGTCTGATAGTTATAATTACAATTAAGTTAGGTGTAACAGCAATCGTAGCGTGACCCGCGCGCTGCACTGATCTCTAAATAGATATACAACCCCGAAGTAATGTTCAGTGTACTTTTAACATAAATAAAAAAATCCTCGTGTTGTACTAATTAGACTTTACATTGATTTTAATGGAGTGTAAATTGAACTATTATTTCATATGCTCGCTTGGTCAGGCTAACCCAAACTAATAAGCTACAACTCAACAAGAGACACAACACAGTGAATTTATATAGCTTTGTTTTAATAAAAAAGTACAAATGAATTAATTGGACAGTTGCTAATGATATTTCAAACAAATGTCATTAGTATTGCATAACAGTCCGATATCTCCGTTTCCCCGTTTATGGTGTAACTCGACTCGGTGGTTACTCTAATACACAACAATTACTTACCCAACACGTTATCAAAAACAAATCAAAATTAGTCGTATTATTCAGTGTAAAATTAGCGGTTCTGTATCGAATTTATGATCCTACCGAGCTGGCAATTACCGAAAGGGGAAAAGGACAAGTAGATTGAAAATGTGTAATTTTGTTATCGAAAGCTAGCAGTGGGCGGTTCGGGGTCGATCCGTCATTAGGCCAATCAAACGATTACATGGCAAACTATGTGGAATTAGTTCAGTGTGGAAGCTTAATCACTCCGTTGCTTTTCATACGGTAAGAAAGAGCTACATTCATCTAAACTACATTATGATGGTGCATCCCCGCACTCAGTACAATATTCGACCGAGGAAATCTATCGATCAAATAAATAAGGTAAATAAATACTACTACAAAAAGTAAATGAATATAGAGAAAAACTTCAAAGAATAAGTAAAAGGTGTTTACAGCAAAATCTATGGGTTCGTGATGGGAATCAAGAGCCAACTCCGTGGTACGTTTGGGACGCAAAAATTCCTATAGCCAGGAGTAAAAGTGAGGTAAGATACACCTAATAAGACAGAATAGAGTATTATATATTATTTTAATGCAAACATGGCTAAAAATCTAGTAATTTATAATAAATGCGAATATTCGAGAACATCCCTCACTTACTCATATAGTCATTCCAATCAGTAGATATTTTATAAATACCAATTTTTTTATAAATTACCTTAAAGGATGGTTTCATAGTCACGCTGCCGACACGTGCCATTGGCCAGCACGTCTCAGTTTCGATACACGAAAGGCTTTGAACTTATTTCGTGTCCTAACACGAAATAGATCCGTATCTAGCCTGCTGTTCAAACGCGTGACTCTGAAATCACCGAAACAGTTTATAGTCTTGTATACTTACGAACTCTCATCCAACTATAGGAAAGAATAGTCCAGACAGCCAACTTACCAGTCGCTAAAAGAATTAATAAGGATGTAAGAGATTATCTCATGTCATCCACTCTTCATGGCCTGCGGTACATCGGCGAGAGGAAGCTTACATGGTTTGAAAGGTAAGTCTTCCGCCACTCTGAACCCAAACACGAGATACATAGCAGAATCCATTGTCTTAGGTTCTCGAAGTGCCATCCGACTAGACAGAGGATTAAACATATTTAAATATTTTTAATAACTATTTACATGTACTCAATAACATAATCGTGTAAAATACTGTTTGATAGATACAGCTACTTTTTTTCAAGGAGATGTGAATTTGATAGGGTTTTCGGTCGAGAGTTCGATCCCACCGCCAGTCCCACTGAGTTTTAATTAAAGTTATGTACAATCGATTGTTAATAATCTCTGCCTACCTTCCCCACAGCCTAGGAACATTCCACTGCTGGCTGGGCACAGGAGGACAAAACATGAGAAGTATTGGTCGTAACACCACCACGCTGGCTCAATGCGGGTGGGTTGGTAGAAACGGTTGCAATAGCGACTGAGACCAACGGCTTAACGTACCTTTCCAAGCATGGAGGAGTTGGAAATTACAATGTTTTGGTCGCCCATCCACAGCCTGACCATGGCGATCGAAAGCCAAAGCGTACAAACCACTACGCCACCGATCTCCTCATAATAGCTTAATCTATTGTTCGTGGAATCCCGAGATGCCAACCGAAATTTAAAGGGTTAAATATGATAACCATATAAACTTGCGCTCTTCAGGTTCTTCTGGCTAGCAGCGTTCCTCTGCTCACTAATATGCGCCGGGTTCTTCATCCTCAACGTGTACGCCAAGTGGCGGCTCTCGCCGATGATCGTGAGCATCAACCCGCAGAACATGCCGCTGGAGAGCCTGCCCTTCCCCGCCATCACCATCTGCAACGTCAACCAGGCCAAGAGATCGGTGGCGGAGCGATACCTTCAGTTTGGGTCCGTTAGCCTTTTCACATGTTGGAAGATGTCATAGTTTGAGTAGGGAATATTACGATGATGTACTATTACCAATACCAAATAGTTTCACCAGCAGTCAGCATCAAAAGTAAATGACTATTTAACTACCTTTTTTAATTAAAGGTCGAAGCAAATGACACTTTGTGTCTAGGAAAATGTACACGTGGAAAGTATGACACAGTACTAAAGGGAGGAGCTACTGCTGATGGCCACTGTACTGGCGACACTTATTCAGTACTGATAAGAAAGGATATCTTAGGAGAATTCTATTTTCCAACTGATTATGCATAGAGTTAGTACGTACATATTAATAATACGTATAAACCGTACCGTTATGAGTGTTTGTAACTTAAATAAATAAACTTTGTAGCGCGGACCCCTAATTCTCGCGTTGCCACCTCGCGCATGCGCCGTCCGGCCGCGCGGCTACTCGAGTAGCGTCGCCCGCGCACCAGTGAGAGAACGAACACTAACGCGATCGCACGCTCAGCTCGTGTCACTCTCCGCGACTCCCATCTTTCTCTAGTTACCAAATTGTGTGTATTTGTGTTTATCACTGTCTAATCACCAAACTATTGTAACATTATTAGTAAATACGCTATAAATCTCATCAGTGCGTTTCAATTAGAGAAATCTCCCTATAAATTGGCAGCCCAACGTTTGGCCGAATGAAAACAACATTATTCCGTACTTAATTACAGTGTTTTTAGTGAACGTTACAGTGATATATAACAATATTGTGTTAACTTATAAACTTAAAAGATATAGTGCAAAGAAGTTTTACGAACTGAATTTCACCGCGTACGTTTTCGTTGTAGGTATTGTTTCGCCAATGATTTATTCATTTGTGTACCCATAACAGACGCGATTCAGTTGAACTTATCGTATTTTGTACTCTTTGCATGAGTTGAGTAAACGCAGTGTCTGCGTTACGTACATTTAAGAGCGTTAATAGCCCAATTGCCAGTTAACACTCTTACAGAGGTGGTACAGCTGGATATGACATACGGCCTGCTACATCGACGTATCCGTGAAAAGGTCACACGTTCCAGCTTCAGTACTTTCGCTGAGCTCATAACCCATGCGCGGCGTGTTGAAGATTTATTAGATGAGAGTCGTCCGCGTGTGGCGGTGGAGAATAAGCAATCAACTTCATCTCCCTCTCCTTCAACAAGCCCACCGCACACGCCTGTTCTGAAGAAACATCGCGCCCACTGCAACTACTGCAAACAATATGGCCATGTAAAAGACGAATGTCAAAGGCTGTCTAAAAGGGTTAATCAAGCGCCACCAAAATTGGAATCGTCTTCACCTCCTGTCGCATGTTTCGGGTGCGGGGCACCCGGAGTCATACGCTCAAACTGTCCCTCGTGCAAAGACAATAAAGTGCCGTCTTCGGTGTTCCAAGCTGTGTCCGCGTGTGATGTAAAAATCGATTCGCGTGTGCGCCCCATTTTAAATGTTAAAATATACGGTGATACGGGCAAAGTGTTATTAGACACTGGTGCTAAGCACTGTGTAGGTAGTGTCTCTCTAAGATCCCATTTAATTAAAAATAGACATAAGTTTTCTGATGTACATATAGAATCAAAATTTGCAGATGGGAGAATAACCGCGCAAAATGTAGCAATGGCGCAGGTTAACGTTACCGTACGGGGAGTGACATTACCTGTGCGTTTTATCATGTTGCCTAATGCAACCGAAACTCTATTAGGAATGAATTTTATCCAAGACTTTGGCATGGTGCTTGATTTTGAACGTAGTGTATGGTATATGAAACAAGATAGGAAGCCTCATCCGATTCAGTTTGAATCTTTGCCATTACGGCCACTTTCTTGTTCCTCTGTAGGTCTTCGCGACGACGAGGGGCCTCATCTTGTTGTACATGAACGAGAACGTCTGTCCGACCTTCTGAATGTCCATCAGGACATTTTTGCTCCAGGGGGAGGGCCTACGCCGTTTGCCGTACACAGAAATGACACAGGGGATGCTGCACTGGTTTCAACGCCTCCATGCCGTGTCTCGCCTGCTAAGAAAGAAATCATTAGGCGTAGAATTGATCAAATGTTAGATTTAGGTATTATTGAAGAAGCCGAGTCGGATTGGACTTCGCCCATTGTTTTAGTGCCCAAGAAAAATGGAGAAACTCGGTTTTGCGTGGACTATAGAAAATTAAATTCAGTAACCCGTACCGATAAATACCCACAACCTGTAGATCAGGAGAACTATGTAGCACAAATTACGCCGTACCTACGGAACTTTGCAAACCGACGGCAAGAAGTTAAGCGGAGAGTCGAACACCAGCAGGATTTACCCAAAGAGGCTTGCGATAAAGCTCGGCGACCAGGGCCTTCATATAATCAGGGAGACCTGGTACTCGTGGAGAGCCATCGCCTCAGCCACGGAGCTAAGGGATTTAGCTCTAAGTTTGCCCCAAGGCGTGAGGGCCCGTACATTATCTCCAAAGTCGTCTCTCCAACTACGTATGACTTAGCTGATCGAGAAAGTAAGTTACAAGGAAAGTACCATGCCAGTCTCTTAACTCCGTACGTAGGAAATGTTAGTGTGATCAAACATAGTCGTAAGAGAGGTAGACTGCGGAAACAACCGATTGCCAAGCCGGCTTCATCGGGTTCTGCCGACTTGGAGGGGGAGGATGTAGCGCGGACCCCTAATTCTCGCGTTGCCACCTCGCGCATGCGCCGTCCGGCCGCGCGGCTACTCGAGTAGCGTCGCCCGCGCACCAGTGAGAGAACGAACACTAACGCGATCGCACGCTCAGCTCGTGTCACTCTCCGCGACTCCCATCTTTCTCTAGTTACCAAATTGTGTGTATTTGTGTTTATCACTGTCTAATCACCAAACTATTGTAACATTATTAGTAAATACGCTATAAATCTCATCAGTGCGTTTCAATTAGAGAAATCTCCCTATAACTTGTTATTATTATAAAAAATACGAATAGAGAAAAACCTAAATAAATAAATAAAAAAATTTCATTCATAAAAAATATTTCTTCTAAAATTTATTTTATATTAGTCACATGGCAGAACACCATAAAAACTAAAAAAAAACTTTTAGAAATGAACTAAAAGTAGAAAAAAAAATTATATTGAAATTTACAAAGAGAAGAGACATTTCATACCAAATTTTTATAGCTGTTAAAAGTTTAAAGTTAGGTAAGACATGAATTAATAAGTCAAATTGATCATCTTGCTGATCATCATGATTAGAAGTCAAGGTTGTAACTCTATTCACAACGTTGATAAGCTCAAACCAAGCACCCACGTACGCAGAAAATTTATGTTGACTAAACACACAAAGCAAGCTAAAATAAGTCAAGTAACAAGATGCAAATTTAAACTTAGTTTAGTGATTCCTCCGTGAGTCCTTTGCCTGTTAATATAGTTATTATTAAAGTTAGCAACTAAAACTAACTATCTGGACTTTATATAATTTTTACATATGTTTCTCTTTAGCTCTTCAGTAGACAAGAAGCTGTTGGAAAGTGTATGTTCTGTTCAAAGCGACACTGCGATATTCGATGATGGACTGGCAGATAATGCAGACTGGGACTACACACGTTCATTCTTAATAAATGTTAGTACTTTTCTCCTTATTAATAAACTAGCTATTGCCAACCACTTTGTCCGCGGTTACTATGGTTTTTTAACTATCCCACGGGAACCCTTAAATTTTCTCTCAAAGTCTCAGCCCGATCGGTTTAAAATTGACAACGTTTCATACAAACTTTCATCCCCTATTTTATCCCCTTGGAGGTAGAATTAATCAAAATCCTTTCTTAGTGGATGCCTACGTCATAACATCTACCTGCATGCCAAATGTCAGCCCGATCCGTCCAGTGGTTTGGGCTGTGCGTTGATGTCACTATGTTAGGCAGTCACCTTTGAGTTTTATATAGATAATGAGACCTCGAACTAATTACCTATATAACAAGGATGTATATATATCCTGAAATTATGATTTCTATCAATGGGAAAATTGTGAGACTTTAAAAAACAAACGAGTAAAATATCTCTTTTAGATAAATGTTTTAAAGTAGAAAGGAACTTATTTCTGAAACGGGTACAGTTGATAATAAAGGTCAAGAAATAGATAAATAATATTTTTCTATTTAAATTATAAATAACTGCCTTTGTCCGCGGCCTATTTTTGTCGCATTGCTGGACACATACCTCATTGAGAAACACAAGAAGCTTTTTTTTTACATATGACAGGTAAGCTCTTGGCCTTCATCTCACCTGATGGTAAGTGAAGATAAGGCCGAAGGTGGAGCGAACTTCACCTGTAATCCTCAACAACTGAGAAACTGGCTATCTTACCTCTCATTGCCTTAACACAACAATGCTTAAAACATTGTTATTATGACGACAAATTCAGGTAAGACGGTGGTAGCTAGCCAGTCGGGCCTTGAAGCTGAGTACACGTGCTGAGCGTGACAGGTGGTAAGCCCATCGCCGCTATAAGCTATTGCGAGGTTGTGCAATTCTAAGTCCATTAGTCGCCTAAACTTACTTAGGTATATTATTAAAGTCCTCAGCCTTAGGAACTCTGTAGCTTGACCACTATCTTCCTCAACTGTACCAATACTAAGAACATTCTTTGCCTGTAGTTAAAACTACAGCTATACAACGCTTACAGGTAACTCAACCATGCAATGAAATGCTAGCGCAATGCTCGTGGAACTCACAGCGCATGAGCTGCCATGATTTATTCAACGCACAACTAACAGACGAAGGGCTGTGCTGCACATTCAACGTAGTTCATAGAGATATGCTGTTTCGAAATCCGTAAGAAATTATTTTATGATAAAAATAAGTAATTTGCGAAGAATAGTAGAAGAAGAAATAATAATTTTCCAAACAAGTAATACAATTTACCGCCACATTACTTTTGTATGTGCCTTCTTGGCACACTTCCAGCGATATACTTGCAGACATTTTTTCAAATTATATTTTTGTTTATAAATTTTTCTTTCGTTTTGCTCTCGTTATATTTACTGTTATACTTAGGGGATTTTGTATTCGATAGGAGATAAGCTGTTTTTTTGTTTTATCTTTTCTTATACTTATTAATAGTATAATAATTAATTTTCTTTTATAATTTCGTACTTTTTTTTATTCCTGGATTAAGGAAGGTTTTTCTCTAATTTGCGCCTTTTCATGTTAAAGTTAATTTGAAAAAGAACGTGGTTGAATAATTGCATTTTATTCAAAGTACTTTTTTTCACCCAAAAACATCATTAAGGTAGCCCATACTCACGTTTCCCGTCCCTTCTTTGCTTTATACATACACATACATACATATAATTACGACTATTATCCCCTAAGGGTAAGTTAGCTTCGCCAAGCAATGACTGCACTCAGCGTGACTGGTGGTGAGCCCGTCGCCGCTGTATGCTATTAGATGGTTCTGCAGTTCTAGCTCCATACTTTACTTTATTATTATTATTAAACTTTTTATTGCACATAAACAAAAAGAAACAATGTAAAAAGCAGAAGTATACAAGGCAGGACTTATCTCTAATAGGGATATCTTCCAGTCAACCCATTACAGGTGTACTTTGTACTGGTTATACCTATAATAGAATTATATTTATTTTAGGAGGTCGTTGAATGATTTAAACCTAACGTTCCCTCTACCAGCCGTGGACTGGACGCCAGAGGGAGGTTATCCACGTAACTCTCCAGAAAATGGATTTCCATGGAAAGCAAAAGGTTTTTGTACATTTAAGAAACTTTACATTAATCAAAACGTTAGTCATTAATATTATACATTGGTATAGTAAATTACCTTTGCTTAACTATCTGTGATTACGATAGCAAGGTTTTTGTACGTTATTTTATAGTTTTACTGTTTTGTATGTATATGTCTACAAACTAATTAGCATATTGTATCATATAATTCATTTGACAGTTTTATTTTATTTGCAAGGAATCGGAACAAGTCGAGGTCTGACGTTGATACTGGATGTTAATGTAGCAGAATATTATTGCGCGTCTACAAAAAGCACAGGATTCAAAGTAAGTTACTACCAGTCAAAGTCAACACATATATTGCTCTATGTAATAAATGTAAACGTTTTTTTGTTACAAGGAGGCTTTTACATAAAGATCGTCAAATGGTAACAGACAGACGATATAGTGGTTGTATTAAAGGTTAGAGGGTTCAGCAGAGTTGAGTAGGTAAAATATTTATAATATTTACTTAGGGAATACTCTCAATTATTCAGCACCATTCAAGTTTTTTCTGTGTAAAACGTCAATTTTATATGACATGCTTACGCGGCTGAACGGACGCGGAAAACCGAAAATTTTCCATACAATGCAGCTGACCCTTACCATCAGGTGAGACGAAGGAAGCTTACCTGTGAAATCTAAAAACATTTTTATAATAGGCAAGTATGACAAACAAGATGTACGATCCACTAGAAGATTCATGAGCATTTTTTTTGTTGACGAGGAGGAATTCCATTTACGGACCCTTCGAACCCTACCGTGGAACGAACACTTATAAGTTGTATATATTGGCTCAACCTCTTTTACTTTGACACCAAAGATCAATCATATTTATTTATCTTCAAGATCCTCCTCCACAACCCGACGGAGACGCCCAAGATCGCGAACCTGGGCGAGATCTACGGGCCCGGCGTGGAAGCGCGCGTGTCGGTACTGCCGCGGATCCTGGACGCGCAGCCCGACCTGCGCTCCATCGAGATCAAAAAGCGGCTCTGTCTCTTCTCCAGTGAGAAGGAACTGGTCTTTTTTAGGTTGGTGATATGTTCATTTCAGGTTCCTTTTTTTGGATTAATATTAGGTCCTTACCTATAAAATTGGTGTTTTGTATGGAGATTTTGGGGAATTCTGCATTTTCCATACTAATTTTTTTTCAGTTTTCTTCACAACGACAAATCCAAAGATAATAATATTTGGCATCTATCATTAGACAAGCTTTAGTAATATGTGTAATATCACACTTCATAAAAATTATTTATCTTAAGTGAATGCAAATAAAATGATGTATTCGGGAGCCACTTAAAAAGAGTTGTCTCTGTGTCCAATTTTAAAACAAATAAACTTACAACAAATTATCAAAACAAATCAAAAGAGCTCAAAAATATAGTCTATTTTTAGACGAGGTAATTATTTTTTAGGAATACTCTGAATCTTAATAGTTACAGACAAAATACTAAGAAAGAAAAAAAACACCAATTTCATAGGTAAGGACCCAATAATAATGAAAGCCTTTTATTTCCCACAACAAAAAAGTTACAAAATGTATTTAAAACTTATAAATCTTATTTTAAATAAAAGTGCATCCTGCTAAGGTGAAGGCCTTCTCCAATCCCTTTCTTACGGTCCTTTGCAATTTGTTACCAATCTTCTCCTACTGCTTTTGTTTTGTCATCAACCCACTTTTTCCTTCTCTGCGTTTACCCAATGGTCCATTCCATATGGTAGTCTCCTTTGTCCATCTACTGTCTAAATATCTCACCAAATGGCCCGTTTATTTCCATTTAATTTTTAAGCTAAATATCAAAGCATCTGTAACAATTAAATAATCATTGGTTTTATGTCTTACTTCTGAACTTTTTAATTTGTCTTTTCTCTTTATATTCATGACACTTCTCTCCATAGCACATTGACATCTCATGATTTTGTTTTTAATTGCATTCGTGTAGGTCCAGGTTTGGCATCCATATATTAGGCAATGTGGTAGGTTGACAACAAGTACGGTCAAGACTGTAGGGACCTTTTAGAATTTCATTTAGGCCCAAAACATTTTCCAGGTAATGTTAATCCTTCTATCTATATCTATTTCATTGTTATTTACATTAAAATATACCTGTTTCCCCAAGTATATAATATTGATCAACATACACAATAGTTATTCCATTTAAAGTCAAAAACAGATAGTATATACAGATAGTTAAAAACAATTTTACTGTAGAACCTCGATGTTTGTGATTTGTTTTTCTTTGTTAGTTAATATAAAATCTATCACGGTTTAAACTTTTTTTATATAAAAACACATCAAATTACTCAACTCTACAGTAGTCGAAATAGCTCTAAAGGAAAAGAACACTTGTTCAGTACAAAATTAATACTGAACACAAATATATATTAATTACAAAATTATAAATTATATACTTATTTTATATGTTAATTCCTTTAATTGTGTTGTGCAAATTGATTATTTTATTATTGTAACACCAATGTATTTTAATATATTTTTGCCCTATGGCAACATTCTCCCTTCTGTCTTCTGAGTTGCACCTATGTGCAACGCCTCTTTAAATAAATTAAGTTTAATATTCAAAGCGCCTATTATTTCCGCAACATAGGCGTTTTTGTGGTCCTTCGAGCTTAGTAGAACAGTGGAGAAATAAAGTTCGCGAGTGTTTGTCGTTTTGGGTGATACAACGACTTGCCATAGAAGGCGTTTTTTTGAATTTGGCGGCGGCGAATCCCATTATGATTGTGCTCCAATTTGTCCCATGTACAAAAAGGGCACAATAGGAAACCATTGGGCAATTTGAAAATCCAAAATCAATATTTTGGTTAAATTTGAAGAAAATTATTTCATTTTGGCGGCTTCGAATTTTGACTTTGGCGGCAAGCGGCGTGACAGCAGCGGCCATTATTTGTGCGCTGCGCGCGCAGGCAGTCTATGGACGTCAAACGTCAAAAGTGAACGCTTAAAGTGTAAGGGCGCATTTTTTGAAATCTTTTTCAAAATTTCTTTTCAATTCGCCCTTTTTAGCTAAAATTTTTGCTTATTATTGCTAAATAGTGTAAAGTAGTGTTGTAAAGCTATGAATGAAGATAGTGGTGGGAAGTCCGCACATAAAAGAAAAAATTTTGATGGAGAAGATTCTCCACCAACTAAAATGGCAGCAAATTTCAGTTCGACTCGTAGAGGTCTATTTAAAGACTACACTCATGTATACACAGAAGACAAGAAAAAAGAGTATCCAATTTTAATTTCATCGACAACTCAAAATACCAAGCTGGATTTGTTTAAAACCAATGGTATATTAAAGTCTACTGCTGGGCTCATGTATGTGAAACCAGTAGGAAATTACATTATAAAGGCTTTTTTCAACAATAAAAAAGACGCAAATTCGTTCCTTCTATCAAAGACTTTATTAAAGAGCCAGAGCTGGCAAGCCAAAATTCCATATGACCACCTGGAAAGTCAAGGTATAATAAAAGCACCAAAGGAAATATCTGAAGAGGATCTTCTTGCCAACCTGAAGTCCAGTTCCGAGATCATTGGTGTGAAGCGTTTCATGCGTAGGAACTCCGATGGCTCGTTCTCACCAACTCCAACAGTTTTAATAACTTTCCTTAGCTCTTCCTTACCTGACCATGTCAAGTATGAATTTATCTGGTTTGATGTAGCTGAATATGTAAAACCCATACGCCAGTGCTTTGTGTGTTATAAATTTGGGCATGGTAGAGGCTCTTGTAAAAGCCAACAGATCTGTTCCATATGTTCAGGTAACCACTTTTTCAAATTATGTAATAACAAGGACAACCTGAAATGTGCCAATTGTCTTGGAGCTCACTCAGCAGTCAGCAATTCTTGCCCTATAAAATCCGCAAAAAATCAGGAATTAAAAGATAAAATTTCAGGGAAACTAACTTATGCTTCTGTTGCATCTAAAATCAAGTCAACTACAGTTTCATCTCCTATCAACTCAACTAACCATTTTAGTATTCCTACTTCCACTGGTGTAAATAATTTAAGACTGCTTAATATGCCTCAAAAACGTGCTCTATATACTGACATTTTGAACTCTGATGATGTAATAAGTATACTAACAAAAACTCTTGTAGATTTAAATAAAAAAGGGTCAGAAAATGCTATCTCATCCAAACTCATTAAAGAACTATTGATTTCTAATTTCTCAGCATAATTTTATGGATAATAATAGTTATTTATTATACAAGAGTGGAAAGTTCCTTTTTAACCGCGTGCTCGATTTGGATGACCGAGCAAGCGAAGGATTCTTAAGTTGAATCACGAGCGCAGCGAGTGATTCTAAATTAGAATCCTGAGCGTCAGCGAGGGAAACAAACGAGCACAAGGTGAAAAATCTTTCCACTCGAGTGCAATACGTAACTTTTCATCCCACCTCAGCGAGGAAATGACAAAATGAAAAAGAAAACAATTTATAATGACAAAATATTTTTTCACAATTTAAAAAGTTCTAATCATAAATTTGGCACCATAGAGGTTACATTAAATAGGTTTAATGACGTTTTGAATTTACAATTATATTGAGTACTCATTATATGTGATGTTCTAAATTCAAATCTACTTTGCCGCTCAAGCGAATAAAATAGAATTTTCCAGCCAGATTTCGAAGCGCAAAATTACACTTTCCGAGGTGGTGGGATGAAAAAATATTAGTGATATGTGTAACCTCAATATTGTTCACTGGAATTGCCGTAGCATAGCCCAAAAAGTAGACCAATTGAAATTTCTCATCTCATCACATAGCAGTGTTATTGATATATTACTATTTAATGAGACATGGTTAAACTCTGCCAAGACTTTTAAAATACCAGGCTACTCAATTATTCGCCGTGATTCTGATCGACCTCATGGTGGTGTAGCAGTGGCCATAAAAAATAAATATGTACATAGATTTATTGATACTCCATCTAATTATCACTTTCAAAACATTTTGATTTCAGTTAAAATAGGTTCTATTTTTGTAGATATTCTTTGTCTGTATATTCCACCTCCTCCTAATGGTAAATTTAATATACAAATGCTTAAAAAAACATTTTCACATATAAAAAATAGACATTTTCTCATTGCAGGAGACTTTAATGCTCATAACATTGCCTGGGGCTCAAGATTTAATGACAGTAGAGGTAAATCAATTGAATCTTTTGCAGATCTTCATAACTTAATTTGCTTGAATGACTTTGCAGTTACAACTTTCGCACCATTTAGTCAAAATGGTAATGTCTTGGACTTGGCTTTTGCTTCTCCAGCGGTAAGTTCATCTTGTACATTTCACATTCATGATGATCTTCTTAGCAGCAATCACTTCCCTATTTTTATCAGCGTTTTGTATAGCAGTCCCCATAGTCATCACAAAAATGTTAATTCCTCAGGTAGTCAAAATTCAACCACTGCTTTCCCCGTAGACCTGACTACCTGTTTATCCGAAATAAATTTTAATAAAATTAATTGGTCCATATTTTCTCAGCTATGTATTGAAAATTTTTCTTCCTTTTCTTTATCCTCAGATCCGTTACAAAGTTACAATAATTTTATTGCGACACTTTGCAATGTTTTGTTGTCATTTCCTAATAAAAATGATAAGAGTTGCCACTCTTCAAAATCGTCAAAACCGGAACGCAAATGTGCGGTTTGGTGGAATGATGTGTGTTCACGAGTAGTTAATGAATCGAAACTTGCGTTACATTCATATAAAAAATATCCTACATTGGAAAATTATATTATTTACAAACAAACTGATGCTAAAAAGAAAAGAATTCTATCCGAACAGAAATCAAACAGTTGGTCAAATTTATGCAATTCATTTAATAGGATGACTCCTCTAAAAATTATTTGGGATAATGTTAGGAGATTTAAGTTTGCCAAATTAGGTATAAATACTAAATCACATCATTTTCTTGCGGTACCTTCCAATGCTTGCAATTTTTTAAGTAAAATAACTTCGCATAATAGCAAGCCCAATATTAATTTAGATTCATGTTTTTCGTCTCCTGGTGCAGATTCAGCCCAATGGATTGGAGATCGTTTTGAGTTTTATGAATTTGAAGCCTCTTTGGATAAAAAGAAAAATACTTCACCGGGCCCAGACTACATTCCATATTCAGTTATTAAAAATCTTCCCAAATTCGTGAAAACAATTCTTTTGAATATTTACAATCAATTGTGGTTAGGTAACGTTATCCCTCCAATTTGGAAAACTCAAATTGTAATTCCCATTCTTAAGCCTAATAAAGATAATAACAGTCTGGATGCTTATAGACCAATTTCATTGACATCTTGCTTTGCAAAACTATTTGAAACCATGGTTAAAAATCGTATAGAATGGTTTATCGAGCATAATTCCTTAATACCTAGCTATCAGTTTGGTTTCCGGAAGGCCAAGAACACAATGTATAATTTATGTTGCTTACTAGGTGATATTCAAAATAGTTTCAGGAAGAATAAAATAACATTGGCGGTATTTTTGGATCTCAAAGGCGCATTTGATAATATTAAGCACGAATATTTAGTTCTTACTTTACAAACGCTTGGTCTTCCTGGCTCGGTCCTATCGTGGATATACAACTTTCTTAATAGTCGTTCTGTTTTTCTTAGAGTTAATAACAGTGTGCATGGTCCTAGAACATCTTACAAGGGCACTCCTCAAGGTTCGGTAATCTCTCCGTTAGCTTTTATTTTATGTCTCGTAAATTTTATGAAAGTTATACCTAACTATGTAAAATATTCCTTTTATGCTGACGACCTAGTAATTTATTTAGACTGTGATGATGTTTTGGAAGGAGAGCGTATAATGAATAAATGTCTTGCTGATTTATCTAGCTTTGTTACTAATACTCTAGACCTTGAAGTTAATGTTACAAAAAGTTCCGTAATGATCTT
Source organism: Parapoynx stratiotata (assembly GCA_910589355.1). NCBI lineage: Eukaryota > Metazoa > Arthropoda > Insecta > Lepidoptera > Crambidae > Parapoynx > Parapoynx stratiotata. The sequence continues at coordinate 5,823,530 of OU342479.1, forward strand.
TGCACATTGTTCCATACATAATCCCCGTATTTTTTATAATGGCTCTCTGATTCCGTTTAAAACTTCGGTTAAGTATTTGGGCATCATGCTTGACTCTGAGTTAACTTGGAGTCCACATATCAGTTATGTCTGTTAAAAAGCTGAACTACGCATAAATATCTTGAGGTCTTTAGTTGGAGTCAATTGGGGATCGGACCCGAAAATTCTAAAGACTTTTGTATATTTCTTTGATCCGCAGTCAGTTTGACTACGGATGCATTTTTTATGCTACTGCCTCTACTCAGTTACTGCGTAAGCTAGATGTCTTACAGAACAAATCCTTAAGAATTGTCGTTGGAGCTATGATGTCTTCTCCAATTAATTCGCTAGAAGTCGAGTCAGGGATACCTCCTTTAAGCATTAGAAGAACGTATTTAACAGAAAAATTTTGTTTGAACTTAGCTTCTAGAGATAATGTTATTGTATATCGTTATTTACAAGACTTTTCTATTCCAGATTATAATGTTGTTCCTATGCCGGCCTTTCCTACTATCAGTGAATCCATTGCCTATCTAAATTTTCAATTCCAAGATGTTGTTAATTGGGTTCACTTAATTCCTTGCTTTGCTTATAGTTTTCACTCAATGCTGGGTGATATTGTTGTTACACTAACTCGCTTTGGTACCAAACATGACTTTTATGAGTTCCTGGATGAGAAAAGCGATTATATTAAAATCTACACCGACGGTTCCAAAACTGACAACCGTACTAGTTTCGCCTTTTATGACTCCTACAATAAATTTGGCAAAGTTTTCTTGTGTAATAATCATTTTTCAGTTTTTTCAACTGAAATTTTAGGTATGATTTTTGCTGTTAAATACATTGTACATAATTTTGATTCATCCCGACATTGTAAATTTATAATACTGTGTGATTCTATGAGTGCTTTACAAGCGCTAAAGCAGAAAGACATAAGTAATAATATTAATTATCTTATTTACGAACTAAGGCATCTCGTTAAGTCTCTTTATGATAAACACATTGAGATTGAATTTTGTTGGGTACCTGGACATTCTGGCATTTTCGGAAATGAGCTCGTTGACAAGCTTGCTCGTTTCGCTTCGGGCATTTCTACTATATCTGAGTATAAAGTTCCTCATACTGATTTAATTGTATGCTTGAAGCAGAACTTGATTAAGCGATGGTCTCATTCATTAGACCATACACGACTGTTAAAAGGCAAGTGGCATGCTGAAATTGTCCCTGTACCTAGCTCTAAAGCATGGTTTGAAAAAGTGCCTTTTGTAAATAGATCTTTTATCACTAGTTTATGTAGGTTAAGAATTGGTCATTGTACATTTCCATCACATCTTTATCGCCTTAAATTAAGTAACAATTCTCTTTGTTTATACTGTAATTATGACAACTGCGATCTTGAACATTTGTTTTTTACTTGTTCAAAATTCAATGTTCAACGTCTTTTGTTTATATGCTCTTGTAAAGATATTCTTAAAAATAATGAGTTCCCTACGAATTTGCAAAGCTTGTTAAAATGTACTGATTTATATTCAATTATATATGACTTTTATGTAAATACTTTCGGACCCTTATAATATGTAATTTTCTTTTCTATTGTTATGATTTTGTTAGTTTTAAAGATGATGTAGTTATTGTTAACTCATCATTATTATTATTATTTTTTCCCTTCCAATTGTTATCGTAGTTTTTCTTTTCGTTTTTCATGTTTTATTTTGTTTGTTTAGTTTATATTTTGTAACCGTTTTTTTTTTTTAAATAAGATTCTATATGTTATCGTTTTAAGCTGAAGGCTCAATAGGCCATTGCTATAATAAAAAAAAAAAAAAAAAAACGTCAAAAGTGTAAATAAAAACATTGCCGGTTATAGTGTTGGGTAGGACACGGTTTGAAAATGAGTTTGTAAGAGTAGCCTCTTTTTTCTACTGAGCCAGTACAACGTCCCACTTCAAATGAGGCGAGGCGTTCATAAGCTCGGCAGTACATTTGAAGCGATGAGTACAAATGTAACATTTGAAGCGTATTGTGTATTTGTGTGGCTCGGTAATAATTTAGAAGTTGTGTAATGTGTAGTGTTGTAATACTTACTTGTTGTAATGCAATATGCAATGAGTACTTAATACGACATAAATAGTGTCTGTACGCATTTATTATGTTTAGTTAGAAAATAAGTTTATAGTTTTCGAACGTATTCAAACGAGTAATGGAGTACAGTGCCACAATGACAATGTCCCGGTGGCAAAAATTGGAACTACAATAAAATGTAATGCCTCGCTCGCGTTCGTCTCTCTCACGCTCAGTTGCACAAAGATTTTTTAAAGACGACATTTAGTAATGAGACATTAAAACTTTAAAGTTCATTAAATTTAAAATTGGAACACAAAATAGTTCTAGCTAATGTCTTTTGACACTTCAATCAATAAATTTAATGGAGCATTAGGGATAATGCCGACATTAAATTTTAAAGTTCGTTTCTGCAACTGGGTGTCAGTCTCAGTTCTTTCGGTGAGTGAGTGAGTAAACGCGAATACCGCGACATAAAATGTGAAGTAGTACATTTTAAAATTGTGAGCCACTCATACAATGTGACGTCATGTCCCGTACAAATGTAATGCCTCTTGTAAGTCCTACTCAACACTAGCCGGTTAAGTGTAAATAATTGTGTTTAGTGTTTATAGTGGTCAGTGTCGCTATAAGTTAGTGTAACTATGGAAGAATTGAAGGTGTTGCATGCCAAACGCGGCATATTAAAAGCTACAATATCCCGTATGCAGAATTTCGTGTCCGATACAACTGCTATGGAGTTGGCCGGCGTGGAAGCACTCCAAGTTAGATTGGAGAAACTTATAAGCACCTACGAAAAATACGAAGAAATAAACTTCAATATAACAAATCTTGACGATAATGATAGTGAAGATGTTAATTCAGTAGAATCATGCTATTTTTCGGTACTAGCTAAATTTAGAGAATTTATCAAAGTTTTATCTAAGAGAGAGAACAGTTCCTCTCACAATTTCAATGCAAACTTGCCTGCTGTTGAGATTCCATACTTTGACGGTAAGAATTTTACACTGTACAAACCTTTTATAGAATTATTTAATGCGTTAATTGGTACCAATGTGTCATTATCAAATGTACATAAACTATTTTACTTAAGAAAATATTTAAAAGATGAGGCTCTTTCAGTTATTGTAAATCTCCCACTTACCAATGAGTCCTACTTTGAAGCTATCAATTTGTTAGATAAGCGTTACAATAATTTAACTAGAATCATTTCAAACCACATAAATATTCTATTAGAGTTACCTACAATGCAAAAAGGTACTGCTATAGTTTTAAGATCTTTTATTTCTGAAATTAGGCAGCAGTTGCATGCATTAAGAAATTTAGAGCAGCCCGTAGATCATTGGGATATGCTTTTGTTATCAATTTTGTCTCGTAAGTTGGATTCTGTTACTAACACAGCATACCATTTAAATAGACAAAGTCTTAGCTCTTTACCTAGCATTGAGGACTTTTTGGACTTTTTAGAAAAGAGGGCTATTGCTTTTGAGGATAGTTTGCCTTCAACATATACCTGCTATGAAAGTAAATTTAAAAATAAATATAGTTTAAATAGAGTGACAAATATTGTTGCCAAGCCTTTTAAAAATCTAGTTTGTTTATATTGTAAAGGTAATCATTTGTTGTTTATGTGCCCTAGTTTTAAGTCTAGTACTGTAAGTGATAGAATAGATTTTGTAAATGTGAATAATGTATGTAGTTTATGTCTTCGAGTTCATTCAGATCAATGTAAATATAATTTCAAATGTAAAACTTGTAAAAAAGACCATAACACATTTTTGCATCTCCATGAGCACAAAGAGTGTATGGCATTACTCAATACTAATATGAGTTCAAATGTTTTATTGCCTACTATAAAGGTTAAAGTAAAAGACCAGTTTGGTAAGACTATTCATGTAAAGGCTCTACTCGATAGTGGTAGTCAATCATGTGTTGTCTCAAATTCATTAGTAACTAAATTAAATTTAAATAAATATAAACAAAAAAGTAACATATATAGATTAGGTCAAAATGTAAATAGGGTAAGTGAATATGTAAATTTAAAAATACAATCATTAGATGATAAGGTTCAGTATAATATTAATTGTAATGTTCTAGAGTCTATTACTTTTTGCCTCGACAATATATGGATAGAAGAGGCTTTAAATTCCCTAACCATTTAAAATTAGCCGATCCTGATTTTAATATTCCTTCTGGTATTTCTCTTTTATTGGGAGCAGATTTTTATTTCAAAATACTATTAAATGACAATTTGCAATGTAAAAATATATATTTACAAAATACATTATTTGGGTATGTTGTTGGTGGAACACACCAGAATTAGTTTGTATTTTTTCTTCAGATTAAATGGCTACTAAAAATAAATTGTTTGTATCCTTAATTCATGTATTAAAGAAACATTTTATTATTTTATTCAGTGTTAAAAACAAATATAGTAAAAAATACTGTGAAATATGTAAAATAGTTTAGTATGTTAAAATTCAATTGTTATTCATGGTTTTGGTTTATTATAACTTCTATTTACATCACTAAAAATAAAATAAAATATTTGTTACCTATGTACTTTTATATAACAATGCATTTTTAATTAGTTTTCAATATACCTGTATACTTTTTATGTAAAGAACTATGATTATACTTAATACTAAATGCTTATAGCGACTTTTTATGTTTTCAACATTTTGAATGGGGCCTAATAAATTAAATAATATGATATGTTATGAATTTTTGTCTTCAGTGTTACATATTAAATAATTTTTAGTGTATGATTTATAAGAAAATTTTTCATTCTGCCCCGCGGAACTTATGTTCAGTACAAAATTAATACTGAACACAAATATATATTAATTACAAAATTATAAATTATATACTTATTTTATATTATATTTTTATTTTATATTTGATTCTATGCTTTTAATTTCAGAACATATACATTAAAGAATTGCGAAATGGAATGTGAGGCGAATGCGATGCTAGACTTATGCCAGTGTGTTTTCTATTATATGCCAAGTAAGAATTTAATATAATGCTATATACTAAACTTTACTCCTTTTATATTTATCAAGCAAGCTCAAGAAGAACAGAGCTCAAATCAAAACTAGCTAAATCATAATTCGTTTGCGTTACGCTAACGCCACACTATTTTAAACTTTTGTAAACATCTAATGTAATGCATTGTCACGCTTATAACTTTGTGATTTCATTTTATAAACATACAGACCGACGTGTGTATGGTCAAAAACAAATTATATTAACAAGTAATTTATTTGTCATGTAATAAGTAGTTTTCCCAAATGTTTCAGAAAACAAAACGACACGCATATGCGGAAAAGCCGATGCTAGATGCTACGAAAACTCTACTTCGGGCACCAAGCCAAAAAGTAAGTTGTACTTACTGACTTACATATCACCAATCCAGTTAGTTATAAAAGAAAAGTTTTTCACCAATCCAGTTAAAAAGAGTTTTTCAAACTATCTACGGTAAACGCAGACTACCGATGTATGTTATTGCAGATTTATGCAATCACAGGCATGTTTTACCTACTAAAAAACTTTTATGACAGATCGATTACTAACCGTTTCATAAAATTTTTAACTTTTTAAATAAAACATGATGTGCACAATAATAAACGTAATGTGCACATCCTCTCATTCCTATACAAAATCCTTTATGACCCTAATGCTCCTTCCTACCTTTGTTCCCGTTTCCAGTTATGTCCGCCATCCTCCCGTCCTAGGCGTCCTTGTGTAACCAAAATGCTGGACCTGCCTAGATGTAATTCAAATTTTCTCCTAAACTCGTTCTCGTTCCGTGCTGCTCAAATATGGAACTGTCTTCCAGCCTCTATCCAGGAAAGTCCATCCATATCTTCTTTTAAAACTAGAAAAAGTACTATTATACATCACACATTACTATTTAATCAGAAAAATACATTACTCCTTCATGTTTATTGTGTATTTAAATATGTATGTATATATGTATTTATTTTAGTATGAGTATAATGATGTAGTTTATGTAGTTTTATTTTATTTTATTTCTTTTTTGTTGTTATTTTTATATTTGATGTGTATCTGTTTTTTTTTGCATCTGCGTCCCAATACAATACTTTGATGATCATTCATGGGTTGACTGGAAGACATCTCTTTTAGGGATAAGTCCGCCATTGTAAACAATATTACAAATTATATGTTTTGTATATTTTTTTCAAATGCAATAAAGAGTATATGATTGAAGTTGCATAAAACTACAATAATGTTACTTGCAGATTTTTACCTTTCCACAATTTGTATTTTGTGTTTCTATATAACAGCGGTTGCTGCGACCATTTATTTTATTAAGGAATTTCCTGCCTCAAGTTAGTAGGTGTTATATACCTAGTTTCTGAGATTTCATTACTAATCAATGAGCGATATTTCGCATTTATCTAATCAGATAAAAAGTTTAACTTTAATATATTATGTTTTAGCAACGGAGTGTGAAGACTGCCTGCCGGCGTGCACAGAGATCTCATACTTCGAGCGCATGAGTATGGCTCCCCTGAACAAAAATCTCGTGAATTCTATTGCCGCAAAACTGAACAAGACTACGAAATACTTCGTGTACAGTATACTATATTATCCGTAATTCGTAGCCCTAGTACGAATCTTATTGGTTATACGACAATCGTAGAAGTGTTTGGAGAAACTCGCATGTTCTTTAAATTATTTATTATAAATCAAAATTAATATAAGTAACACACACTTTCATTTAAGAGTCATCAACATTATAAAGAAAAAAAGCGAAAAAAAAATATACCTTTGACCGATGTATCTATCTGGTGAGTGCTGATGCAGTAATTGTTGAGGTCCAAACCGGTTGAGTGGTAGTTCTTTGACAACTTCTTCGTATATCTAAAAAAAATATATGTTATTTCTCATATGAGCGGTATTGCCCCAAACGGTCAATTGGAAATTTATTTGAAATAAAAAAAAATAATACACAATTGTTGAAAGTTTAATGCATTATCAAAAAAGAATAATTGTATTGTTAGAAAAGTTTAATTAATAATTAAATTAAGCATTAAGAGTTTTTGGACTTACCGACTAAAAAACACCGAATCAAAAATTAGATAAGCGCGGCCAAAAATGAACTGACTGGCCGCTTGCATGTCTGTCTGCTAGAGGCCCGGGTATTTCACGGGACGGGGCGTATTGATACGTACTATTTTGATAGAGTTATAGAAGTTAGTTTCTCCTATAGGTACCTATCTATTTTGGGGCTCTGTTATATTTTCCTGGTATGACACCTATCCTTTTTTGCTTATTTTAGCTAAGTATTTTTACCCTTTAGAATTAGAGCTTAGTTAAAAATAAATACCTAAGTATTTTAATTTATAGATTATTCTGATTTCAGAGAAAATATGCTGATGGTGCATATCTTTTATGAAGACGATACATTCATGCGGTTCACAAAAGGAGAGATTTTCGGATTAACAGAATTTTTGTGTGAGTATCTACCTACCCACCAAATCTGTAAATTTTCTGAGTTCTTTCTCTATTAGCACAATTTATTATGGGAAATAAGTATATATAATCGTAGGTATGATACCCACATACAAATAATCATCACCATTTCTCTATTCCCGAAAGGCAAAGCGTTTACACCGACATTTCACCTAATAAGTAGTTTAGGTGCCCAACACAAGAAGCGAGCCTGTTGCCTTGCACTGGGCACAAAGAGAGGCAAACGATATTTACAATAAACCGTAGTACCTATTAAACCTTTAAGTTTTTAATTAATCTCGGTGGTAGTACAGTCAAGAGCATAATATGTTACCATTTTAGTACTTTGTAATTTTATGGTAAACTGATATTTTTTAGTAAAATGTTTGCTGCTGTGGCAATTGACATAGTATCGTCAAATTGAAAAACTACTAAAATGGTATCATTATATTTAAATTTTATGCTCGTGACCAGTCCTATATTCCTCTGTTTCAGCAAACACGGGAGGTCTGCTAGGCTTGTGCATGGGGTTCAGCATGATGAGCGCTATAGAGCTGCTGTATTACATCACTCTTCGAGCCCTGTGCAGGGCCCGGCACCGACAACCTCAGCAACCACTTACTAAATAAAACTGTACCTAATTTGTTTTTTAACGAATGCAATACACCACTAAAAGTGCTGAATTGATTATTTATTTGGAATGTCCACCGTTGCCATTTATACGTAATATTCACTAGGTAGGCATATATGAAATTTTACCATAAGGAGACTCCGATACCGAGTAGTAAGTCGTCCTATCAAGGATTTTTTGTCTGAAGCGATCCTAGCACAGCAATGCTCCCAGTGTGGTGGGCAGACCTTTAGGGTCTCCCCAAACTTATCGATGCGGAGTCGGCTTAAACCGGTCAAAAAAAGCCTTTATGTCTACGAAATAAGCGTGTTAATGCCATTATTCGCATTGGCTAGGCTTGGACGACGCAACGCAACGTCGGTTGGCCGACGGCGAAACCAGAAGTTTGTCGATTAGCTGATCACAACCGTACGGCGCTGAATCTAGCGGAACGTGTCCGACAGCTGCCGAGCGGCACCGGAAACGGTCGCAAGGCGTTGGGCTGAAGCTGGATGAATGATTTGCTCGCATGCCTTCATCTACGACGGTAGCCAAACGGCGCTAGACACGGCCGAGTTACCGATGAAACGCGATGAACCTAAAAATGAAACGCCAAAAGGTCCGTACAACTTAGAGCGAACGTTTAATCTGCAATGAAAGCATTTCCTGGAATTTTTCGGGGTCACGACTCGACTACCAGCCCCTTGCGACGGCAATACGGAAGAGTCGACGGCCGAACGGATGTGATCAGACTGCCGATCACATGTCAACAGCCCCCGCAACAGCTAATCGGCGTTAAGCCGAGTAGTGTGGTGATACGCGCTCGGCTTAAGCCGATTCCGCGTCGATAAGTTTGGGGACTCCATAATGCGCACCTCTATCTTCTATTTCTGTCTCAAAGAAAACGTTTGCTTCGATTGCCGTGATAGATTAAAGGGTAACGCAATTAAATGCAAGGTGGCAAACAACAAAGTGGTCCTAAATCATATGAATAAACATATGTACAAGTGTTACCATGTCAGCCACAACACCAAATATTACTAAAACAATAGAATGAAGGTTCTAAAATCCACTTTAAGTGTACTTTAAAATACATTTTATACTACTTTAAGTGTACATCACTTAAATCGGCCCTTAATAAGGTCCTAAAATCTGCTGCTACTCTACACACTAAAAATCGTAACGATTTGCCTACACACGAGGCGATCTAGGAGGCAATTAAGGGCGCTCCCCTCCACTGCCCCGATGTTGGCACTGATTTAAGGGATGTGAGTGGACCCCTTTATGCTCGTGACTAATAACAAGTTCATTCTAGGCGTCAGGTTAAGCATCATGAATCTGGGGGAATCTCTAATAAATTCAAAAAGCTAAATTAACCCGTTTGGGGCCACGCTAACGCCGGCGTTCGCGACCAATTGGTATTTCTATTAAGTATGTAAGTATGTAGTTTTAAGGCCATTGAGAAGTGGCCAATGTCACCTAACTCATATTAACAATGTGAAACTCGCTTACATTACAAAACAAGATAAAAATTAAATATTATACTATCAACCACTTTCGAAAAGTCGTTTTATTAGTATAAACTCCAAGCTGGACATAGGCCCCCCCCCCAAAGATTTGCTGTAGATAATTCCATCGTCGTCCAGTGCTTTACTGCGATAGCGAAGAAATAAAAACTATTAATAAATTTCATAATTTATTATTTATAAAATACTTAATACCAAGAACTTACATCTAGATTATTTATACAAAACTCAGTCAGATACGATTTTGTTAACAAAAATTATTTATTACTTGCACTAAAACAGGAAGTCTGGAAATAGTTTCACTTAAAATAGTACTGCGACAAACTAAAGCAACATTTTGTACGCATAACAATTTTTGTCACTTTAAAATTATGAAAAATAAAGGCTCGTGCAGAATGTCAGCGATATCTCGCCGGCTTACAGAGATTCTATTTTAGTGGTATGCAACATCTGTCCTGGCTGTTGGAATTTTTGTTTGAATTACAGAGTGGTTATGGATTTTTTACAGTGCCCGGTAACGGCAAGAGTTTTGCTCCTATTAAGCGGAACCAACGAAACTACTAGAAAAGAATTGGGGTTTGATGACGACTCGTTGATCATATTATTTATTATTTTTATTTATTAAACAAACATTGGTTTACAAAATAAATACAGAAGTCCCACAAAACTATTTACACAGTTTGTCTGTGGGATCAAGAATCTCAAGCTTAGATTAACAGAAAACAAAACTCAAAAACTATACTAAGTTAGCTAAATAATGCTTTTTAAGATTTTTCTTAAATACATTTTTTTCTTGTTCCCGGCGTATGTCCTCGGGCAAACTATTCAACAGGTAAGGTACCCGTTTCTTTAATGTTCTGTCACTATAATAGTTATTTACTTTAGGTACCTCAAATTTGCCCGCAGACATTGACCAGGTGACCGGCATATGACGCTTTCTGGTTGACAACGCGGTGTCCACCGGTGGACGAGTCGAAGCGGTGCTGATCGGGTGCCGGGTGGATCTAATGAGCTACCTTTATGCACCTTTGCATACCCCAGCAGAGGTACATCAAACACCCATACTTTGCTAGTAGTTTCGTTGATTCCACATAATAGACGACCTCCGTGGTCGAGTGGTCTGTATGCCGGTCTCGAGGCGTCGCCATCTCGAGAGGTTCTGGGTTCGATCCCCGGTGGGGGCAAATGTTTGAGTGATGAATTTTCTGGCATTTGTTCTCCAGTCTTGGATGTTTATATATATTTATAAATATTCAGTGTATTTATATGTATTTATCTATTAAATATATTTATCCGTCACCTAGTGTCCGTTACACAAGCAGCATTAGTTGCTTAAAATGGGGCTAGTTGATAGATGTGAATGTCTGAAGATATTTATTTATTAATAGGTGGCCAGACTATTGCCGAATAGCTCTGAATTATGACTTTTACACACGCATTCCGTGCCTACTTCGGCGGCGCGCGGTGCTTAAAGTACAAACACTATTTAGAGTTGAGGTGCAAGCTTTTTGATATCCCTCACATACCACCCGGATTATCTATTCAGAAATATCATTACATCGTAATGGTTCGTTGAGATGAGTCCAGATTTTGTTACATGTTATATAAAACACGTCCACATTGTGTAATAACTTATACAGTATGTCCCACGGCCATGCCACATGGAGGGAAAGTTTATTCAATATTGAAGGTAGGATGTTTTACTCAAAGAAGACATCACTTTATTTTTTATAATAAGTGGAACTGCATTCATAGATTTATTAAAAATCGCCTGCCTCTACCCAGGACAAACGGTATAGCATGCAACATACAATACAGTCTTGTTACGTTGCAATGTTACAAAACTTGTTACACAATTTGGATGAGTGTTATATGGATTCCAAAAAACATAAATTAATGTGGTTATGATTGTTGCCGGGAGGCGGCCTGCGGTGGCGGCGCGGGAGGCGCGGGAGCCGCTGGCGCGTCCGGCGGCTGAAGCGTGCGCGTGCGCCGACGTGTATAGTGCTGCCATAGCAATATTGCTTGGTCATCCATGAATTTGCAAACCTGGAATAATAAAAGATTATATTGTAATTTTTTTTTTTATAAATATATAATCAAATAGTTTGTATTGAAAGTCACTTCACTAAAAATGGTTGGCCCTCAAATAAGTAAGCAAATAAGTAAGGTTAGATATTAAAGTAAGGTACCAATTGTTATTATGTCCAGTCTATCTGTTATGTTACCCAAGAATCCATAACTTAAGCATTTTCAGGACTTTCTTTGGACTCGGCTTTTGCTATCAGTGAAATAGTAACTAGACTAGACATTTAATTATTGTGGAAGGAATCTCATATTTTTCCCAATATTTAAAATTAATTACAAACCTGTGCAGAAACACATTCTCTTCGGAATGCCTCATGTTGCAGCAATTCTAAAAAATGTAGACACATTGGGTACTTGAGGTATCGGGCATACTCGGGTTCCCTCCAATATTGTAGGTATTTAATGTAATTAACAAATGTCTGTTCTTTTAAATAACCTCGCTGAGCTAAAACTGAAATGTAATCATTTTAAGTATTAATAAAAAAATTATAAAAAACAAATAAATAATGTTGCATTTTTATACGTAGAAAATTTTATGGTGGTAGAAAATTTGAAATGAAATAATTCCTGAAATATAAACCATTTCAGAAATTATTTATTTTAGTCTTAGTAGCAGTTATAAAATAATATAAAATAACCAACCCGTGTTGGTCCGGGACGCAGTCCCGTGTTGGTCCGGGACACAGTCCCGTGTTGGTCCGGGACATAAAAAGAATGTACCAACTGCTTTTCTTGCCTAGCATGTCGTAAAAGGCGACTATGGGCTGGCTATTGGGTACTGGATCTGTGATTGTGTAGGCGATGAGCTAGCCACTTGTCACTACTCTTTCACGATTTTTCCATCTGACCAACCCTATTTTTGTATGGCTAAATGTGGTCTTAAGGAACACAGTGCTCCTTGGACTCTACCTACCCCTTCGGGGATTACAGTCGTGATTGTATGTATGTATAAAATAACACATAATGTAGCAGTCATAATTAAAGAAATATAAATGTAGCAATATTCTAATGTCATAAAAATGTGATTTATTGTAACAAAACAGTCTTGTATTATCTAAGTAATTAGGGATGTGTAAGACTTAGGTAAATATGTTTCTGAGTACACCCAGGGTAGCCAGCAATTCTGTTAATGAATTCCTCCAGTCATGAAAGTAACATTTATATAGAATCTGTGATGAATAAAATAGCCTTTATTATCACTCTACATTAAAGTACATTTTTCCATACAGTCAATCAAACTGTTGTGTTCTGTCACCGGCAAAAACATAATGACGATTTTAGGACCTTTTCAGTTATCATATCACTACAGTCCTCAGAGTAAACAGAACTGGAGTAGCCATTAGTCAATTTCTCAAACATTTTTTTCTGCCATTTCTTGCGGGGGGTGAGGTTACCACTACACTCAAAGCCAGCACACATAAACAATAACGTTTACCGTTTTTACAAATGCACACATGCATAATTCGACACACAAATTTAAATTTCACGCACACACACGCGCAAAATAGTCACGTGGGGTGTGCGTTTTGACAACGTCACAGCCGCACTCCTCACGAGACTAGCGTTCGAAATTTGAAATCGTAGAATTCTAAAACATGAAATAATGAAGTAAATAATCATGAAATCTTAAAAATTATTATTACAAATAAAAGGTGACACCATCTTTTAGCATCCTCGATGTTTTCTATTTATTTTTACAACAAAAAACAGCACAGGCAGGCATTTTTGCGGGAGCTCTGTTCGCCGCAACATTTACAATGTTATGGCTGTCAAAATGGCGGCTCAACTAGTTTTATTAAACGTGCAAGCATCCGATGCTTGTGCATTTGGCAGAGGGGAATGTTAGACAAAGGCTACTCCAGTTCTGTTTACTCTGAGCTACAGTCTGAATAATTTAATAAGTGCATTTTGACAGATGAGCTATAAGGGCCATTTACAATTAGTATAGGAAGAAATAATTTACTTTAAGCCTTAGAATAACTAGGCACTAAAATCATAATTTTTTTAAAATTAAAAGTATTCTTCTCTAACTGTACCCTTGACATTAAGCATACGAAAATTCAAAACAATTGATGAAGTGTTCAGGTTAAGCAAACAAAGAAGTAAATACGAATATAAAATTATTTTGGAAATTAAATACGTACAGTGAATGTAGTTAGGATTGGCCAAACATTGAACAAATTCAAGTTCAATTTGGAAACGAATTCTGTTCTGTTCTTCTGTCTCTGAAGTGACTGTAAAAAACGAAATTATAAACAATGTAAAAACCTTAGATAAGACAGACTAAAGTAAAGTGAAATTCTATTTACTTTCATTATAAAAAAAAATTAAACAATACCTTTTGCGGCCATCATCTTGTAGTATTATTATGTAGGTAGTAAATCCAAGAAATTTATAGATTTTATTTACATTCTCTAATTCATCACAAACTCTCATTAAAAAGGGGAAAGAAGAAAAGAAATAATACAATTTAATACAAGAATTATTATGTACAAAAATTTAATTAAACGTCAAGCAAGTCAAATTTGACAAACATTAGATGTTGATGTTGTAAAATTTTCCCATGTATGGAAGGCAAAGGGAACGAAGCCCATATAGCCATGTCTCCAGTATATAATAATATGCATTAAAATGCAAGTGTAATACATTTCAATGCGTCTTGGGAGACTTTTACGTCAAACAATAGATGGCAGACGCTGTAAATGATAAAAAAAATTAACCTACTGAAGAACCTTTTTTTATTTTATTTCCATTATGTAAAAAAAGTTCCGCTGGGACAACGTTGTCCTAGCGGAATCAGTTTTTGAATAATAACTCCTAACTTTGAATAATAAATTCAAAATATGAAATTTAAACATTTCCGCTGGGACAACGCACACAAATAAAATACCGAATACTTGCCTGTATGGGCTTTGTTCCCTTTGCCTTCCCTACATAGGAGAATTTTACAGGGAGTTTTTGGCGGCATTCAACTATGGCGGACGTGATTTTTATTTCAGTGATTGTAATATTGTTTCGGAATTGATCTTGTTGCGTAAAATCAGTTTAGTTTTGTGTAATAAGTGTCAATAATGAAGGGCAATATGGAGAATCATTGAAATAATCGTCAAGTGGTGTGAAAAACGATGGGATTTTTATCGTGGTAATCCACCTCATCGAAGTAACACCACAGTGTCTGCCATCGATGATTTGACGCCAAATTCTCGCAAGATGCATTGAAATGCATTACACTAACATTTCAATGCAAACTACTGCAAAAAGGTATTCTACTGTTAACGTGTGGCTCAAAAGGTCCTGCAACCAGAACCGTAAAACTGAATATATATAGAGAGAATTTTACAACAACAATCACATACTCTTACTTTTTTACGTCATGGGGAATTGCTGATCTGTGTGTGTTCGTCATTCTCATCAACATCACTCAGGGGCGTTTCAAATTCTTTATTTGATTTTGCTTGTAAAAACCTAGAGAAACCTTGTGTAACTATATTAATTACAGACGAATTAAGTGTTATTAAATCTGAATAGTAAGTATTGAAAGTTATACGCCTAGCCACTGAAAACAATTTTAATTGCTCGACTTACCTACGTTGAAAGGAAACAAAGCAATTGTGATCAGTGCAGTGAGACATTCTAATCTAATTTACATTATAAAATCCTGTTGGCCTAGACTATGTCTGGACATAAATATATCAGCAACACTTCAAACTTATTCGAAGACGATGTCGACGACGATACTTTCGTCTCCAGTTACAGATCAAGAATACCACAACCGAAACCAGCTCCTAGCTCGTACGGCGGAGGTCACATCGCAGAAATGGAAAGACAAAGACAAGCCATGCTGGAGAGGCAACGTGAGATAGAACAGCGAACATTAGACTCTTCGTCACGCAGTATAGGTTTACTTCGCGACACTGAACAAATAGGGATAGCTACTGCCGAGGAACTTGCACACCAACGCGATCAATTAGAAAACACCAACAAAAGACTTGACACCATAAGCAATAATTTAAACAACAGTCAAAAACATTTGAATGGTATTAAATCTGTCTTTTATGGACTGAAGAACTACATTTCTGGCAAATCAGAGCAAACTCCACCAAGAAACCAAATGTCACCTGACACTAGTACAGTTAAAAGTGGGTTGAGCACCCGCTTAGAGACCACAATAGACAATTTATCTAGTACAGACATGCAAGCAGACAGTTTTGAATCACATCCATCTACCCGCCTACGTGGCCTGGGTGCGACAAGTTCTGCTGAACCAGTTACAGATAGTAAACGCATTAATGATATGTTGGATGCTAACTTAGACGAAATGCTTGTTTCTATATCTCGCCTTAAGGGGCTGGGAATGGCTCTTGGAGATGAGATTCAGCAACAAAATGAACTCATTGATACCATTCAAGACAAAGTGGAGGGTGCTGACATCAAAATTGGAAGCCAAAACAAACAAATGAATAAATTGCTTGGGAAATCTTGAATATTTAGCATTTATCTTTTATACTTGATAATAGTTAATTGTAAAAGAATAATCTGTAAATTGTAAAAATCAAAATGCAATGAACTAGAATATTGGAAAACATTAGCATAATTATTATAAATTCATTTGTTTTTTAGTAATATGGAAACAATATAATATGGTGTTCAAATCTCATTGTTATTGGTTGAAAATAAATTTTATCAAGTTTATATACATTTTTGTATTGATAAAAATAAATTAAGCTTATCTTAATGAATACATTAAATCTTATCAAATATTGAACATAGTGTTACTCTTAAAAACTGTTAACCCAAATTTAAAATGTAAATATCACTCATTATGTTAATAAATATACTTAAGCATCAGTTTAGTTTTTATTCAAGAAATTAAATTGATTAATAATAAAGAATAATTTACATTTGATAAATTTTATATTGATATTGCAATTCACAAAGATCATTTGACTTAATCACTATTTTGCTTAAGGAGTTGAGTGGTAGGGGCTCATTAAAACAATAGTACCAACCCAATAACCCATCTCTTCCCTTGGGAGTCGTAAAAAGCGACAAATGGACTTAGAACTGCACAACCATTTAATTGCTTATAGTTGCGACGGGCTCACCACCTGTCATGCTGAGTGCAGACAGTCACTGCTTGGTGATGTACAGACTATGACAATTGACTGCTTTTGCCTAGTCTCTAACCCTTAGGGGATAATAATCGTGATTATATGTTACTTAAGGTGTTAAGAGTGAAGCTACTCACCATCACAAAATGAAAAAAAATTAACTACTCTCTCTTACTGATTCATTGGGTTTGATAACAGTCATAGTTTTATAAACCTAATTCTCTGAAACAAAGCAGCAACCAAAGAGACGCAGCAAGAACATGCAGCCTGAGAAAGTTTTGGAACTAATTTAGTAAAACAATTTGATAGATCATAGACCTTTATTACTTGTTTAATACATTATGGTGGGAAATAGACTGCAGTATAATTACACACAACTATATATCACAAATAAAAACATTTTAGTTGTATACCTATCTAATCAAGGAAAACATTATCCACTACTGTCTCTAGAATCATATTTGTATCCACATCATGAATTTTTATATGCTTCTGAAGAACTCTTTTACTGGAAAACATTTTCCCACAAATATTACAGTTCAATTCTTTACTGTAGTGCGACTCTCTATGTACCTTCATTCCGGACAAAGTAGCAAATCCTTTACTACAAATATCACATTTGTGAGGTCTCTCAGTACTGTGAGTGTGGGCAATATGTACAGATAAGGAATGTTTGGTAGAAAAACTTCTATCACACTGTGTATATTTACAAGAAAAAGGTTTAGCCTTTTCTTCCCCTGTATGTACAACACTATGAGCTCTTAAATATGTTGCTCTAGTGTAAGTCTTTGGGCAATGGGGGCAAGCATATTGTTTCTCACCATTATGGATTTTTATATGCATCATTAAAGTTGATTTTGCAGTAAAGCTTTTACCACATGTAACACATACAAAAAGTTTACGATTACTTGAATGAGCCACACGAAAGTGTTCTTTTAAAGACTGACGGGACCTATAGGTCTTGTTACAGAAGCCACATTTAAATTGAGCGATATCCTTGTGGGATTTTAAATGTTGTTTTAAACCACTTGAAGTATAGAACCTCTTTCCACATTTAGGGCATAAGAATTTGAAAACACCAGTATGCTTGTTCATATGATATCTTAAACCATATATCCTAGTAAAAGATTTAGAACAGATTGTGCAGGAATATCTTTTTTCTCCTTCCTTTCTTGGTGGCTGCTCAGCAGCTGTGATCTCTGTAACTGGTGGAAGTGGAGTTAACTCTTTGTTGTCAGACAAACTGGGCTCAAAATCCAGAACATTTTGATTACTAAAAAGTGGCACATCATACTCATGGTCTTGGTAAACTACATTTATATCAATTGAGTCAATATCAGACCTCTGTAAATTTGTTGGGGACTGTATAGTTAGTATTTGTGACAATGTAGTGTTAGCTTTTAGACAATTTAGCTTAAAATTGTATGCAACCAAAGCAATTGATACACACGTTGAACAAATTCCCTGAGGCCAGTTTTCTTCATCATTATTCTGTAAAAAAATTAAAAAAATATTTTAGTAAAATTACTTGCGTAGTTTAGGTAGACGTAATTTAAAGCCTCGTTAATAAAAATCCGCGTACCTCTAAACAATTTAGAAATACCAATATGTCAATAAGTTTTACTTTATGCATTTCATGTTCAATCAAATCCTGTACATTCATAAACATTGAGGCATCCGATTCCGAAAGACATGTTCTACAGATATTTTTCGTCAATGGTAGAATCAAACTTGAATATTCCATTTTTATTCAATTCGAATTTTAATTAAATCATCATAAAATAACCGAAAAAAGATAACTAGAGGATAGAAGTAAAATTCTCGTGCTGTGTCGTGTCATACATAAAACGAAAACGGTGACGGTCGGACATTTCACAGATTAGAGAGAATACGTCTAAAGTAGGGATGGTACGTATTTACGCGACCAGGTTTTAAAACCTGGTATTCACCTCCAAGTACGCGCACCAGGTACGAGTCTGAAATACTTGCAAGTCTTGAAAGTATTTTACTTGATCGCGACCTCCGGGCTCGCGGGTCAACGCACCCCGCCATGAACGAGGTGCCGTTATTAAAAAATAGGCCTTAGTATAATATAAATAATAATTAGGCCTTATTTCCAGCAATTAGAGTCTGATATTCTTGGACAACAAGTTGCATCGACATTGGCTAACCCCGTGGCCGATAGGATTTTGCGCCGCGGTCACATCAAGTAATTTCGGGTTCGAATCTTGGTTCAGCTGAAATTTTGTATGATGAATACAGACATTTTATCTTGTTTTTATTTATCCTATAATTATTATGATTTATTTGTCATCTTGTACCAATCAATAACACAAATTACAAATTATATTATAGTAAAGGTACATGCAATATGAAGTTAATAATTACAATTCAATAAACAAGAAATACATTTTTAATTAACTATTGATATTACATATTGCCAATTATATGTTTTATAAATTCATTTTAATATTAGCAAATTATGTATTATTCATAATAAACTGAAAACATATTGTTCGAGAAAAAATGCTTAATCAAAAAACATTCGTCTACACTTGGGATCGAACCCTGAATCTCTGAAGATTAGGGAGACGTCGTCGTAGTCGACGACACACTCACGCACTCTGCGAGCCAAGTCTTTTATTGAAGTATTTTATACTTGTGTGCAATGCACGCCATAATACTTGCTGGTATTTTTCGGACGCACACGGCGCGGCCGCGTCGCGCCCCGTTCGCCCTGCGAGTCAAAAACCAGGTATTTTGTACTTGTTAAAGGAGCTTCACGCCATAATACTCCTAATGGTGAAAGCAACACGAACGAATTATCTATGAAAGTATTTTTATTCTGGTATTTCATTAGATATTCGTTCTCACGTTAATATAGTTAGGGTCTATTATTTTATTAGCAAAAAAAACTTGAATGGCTTGAGAGTTTCAGATTAACATACAAAGTTTTCTACGACTTCGAATAGTGTTTAATAATTGTATTTGCTTATTTTATTGTATTGTAGACTATGAATTGATTTTTATTACGTAATTGTATTGTTGATGTAGACTTGTGTAGCACTAACTAGTTGATTTACTTTTGTTTTTGTCTAAAATGCTTTTAATTAATTATATATCAAATTCTAAAAACAGTTCAAATTTAGATTTTTTTATTGTATTACCTACATTAATTACAAGTAAGTAGGTGACTTCATCTTCAAGAATATCTTAGTATGTACTTACTAAGGAGAACTTGTACCTATACGCCGGGAGGTTTCAGGGCGTCACCGTCCCCTCTAAAGGTTCAATTCCCGGTAGGGCCAAAAACTTTGTGTGATTAAGACAGTAATTTTTTTTCTTTTTGTGTGTACTTTAACTGTTTTGTGCACATATGTGAATGTTGTGTTATTTTTGCATTAATTAATAAATTAAAGAATGAACTAACTTAACTTTTAGACAGTGGTCGGTAGGTATGTACATACATAGGCTTTGTGCGTTCGTTTGTCCCACTCCGCCCGTTGCGTCATAATTACCAATATACATATTTCGTATGTACTTTTACTCATCTAATATGTACCTCTTAGATTTAGGTTTTTTTTCGCTAAAACCTACCTATTCTTTTATATACAATTAGGCTAATAAAGACAATATAGAAGAATTACAAAACAATGTCAAATAATCTGCTCGAATCGAAACCGTAACAAGTTTTTAATGTAATCCTTAAAGTCTAGAAACCAAGGTTTATATTATTTTACTATAAATAATATGTCTCCGCTCGATCGTTTCGTGAAATTCCACTGTCCTTGACCCCTGATTACTAAAATCAAGATGCTTGAACACATTTCACGCCTTTTTTAAAGTATACCTTATTCTCATCGGTTAGTTTTTCTTTCTCTAGAAGTAACGGGTTCGATTCCTGGTGTGACAAAATTTTTGTGTTATGAATTCAGGCATTTTTTCTTCTTTTTGTATGTACTATAATTATTATGCATGTTTTTTTATTCAGAACACAAAATATTGATAATTATAGATTTTTTTTCATTTGAGTTTCAAATTATCTATACATCAATATAATTATTACAAATCATTCAACAAAAAGTAAAATTTTAATTATTTTATCGATACCGATCTAA
Source organism: Parapoynx stratiotata (assembly GCA_910589355.1). NCBI lineage: Eukaryota > Metazoa > Arthropoda > Insecta > Lepidoptera > Crambidae > Parapoynx > Parapoynx stratiotata. The sequence continues at coordinate 5,844,543 of OU342479.1, forward strand.
TTTTTGCCAAACCCCAAAACATCGGACGTATTCATATTCTAAAATATATTTTAAATAGAAAACATAATAAAAAAATTATTTGAAAAAAGACTGGAGAAAATGCTTATATTCATACATTTGTTCTCCCGGAATCGATCCCGGAATCTCGAAAGTGCGAGTAGCGCGCGACTGCGAGTCGGGCGCCGAAAAACCAGGTATTTATACTTGTTGCAGGAGCTTCACGCCATAATAGTCATAATTGTGAAGGCTATATGGACTAATTATCTATGAAAGTATTTTTTTATTCTGGTATTTCATTAGGAATTCGGTCTTACCCCGATATGATTAGAGTCCATTATTTTATTGGCAAAAAAAAAACTTTAATGGCTTGCTGGTATTTTACGTACGCACGGCGCCACGCGCCCCGTTCGCCCTGCAAGACGAAAAACCAGGTATTTACTTGTTGCAGGAGCTTCACGCCATAATAGTCATAATTGTGAAGGCTATATGGGCTAATTATCTATGAAAGTATTTGTTATTCTGGTATTTCATTTGAAATTCGTTCTTACCACGATATAGTTAGGGTATGTTATTTTATTAGCAAAAAAACTTGCATGGCTTGCTTGCTGGTATTTCGGATGGGATTTGGATTTATTTATTTATTGTGGATTTGTACGACTTCGATAAATTTTATAGTGTTTAGTAATAAATAATAATTGTTTTTAATAACATATTTTGAATATTGTTTGTTAATTGTTGTAATTTTTATTTTCATTTATTTTACAAAAGGTACGATTTATAATTTTATTGTTGATGTGGAGCTATTAATTATCAATGCAATGATTTACCTACAATTTATTTTTATTGTCTAAAATATATGTAAAATTATTTTACTCACATTTTTTCAAAAAAACTTTATTTAATTTTATCAAAGTCTAAAAAGTATTAAATAAGTAATTTTTTTGAATTAGTTCGTTGATGTTTCACTAGATGCCGCCACGTGGTCTTTAATTCGCGCTAACGTTTGTTTTTCAATGTTGTGCTAATACTTAGAAGTATTTAAAACCTGGTATTTGACCCTGGTATTGGTACATGGACGTACTTGAAAGACTTGGTATTCAATATTGGAAGTATGACCCATCGCTAGTCTAAAGACAGATGGGCAACAGGCCTAGAAATGACAAGCTTTAGTGAAAAAATGACATTGACAGGACCTTTTGATAGGGTTGTACTGATATTATCGACTTTAAATAACCGTAGATATCGATAGTACTGTGGTTATCGATATGAATAGCACAGCACTAAGGAATGAATGGTGCATAAAAATTAAAAACCTTTTAATTTATATTTATAGTTTATTACTACAAAAATATAGAAATCAATACACTTTATTTCATCACAAGGTATATATAAACTTATTTCTAAAACAAAAATTTATTTTAAGTAAATTTCAATAAAACAAACTTCGATTTTATAAAGAAATAAATTGATTAGTAATGAACATAAATAAAATCATTATTATAAAATTCAAAATGTTAAATACAAAACAATAATGTTAAATACAAAATACAAAACGATAAAAGATATAGTTCTGGCGTTTTAATCATTGCAGTCACAAATCTGAATAGAAAATTTGTATTAGTTATTACATTCTTAGGAGAAAGTAGATGGGGCAAAATATTCGAATTTTGGTTAGCAGAAAAATACAATTGATCAGCTAAAATAACTAATTGGTCAGCAACTAATACAGCTCCAGAAATATGTAAAGCCAATATATCTAATTTATCAGCAACTTAAATGTTTTTTTTGCTGCCAAATTACTTAATATATGTTTTGACTACAAAATTGTTTTTGAGTCATAAAAAAATACCATAACCAAATATATATCAAATACATTTCCTAAGAATTGTTCCTTGCTCCTTTATTGATCTATTCCTAAATTTTATACATTTCCGATTTTGTACATTGCTGCTGAAATAAATATTTTGTAGCTCAATTAATAATTTTGCTACCCAAATAATTATATTGCTGACAAAATATTTGCTTGTTGCCCAAATGATTTTTCAGCAGACCATTTTGTTGCTGTCTAAAAAATGTTATGGCTGCCCAATTAATTACTTCCCTTTTTATAACTTTTACTCTTTATATTGGGAAGTAATTAATTGGGCAGCCATTTAATTTTTTGTTCAGCAACAAAACTGTTTATTGTTTGCTCAGCACTTCAGCAGCATAATAAATAGGTTAGCAAGGTAATTATTTGGCCTGCAAAATAATTATTTGACCAACAATATATATGTTACCGGAAATGTATAGAATCTAGGAAAAGATCAATGAAGGATCAAGGAACAATTCCTAGGAAATGTATGTGATAGATATAAGGTTAAGGTTATTTTTTTATGACCCTTCAAAACAATATTTGTGTCATCGAAATGTATATTAAACAATTTGGCAGCAGAGAAAACATTTAATTATGCTGACCAATTTAGACATTTTTGCTGCCCATAAGTTGCTAACCATTTAGCTATTTTAGCTGGCCAGTTGCATTTTTTGCTGACCGTTTAAATAACATCCTTATAAAAACGTACTTTTTTGCAAAATGATCTTGCAGGATTCTGCAGGCTATGGTGATGAACTGACGATCTCGAATCTGAAAAATAAATTATTTTGAGCTCAGGTTTACTAAAGAATGTTGTTATTATTTTACATTATTGCTATTATTATTTAAAGGCACCTTGGATGAAGGATGTGTTATCTTTACTTTAACATTTAGAAGTTCCCGTTTTTAATTGCCTTTCTGAACAGAAACTACAAATATTATATATTTTTCAAGGCTTTATTTAATGAAAATCTTGTATTTGATCATCATTTTTCCAGCCTAGAAATGCCTGGAACTAGACAAAGGCTTCCCACAAGGATCTCCACAACATTGTCTATTGTGGCGTTTAGAAAAACGTTTACGCTTATCAAATGCCAAGGTTTGCATAGCGGATTTAATATTGATGTGGGATTCGGAAAATGAATTGTTAAAAATGTTGTTTATAACTGTACAAAAGTGGTGGAATCTGCACTTTACAAACTATAGTTACAAAGAGATACAATACATTAGTATGATGATCGCGGCATACAAGCCATTTGTTATTGGTAGAATTTTAAAATATTTTTTCTCTGTCTGTAAGTCAGGTCTATGGGGATGTTTCATAAAGTTATTAATAATTTTAATAAGGGATCTAAATTGCATTACAAATGATGCCGAGGGGTATTTAAGATTGTGTCTCAACAAAGTTTTGCATTCTCTCTGAGCAATCCAAGTGTGCAATTCGGATATATTGTCATATAAAAAAGAGTGTTTGCAAGCCTGGCATTTAAATTTAGCAATAAGTTTTCTACATACATAACCAATATCCTTGACTGGGCCGCGCATCTTCCCAACATCGTGGTAGCGGGGCCGAGACCCGTTTACGCTGTCGAACAGTTGGTTGAAGAATAGCACTGCAGTATTCATAATCGTCTTGGAGACTGGTGAACCAGCAGCAAACGTTTCTGTAACATTATCACGTTGTCACCACACCACAGGTAAGGTTCCCCTCCCTGAAAAAAACATGTAATAAAGTGTTAACATAGAGGATGTTGATGACATAAATACATATATACTAACTGTCAGCAAGACTGTTTTACTACAGCCCAAGGAGTTTTTTGTTGATAATTTTTATTTAAGTTTTTTTTCTCTTTGAAAGGAAACTAATTGTAAATTACTACACAAGTTCATTTTGTGATAAATAAATTATATTGTTACCTGTAAAGTGGTTTAAGATAAGATGTATATTTTTGGACTCAGCAGCACCTGTCATTTCATCTGAAAATTTTAAAATATTACATAAATAGAATATTCTAAATATTAAAAACTGGATAGTTACATATGAATGTGTACCTACTTTCTAATATAACTAACAGGTTAAGTCAAAGGAACTTTAAATTTACAACATAAACAGAAACACTGTTTTGCTTAATGTTAACTAACTCTCATTCTTACAAAAAGATTAGGGATGTGTGAAAAAAAAAATTCATACGAATGGACTGTGCCTGAATACCAACTAAAAATGTATGAAATTCATTCTGAGAAATAATAAAATGAACTATTTAATTACATCTACACAAACAAGGTTTTATTAAGTTTGTTTTACAAGTGAACATTACAATAAATAACACCTTTATTGTGAACATAATAATAGGTCTTTAACTATGAAATTGTCTTTTGTATAGAGATTTTGGGGAACTCTGGATTTTCCATACTAAAATTTTTTCAGTTTTCTTCACAACGACAAATCCAGTAAAATAATATTTGGCATGTATCATTAGACAAGCTTTAGCAATAAGTGTAATATCACACTTCATTAAAAAAAAATATCGTTTTTAAGTGAATGCAAATCAAATGATGTATTTAAATTGTGTTAAATTGGACATGGAGACAACTCTTTTTAACTGCCTTCAAATACATCATTTGATTTGCATTCACTTAAAACGACATGGAGACAACTCTTACAACAAATTATCAAAACAAATGAAAAGAGCTCAAAAATATGGTCTGTTTTAAGAGGAGGTTAAATGAAAATACTCTGAAACTTAATAGTTGCAGACTAAAATACTAAGAAAGTTAAAAAAAACGGCAATTTCATACTTTAATCCCTATTATTAAAATCAGCTCTTGACTAATATTATAATATAACTGATAGAAACAATGAATGAATAATCATCTTTTGTGATTTCTAATTCTGTAAAGAAGACATTGTTTTAAATTTATGATCATTGTAAGCACCTCATATTGCATCAGTGTTTTAAAATTCAAATAAAACTTACATATGAAATTTGGCTGGTCAGGCTCTCTTCTGTCTATTTCAAATGCAGTGAATACTGTGGGTATGCCACACTTTTTTCTTTTATGGCCTTAATGTATGTATTTTCATTCAAAATGCAGTATACAACACCACTGCTGGCAAAGAACACTGAAGCTGCGTTATATTTTGATACCAGGGAATTTTGGGCGCAAAATGGATATATGTTTCTCAAAGGAAAATTCAAACAGAATCTGTGATTTCTTTGTAGATTTGCATCCAGAGATGGAACAGCGTCTAACTGCCATTGCCTGAAAGAAATTAAAATAATAGCTTAATAATAGCGTTAAAATGATAGCTATTATCTTTCATCAACTATATTGCGGGAAGCTGACTTGAAATGAAATATTAATAATCGCATACCGAAATCTGTAGGCACTTACCAAAATACGAGTTGCAAAGTTATAAAGATTTTCTTCATACTAAGTTTGTTGACTGTCTTCTGTTGTCTGCAGCACACCCTCTACTGGGTCTGCAGTTGCTCAATACAATACAGATGATGAAATCCGTAATATACAAATGTAAAACAAATAAAACAAGGAAAAATACGAAACATATTAAATGAAATATGCTCCGAAAAAAAACGATGACAAAAGGGAAAAAGTTGCAATAGAGCAAAAATATCAAACGCACAAATAGTTGCCATTGTAAATAAATATTTTAAACATTGAAATTATAAACTATACAAATTAAATTATTATTTATACATAAAAAACAAATGAAAAAATTATTTTAAATATCATTTCATACAAATAAACATTAATGTTCAGTACAAATGATGACTGAACAAAGGACACTGGTGGTTTTAGTTCCCTTTGCCTTCCCAATGCAGAAGAATTTTAAAACAACTACAAAAAATACAGATAACACAGTGCAGGTCCTGTCATTCACTAAGGCAAAAGGTTTTGTATGGGTGATTCCAGGGGCTGGGACATTTTCTTGAACCATTTTTGACATTAGTTGACATTACTCAACATTCTCCGATATTGGGAAGGCAAAGACAACTATGCCCATTTAGCCTAGTCTTTTGTATAAATTTGTCTTCAGTATTTGCGTTGAAATGCAAGTGTAATACATATCAATGCATCTTGGGAGAGTTTGGTGCCCAATGATCGATGGTATGGTAGACACTAGGGCCGCTTTCACAAACTAGACAAAACAATCCTTATCTTGTCATCATCGTGTGGTAGTAGCTCATTAAAAGAATATTACCAACCCATTTCTTTCCTTCGGGGTCGTAAAAGGTGACTAAAGGACTTTGAACTAAACAACAATAACCTATAGTGGCGACAGGCTCACTACCTGTCACGCTGAGCATATATGCAGTCACTGCTTGGTGAAGCGCGGACTATGGCAATGGACTGCTTTTGCGGTGCCTTTAATAGTCATGACTATATATTTGTATATATCTATACCTCACTTCTCCTTAAAGTTAGAGAAAGATAGAAACACAAGTTAGTTTAGTCTTGTTTGTGACTATGGAATCAGTCCTAATGTGGTGCTACTTCGAAAAGATGGATTTTTAAAACTAAAAGGATTACCATGATAAAAAAACTCAAGATTTGTTGAACCACTTGACGCTTATTTCAATGATCCTCCACATTGCTCATCATTAAAGACACATAAAACTTTTTAGTTTAGTTTGTGCGTACGGAATCGGCCTCATTGTAATAGACGTTTTTTTGATCGTATCACTCGTATCAGAATCGTATACGATAGTATTATAATCTGTATTTTTGTATGTGAGCTGTTTATTTAGTCTATGTTCTATCTTCTTTCACTTTGACTGAACTAATTTCTTCAAGTGTGGTTTGTGTCGTTGGCAAACTAGAGTTTGCCATAATTTATCAGAAAATAAAGATATTTTCATGAATATTGCTGTGTTCTCTATAAGAATATTCTTTTTTAAATACAATATAAGGTAAATATCCAGTGCTTTTTGATTTGTAATTCTTAACCTCTTCTACGTGTTCCGCTTTGAAAATAATTATTCTCGTGCTGTTTATTTAAATTCAGCAGGTAAATAAGTGGGAATATTAAATCATGAGTCGTTTCTTCGCCACTGGGTCGGACTCTGAGTCCGAGAGCGTATCGGATGAGGAGCCAGTAGTAAGAGCACCAGCGCCTGTCTACACAGTAAGTGTTTCGTATTATTTCTGATCCCTTAATTACTTTAGTTTTAATAATTACAAATCACTTATAATATTTATTAAAAAGGCAACTAAGTAACCAAAATTGCTTTATAATTTTCTTCAGTCTTTTATGATAACTTTAAATTTTATGCTATTTAGTTCAGTGACGATGAAGAAGAAACAAAGCGCGTTGTCCGTTCCATGAAGGAAAAGCGTTATGAGGAGTTAGAAGGAATTATACACTCTTTACGCAACCATCGAAAGATCAAAGATTTCTCTTCAGCTCTTGCCTCATTCGAAGAACTTCAACGAGCTTACACTCGTGCTGCACCTGTTGTCCTAAAAGAAGAAAATGGAATTGCACCACGGTTTTTCATAAGAGCTTTGGCGGAGCTTGATGATTGGGTAGCGGGGGCATGGGCTGATCGTGACGGTAGAAAAGCATTGTCTAAGGGAAACAGCAAAGCTTTGACTTCAGTAAGGCAAAAGTTAAGAAAGTATGCTAAGGACTTTGATGCTGAAATTAGCAAGTTTAGAGAGGATCCTGACTTGCCAGATGATGATGATGAACGAAAAGGTAAAATCTTTAGATTACATATTTTTTCTCTGACCCACAAATTATACATAGCATTGAGATAATGCATGTTACTTTTTTTTATTCTTTGGCAGTAAAGTAGAAAACATCTCCAAGAAGTTCAGAATTGATTTTATATAAATATCTATAAGTTAAATTATATAGTACATAAAAATTAATTGTATATTTATTTAAACATAAGTAAGCATACTTAGGTTCAAGGCAATATATAGAAGTTCATCTGAAAAATGTCAAATCTATTTGGACTTATTGTAATTATTTTAGTTAAACTTCTGCCATCCTTTCTACTTTAATTTTCATGTCCTTTTTTTGAATATGAAACTGATTTCTATCCTTACTTTATAATAATTTATTAAAAAATTTTAACATACATAAAATTTACGCAAATTGATTTTATAAATGTCAGACTGTTGTTAGGCTGGTCCTAATGACACAAGCATCCTCCAGCATTTTCCAGTCTAATCAGTCTTCTGTTCTATACCTTGAGAGAAGATAGAATTTACTTAATTAAAGTTGATAGAATATTATTAATGTAATATTTATAATAATACCATTATTTGCTAATGTGCAGTTTCATATTTTTTCTATACTTATACCTTCATTAATCTGGGACATTTTCATGTCCCTTTAACTAGGCTTAATCAGCTCAATGAGGATAGATTTGAGGAGTCCTTAGGTCATTAGCTCATCTGACCAACATTGACATAGTTACCACTATATACTTTTTATATTGGCTCTTAAGATCCATTCAGAATTGTTCAGATTTTCATACCTCATAATAATAATAGACTCCTTTTATTCCATACATTTTTTTTTACATTGTTTTGTTTGTAGTTGATTGTTAGTGTTATTTGCATATTATGTTAGTGTTTGTTAGTTGAACCCTTGAGGGCCATGCAAACACTAGCATTTGCAAACAATATTATATGTTGAGTCTAGATTTGTGGCCATTGTAATAATAATAATAAGCCCTTTATTTGCCAATAATAAAATGTTTACATGCAAAAATTTTCTAGCATCAGTGCTATCAGCGTGTCCTATTGACACAAAGGCTCATCCAGTGTTTTCCAGGTTGCTCTGTCGTTTACTATTCTAAGCCATAGAGGACCTGCAACTGTTGTCAGTTCATCTGCCCATCTTTTGACAGGTCTACCCCTTTTCCTTTTTGTATTGAACCTTGGCATCCACTTGGTTATCGTTTTGGTCTATTTCTCCTTTCTTTCTCTCAGCATGTGTCCTGTCCATTGCCATTAAAGTTTTCTTGACTTTGTTGTTATGTCTTCTAATTTGGTCATTGATCGAAGGTCTTTAACTTTTTGTTTGTTTATTCTTTTGTAACCCAGCATACTTCTCTCCATTCCTCTTTGGCATGTCCTGAGTTTTATTTGCAACATTTGCATGGTAGCCCATGTTTGACATCCATATGTTAGGATGGGCAGGATGCACATGTTGTAAAGCTTCCTTTTCATTGAAATGGGGTAATGGTTGCCTTTGAATATGTTTTAGTGACCAGTACCTCTTCCACACATTTGTAATTCTTCTTTCCACTTCCTGGTTAAGTTGGTCACAAAAAGATATTAACTGTCCTAGATTATATCGCTCATCCAAAAGAATATTGAATCATTCTATTGATATATTTTAATAGTTATGTTGTGTTACTTTACTACCAATAATATTATTCAAAAAGTTTGTGAGAAAACAAGATAACTATTAAAAAAACCCAATTAAAAAAAACCAGACGTACATTTATGAAATTTTATAATTTAAATAATACAATTATGACATTAAACTAGGTTTGGATAAGGGAATAAATCATGAATTTAATCAACAATATATTCAATTTTAGTTTTATTTTTATAAATCTGTCTACATTTCATAAACTTAGTCGATGTTTCCGCGTATCCTTACGAAGTATTGGCCAAAACCATGACGGCAGTGACTCTTTCTGTCGGAAACTAATGGAACAACAATTCTGTCGTTTTTACCATGGATAAAACGTGTAAAACATGAAGTTATGGCATCAAGAACTCATTTTCGACTTTTTGGTAATCATGTCATTATTCTTTTGGATGACCGATATGTAGTCTTTGACATATTCCATCTGATCTCCGTCAATGGATATCGGTAATTCGCTCCTATTAGACATTACTTTTGTTTTAGACTTATTCATTGTCAACCCCACTTGGCTCTTTGTTTTGAGTTGTTGGATCATGGTTTCAGAATTGTCTGTAATTATCACCAAATCATCTGCAAATCTTAGGTGACTCAATTTTTGCCCGTCAATACTGAGTCCCAGTTGAGTCCTCTGAAAATTTCCTCTAGTACGGCTGAGAAGAGTTTTGGTGACAATGGATCACCCTGTCTTACTCCTTTCTGTACTGGGAAACTCTCCCCTGGAGATTCTAATACAATTCTAGTTCAACTGTTTTTTAATAATAAATCCTACCCCGTGACTTCAATTTAGTCCTCATACTCTTCAATTTGGTCTCCCACTCTTCTTACTTCACACAAGCCAATGATGTCCCATTTTATATTTTGCAGTGACACTTCCAGTTCTTTCAGTTTATCATCTGTTCTTAGCGATAATGTGTTTAAAGTAGCTATGTATGTACATTATGTCTTTTGTAGTTTTATGTATTTTACGATTTTTCGTCTGTCTTTTCAATTTTCTATTTCCTGGAGGGTAGCGGTCGTTATCTCCCACGGTGACCGCAATCCGGCTTGGGGGATGATATTTGTTTTTTGTTTTTGAATTTGCTATGTTATTGCTGTTTGGCTTCCGGTTTCTGATGCAGGCGTGTTGTCATTGTTTTGATGTTCCTGGTAATGAATTTGCTTTGGCGCTCTGTAGAGGATCAGCCAGGTTCCGTTTATTAATTTTTAGGGGCGCTTTATAGTTGTAAGCCTCGTTTTGAAAAGATTTTGGTGAGTCCGTCGGTGCTCTCTTGCGCTTTTCTTTACCTTTAGTTTTGTCTTTATCACCCTGCTCCTTAACTGTAAGCTTATCGTATTTTATAAAAGCCCTCTGTTTATCTCTTCTTGTTGTGCTTTCTTATAAGCAGAATATCCTTTGGGTAGTCCTCGGTAGAGAAGATTTGTGGCGGCAGTCTTTTCTTATTTCGTAGAATCTCTATTTTTCGCCAGGCCAATGTAAGTTTGATGAGAACCGGTCTCTTTCTTTCCCCATCTTTTTTCCCTAATCGTTCGACTTGGCTTATTTATTTCCCATTTATCCCAACTCTCTAATTCACTACCTTTATAAGCCTCATTAAGAGTGTTCAATACCAATGTAAGAAGTTCGCTATCATTCTTTTCTCTTTCTTCTAGTCCATGTAGAATGATGTTATTTTTCCTAACTTCGCGTTCTAGTTGTTGTACCTTGATATTTAGGGTAGCTACTTCTTTTTTCAGTTTTAAATTTTCCTCAACTAATGGCTTTAGCTTTTCCTCCATTTTATTTTAAAGAGTTTCGGTTAATATTGTTGTTTGTTTTTATAATTCCCCTTTCATTTCGTTTATTTTGTTCGGTAATAGTTGCATGCTGTTATCCATCTTTGATGCGTTATTTCTACTATTTGGTAGAAAAATAAAGTTAGTGGTAATTTGAAATTCGAAGTTAGTCTATGGTTATGTTTTTCTAATGTGGCGACATTCGACTTTTTATGCTCAATATTTGGGGGTATCTCTAAAAACTTTTTCCAATATGGCATGTGGCCAGTTACTTTTCGAGTTTTCTCTTAAAAAATCTCAGTGTTTTCTTCCAATTTATATAAGTCTTTCCATATTCACGTATTAAGGTGATATTTTGCGATATTTCTTCCTCAGAAAACTAATTACTTTCGTTATAAATAAATAATAATGACGGATGACAGTTTTTACGCGTATATCGCGCTAGCACCGGAACGGAAAAAACATTGAGAGTTTTAAAATTATTTAATGACCTCAAGTCTAATTTCAACATGCTTTGTAGTAGGCTTAAAAACGTATATTAATATTTTTGTGGGAATTTATAGACACCTCATCGTCTGATGACTCAGAAGATGAAGACAAGCCAAAAGAAAAGGCTCGCGTTCGTCGCTCTCCAGAAATGCCGCGGCGAGCCCCTCCTCAAGACGAGGACTCTTCCGATACTATGGATTGGGGATCAAGTTCCTCAGAATCCAGCTCTGAATCAGACTATGAGGAAAGAGGGGCAGCCACAATCCGTGAACGGTTTCTTAAAAGAAACACTGAAAGAGAAGAGGATGAAGAAAGGGATAGACGTAGAGCGAAACGGCGCGAGGAGAGGCAAGGCAGAGCTGGTAAAATTAGCAGGAGGGCAGGCGAGCCAGCTGATGATGGTGGTGAATGGGAGACGGTTCGGAAAGGAGCTGCCACTTCTGACAAACCTAAGATGTTTGCAAAGGTATTTTTTAATTAACTTCTAAATATTATCTTGCTTAGTTACCTATCAATATTTTTTTCTTTTTTATCTTTTAAAGTAAAAAGTCGTAACCGTATTTTTAATAACGATTACGATAACGAAGATTTTATTAATAACGAAAAAACTACCACATTTTACATACTTGTATAGCTATACTAGGTTCTTCTTATTGTGAATTTATGTTCTTATTATGTAAATTATATTTTTAATAGGATAGTGATATCGACGCAGCTCTTGTAGTGAAGAAACTTGGCGAAATCAGTGCTGCACGTGGACGCAAGCGTACTGACCGGCGCGCGCAGCTCGAGTTGCTGCATGAGCTCAGAACCATTGCTCAACAGCATAACTTAGGAGACGCCCTCCAGCTTAAACTACGGGCCGCCACAGTCGCTGCCCTCTTCGACTACAACCCTAAAGTCTCTGATGCAATGAAGCCAGAATACTGGTCTAAGCTTGTTGAAAACGTTGATCAAATGGTCACTTTACTACTGTCTCATGAGGAAATGGTACTGAGTGAATCCATCACAGAAGAAAATGAACAGCTTGTAACTCCACCGTTCAAAGTGCGTGGATGTCTTCTGACCGCATTAGAACGACTGGATGATGAATTCACTAAGCTGCTCAAAGAATGTGACCCTCATTCTAATGAATATGTTGAGAGACTAAAGGATGAGGTCAGGGTTTCGGCGTTAATTGATCGAGTCTGTTTAGTTGTAGAACGCGACGGGACACCTCAAGAAATCTGCAGGGCATACCTTCGCAAGATTGATCACCTATATTACAAGTTCGACCCTCGCGCTGTTAAGAAAGATTTGCCTCCTGGTGAGGAGACAACAATCAAGAAAATGGAACGTCTCTGCAAGTACATTTATGCTAATGACGATTCTGATCGTCTGAGAACCCGCGCTATTCTCTCTCATATTTATCACCACGCCCTTCACGACAACTGGTTCCAAGCAAGAGACTTGCTGCTCATGTCTCACTTGCAAGAGAACGTGCAGCACTCTGATCCGAGCACGCAGATACTTTACAACCGCACGATGGCGAACTTGGGTCTGTGTGCGTTCCGTCGTGGGAACGTGAAGGAAGCTCACGGTTGCTTGGCGGAGTTGATGATGACGGGAAAGCCGAAGGAGTTGTTAGCGCAGGGGCTGCTACCTCAGAGGCAGCACGAACGCTCGAAGGAGCAAGAGAAAATTGAGAAGCAGAGGCAAATGCCATTCCACATGCATATAAATTTGGAGTTGCTGGAGTGCGTGTACTTGGTGTCGGCGATGTTGATTGAGATTCCTTATATGGCTGCTCATGAGTTCGACGCGCGTCGTCGTATGATCAGCAAGACGTTCTACCAGAACTTGCGCGCGAGCGAGCGTCAGGCGCTGGTGGGTCCGCCCGAGTCGATGCGCGAGCACGCCGTGGCGGCGGCGCGCGCCATGCGCCGCGGCGACTGGCGCGCCTGCCTCAACTTCATCGTCAACGAGAAGATGAATGCCAAGGTAATCTTTTTTTCACTCCCTACCGTTCCCAATTCTGGATTCGGCGCACATTTCTTACATGTCTCTTTCACATTTCTCCACTCGCCTATGTATACACTGTGCCTAATACTAAGTAAATGTTACTTACAGGTTTGGGACCTAATGGTCGGCGCTGACAACGTCCGCGCGATGCTAGGCCGCCTCATCAGAGAAGAGTCTTTGCGTACATACCTGTTCACGTACGCGCACGTATATGCGTCTCTGTCGCTCAAATCCCTGGCCGACATGTTTGAGTTGCCGCGGCAACGCGTCCACTCCCTTGTGTCTAAGATGATCATCAATGAGGAACTGCTAGCCTCCTTGGACGATCCCAGCGAGTGCGCCATACTGCACCGCTCTGAACCAACCCGCATGCAGGCTTTGGCGTTGCAATTGGCTGACAAGGTAATAAAACTACTCCAAAGCTTATTTTCCCATTAGATAGGGACTTAAACATTCCGTCGCGTCTAAAATGGTCATCAACAAGGACCTGCTAGCCTCCTTGGACGATCCCAGCGTGTGCGCCAACTGCACCGCTCTGAACCAAACCGCATGCCGGCATGGTCGTAGCAATTGTTGCTTAAAACGGAACTAGTTACAAATACTACATACATACATACATAAAATCACGCCTGTAATCCCCGTAGGGGTAGACAGAGTCCAAGGAACACTGTGTTCCTTAAGACCACATTTAGCCATATGAAAATTGGGTTTGGTCAGATGAAAGATCGTGAAAGAGTAGTAACAAGTGGCTGGCTCATTGCCTACAATACTAGATAACGGATAAATATGTTTAATAGATAAAATACATATTGTATATATTCAGCATATATTCAATACATAAAATATAAACAACCTGTTTTCATCACACATTTTCCCCTACTGGGGATCAAACCCAGAACCATTCGAAATGATGATGGCTTGAGACCGGCGTACAGACCACTCGACCACGGAGGTCGTCAAAGAAGAGAAAGAGATTGGTTTTATATTTCTGGCCGACGTTTAAATTAATGGTGTCACTACAAATTATTTTTAAAATACATAAGTACATTTTTTTATTCCAGGTTGGTAACGTAGTGGATTCGAACGAGCGTATATTTGAAAAGCAAGGGTCGTTCTTCCAACGTGGTGGCGCTGGCCGCGGCGAAGGCCGGCAAAGGGAACAACGCCGCGAAGGCTGGAACCGGCGCACGCGCAACCGGCGCCGCGACGACGAACGTCAACACGACGACTAGGTCACAACTATTCCACAAAATTGAACTTTATCAGTATAGGTCTTATGCCGCAATTTCGATTACAACTACAGAACACTTCTATTATTTTCCTCGAATCCAATTTTCTGATAAAAAAAAAACTTGTTCGTAATTTATTACGCAGCAGGCCTGTAAAATTATATAAAACTAAACCTTAAATTATATTGATGAAGCTCACATTCTAAAGTGGACTATATCTAAGGTGTATGTAGTGTGATTATACAATTGTAACACTGAAATAATAAACAACAAATTTCAAAATTCATTATATTTTTTTTTCTTCTTATTTTTATAATATATTTAATAATATATCAGTTCTAACATTTGGTCTTACGATATTATTTGTTTGCTGTTTTATCCATTTTATATTACAAATATACAAACCGAAAAACTTTTCATTTAAAAGCAGTGCACCATAAAACCTTGTTTGGACAACGCTAGTATTTTAGTCGAGTGGCGCGTAATTTAGTATCTAAAATACTCGCCACTGCCCAAAAAACGTTCACATTGTTTTAGTACAGTAAACAAGTGAGTGGGCTAAAATACTCGCTACTGCCCAAAAATCGTTCGCAATAAACTCCTTTACTAAACTACTCGACAATTTTTTTTGTATTCAGACACGTTTAGCTACTAAATTACTCGCCACTCGACTAAAAAAAATAGAATAAAATAGATTGACTCGACTAAACAACTCGACTACATTTTTGGAGTTCAGACACGTTTAACTACTAAATTACTCGCCACTCGACTAAAATACTATTCTAGTCCGAACAAGGCTTAATATCGATCATGAAATGAAAGTTATAATAAAATTTTTAATCTGTCACAACATTGTGTTTATCTAGATCACCTAAAAACTTGATAACATAAATATAAAAAATTAATGCACTTTGATTTGCTGAAAAGTGGTAAAGGTTAAGCGCCATTTTTTAAATGGCGGACCCGATATATTTTTTAATCTATATAGGGATCATGACGGAAAATGCCGTAGATTCGGCTGTATGGGCTAAGGTTCCATTGTCTTACCCTATATCAGAATTTTAATAAAGAGGGTTTTTGGCGGCATTCAACAATGGCGGACGTGATTTTTATTTCAGTGATTGTAATATTGTTTCGGAGTTGATCTTGTTGCCTAAAATCAGTGTAGTTTCGTGTAGTAAGTATCAATAATGATGAGCAATATAGAGAATTATTGAAATAATCGTCAAGTGGTGTGAAAAACGATGGGATTTTTATTGTGGTAATCCAAGAATCTTATACTCAATAGGGATGCCAAACTCCCATACAATAGCATGAGGCAATGTTCTGTCTCAATCAGTAGGTGTTCTCTCTCATTCTTTCACTATTAATGAATGAAGGTTAACCGTGGGAAATCCTCTTTCTCTCTTTCTATTTATAGTTTCTGTCTCACCTGTTATATTTACGCCATTTTGACACCTAGACTGAAAATTGTTTTATGTTGTGTAAGTGAGTGATATCCTGGATGTACCTTATCATTTCACAGGTGAGTCAAAATTCACATATTATATGAAAGTATTTGTTTGAGAAATTTGTGTGTATATTTGTGTGACGTCATTAGTAATAGAAACCTATACTACGAAATGACAAACTTATTCATTAAAGTGATAGAATGAAAGGGAACACCTACTGATCGAGACAGAACATTGCCTCATGCTATTGTATGGGAGTTTGGCATCCATCATACAGTACAAAATTCTTGTGGTAATCCACCTCATCGAAGTAACACCACAGTGTCTACCATCGATCGTTTGACGCCAAACTCTCCCAAGATGCATTGAAACGCATTACACTAGCATTTCAATGCAAACTACTGAAGAAAAGTATTCTACTGTTAACGTGCGGCTCAAAAGGTCCTGCAACCAGAGCCGTAAAACTGAATATTAAATAAAATAATTTAAAAAAACAAATCTGCGTTTTGTTTCTTTCTTGTACTGATTTTATTTAGGTGCATAAAACTTTTGTATTGAAGTAGAAAAATAAATTGACAGAAAATGAAATATCAAATTTAAACTTTATTTTCAACTTAATATTTGCTCTATTAAATTTAAAGTAACTAACTTATAAATTTATATACTCATTGGTCAGTAGCAAAACGAAATTTACAATGGTGGCCATCGTATGTACGGAGAGCATATTTCGTTGACGTTTATCAGCTAAATCTACAAAAAGTCGTACCTAATTGTGTTGAACAATTATGTTGTTAGTGTGGACGAACAAATAAAATATCAAATATTCTAAAAAGTTTTATATCTACAAATTGGTTGACACATTTATCTATAATGGCTGCAACAAGGAGACTTCAAAAGGTAAGATAGTTTTTGTGGTTCGGAACATTCTTTTCCCGTTATAAAATCAGAGCATACTTGGCTACAGCATTGACGTAAAAATTATTGAATAAATTTATAACTGATTACATATTCAGAATCCCAGTATTACGGAATGATTTATATTTATGATTTTATTGCTTTCGAACCGATTGATGGTCAGTTTTAGAAGACTACTTCAGCCTAGCCTATTACCGGCCTTTTGGCAGAATCCGCTTTACTGAAGCAGTAAAGTCTGCCTAATCTGGTGTAAGGTTGTTTTTCGTCATACGACTTCCAACCAGCGCTTAAGAACTACCTCCCATAAAATAGGTAATTCACTTGATAAAAATCAACTCCCATAATCAAATAACAATTTAGAAGGAGATATGAGTCAACAATCTTATCTAAAGATAATAAATGGAAAAACTCTATGTTGACTCAATTACCTAAATGTGGAACAACAATAGTGGTTTTCACACCACACATGCAAGTGCATTAAAAAATATAGAAAATAAAAATTAAGGATATCTGTAATTTAACTAATATTTCAGGAATTAAATGACATCCGACAATCTGGACTTAAATCCTTTAGAGATATACAAGTGGATGAATCTAACATCTTAACATGGCAAGGACTAATTGTTCCTGTAAGTAATTAAATAAGCAATTATAATTATCTTTTCAGAGCCATTAGTTTCTTCAAAATAAACAATACAGGTAACCTAATCTGAGATACTCAAAAAATGCAGGAATTCTCACCCTGCTGCATGTTCCTGATAAAACCAGGACCTGTTACATTATATAAATAAATATTTGCCTCCTTAGCATTATCTGTATCATGGAATAAAAGAAGAACTGCATTAATAACAACTTATAATTTTAGGAAAATCCCCCTTACAACAAAGGAGCATTTAGAATTGAGATCAACTTCCCAGCTGAATATCCATTCAAGCCACCTAAAATTAGTTTCAAAACAAAGATTTATCATCCAAATATTGATGAGAAAGGTCAAGTGTGCTTACCAATTATCAGTGCAGAGAACTGGAAGCCTGCCACAAAGACTGATCAAGGTAATTATTTTTTTATGAAAAATAAATAGGTACTGCTTTAAGTTACCATAACTATACCTAGTCATGTACAAAAGTATGCATAGTCTTTTGACAGTAAATGACTCAATTTATATGAATAAAGACTACCCTGTCAAAAGTGCATACAAAAATTTATCCTCTAATCTTAATATAAATTGGAGGAGACTTATTTATGCCCAGCAGTGGATGAGTATAGATAGGTGATAATGTATTTGTCTCTTCAAAATTACAAATTAAATGTGTATTTTTAGATAGTTATAAATGGACTTTCTGAGACAGTTACAACTCTTATTGTCCCACTAGAAAAATAAGTTGTCTATTTCAAAAGATCTAGCTGGTTATTTTTAGTATAATATTACATGTGATATTCAAAAGGAGGAAGGAACCCATGAAGAGTTTCTTGCCTGATTTTACTCAAGTTAAGATCTTCCAGTAACTGTAGTGAACCTGCTAAAAGAAAGTAATGTACAAACCAACAAAATGTAAAAAATAACTTTTTTGTTCTTATTGTGACTTGTTTTTAAATTGTTTTAGTTATTCAAGCATTAGTGGCCCTAGTGAATGACCCAGAGCCAGAACATCCATTGCGTGCAGAGCTTGCCGAAGAATACCTCAAAGATAGAAGGAAGTTCACAAAAAATGCAGAAGAATTCACTAAAAAACACAGTGAAAAGCGGCCCACAGACTAATTAGACAAATCAATACATTTTTGCTTAGCATGGATTTACAGCAAATGATTTCATCTACAAAAATGCTTGATACCAACCAGGATTTCCTAAATCCAGTCTTAATTTGCATTTATTTTGTTTGTAAGCAAAACCAATGAAATACCATCCCTAGTCATGAGATGGGAAATAATTGCTGTACATCCAAGTTAATAATTTATCTTCACACTGACGATGCTATTGCTTCTGAAAAGTCACTATATTGCTTGCAGATTCTGAGCACTGTAAAAATTACATTACCACAGTGATTCTAATTCGAAAGCTTAGATATTCATTTAAATTTCGAAATTGTTAAATAATTTTGGTATGTAATTGTTGATAATGTTTAATAAGGGTTTTTGTATTGGTTCTTGGATGCTTTGCACCTTAAAGGTAAAAAGTCGCACTAATATTCAAATAGATCTTGAACCTAATGGGGTTCATATTTTTTTCTTTACTTTTTCATTCTAAACTTGAAATGAATGTTTACTTGTTAGGTAGTTGTTACAAGCAAGTATAAAATATATGATGTAGGCCTTGTAAGCTCTTGCTATCCAGAATTGAAATGACGGAATCTCCGTATTGGTGTTTAGAATAACTTTACGCGATATGTGTATCCAAGTCTATCTATAATAATAATTATAATAAAGTCCAAGTATTAATAATTATTTAAATATCCTTTTAAGTCTGTTACTTGGTAACTTCTGTGCTGATCAATTCAGTGAAAAACTTGAAATATATATTTTTTTTCGAAACATATCAGTGTTTATTTACTTTGCAATAAATTAAAAATAACATACAATTCAATGGCACTATGTTTTTATTTTAATCATATTTCATCAAAATCATAAACATCTTTAGGTACTGGCATCTGCTGTTGAATACTTCTTAATTTATTGTCTCTAATTGTTCTTGTAATTATTTCATTATTTCCGCCTTCAGTTTTCTTTTTCCTTTGGTCTGGTTCTTTTACAATATTTAGATATTTCTTTAAGTTTCCTGTAAAAATAAAATGAAAAACTGGGAAATACCAGAAATGTTATTTGCTGTGCTGTGCTGTGTTTTATAACAAAATTAAACAACTACAAAAATACTTTACCTTTAATTATATAAATGCATTCGTCTAAATATTCTTTTTTATTTGTATCTTTTGTGAGCATTGATTCCACACTTAAAGTGTAGTCAGGTCCATATTTATTCCAATGTTCATGGTCTGGAATGTTTTCATCTAAAGTCTGCCTCAACACCAGAGCCGTGAGGGTTGTCCAAAGTCGCGCTGCATTGGTGTATTTATAGCCTCCTAAAATATACAGGAACTCACATTATCTATGGTACAGCTATTATTCAAAACTTGTCTACATTTCTAAATTTTCAAATCACGCTTTATGTATGTTCATAATATTCACACCGCTTTATTGATAAACTAAGAATAACGTTATGCCTAGTTTAACCAATAATACTGCTTAGTAATATTGCATCTAACACCCAACGTCATAAGGCATTATATTGCTAAGCCGTATTTTTGGTTCAACTAGGCATAAATTTATTCTTAGTTTATTAATAAAGCGGACAGTGATTAGGTTTAAACTACTGCAATAATAGGTCAGCGATAAGTGTATTGCCCTAGCAAAATGTTGTTGAAAATCGACATTCTAGTAGATGGTAGCCAAGTTTGGACTTACGACACTATTCCTGCAATAGGTCGCTATATTGATCCCCAGTGCCTGTGCCACTGAGTTTGATTTAATTAAGGAGCATCATCATTTGGCCAAAAATCATAAAGCAAATTATCACTTGCCAAACTACGTTTCCCAATTTTTTATTTGGTAAAACTAGATAATATTGCAAATTATTAGTTAGCAAATCACTTGTTTAGCAAATAATTGTTTAATCAAATATCAATTTTAAATAAATATTTCATTCACATTGCGAGAAATAAAAAAATACTTGCTCTCGAGTCATATTGTACTCGTAATTTTTATACCATCTCCATGATATAATAAATTAAAGAGGGTCACTCGTTTTGCTCAATGCACTAATTTCAAACGCTTGTGCTTCGGCGCTGCGGGAAGTACAGCAGCTCTGCAGCTTTGGCTTTTTGGAGCCGCCTCAGCCGCTGAGGAGCTGCCTCCCTCCGCGCTTACAAAAAAAAACTAGGGGTAAGACTGACTAGTTGGAGTCGGGGTTGACTGGTTCTGTTCTGACACTAATCTACATTGCTATACAAAACATTTGTCTATATAAAATGTGACAAAGTAAAAGTTTGCTGAATGAAAATTTTACCAAATAAATAATGTGCGAAATGCAACTGTTGCGAAAGGTTTGTTTTAGAAATGAAACTTAGGCGAAATGTGGGTCTTACACCTCTGGCTACCTCTTGGGGGATTGCTTTGTGGTGTGATGTTGTGTTCATGCAATAATGAAGAAAATGCATTATATCAACTCTTAAGGCGTTTTGCACATGGAGCAACTTAAGTTGAGGCAACAATTTTTTTTTAAAGTTGCTACGTTTCCGTTTGCGCAATTTTATGGAAATGTCTGAGTGAGTAACAACGGCAATCTGTGAGCAACTTTCATTGTCTAAATGCTCAAACGTCAGCGTTCAGTGCATTGCCGGGCACAGTGAGTGGGAGGGAGGTTGTGAAATCGCGATAAGCTGCGACTGACGGTTGTGGAAACCGGCAACTTTAGGAACAGGTAAAATTATTAACGGTTGCTAGTTGTGGCAACTAGAAACCAACCTAGACACCGATTACAGCAACTGAAAACTGTTGACGATCACCATAACGTGAATCTCGAGTTGTTGTGTGCGCAGTCCGATTGAAATATATGTAAACAGTTAGTTGCCAGTTGCTGCATGTGAAAAGCGCCAATTTCAAACACTCACCGCCACCCAGGAGTAAAGTAGGTTTTTGTTTTTGAAGAATACTTTGCAGACAAGTGCAGTACCCTCGCGAGGTAAGTTTCGCACCACCGTTGGGATCTTGCGCCAAAGCGTCTGCCCCACATTGCACCACTATAGCATCTGGTTCAAAGCTGCTGTAGATTTCTGGGAATATCCTAAGAATATGTAAGGAAAATTAAAGAACTTTGAAGACACTGGAATAAAAATCAAAGATAGTGATGGTGACTTAAACTGAATGTGGGCAAGGTCCATTCGCACTATATAAAACCTAGTAGCGTGTTATTTTTGACTTTCAATAGGTACTTAAAACTTATTATCGTCTTTTAATTAATGCGCGAGGCTCTTTGCACTGCGAAGCCATAGTGACCCATACCGCCCACGCCTTACGGCGCCTCTGACAGCCACAGAAAATATTAGGAAACTCTGGTTATAAATAAGTTTTTATCATAATTGAAGTAGATTAACAACCAATGGCACCAAGTAGCACCAAAGGTCGCTGGTTCGATTCTTGCAAAAGGCAAATATTTGTGTGCAAGAATCTTTGTTTTGTTGGAGGTGTTTTCATTTGTGTATTATGTATGAATTTACAGAAAATATCGGTAAACTAGAATCCTTTACATTGAAAGTAACTGAACTAAAATATATACAATACTAAAATATGCATACATAAAATACATTATTTAACTGTACTATAAATAAATATACATACATATATTAAAGTGGTGGCCAATAGCTCCTTAATAGAGATTTATTCCACTATGCATGCTATTAATTCATTCTTAAAAATTATGTCCATACTGTCCAAAAATGTATTCCATGGTTTCATCAGAATACCAAGCATGTAAGGGGAAATTACATGCATATCCTTTGCCTGCTAGAGTGCCAATATCATGTGAGTCCCCAGTTCCTGGATAGAAACCAGGTTCATACTTATGAATTGATAATGTATAAACTGTTTTGCTTAAATTATATGCATCTTGCACTCCATTGCCTGAAAAAACAAAATGAACAAACAAATAAAATTGAAAAAAATTTGAGTTTAGTTTTTATATGGTTTGAAGTTTAAATAGTAATAAAATAGTAAAGCAAATCAATGGAATGTAATTGACTTACCATGGTGAACATCTAGATCAATATACAGTACTTTGTGGAATTTTGTTCGTAGTGTTTCTATAGCCAAGACTACGTCATTAACATAGCAAAATCCTTCAGCCCCAAACCTATAACATAACTTTTAAGAGTAAATATTTTATCTTAAAATTATATAAGAGTAGATAAAATAATAGGTCATTAAAAGTATGCCCCTTAATTTCAAGTTTCTTCCTTTGTAATTTCAAAGGTTCACTTTATAAAGAGTTATTTAACACTACAGTACACGCGCGGCCTACTATAGTAGACCGGGGCGACTCTTTTTGTCATAAGTTTTTAGATACGCACGCTAAAAACTAGTGATTCCAGGTAATCTTTCTCAGATATATTTGACACGACCTCAGTACCCCGCGCGACCCTTGCACGCACGCACAGCCAAGAAATTTGGCGCCAAAAGCTCGGGCCTACAAGAGTAGTCCGGGCGTGTATTGGTGTACCAAGTTCAGGTATGTAACTTTTGATGCATTATCGATTTGAAACGATTTAACATTGTTCTCTTGCAAGTATTAATATATTTATATGTATGTAAACTAAATCATTATTAATTATTTCACGAATAATGTTATAATATTTGTATACTTATACATATAATAAATATTTTTAAAATTTTAGTACTATTTACAGATTTACTACGTCATGGATGATGCGCAAGTGGTGGCTGCGAGAGCTAAAAACTGACGATGAAGTAGTTGAGAGTGAAGAGGATGAAGTTTATGCAGAGCCAGACTTACAGGCCCTACTCCGCGAGGCAGAACTGATGGACGAATTGGTCGATGTGCACTCTGCTCGAGAGCCCGAAATTGATCGACAAAAAAGTGGTGCAAGGCTTGCAATAAATGGATTTGTCCTGTTCTCCAAGCAGTAGTGTATCCCGAATGCTTAGAAAACAAAAAAAATACTGACTTAAATTTGTTTTAACTTATAAAAAAACTTATGGATCACAGAAGTGCCATTTTTGTTAATTTTTCTTAGATGTTTACAAAATTGTTGATTGTTCAGTATTTTGAATAATTTTTCTAAAACTTAAGGTCGTAAAACGAAGTAATATAAATAAACTTTTTCATTCCATTTGTAGTTTTACGCTCAGTTGCACAAAGATTTTTTAAAGACGACATTTAGTAATGAGACATTAAAACTTTAAAGTTCATTAAATTTAAAATTGGAACACAAAATAGTTCTAGCTAATGTCTCTTTAGCATTGATAGGGTGCTAATGTCGTTTTGTGCAACGTAAAAACTACGCTAAGGTGTTCTTTTGACACTTCAATCAATAAATTTAATGGAGCATTAGGGATAATGCCGACATTAAATTTTAAAGTTCGTTTCTGCAACTGGGTGTAAATCAGTTAATTAGGATTTTGCTAAGATACTGATATTTTAAAATGGCCTTAAATAGTAGGCCACGCGTGAACTCACGTAAAAAAATGTGGCGCGTGTACTGTAGTGTTAAGTATGATAATTACAAAAAAAAATTACGCAAATAATGTAACGGACTGTGCTTAGAGCATAGCAACTGATACTGATTCAAATAGAACTCATTATAAAAGCTTCTTACCTCTGTGCATGGTGCCAACCACCACACCAATTGATAGCAACATTTGTCAGACCTAAAACCAAACACTTTGCTGCAGTAATTGACCCCCCAGCAATCGTTGACACCAACTCATACATATTAGCCACTGGAGGACAGTCATATCCTACAAATAATAAACAAAACAAAATTACTACAAAAATCATTATTTAATAGGTTCAAAGAATTTATTCTCATAAAAAACAAAGTTTAGATTAAATTAAAAAAACATGCATTCATTAAAATAAAGTTGTGGCTTAACACATCAATTGTCAGAAATTCACACTAAATATTATAAATGAATTTGTTTTAAACAATGATTTAGTATCGCAATCTTTTGTATCACTACGTAAGTCATTATACAGTTGTACTCCCTCAAAAAGTATAGTTCTTTCCCCTTAACTAGTATGGGCACAAGTTATATGAAGTTTATTTGCATTTCTTAGATTGTTAATTTACTTATTTATGAAGAGTTATATTAGATTGAATGGAATAAGATGTTATAATCTTTATTAGTATACTAGTATAGTATGTATATAGTTGTTTAAGATTTTGGTATTCTTGTATAACAGTTTTGTTGAAGTTAGATAATTGTACTGGTACAGTGCTTTGATCATTTTGTTTTATAGCCTTTGTAACAATCATTTGTATTCCAGAACTTACCAACTTTGTTCAAGAACTTATAAAAAGTTCAGTGTCTATAGGAAACTATAAAATAACAATAATCCAACCAACCCATTCCATGTTCCTCGTCAGCAGCATTCGTCATGTATTCCTCATCGATATCTTTCACTGATTTTAAATAATCCACATACACTTCAGAGTGAAACAATCTTAAATCTTCATATGAAGCGCGGGATGTTCGAATTACTTTCATAAGTTTATGAAGTCCGTAAGATACGATCAAATCATGAACCATTGAAGCCTAGAAGATATATAAGTTCCAACGTAAGGATCGTTAACATAGAAATTAATGTAAATACTAAATCACAGCAAACAAATACATACTCGTCCATTCACAGCCGGTAAACGATTACAGTCTGAAATTAAATGTTCGTCCCAAACATAGCACACCTTTCCATCGGTCATTTTAACTGTTACAATTTACAATTTTAAATAATCGAGAAAAGTTTTCGTCCCAAAACTTCTGCTGATTAGAGCACAGATTAGAGAGATATGTCTAAAGGATTAGAGAGATTATATCATATTACTTTACTCTTTGGGTTTGGATTATATCATAGATTAGAGAGATAAAAAAGTTTAAGTTCTAAATTATTCATGGGGTTGTAAAACTTTCTTTCAAGTTCTTTTAGAGATATCTCTCTAATCTGAGTTTTCTAAGAATCTGAGTTATCTGAGGTCTTTCCGTATTCTTTTCGTAAAATCCTCCCCACAGATTAGAGAGATATGTCTAATTCTCCCATATTGGAAAAGCAAAGGGAACTAAGCCCATACAGCCATGTCTGAGGATTTCTTTGTGTGCGTTGTCCCAGCGGAAAAAGTTAAAATTTCTTATTTTGATTTTTACAGATTTTCAGTGTATGACATCGTGACAATGTGTATGATATGTAAAAATTTGTTTAAACAGCAATTGAGGAGTTATTATTCAAAAACTGATTCCGCTAGGACAACGTTGTCCCAGCGGAACTTTTTTTTACATAATGGAAAAAAAAGAAAAAAAGGTTATTCAAAAATTTGTACATATCCTGAGGTTTTTGTGTGTATATAAATAAAACTTGTGCGACATTAAACTGCGAAATTATTCAAGTTTCCGCTGTGACAACGTTTCGCCATGTGCTGGATTTCATAGAAATCACTTTTATGCAGAGCTGTCGATTTTTCTGAACATTGTTTTGAATTTGTTTATAATATCTGTCTAAACAGCTTTTCGAAAAAACACATCGTTCAGAAGATATAAATATAAACGTAAAAGAAGGTTATTAGGACCTAGCACTTAAAGTCTGCATTCTAGAGTATATTTTATAACGTTTATACATATCTTGGAAGAATCTTTAACATTGTGCCGAGTACCATTGATGTACTCTTAGTAATTAATGCGCTATACGATAAATTTGCCAGGCTGGAAAACAGTTTTTTATGCAGTCTAATTGCATGGGATTTTTAAGCAAATGAATTATGAAACAAATTTCAATAATTTGTATATACTTTCATCTATTCACGTGTAAAATTCCGTCTAATAAGACTCAATAATTTAGGAAATACAGTGAAATACCTAACAACCTCCAAGTCCGTACATAACCCGACCAAGTTCAGATGGCTACGAAAAAGCGACCTTGCGATATATTTGGGTAACATTCTAAAATATACCGTATTATGTTTTTGTTATTTGTACAGTTGTGTGCATAAGTGTTAAAAAAACAACTGAATTTTTATGTGAATCAAAATAATTATTAATAATAAAGTAGGTAGTATAAATAAATCATTAGCTTAGGAAAGACATTTTAATGGAAATATTATTATTACATAGATAATTGAGAACAAATTCGAAGTTTCTTTATTTTGAACTTAAGTTGATAAAATCTCCAAAATTGGGTATATTCCTGGCGGCGGACCCCAACTCTGCCCCCTTCCGGTGGACAGTCCTGGTGATTTCATATACATATAATATAAATTTACCTGATAGGGTATAATAAATATTTGCCTGTTTTAGTAGGAATAAAAAGTAAACAAACAAAAATAACTTTATTTCATAGGCCAAACCTGGCACTTAAAAACGTCAATATTTTACAGTTTATAAATTGAATAAAATTATATGTTTAAATAAAAAATATATTTCTAAATTAAAGTTAATAACCGCGAGCGCTTGCGGCAAGTACAACCACAGAGTATTGACTGTGGTTATAATTGATACAAGCGGCCGGATTCCGACAGTAAGGCTTTTCATTAGAAGAACCCGGCAAGAAACTCATGAGCCACTTTTTATTAAATAGCCTGGTGGATTGTATTTGCCAGTTAATTAGTTAAAGGCAGGTACTTACAAAATAACGTAGGCCATCCTTCCCAATGTTTCTTTCCCTACCCGCAATGCACACTGAAGAGCTAAACAACGCGCGCAAGAGGCGCGCCCCCTCAGTCATCCGCTGTTCGTCACCCGCTGTTAATTGCTAGTTCCGCTGCCCGTTGCCCGTCGGTTACCGCCGTGATTTTTCAATTTCACATACACTGCACCGAGGGCAGTTATAACGGTCGAAGTTCGAATCTTAGTGAAAGTTCGCTCGTCACCGCCGTTTTAACACCGCCTCCTCATCAGCCAAGCGAGCCTGGGCTGCTAGCGCGTCCGCAGGAGCTGCCGCCAGAAAAGCAAGTAAGTGTTCATTTTGCTTCCTATCCTTAGAGAGCTGTGAATTCTTCTTTTCTGCCCTTTGCAGCTCTTATAAACTCCTACACATAGGTCGCGTTATTGTTTTACGCAGTCTGAAAACAGGCACAGCAAGTTTATCTTTGCTTCTAGTATTTAAATTATGGCATTCATTATTTTTCTTAAATGTGTGGTTATGTTTATAAACATATATAATATTTTCATAGATGTATTGGGAGGAATATAATGCAGTTATTAAATATAAGGGACAAGAGCGGCGCTATAACATGTATTATAGAGTTAATAATTGTGACAGAAAGTCCCCACAGGTCTTCTGTTTTTTTCATATTAAGTGATTTGTACGCTTTTATTACAGTATTAGCATCTATTTTCCGGAAATTAAAAACTTCATCACATTTCTTAACACATGACTCCAAAAACTTTATAGATGGACAATATTTGTTGCAATAATTAGTTATTTAATAATTATAAATCTTTACCTAACTCAGGATACATTGAACAAATAACGATATTATAACCAATTCTCTGCTCAATCCTTCGAGGATAGACGCTTGTCGATATTTATACAGCAATTCCTTCACTTAAAGTCCATCAGAATTGGACAACATATATGTTTATTTATTTGATCCTATATCCACCCTGGGTAGACAGAGTCACAACCATGGATCACAAAATCACGCATTAATAATAATTGACTTAGGTTGTTTTGTAATGGAATACAGAATAAAAATTTAAGTAGATACTTAAAGTTAAGCCTACTATCATGTAATGTATAAGCCATGCTCAAGTTTAAAGCCATAATGTAAAATTCTCATTTGGCTGAAATGTCAAATATTTACAAAATCGAGATTTAAACTAGGTTTAAAATTTTCTGCAAGTAGGTAAAAACTTAGCCCTAAGGAGGTAAAAACCTATTTGGAAAGATTCGCCCAACAACACATAAACTAAAATCTTGAGATTAGGTACTCTACAATTTGATCTTGAAACTATTAAAAAAATCCAAATGCCGCAACGATTAGTATCATGCAGATGTTAAATACCTCAGTATATATTCGATATAACTTTTCATCTAATTAACTAGAACTGATGGCTTCTCTGTTTCGTATTATAATTTACATTATCCTTTCGAGTAATAAATCATAAATTTTTACCTATCATTATTATCTAAATATATTAATTGGTATGTCCACTACTCATACACAATTTACTTAAACTAAGTTTCTTCCTTCATAAAAAACTTCTTTAAAAAATATTTTTTTATGTGCTGTGCGTTGATGAAAAAAAACATTAAACTTTATCAGAAAATTGTGTGACCACCTGTACCTATTCATATCTCGGTATTATGCTGTAAATTTTAGAATGTCACTCAAATATATCACAAGGTCGCTTTTTCATAGCCACCTGAATTTGGTCGGGTTATGTACGGACTTGGAGGTTGTTAGGTATTTCACTGTATTTCCTAAATTATTGAGTCTTATTAGACGGAATTTTACACGTGAATAGATAAAAGTATATACAAATTATTGAAATTAGTTTCATAATTCATTTGCTTAAAAATCCCATGCAATTAGACTGCATAAAAAACTGTTTTCCAGCCTGGCAAATTTATCGTATAGCGCATTAATTACTAAGAGTACATCAATGGTACTCGGCACAATGTTAAAGATTCTTCCAAGATATGTATAAACGTTATAAAATATACTCTAGAATGCAGACTTTAAGTGCTAGGTCCTAATAACCTTCTTTTACGTTTATATTTATATCTTCTGAACGATGTGTTTTTTCGAAAAGCTGTTTAGACAGATATTATAAACAAATTCAAAACAATGTTCAGAAAAATCGACAGCTCTGCATAAAAGTGATTTCTATGAAATCCAGCACATGGCGAAACGTTGTCACAGCGGAAACTTGAATATCTTCGCAGTTTAATGTCGCACAAGTTTTATTTATATACACACAATTACCTCAGGATATGTACAAATTTTTGAATAACCTTTTTTTCGTTGTTGTTGTAAAATTCTCCCATGAAGGGAAGGCAAAGGGAACGGAGCCCATACAGCCAAGTCTTCAATATTTTATTTCTTCAGTAGTTTGCATTGAAATGCTAGTGTAATGCATTTCAATGCATCTTGGGAGAGTTTGGCATCAAACGATCGATGGCAGACACTGTGGTGCTACTTGGATGAGGTGGATTACCACGATAAAAAACTCATCACTTTTCACACCACTTGACGTTTATTTCGATAATCCTCCATATTGCACATCATCACAGACACTTATTACACAAAACTACACTGATTTTACGTAACAACATCCACTCCGAACAATATAACAATCATTGAAATAAAAATCACGTCCACCATCGTCAAATGCCGCCAAAAACTCTCAGAGTAAACAGAACTGGAGTAGCCTTTGTCTAACATTCCCCTCTGCCAAATGCACAAGCATCGGATGCTTGCACGTTTAATAAAACTAGTTGAGCCGCCATTTTGACATGCATAACATTGTAAACGTTGCGGCGAACGGAGCTCCCGCAAAAATGCCTGCCTGTGCTGTTTTTTGTTGTAAAAATAAATAGAAAACATCGAGTATGCTAAAAGATGGTGTCACCTTTTATTTGTAATTATAATTTTTAAGATTTCATGATTATTTACTTCATTATTTCATTTTTTAGAATTCTACGATTTCAAATTTCGAACGCTAGTCTCGTGGGGAGTGCGGCTGTGACGTTGTCAAAACGCACACCCCACGTGACTATTTTAAGCGTGTGTGTGCGTGAAATTTAAATTTGTGTGTCGAACTATGCATGTGTGCATTTGTAAAAACGGCTGGCTTTGAGTGTAGTGGTAACCTCACCCCCCGCAAGAAATGGCAGAAAAAAATGTTTGAGAAATTGACTAATGGCTACTCCAGTTCTGTTTACTCTGAGCAAAAACTCCATAACCTTTTTTTTCTTTTTTTTCCATTATGTAAAAAAAGTTCCGCTGGGACAACGTTGTCCTAGCGGAATCAGTTTTTGAATAATAACTCCGCAATTGCTGTTTAAACAAATTTTTACATATCATACACATTTTCACGATGTCATACACTGAAAATCTGTATAAATCAAAATAAGAAATTTTAACTTTTTTCGCTGGGACAACGCACACGATTTCTTTTGTACATATTTGCATTGAAATGTAAGTTTAATACATTTCAATGCATCTTGGGTGAGTTTTGCGTCAAGCAATCGATGACAGATACTGTGGTGCTATTTCGATGAGGTGGATAAAAAACAATTTCACACCACTTGACTAATAATTTTTTTGGGCGTAAGTTTGGGCGGCATTTGACTATGGCGGACGTTATTTTTATTTCAGTGATTGTAATATTATTTCTGAGTGGATCTTGTTGCGTAAAATCAGTGTAGTTTTGTGTAATAAATAAGTGTCTGTGTTGACGAGCAATGTGGAGGATCATTGAAATCCGATGGGATTTTTATCGTGATAATCTACCTCATCGAAGTAACACCACAGTGTCTGCCATCGATTGCTCGATGCCAAAGATGCATTGCAATGTATTACACTATAATTTTAATGTACATTACCGAAGAAATAAAGTATAGAAGACGACTATATGGGCTTAGTTCCCTTTGCATTCCTTTTATAGGGAGAATTTTACAAAAAAAAAATTTTCTATTGCTATTGGTCTAAATTTGCTTAGCGGTAAAGGCGGCAACCAATGAAAAGAAAGTTCATTCGAAAAACAAGCCAGCGTCCATTTTCTCTGAATGCATTGAATGAAATTAGTGAAGTTTCCAGTCAATCTTTATATATTGACATTTAGCGTAAATTGTATGAATGTGTATTTAAATTTATCAAATGTTTTTGTAAGTTTAATTCTGTGTATAGACATTTTAGTGGAAATACTTAAGTTTAAAAATGATAAGTTCGTGACAATAAATAAGATGACATGTAATCTCTCACAATCCTAATATGACAAGGTCTGTTACAAAACTTAAGTAATACGAGCCTCCGTAGTGTTAACATTGTATTTTATAGTAATTTTTGTAACAGGTTAGTCAACCTGGATGGTATGGTATTCTGTGGTCTTCTAGCATCAATTACAGGATTCAAACTGAGATGGTTCGAGGTTAGTAATTTTTATATTTGATACATAATTAAATACTTCTAATACTCAGGCCGTTCTTTGTTACCTTCTTCACTATCCAATTTAGGTATTTACTGTTCATGTATAATTTAATTTATGTATTTAATTACATAGGTATTTGGGCTATAATAACTTATTTTTAGCTATAATTAGCTTTACGTTATCATATTCAAACATGGTGATTGGCACATTTTCGGGTCATAAATTGTGCTTTTGTTAAGATGCATTTTCTCTGTATCATACATTTTTTCTGTATGAAACATCAATGCCAGAAGCTCCTCAGATATTATTTTTATTTATTTATTTCATCCAACTTAAAACTATTTTTACAGCAACTAAGCCTAACACAATAGTTAAGTGATCAATTTTCTTTAGCACAAGAACACAACAAGG
Source organism: Parapoynx stratiotata (assembly GCA_910589355.1). Lineage (NCBI taxonomy): Eukaryota > Metazoa > Arthropoda > Insecta > Lepidoptera > Crambidae > Parapoynx > Parapoynx stratiotata. The sequence goes on from OU342479.1 coordinate 5,876,952, forward strand.
AACCGCCATTATGGTAGAAGACTGTATAAAATATTTAGTCTCTAATAAATGTACTAAAACTCTGACCTAGACTTTCTTATAACACAAGGTATAATAATGTCTGTGGATGCATTTGATGTTACTATTCATACTTGCCAATTCCAAAGTTAAATAAATATTAAAAAATAAATTCTAAAGGTATTGGAGGTGTTCGCCTGCAGTCTATATTTAGAATATTGGACATCACACATATAGCTCTTGATTTTATTTGCTCTGAATATAATACTTGAAATTCTACTACCAAATGCCCAAACAGGGCTGACTAAAGGGCAAATAGCCTCAATACCCTTCTTCTAATTATAATTAGTTGATCATAGAAATTCATTACATGCTTGAGAGGTCAGCCATACAATGCATTTAAAAACTGGGGAAATAATTGTTAGTTGAGTTGGATTGTGTTGTGAGTCATAGTTTTATATCTATTATAACAATATTTATATCTGTCCTTATATGTATATTGTTATTTATACAATACAATACCTCTTTCAATTCTAAAATTCAATATTACACTTAATATATAACATGTAGGTAAATTTTTTTTTTAATTGTATAGGCGGCAAACAAGCAGTCGGGTAACAATGCATAGAAAATTAATGTTTAATTAAATACAAGGTGTGGTTTCAGCCAATACCTTGATGGCGGGACAGGAAGGGGTGAAGACCCCACACCGCATTGAGTTGTGTGAGGAGCAGCCTGTTAAATCTATGAGAAACTATAGAAAGCGCAGGTAATTTAAGTGACTATATAAAGTTTATTTGGCTGATCAATTTCTTTTTACTTGGAGGTTTCTTCTGTATCTTTATCTTATATTATGTTTATTTTTTACTCTTTTCCTGTTTATCTACTGGTTAATTGACATATTTTTGCATGCATATGATTAGTATTTTATAAGTATTATAGTAAAAAAAGATTATGTCCAATATAGAAGCTATGACTCTTAATTGTATAAAGCTATGATTGCTATGATGACCCAAAATTGACAGATATGCTTCACTAACATTCAGTTTCCTAAGGTAAAATTATAACACCTCTGCCCAATCCCTTTGAGGATAGAGGAGTGATGATATTTAGTAGTTACCCCAATAGGTACAGTCACAAGCATGAATATTTTTTAACAATAAACATCTTTACTCCCTTGCAATAGAAGTAGTTTACTGTCTTAAGTGTTTACATGTTCATGCTCATGACTGTACAGTACCTTGTGTGTTCAGAAATTTAGAAGAAGACCAATGTTATTCCTATTATTTGTTATTTTCTTATGGCTGTTCTATAGGAATTACAACAAGAAGTCCAATGTAAGTTTGGATGAAAATCTAAATTAAGTACAATTCTTAAATAAATGTTCAGCATTTATTATAGAATTATAATTTAGAGAAAAATATACAATAAAAATTATAAGAATATCTATTACATTTACAACTTATCTTAAAACCATCAGCCAACCATATTGTGCGGACATAAAAATTACATGAAACTGATTTATTAGGAAATGCTTAAGACTTAGAACTGGTGATCTAGTTGAGTTGTTAGTGTCCTCGTCTTGGCTTTGTAGGTCATGTCTGGGAGGATGCACTGGTTGAAGACTTGTGAGAGACATTTTGGGATGGGTGACGAGAAATCTTCACAAGGGTTGTGAAATGCTGCCCAGCCTAGCTGAATTCTTCTATTGGCTTGTCTCTCTAAGTTGTTCCTGCCTAATTGGAGCACTTGCCCCAAGTAAACATATTCTTGTATAACCTTTTCTTGTAAAAAAAGTTAGACCAAAATTATTATTACAACAGCGTCATCATAACCTAGAGGTTTTCACTGCTGAACAAAGGCTTCTCCAGCTTCCAAAGGCTTCTCCAGCTTCCAAAGGCTTCCAGAATAATCTCTCCTACGCAGCGAGCGTCAGCTGCTTCCTTGGAGCTTGAATAGATAGTCGGGCCACTTAGTCTGTGGCTTGGCCCTATGTGTTCTTCCGGTTCGTGGTCTTCACTCAATATTCTTACTGTCCTAAGTCTAACGGCCATCGATTCTACGTGCTATCTGTCTTGAAAATTACCACTAGATATGGAATGCTTTGGTAGATATTTAGTAGATACTTTCGCTTCTTTGTCAGTGACTTTCATTTACCCTTTTCTAATTTTTGATCCGATCTTTAAGAGAATCTATAAGCATAGCACGCTTCATTGATTGATTGATTTGGAATTTCTGCTCTGTCACCCTATTGATAGTGACTACGTCTCAGTGCCGCGTAGATTTTGCCGTAAATTATCGGTGGCATCTCAATTAAAATACTTTATCTCAAGATACTGTGGTATTCGGGACTTAAAGATGTATCGTAGTCGTAGCTTTCCGAACCCGGTCCATCCAGGACCCAGGCAGAAGTCGACGAGATATATTGTGGAAAGTTAGTTGGTCTTATACTGTTAAACTACTTGTCCTTGCTACAAATACTTGTAAAAATGTTCTATGTTAGAAGCATCAATCATCATCAAGCAGAAATTATCTAATATCTTATTATAATTTTTCGGTTTCTGTTATAACTTGCCACAATTAGCATGTTCTGGAGGCTAGGAGTCGTCTAATCTTTGTGCGAAATGGTTCGTTACGACTGTCGTAAATAGTTTTGGTTCCGAATGTCTTGGCTGTTAAATCTACTATCAAAATGCTCTTCAAATTTTTTTTATGAGCAACCTATCTTTATTTCCAAACAATAAAATAATATAAAAATCGCAAGGAATTCGACGCGACGTTGTCGATCCGCCCAGAATGCACCCTTAAACTATCTCTATGTATTCTGCTATAGCTTCCAACTCACTAATACCTTATATAAAAAAATATTTAAGTACATAGATATAACAGTTATTTCCTTTACAACCAAAATTTTTAGTTCCTTTCAGAAAAGGACAATGCCAATGTTTCTATGGAATCTGGGCCCACGTCCAATAGCTATGTGTGATACATCGTTGAATAGGTGTTTTTAAGCTTAGTAAAAGTTACTAAGGCCCAATTACACGATCGAGAGTTAGCGCCTAACCCAGGGTTTGTCCATATATTTGCCCCAGGGTTAGATGCTAACTCTCGACCGCGCAATTGGGCCTTAGGCTCCAAATCTTAGGCCGTGCAAAGTAATTCTTTATTAAACATAGAAGTTCTATGCATTGTGTAAATCCTGTTGCCATCTTCCAATAGCTATGTGATTTACATCGTTGGATTTTTAAGCTGGATAAATGTTACCATGGCGCCTAGTTCCAAGTCTATTGTTAGTTGTTAATTTCAATTCTTTACCAGGATTTACACAACTCGTATAACTCTCAAAGCCCATCCAGACTCACGGCGAGAAGATTCGGCGAGAAATTCTTTCAAGTGGCCAAATTGTTCTCTTGTTAAGAAATTGTTACTTTAAATGGTGTTAATAAAGTTTATTTTTCATTTCGATCGGAGAACAGGCGAGCGCGAGAACGAATCGGTGAGAAACTCCTCATATTCACGTTTCTCGATGTTCTCGGGGTTCACGCCGTGAGTCTGGATGGGACATCACGTACACTAAAAAATAAGTCTCTACAGACTTAAGATTTGGAATTAAGCTAAGCGCCGTAGTAACTTTTATTCCGCACAAAAATAACTATCCAATGATGTAACATGCATAGCTATTGGATGGTGGTACTATTATTAACACAAAGTGTTTTTCATTAAAATATTTTTTATTAAATTGGTGGTTATAACCTCCAATTTAATAAAAATATTTCGGTACCGACTAAGATTTGGAACTACCTATCCAACGATGTAACACACATAGTTATTGGAAGTGGGCCCAAAATTAGCATAATCCTTTCTTATATTATGTGCTTTAATAATTACTGCTGTGGCAAACACTCACAAATATAATAATAATTATGTAGTAGATAGCTTAAAATATGTTGTTCAAAAATCAATTGAGTAATACCCATTACCTGCTTAATGAACAATTAGAATAGAATAATTAAAGTTAATTATACCTACTTAGCTAATGAATTGTAATAATAACAATAAGTAAATTCTTACACTTGCTAACTTTAAAAGCTTGAGTTGAGCCTAATTGCGTTTATTATTTAAAACAGGATCATAGCAACAACACAGCCGAAGACTGAGAATGTGCTGAAAGCAGAGCCGCGTTCCAAGAAAATTGTGCAGAGTAAACCACTGAATACTAGTAACGGTATAACTAACATGACGAACGGACATATAGTGAGGTCTAGGGCGGCCCGCGCCGCTGCCCGTGCCGCAGAAAGTCACAAGCTGACCGAATACTTCAAAGAGGAACTTAAGAGCCCTAAAATAGAACGTCCTCCGACTCCGCCGCACCTAGACAAGACTGCAGATACCAAAGTTGTGAATGGTAACAACAACCATAAGCTAACAGAATATTTCCCTGTAAGAAGAAGTGTGAGGAAGACATCAAAGTGTGTTATGGCAGAAAAAATGAGGGATTTAGAGAGGGCAGTCAGGGAACAGAGGGAAGATGGTCTACAGGTATGTGAACTTGTTACAATATTTCGTAGTTTTACAACTTTGCCATGAATGATTTGCCAGTCACATTGAATACATGACATATTAAATGGTCATTGACCATAATAATAAATGTAATAAAACAGGTTGATTGGTTGATCCGTGTAATGTTTAAATACACATAGGAAGAAACATTGCCTGGTTCTCAAAATCAATACCTATTTGGCTATTGGCTAACCTGTTACCAAAACTGTAAAATTGTGTACTTTCGTGATGATTTGATCTGATTTCTACATTGTCGCGAAACCTCTGTGGTTTATGTCAATGTATTATTTTCAACTTTATGTATTATTTTGTAAACTATAATAAATGAAAAAAGAAAAAGGTAAACAACTTGTGACACTAAGAGGTGTGAAATTCAGAAGTTAGATATACTAACTAGTTGATTGATAGGTACGGTCGGCCAAGAAAGTGGTGTACCACCCTAAGGCTAAATGTCGCTTGCAGTTTATAGTGCAATAAAGATTTATTTTGCTTGCACTATGCTTTCCAATATGTATAATATGAACCTTGTTGTAATTTTAGATGTCTAGCAAACTAAAACAAAAGTGGTACACCACTTTCTTGGCCGGCCGTACAAACTAGCCGATAATAAGATACTTACACAACCGCTGTGTTATGAAAAAACGCGCGCTACTTATGTTGTGCTAAGTATAAATGTAATATGTAAATTATAGCAATATAACCTATAAACTTACAAACAAAAATCCATGACTAACCTTAGAAAAATGGTGAATTTTGTAACCACCCCATAGATTTTCTACTGCTTGGTTTGAGCCAGTTGATATGTATAAGATTAAAGTGGTAACTTCTTAAGATGGAAGGGTAAAGTTACCTCTTAGTTTCGTAACGCCTTACGGCGCCAGTCTGTCTTATTTTTCTTTCTCTCACGCATACGACAGCAGTCGGCAGGCTCCTCCTCTAACCCACAGCGTTAGCTGTATTTTTTTTTGTATTTTTTATCATGGTCAAAAAACGGTATTCAAAAAACCTCAATTCTAGGTGGCATACTTCGACGGCAAAGGGCGTGGTATAATCGCCACTCGTCAGTTCCTGCGTGGCCAGTTCGTGGTTGAGTACGCGGGGGAGTTGGTGGGCGTGGCGGAGGCGCGCGATCGCGAATACAAGTATGCACAGGACCCCAGCGCTGGCTGCTACATGTACTACTTCAGGCACGGGGACCAACAGTATTGGTGAGCATATCAAAAATTTTTTTTCGATTATGCAGGGAGAGGAATACCGATTGGACGCTTCCCACGAAATTGAAGAAATGGGTTTATGGGGGAGTTTTGTATTCTCAGCGAACAACTTAACGAGTCTGAATATGGCTAGAAAAAGTGTGTTGATATTAAGAATGATAGAAGAGCGTGGTATTGGTGAGCATATCAAACATTTTTTTTCGATTATGCAGGGAGAGGAATACCGATTGGACGCTTCCCACGAAATTGAAGAAATGGGTTTATGGGGGAGTTTTGTATTCTCAGCGAACAGCTTAACGAGTCTGAATATGGCTAGAAAAAGTGTGTTGATATTACGAATGATAGAAGAGCATGGAAGCGAAAGACATGCCGACCCCAATGGAATTGGAAATAGGGCAGAGAAATGATGATGGCTTGTTTATATTGATGTATATGAACCTGGAATGAGAATATCATTTAGGAATTAATGGATTTAGGCCGTTATTACAGAACCATTCATCTATTCATTAGCCCATTGACGATCACTGGGCATAGGCCTCCTCCAATGATCTCCACAACGACCGGTCCTGTGACCCCGCATCAACCGACTTTAAATATTCAGAATTTACAGAACCAAAATCAAGCAATCTCTGCTTGAATAGAGTTTGAAAGGGATGCTGCTATTCATCCCACACAGCGCCATTTCTTGAGAGTTGAGAAAGACATGACGTAGTGTTGCCCTCACCTACAGTAGGGAAATGACAGGAAGAAGAGTGAGGAGTCTAATATTTTAAGTAGAGTTCACTCACGAACGAATTCCCTGCCAAAAGCTGTTTCCAATTACGAATGTTACCCACATAATATATCCGTAACATGTGTTTAAATATTATATTGCGTCAATAGTTTTAAAATGTGCATTGTCAATCATTTCAGTCTACAATACAATGCAAACAGCATTTCTGTGAAACAAATGTGGTTAACCTTGAGTTTGTCGCATATTAATTCTGATAATGCTTTAACCAATCTGCAAAGTTAGTAGAGTAGGTACTCAATAGCAAAAATCCATAATAAATATACTAAATTGTTAAATTATTCAAAATATTTTCAACCTTAATTCTGTAGAAATAAAGTGCAAAAATGATTAATGAAATTAGATGGTTTTGGATAGTCTATTGAAGATTTTTATGTAGTCTGATGTGCTTATGATTGTACTTAACACACACATTTTATAAAGCAAGTTATTTTGGATATTTTGTTATTGGTGCAATCTGAAAGTAAGCATCCAATTTCTGTAGCAAATATTATATCACTGAAGAAAATCGTTCTAGTTTGAAGATACTGCTAGCCTTGCAGTTTTTCTTAATGACGTTTTGGTAAAGTCTTGGACTATAAATGAACTGAAAGAATTATTATACGGAGTTCGTAAAACTGGCTTTGTATACAAGAGGAAGATAATTATGTTACGCTATCATAATTGAGATATGGGCATGGAAATGACGAGAAAACCTTATTTAATTCATATAGGTAGCAACTTTATGTATTTACTTTTGCTTTATAACAGTATCGACGCAACCCCTGAGTCAGATCGGCTCGGAAGGCTGGTTAACCATTCTCGCAACGGCAATCTTCATACAAAGGCGGTGTGGGTGGACGGGCCTCGGCTGGTGTTGCTGGCTGCGCAAGACATAGCCCCGGGGGAGGAACTCACCTACGACTATGGCGACCGCTCCAAGGAGTCTCTGCAGCATCATCCATGGCTTGCGCTCTGACCTGGGTGAGTAGCCCACTCTTTTTTTCATTCATAAAGGGTGTAATGATAGATGTTTGCTGCAAACAATATTGAACCTTAAGAACACTAAGTCGAAGTTTGAAATTTTATTGCTGACACATACAAATATACATACAAAAAAGGGTAACCTCTTGTTGTGAAAATGAAATCAAAACTTCAGTCTTATTTTCAATACAATATAAATCAAACTGTATTTACTTTTATTGTATTCTATAATTAAACCAACGATATTTGTTTACAGGTACGCCTCCAAAAATCTCAGTTGGACTTCTAAGCGTTATTTATTAATTTAGCTTTAGTTTTATGAAGTTTGATATCAGTTTCTGTTTGACTACTACATATTGTTAAGTAGTGAGACAAGTGGCCTAAATCTAGTTTTGATATGAGAACCAAGTGAATGGTTAGATTATGAAAATACTGCCTTATGCCACGAGTATAGGAGTAAAATTCGTATGTATGCCTCGCTCGCCTGAGCTGAGGATGGAATAACTGTTTGAAGTTCACTAATACCTTTTTATTGTCAAAATTTGTGTGCTGTTATGAACCATGAGGCCTTTTAATAAGAGCTATTAAAGCTTCCGTATCGTTGAATGACAGTAACCTGTATATGACGTTTTGTGATAGCTTTGTGATGGCAACATAAATGGAGAAATCGGTGTTATAATTTTTTGGTTTATTTAACCGGAAAAGGTAGGATCTCAACTGGAAATTTATACTTAAAACGTCTTACCACAAAAAACTTAAACATCTGTTAAGCAAGTGTTTTAAAAACTTTACCACAAGACTGTGTATTACGATTGTCTCGAGCTAGACGCGGCTAATACATCGTCTAAACAAAAATTAAACAGGCGTTGAACGCGTTCTTAAACTTTAAATAGTGTTTATTTAAACAAGTGATAGACAACTGTTTAATTTCTCTTTTGTGGTAAGACAGTTAATCTTTTAAAAAATCACGAATATTTTATCCAAGACAGTAAAATGATGGTTGTCATTTCGTGAACACCAACCACTACTTCAAAGGCTATAGTATATGCCAGAGACGCTGATCACAAGGTACAAACATGATTACGACTTATATGTTGAAATTTTACATAACAAATAATATGAAACGTGTTCTTGACTTAGGAATGTCGTCATGAAAGACAAATTCTGAATATGACACCAACTCGAATAGTTTTATTTATTAAGGTATTCGTTAATTTTAACTGAAGGTATTTATAGAAAAGTGAAAGATGTGAGGTTGTAAAATTTGCTCAGCGCGTTTATCACGAATTGTGTGTCCTAATAAAGTATCCAAAGTCAATAATTAAATTATATTCGTGTTATTATGTAGCCTCTACCATATTACATGATTGTTATCACATATTACCCACCGGATTGAAAACATTGAAATTCATTAAAATACCGTTATCATTAGCATTGTCGCATTATATTAGTAAGAATTTCTACTGCCACCGAATTATTAGGGTACATTGAGTGTGTGTAGGTTTAAAAGACGAGATATTCTCATTGTTTGTGGAAATTGGAAAGACAAGTAACAGTTACATTTTCGAATATAATAAACGTCCATATTTCCATTTTTTAAGGAGTATGTTATATATCCCCAGATTTTATAAATCTCCATGCATTTTCCTTATCGATTGTCCATTCAAGCTTCTAGATGATATAAGCATTTGTGTGATAAATTGTATTCCCGAAGGGCATGGAAATATTCCCAGACAAACATTGGCATGATAACTGATGCATAAGGATTTTGAAAAGGCGTTGTCCTTTATTTAAGCAAATAAATTTGATACTGTCTAGTAGGAAATGGTAGCATAATTTTATATGTACAATAGTAATAAAAATAAGTGTTTTGGTGGTATTAGTTCGACACCAAAAAGTAAATGTGTAATTTATTGTATTGTTTTGAATGCCTTTAAATATTAATAACTAGATCGTACACGCACGGTGACCCATTGTGTATCTCATACACATCGTATAACGTTATCATTATGAATACTGAGCCGAACCTGGGTTTTATGAAGGCATAATTGGTCAGACATGATAAAAAACTGACGTACTTTTGTCAGGGCAACGAGTTTCCGTGAAGCAGTTGTGATCACGACTTCGATTTAGCCTCTATGGTTGGTCGATATTATATATTTTGTATTACATGTCAAGTAAGGCGATACTGCTGTGTAGCAATAGAGAAGCGTTCTGAAGAGATGGAAAGGGATGGAACTTTGCGTGTTTTGATTCTATACAGTCTTATTTTCTAATCCTTATTTAATTTTATAGTTCCTTTCATTTCATTAGCAACGTTACTGCTACCTATTACTGTGCATCCTATGGTGGCACAGCGTTTCCCTTTAGTTGGATATTGAAAGCATTACAACCTTTACTGGCTTGCCCCGGTTGAATGTGTAAACTTGGTCTCGAGTTCTTTCGTGCTTCATAAGGCAAAGTCCTATTGCTTCTTTCAAGTAGGCATATCCCCCCCCCTCTGAATTCTCAACTCACTCAGTCGATTCACGGTTTCGTAAAGTCGCATCTCGTCTCGCTCGTTGCAAAAAAGTGCAGATACAGATATTCCGTGATTCATTACTTTTTCGGTAGTTAAGAAAAGGGGGCTGAATATGTTGGATTCATTGTGCTTGCAGAAACTCATCTAAAACATACATAATTTTGCGATGCATATCGCGGAAGGTATCGCTACGTAATGGGTCACCACATGTAAATCGCCTTACTATCGCGAGTTAATAGCAATTTTTATGACAAAGTTAAACATAGCAAGTAATAGTAACTAAATGATCACCAGATTTTGTAATTCATTGTAATGTTAAGTAACATACAATCTACGATAACATTTAAATATTTAATACGTAACGTAAAATTTAAATAGTATTTAGTTGGTTGATATAAATAAAGTTAAAAATTAAAATGTCAGTATGAAATTTCCCTTCAATCTCAGTTATCCAAACTAGATAAAAATTACCTGAGTTTGTTTTTTAAATGATTCGCCTTGACATTCTGACCAGTAATCATAAAATCCAATTCTCTAAGCGGCAATATAAATTCTCACTAAATCCAGTTTATTAGAAACCAGAAAACAAAATACGGGCAAAGATTTAGGAAATAGATATCCCCCTGATGAAAAATGGATCTACTAAGATTGAAGGAGTAATGTATTATATAAATATTGCGTGAACATCATGTTGCTATAAATAGTATTGCTTCTGTAGTTCCTATACACGTATAATACTTACTTGTCCCTTCGTCGATGTTGCCCATAAAAGGCTTATATTTTATACTAACATTCAATGTCTAGTAACTATAATTGTTAGTCTTTAACTATCCTACATTCTAAAACAGTAAGTTTTAATTGATTTAATATATTTGTATGTGATGCATTTTGTTACTATGTAGAATCGTAAAAAATTTGGAGATATTATTTTGAAGTTTATGTTTTATTTGTATACAGCGATTGAATATTTGTTTTGATTATATGGTCACATGTGTATATTAATAATACATTTCTTTCAAAATACTAGAATATAGTATATCTAGAGTATAGTATATTAACATACAAAGTTAATTCGTTTTTAATTTTAATCCTTTATTTCACATACATGTCAATTTGCACCAATACGAAGTTGTTCACCTTTTGAGTAATGTTTAGGTTAACTTTAAAATGTTGTGTTATAAATACTGCCGTATTGATAGAATGTTTAGTTTGTATCAAATAGTGGCGCTGTTGTATACCTTAACATTCTCGTTTAAAGAGGATTATTTCCTATAGAAATAGAAGTATTTTCCATGTAATTTTTATAAAGTTATTTGTAAATCAAAATGAGGTTATCTTGCAATGAATTAAATATCATATATTTGCGATCTAAATAAATGAATGCTATTTGTTATTCTAATATTTCATTTACGTTTTTGTGTGTAAACAACTAAGAGATTTTCTATCTCAAAATGTGTTATGCTTTTGGAGATCATGCGGCAATAACTATTCGAATTTTTTTCTGAAATACCTAGTAAAACTATTTTTATACTTTCCCTAACATTATTTAATGATGATTTAAGTTATAATGTCAGTATTTTGACAGCTATTTTCCTACATAGCGATGTTACGAGACTTAATTTATTTTTAAACATGCGGGCCGCCACGCACTGCCCTAGATAAATGAATCAGTAGTTAATTGAGTGAAATATAAATATATAAATTATTGATTTGTTTTATTCGCGTCGTAATTTTAGTGTAACTGTTCCACACACCCCTACTTATTCCCTTTGAGAAGAAATACTTTTTTTCTGTTAATTAAATTAATTAATTTTGTCAATATTATTTTGGTGGGCATACTAGCTCTGTTGACTAACATAACTTCCGATAGGTATGTAAATTAAAATCAGTCCTCGATTTTGACTATACCAATAGGAACTTGAGAGAAACAGGGCAACATTTACAATTTAAAAAATATTACGTCCATAGAAATGCAATTTTATTAAATTAAATATTACATTCAAGACTAAGCTTACGCAATAGTTACATTATGATGCATTTTGAGATAGTACAGCTGCGCTTGCGACTCCAACTCCGACAGAGAGCGCACCACAGGCGCCATTTGACTCACGTGGTCCTAGAAGTAAAATATAATTTGTGTTAAATAAAACACACAACACCAATAGACAAAATCAACAATAGTAGATAAGTACTAGTAGTGTACCAAAACAAATGGGTCCTCTTTATGCCCGACGGGGTTTCATGGTGTATAATTCTTTACCACCTTATTGTACAATGGTTTGCAATAAAGTTATTGATTGTAGAGTATTAAATATAAATATATCACAAGGTTGAATACGTAACTGAGAATAAATTTTTGAGATATATTATCCTGTTATAACATTAGAAAGGATCAGTTCACATATAAACAAATTACATAAGATTTGCTATATCGGGGCGTCTTTTGCGCATTTCCTATTTTTTATATTAATGCCAATATATATACATAGGTACCTGATATCCGGTGCCAATTTGCTTCCTTTTCTCGCCATATACTACTTTTCCGTCAAAATCATTACTGGGAACCTTCATATCGGGGTCTACTTGTTGTATAGTGATGTTGAGATGATCCTCTATGTCTCCTAAGTACTGAAATCAAGTAATGATTTATTTTATCTCTTATGATTATACAACTATGTCTCTGAAAGAAGAAATGCCCTGGAAATAAACATGGAACTAGTAAACCTTACTGTAACACACCTACTTTATTATAATATTACAAATTTTATTTGAAGACAGTAATCTATTTACCTGAGGTTCGTTGTACCACATACAACAGCCCTTCGGCCTGTCGTCGATAAGGTTCGTGTTCCAGCAGTTGCGGCCGCGCGAGGAACACCATTCCCCGTGATACCAGACCTTGCAAAATTCACAAAGGTGAGTAATAATAATTAATTCAATAATAAAATAATTTTACATCTCTCATGTTCGGTAAGTAGGTCCTTAATACCCCCAGATGCGGGTTGTAAGTGATCAATTACCGCCCTAGGTTAATAATGTAGCTAGAAACGCCCTAGGGCGGTAAGTAATTAAAAAAAAACTCTTTCAAAAAGTTCGCGTACATCTAACCATCTTACTGGCACTAGACATCATGCATTCAGCCCAATGACAAAAGAGGTCGCTTCGCTATTTTCATCAATTTTGAATATCGAACGGCGAAGCTAAATTTAGTTCTTGAAAATAAATTTATTTATTCTTGTAATGCCTTTTTTTCCACTTACCTCACAATCGAGATGTAAAGCAGAGTAGTTAGCTCGGGTGTAAGCATCAATTGCACCCTCGAACTATAAGCGCCCTCGCTGCGCTCGTGCGCCTAAATATCTCGGGCTGCAATTGATGCCTTACAGCCCTTGGCTACTAATCTACTATTAAATGACTAAACATCATCACGTCTCTATACCCGAAGAGGTAGACAAAATTGTTAAGCGCCGTGCAATCTACAATTAAGGACGAATATACATTAATGTATATTATAGCACGATACATCTCAATACATTTCGTTACATTACATTTTTCCATAGAAATCATCAGGAGACCACACACGGCAGCTTTAAGGTATATTTTTACATTTTCATATCTTATGGATGCTAAGATATATTAAAGCAGACTTACGAGGCAAGTATATAAGGCATACTATTGTATGTGATACTTAAGACGATTGCAAGCTATACATCTAGGGATGTAATATACATTATTATACCTTCATCATAGCAGCCGTTTGTGAAATCCTTTATGAAATATTTGTGCCAGTTATAGCCGAGTTGGAATGAACGGCACTATTAGTGCAAGAGATCGCCAATCGATCCCACCACATGTACTGTCACGAGCATGAACGTGTAAACACTTTGTAGGCAGTAAATGACTTTTATTACAAGGGAATAAAGACGATTTTTATTCAAAAGTGTATAAGTGTTCATCACAGATATACATTTACATAGATAACGCTAGTTAGCAGCGGCCAACCCCGACATTTGGTCGGGGTTTTCGGAAACGCGCAGTACATGCATTCGCGACATCTATGTTTATGTATATCTGTGGTGTACATGCTCGTACCTGTACCACTGAATTTGAACTAAACAATTATAAATCACATCTCATGGCGTGGAAGAATATGGTTTTATATGAAGACATAAAAATCCGGCGAAATGTCGGTGTTAGCACCTCTACCTCTCCGGGGGTAAAGGCGTGCGTGATTATGTGTTATGTTTATGTCATTTATATCTAGTGACATACCTTCTCCGGCACTGAGGACACCAGACTGATAGCCAGCCCCATCCGCTCGGCGCGGCCCACGCGGCCGATGCGATGCACGTAATTCGACTTCTCGTCTGGTAGCGTCACGTTGATCACTAGAAGATAATAATAAGTGCTTGTAAGATAAATCGCAGTCGGGTTTGACATTTGTCAATTGTGTCGTGTCAATTTACCATCTTGAAAAATTCACAGGAATTTTAACTGAATACAATAAATTGTTAGAAGTTTCGTGTTGACCTTTTAGGGTTTGGGATGGATTTTAAAATAAGTATAATAAACGAGGAGCTCGGTGGCGTAGTGGTTAGTATCTACGTTTTGGCTTTCGATCTAAAACAAAACTACCATGGCCTTGTCAGGCCGTGGATGGATGACCAAAACATTGTGATCTCGAGCTCCTCCGTGCTTCGGAAGGCACGTTAAACCGCTGGTCCCGGTCGCTATTGCAACTGGACCAGCGTGGTGGTGTTATACCATACTAGCCTGTGCGAGGATTTTTCTGCTCTGTATGAACTGACGCTAATACAAACTGAACGGTAATCCGGATATATCAATGCCCCTAGCACCGACGTCGGTACAGATGAGGAACTTGACGTTTCCCTGATATAAGGTGGCGAGGTTGGCATTGCGTTGCGACATTCTTAGCTGTTTGTACTCAATTTTTATGCAAATTCAGTTTAATACTTACTAAATGTCATATTACAAGAAGGATGCTGAGCATGGACGTGGACGGACCTAGAGTGAGAGGAAGACCAAAGAAGCGATGGATTGAATGCGTGAAGAATGTTATGAGAATAAAAGAAGTGGATAGAGCTGATGAGTGACAGAGGAGAATGGAAGAAGAAGGCATGTTGCGCCGACGCCACCTACAGGGTGAAATCAAAAATAATTGACAAATTTTAATGGGGGGTTCTAGTGCTATCAAACATTATATTTGTGAGGGAGAAAAAAAAATTAAGTTGTAAAAACAATCGAAATTTTCTGTTACTTTTACTCGAAACTGGTAAATATATTAAAAACATAAACCATAAAAATTACATTTAAAATTTATATATGAAAAATATTACATTAAATTCGATACACACTTTTGTTTACAAATGTACAGGTGTTTCATTCAATAACACAGCGCGACAGCTGCAACTAATAATTGCGTTATTGTATTTTCTTACATAATGTTTCATTACGATTTTAATTTTTATCATGCCGATTATTATGACGATTAAAATGTGCTGTAAAATTTTGTCGAATGATTTCAATTTCACCCTGTAGAGTGGGAAAAGAGCAAGAAGAAGACTTACTAAAGGGCAATCCGGATATATCAATGCCCCTAGCAGCGACATCGGTACAGATGAGGAACTTGACGTTCCCCTGCTTGAAGGTGGCGAGGTTGGCCTTGCGCTCGGGCGGCTTGCGGTCGCCGTGGAGGCACACGCACGTGAACTCGGTGCCGTACGACTTCAGGTAGCGCTCCAGGTTGTCGCAGTCCAGCTTGGTGCGGCAGAAGATTATGGCGCTGTTGCGTAAAACATAATATTGTCATTAGAAAGTCACACCCATCTTCATCTTCTTCTTCTTTTTCCTGCCCTGTTCCCAATTCTATTTGGGGTCGGCGCAACATGGCTTCCTCTTCCACTCTCCTCTATTGCTCATCAAGTCAACACTCACTTCCATCCTCATCATATCATCATTCATCCATATAATCCATACATCTTTTCTTTGGTCTTCCTCTCCCCACACCTCCATCCACTTTCAAGTCCATAACTTTCCTGGTGACATGATCATTCTCCCGCCTCATTACATGCCTATACCAAGAACGTCGTTTTTCTCTCAGTTTATCAGCAAATTCACACCCATCACGCAAAACAGGCGCAAATTAGACGTCGAGTTGCGGAAACCGCCCGTATTGATGATGATGATGATTCACACACATCAATCAGCTATAATAATTAAATAAATATCTTCAGACCAGACATTCACACCTATCAAGTATCAACTGACCCATACTAAGCACTAATGCCTGTATTATGGATACCAGATGACGGACAAATATATTTAATAGATAAATACATATAAATATTCAGGATATAATATACCTCCATATATATATATACATCCAAGACTGGAGAACAAATGCCTGTTCGAACCCAGAACCTCTCGAGAAGGCGACGCCTTGAGACCGGCGTACAGACCACTCAACGAAGGTTGTCAAATGCGGTGCTATGCGGTTTTCGCAGTTGTGTAGTGGAGACGGATAAATGTACATTATAATAAGGTACACTCAAGAAACTTATACCTATCTAGTACTGCATGCATTAACCTGAAGCAAAAATGGCCATAAATGACATCACGTATTTTGTCTCTTTCTTTTACACTAAACAAAGAGATAAAAAACATACGTGATGTCATCCAAGGCCATATTTTTTGCTATAAGTTATTGTATGCAGTGTAAACTTCAAGTGTTCCGTATAATTTTTTTGTATTATCATATTGTTTGTAGTATATGCTTCACTCACAAACTTCACTTCACTTGTTAATAATATAAGCTACATAATCTCACCGATCCATCTTGTGTTCCCGAATGGCGCGAATGCAGTACTCGCCCTTGAGTATCTTGACGGCTTCGGACAATGTCTCCGGGGTAGTGTTGCCACTACGAATATTGTCCTTAGCGTGCACACCGTCTGTTTGACCGTGCCTGTTTATTTAAATAATAACTTTACACGTGAATAAATTCACAAACAATTATAATGAAGTCTCTGATTTCTGAACTAGATAAAACCTATTTTATGAAAGTGTTACGTAATGGTGCGTACCTACGCTTTAGGTTTTATGTTGAAAATAAAGCTACCACCCGCAAATCCGCATTGGACCAGCGTGGTAGTTTTACGGCGCATATTCCTAATGTATCTCAATTTAGGAATGCGAGTGCCTAGTTTAAGAGTGCGCGAGGATAGGTGATCATCGATCATCGTCGGTCGCTGCCGCCGAGGGCGCGAGGGCGGAGGGAAACCGCGCGTCTTCCGTTAACTGCTTCTCTTTCTCTCGTCGTTAAGAGTAGTGACGCAGCTCTTACACTAGTAGTGGGAGCGTTTAAGGTAAAAATCATGTGTCCGTGGTTGTGCTAAGCCTGCTCACTTAAAAGTACCAGAAGGGATCAGAAGCGACAATCTTATTGTGCTGAAAAAAGAAACAAATTTAAGGTTGTGTCATCACCATCCTCTGTACGTCCCACCGGCCTTCCTACATGGAGAAATAAATACATCAGGAGTATGGGCCGTAACACCACCGCTGGACCAATACATAATTTTTTTTTTTTTATAAAATACCTGCGCAAAGTTTCCCATTGCCTGTCCTTCTGGGGGTCAACCATTACAACGACGTGGTGAACGGTCTCTGGGACGGCGTCTTCTCCCTTCAAGTCCACCCACGTGGGAAAGTGCATGAGATTCTCCTGAAATAAAGTTTTAATGCAGTCAGTAAATTTTGATGTAGTTTGAAGTATGTATAGTATTGTCGATATTCCACTATAATACAAATATTGGATTGGAAGTCATACTTGTGATATTTTGTCATATAGAAAATCTCCTCTAGTTTGGAAAATAATACTGAGTATGGTAATCTTACATCTTATTTTACAGGTTGATAACGTATACTGTAATTTCTGCAGTAGTTGCAAGCAAACACAATTCTTATAGGTTTTCTTTGACAACGGCAGCGGTAGCCAAGTTGGGACGAACGGGGCATTACTCGTTCGAGAGCTTACGGGTCTTGCGGGTGCGTCTGTCTGAATTGTCTGTCGCGAGTCGGAATAAAACTTACGTACAGTTCACTGTGAATAACGGTTGCCTCACATTGGACCCGGTGCATAGCAACAGGCTCGCCATGGGGACCTAACATATCTGGCGAAATGTGGGTGTTAAATCTGCCTACCCCTTCGGGGAAGTGAGGTAATGATATGTTATGTTGTTTCTCTTAAAACGAAATAATCTGAAATACATTTATTTCTATATCTACCAAATAGATCCAATCATTTTTTCACTTTTCTCATTAGATAATAAATTTTACCTAGATTCATTACCTATTAAGAATTTTTGCAGTCGTATTCTTATCTGTACTTTTAACATTTTCATTTGTGCACTAAATACTTCCTCAATAAATACACAGACAAGTTTTAGTTATAACACTTACCGCCATCTTCTTAACCTCAAACGCATGTAAGGTAGCAGAGCACACAACCATCTGAAGCCTGCGGCCGTCAGACGTGATCTTAGGGATCTGCCTGTGCAGCCTATTGATGAGGTCTCCATAGCCCGCCTTGAGCAAGCCGTCCGCTTCGTCCAACACGAAGAATCGGCAATGAGTGAGAGCTAGATACCCTGAGAATAATAACATCAAGAAATGTACACTGAACTTTGCAACCAAAATACTAAACTTTTTACTTTTATCCATACACTAGCTTTTGCCGCGTGGAATGGTTACTTTGTGGATAGCATGTTATATATATTTTTTTAATTTATTTAATGATTTACAAATAGAATACAAATGTTTAAAAAAAGTAACAGTAATTAAAAACCACAAAGCCATACTGTTAGAGAACGCAACAGTTTAAACAGCGTATATAGCTTATAGCCTTCTTCAATAAATGGGTTATCCAGCACTCAAATATATATTTTATCGGACCATTAGCTCCTGAGATTAACGCGTTCAACCAAACAAACAAACAAACTATTCAGCTTTATAATTTAAGGCGGTTCCCACACTGAACCGCGCGTAGATGCGTTCACGCGCCTACATGTGGAGAAATTACACACCTACGACAGAGGCAAGGTATGGTACACTGAGTCGTGAGTGATTTCTGAAGTTTCTATGACATGAGGCAAAGCCGCCGAAACGCATCTACACGCGTAGGTGCTAAAGCGTAATTTACCTCCTTGAATCAAATCTTCAAGTCTGCCTGGTGTACCAACAACGATGTCAATGCCAGCATTCAGTTGGTTGATCTGATCTTTGACATTGACGCCGCCTACGACAAGCAACTCCCGCACTCTAGGGTTCTCTAAATACTTCCTAAATTTCGTAATCTGCGTACAAGTCTGTTCAGCCAGTTCACGAGATGGCTGCAATAAGATTATTGAGTTTAAGGCCCGTATTACGGAAGTAAACTCAAGCGTAGATCTCTGCTTGAGCACTGTTAGTGAGGGATGGCGCTATTGATCCAACACAGCGCCATCCCTTTTTACCTGCGCTCAAGCAGAGATCTACGCTTGAGTTTAGTTCCGTAATACGGGCCTAAATGTATGAAACAAATCAGTGCTTTTTTAAATTGCCAAGGTGTTATTGTGCCTCAATACTTATTGAAACTACAGGCTCTGATCATGTAAAGATGTAAAGTCATATTTGGCGATAAATATTATTTTTAATTAATTCATTAAATAAGTAATATGGTCTCTGTGAGCTTTACTAATCTATTAACATTGAAAAAACAAATAAAGCACCCCCTGCTCCATCCCTAGTTCACAGTAATAATATTACATACTCACCTCAATAATAATAGCTTGTGGAGCATTATTGACAGGTTTATTGTCAGTAGCACTGGCACCTATAACATTATGCTTGACAGAGTCACTTGGAGCTGAGCGTATTCCAATAAAGCCTTGAGGAGGAGGATACTGTAACACAAAATAGTAACTTTGAAATTAATTGGTAATTAAGATTTTTGTTTAGTGCCATGGACAATTATTGATTGATAATAACAAAAAAACACACTTGCGACAGTCTACTTTTTTTCAAGCTTTAGGTATACTGACTGCTTACTTCCATAAACTACATAATACCTATAATTATAGTCTAATCTGTCAGAGACAAATTTTTAATTATGTAATTTGTGTTAGACAATAAACAATAATTTTATTAAAATAAATATAATATTTACCTTAAATGGTTGTGCACCAAAATTAAAACTCATTTCAGCATTTTTAAGCACAACTGCTGGAAAATAACTGTCTGGCCGCCTCTGTTCCTTTACATTAAAAGCAATCCCAAGATCTTCACCATTTTTAGTGTAGCGTATTTCACCGCTATTGAGGTTAAGGAGGCAACCTATGGTATAAAAGATCATAGCTGAGAAATGTTATAATAAAACCAGCTCTAAAGGAAACCCTATTAAATAGTTTCACAATGAATTTATTAATATCAGTTGAATATCAACAAACATGAATCAAATCAAATTTTATACAATAAATCCACTAACCAATGACATCATTTTTCCCATAGGCAGATCCATAATCATCAAATTGTTTTGCATTTGATTTCTTTCCTGTGCCACCAAAACCAAAACCTGATCTATCAGTACCAAGGTCAAGATTAGCCTGAAACCAAGACAATGACAAGTATATACTTTAGACTATCTGTACTATATGCTTGTAATGAAAAATATGGTAAACTGCAGAATATTACACAAATTATAAATATATTTTATTTTTTTAGAGATGCTATTTAGAGGGCGGGTAGAACCTTGCTGAGTTTCTTGCCTATTCTTCTCAGAACAGGGCCTCCTGGTAGTTTTTATGTACGGATGGCATAGCTTTTCTCAGAAAATATTGTAAAATGTTTATGACATTCATAAGCATGCGCTGAGACGCATCTAAACTAAATTAATGCCTTTGATTTTTTTTGTCCAAATTCATAGATAAAACTTACTGTTTGGGTAGACCATCCAACTCGACATAAGCCCTCATCGGTGACAGTAGCCTCGTAATAATAACTGCCTTTAGTATGTACTCCTTTGGTAGCTCTGCAGCCGTGCCAACCCTTCTGATCTCGAGACTGACATCTTAACCCATCTGGTGTAACAGCTAAGGCATCAGTTCTATCAAAAAAAGACATAGTCCATTCTGAAGAGGTGTCTGTTAATATTTTACTAGTTTTTCCTTCCTGTATATCTTTTAAAGTTTCCCAAACTATTTGCAGAATAGGCAAGCAAAAAGCACCGGTCTTTCCGCTACCAGTTTCTGCTGCCATAAGGACGTCTCCGCCACCAAGAATTAATGGTATTGCTTCAGCTTGTACATCAGTAGGTAAACTCCAATCCATTTCATCAATAGCTTTCCCTAATTCGGGAAGTACACCAAACTCCTCAAATGCGGTCATTTTTTATATTTTTACGAGAACTGTAGGCGTAAACGAGCGTTTCTTTGCAATAAACCGAATATTGAAAAATAATCTGTGTACTGAAACGTCAAGTAAGTGTCACTGAATTTCAAGCTTTCCGATGGACATATAAAATGCAGCCGATTGGATTTTACTTCGAGAGGACTAAACTACGTTCTCAAAATACCTATATGGAGAAGAGGAGGAGGATCGACAGCATTAAACTTTTATTTTGTGCATGGAATCGGACTGTGGGTTTCTTTGCCTTATTAATTTATGATAGGGAGAATAGGGGTCACAACAAATCAAAGTATTTTGCATTTTATGTCAAAGAATTATGATTGAAAATCCGCTGAGAAATTTGACAGTATAGTATCCAGTGAAACATAACCTAAAATTTTTGCTGGTTCTTAATTTCATTTATTTGATTTTCATTAAAAACAACAAACTCTACAACGAACAGTTTTATTAATGTGTTATGACAGTGGAAGTCAGTATCATTATTTCCTATAATGAACTTAGAAATATTCCATGATTCTAAAACAGAGAAATCATCCAAATTGTCCACTATCGGCAAGGTATTAATTTATACTACGGGAGGTCTCGCTGTAGGAGTTAGTATTGTGTGTATACCGTTTGTATCTCCAGCTTTAAGGAAAATATGTTTACCATATGTACCCGCTACGACCGAACAGTTAATTGGTGTTTCTAAGGCTTTAGCGAATCGAAGCGGGAAACTACTGGATGTTGGTTCTGGAGATGGTAGAATAGTGTTTTCTGCAATTAAATTAGGCCTCAAAGCGGAAGGCGTAGAGTTAAACCCTTGGTTGGTATATTATTCAAGATTGTCAGCCCTAGTCAATACTGAGTATCGTCATGCTAAGTTCTATAGACAGAATTTATGGACTTTCAGCCTGACAAAGTATGACAATATTGTAATATTTGGTGTAGAACAAATGATGGATGACTTTGAAACAAAATTGTTAAAAGAAGCTAACAATGGAACTGTAGTAGTAGCTTGTAGGTTTCCTCTACCAAACTTAAAACCAATTGAAACCATAGGTCATGGTGTTGATACTGTTTGGAAGTATGTAGTCAAAAGATGATATTGTCAAAGATATTTAATATTAAATTAGTATGTGCAATATAAGTTCTTTGTTTGTCTATCAAAATCTTCCACTTCTCTTCCTGCCTGTGTATTTTGTGTCAGGTTTAGTCTCTTTTCCTTGTTTCCTTCTCCGTTCTTTCTTCTCCAAAAGCCAGGCCCTTGTATTTTTTAATGGTTTGCCTCTCATTGCCCTGGATGCTTCCCTTTTTGCATATTTTACTTGAAGACTATCTTCATTGTCTTCAGTACCTGTGTTATAATTTAAATTATTTAATAAGAATACTTTTGAGCTATTCCAAGAATTCTTAAAAGAAATGATAAAGATATCTAAGGCCTAACAACAAAATTATTTGCTCTTTTTTGTAGTATTTTCCTAATAGATATTTTATTTTTTTACACCATTAATTAGTCCAAATTAAAGTAGCTTACACACTTGTTATATAGTTTAGATAGTTTAGATAGTTATAGTTAGCTGATAAATATGTCAACAGCACATTAGACTCTAGTTATATGTACAGGATTAAAATTGGACATAATAAACAAGATATTTATGATCTGAGAACAAATTGCAACAATAATAAGAATTAGAAACATTTACCTAAAGCTTTTGGCAATGGTGCAGAACCACCAGTCATCAGGACTAAAAAGAACTTTTTGGCCTTTGTTGAATTAGGATAGTCTATAACCACACCACCATAGAACCCAGCCTTCATAGCCTGTGATGTAAGAAGTTCCAGTTGACTCTCATTTTCTGGGTAGAATTGAAATACTGCTCGAGCTGATCTTGACTAAAAGACAACGATATATTTTTAAATACAGGCACAGACATCAAAACTGAATGAGAAATAAATTAAGCTTATACTGGGTTTAAGCAACTCCGACAAAACTAGTTTAATAAATATTTATATCACTAAACAGTTCAATAATAAAAATAGTCTTATATAGTTGTATAACTTACCAAAGAAGCATACAATGTACTAAAGAATTTGTAGAGCCTTTTAACTGGGTTGTGGGACCTCTTATCAGCATTGAATAGCCATTGTATAGCAGATACTGAGATTGCACCATCAAAGCTTCCTGCTCTAAATGGCACTCCCTCCCCCATGTCTGATAGTATTAAATCACCTTCTGTTTCTCTTTCTAATGCAACATCTAGAAGGATAAATGTTTGATAATAAAAACATAATATAGATATAAAGTGGTAAACATAATAATTTATATTATCACAAACTTTACACTTAAAATTTTTACTTTTTAAAATATTAGACTAATATTTCATCAAACCAATAATTTCTTACTAAGCATAGATGGTGAAATATCCATTCCTATCCACATGTGTCCATTTTCTTCTAACACAGATCCAGATAAACCAGACCCACATCCTATATCCAGTAATAAACATGGCGAGTCTTCAGGGAGAAGAAGAAGTTCAATACATCTCTCCGTCATTTGTGCTTGAATATCAATGATTCTTGTACTAAGAAAAAAAAGGAATTTATGAACTTATGTTTACAAGTTTCTCACAATAATTATTAAATGAGCCAAATTCTTACTTTTGAGTGTATTTTCTTGCTTCTTCTTCATTGTAAAACTGAAAAATAGTAGCCGATTATAAAATTTTAAATTACTTTTCTAACATTAATAATTGTCCAGCTATTTACAATTAATTATGTTTTATTCCGATAAATTACTTACAATTTCAGGAGGTGCTAGATGCTCCGGTCTTTTGGACATATTTTTATTTTGTTTATTTCCACAAAGTTCGATGTAATTTACAAATTAAATAAAAATAAACAAAATTCCACATGAAACATAACCTTTCTATATGACATTGACAATTGTTTGTATTCAAAATCTTGTTTTAATTTTTATTAGACTAGGGCATCTGATCTTGCTGCCACGACTGACCATTTTCGATATGGCTAATCCTTGGATGGGTAACTAAAACTTTGTGATATCGAGTTCGGAGGCATGTTATTGCAATCTTGGTCGTGTGCGTTGTCCCAGCGGAAAAAGTTTAAATTGAATATTGCAACCGTTTCCTAGCCACCAATCTCCATTGGGCTAGCTTTGGTGGTGTTATGGCTCATGTACTCATGAAAATGTTTTCCATCAAGAAGGACTTTTTTCCCAGCAGTGGGTCGTATATGCATTGTACGATCCAAACGTAGTGACGAAAAGGAGTACAACTATATCAGTGAGATCTTGTAAGTATAAATCAACTCTCTTTGCTTACAGTTTAAATTATAAGCATAATAATGTAAATGTCAATTGTCAATGTCATCAATTGACACTAATCTGTGATTGACGTGTGATTGACAGTCAGTGCATTTCATGTTCATGGCGCGAATTAACTTTTAGCCGACAGATTTGTTTACATTGTGATTTGTGATGCCTAAAAATCTTAGCTTAAAGAAGGTATGTAACGTTTCAGTCAAATAATTTTATAAATAGAATCCATTAAATACATTAACACAGTATTTCATTCTCAATTTGCAGGCGCAGCAATCTGGCTCGGTAAAAAATCAAAAATCTATTACACAGTTCTTTAAAAGTGATAACAACTCTCTCACACAAGATCCTCGACATGGGCTTTGTAATATGCAAACGAATGGAACGCATAATCATGAAAATTCGAATAAAAGAAAAGCGTCTTCTCCTGTTACCCCGTCAATAACACCTAAAAAGAGTATCAACCAAGTGACACAGGAGAAAGCTACTAAGAAAATGAAAGTAGATCATAATGGAACATCTAAGTCTCCAACAGGCACAAGTATTCTTAAACTTGATAAATCTCCATGTAAAAGGAACAATGAAAACATAAGTAATCATAGAATGCTAAGCCAATTAGACAAAGAATCACTATCAAGGAATATTCAATCAGACAAGAAATCACAGAAGATGGAAGAAAGGATCAATAGATCTCCACTTTCATCAAATATAGAAAATATTGAATCATGTAGTAATCAACGGACACCAACATCTAGTCCCATTAAAGTTAATCATGTCAATAATATGTATGTTTCTCCCAAGAAAAAATCAATAAATAATCACGATAATGATATTATATGTAGTCTTAAAGATAGTCCTACTTTAAGAAGTAATAAAAATAGTCCAACAAAAGGTAAAGGTATACTGTTTGATTTTTTTTAAAGAAATTCTAAATTGGATACTTGTCATATAATGTTGTATTCAATCAATTGTATATCTTATTATGTTAAAAAATAAAGGTAAACAAACAACAAACAAACAAAGCTAATTTAATTAAATACCATTTCAGCTGATTGTTGGTCTCCAAAATCTTTAAATGTGACCCCTAAAAAGGTAGCTTCACAAGATAGCCAGCCGTCTGTAAAAGGTAATACAGTAAAAGCCTTAAGTTTTACTGACAATGATGAAGCAGCTGATTTATTTGAAGATGAATGGGAAATTACTGAAATTGATGAGGTGAAGTTACTTGTAAAAATAACAATGCATAATATATCTTTCATTTATGGCTGTAGTATTCTTGAAAAAAAAATTATTTCTTCATAGTTAGAAATAAGAAATTACTATGCCAATACATTTTTTATTTCAGCTGGACATAGAAAACTTGAATCTCAGTGTAATGCAAAGATGTGAAGTAATAAATGTTTGTCATTATGGTACACATACAGAAATAAAACTGAAAAATAGTGAAAACAATAGAGGTACTTGCCTTGTTAAGGAATTTTGGTAAGGATTTTTGTTTTCATTTGTTTGTGATTGGTTTTGTCAAGTTTTTATATATTGGATATTTTTTATTAGAAATACTCGAATATTTAAAGAAAAATAATAAATATAGATCTTTTTATTTTCCTCTAATTAAACAGTAATAACAGATATACATAACTAAGATACCTACTGATTTCATTTTATGACAAAAAAGGACTCTATTTTAAGTACTCAACAAAACGAAAGAATCATATACTTTTGTTTTAAAAGGAAACTACTCAAGTTCATATTGTCTTTGTCATCAATAAGATGAGTTATTAATAATAATTGAAAATGTATCTATAGCAGCCAAAGACATTTCGTTATTGAGATTCCTTATAAAATTAAACAAATTTTATTTTACTATGTGTTTCTACCAGGATGGACACTCCATTATGTATTGGCGACATTGTTAGTATAATTGCATCCAGAGATTCTTCTGGGAAATTCTGTGTGAACAACACATCAGGCCTTCTAGTACTCCGACCAGACCATCTCGTCTCATCAACTAGTGTTGTTGCTGGTGTGTTTTGTAAACGAAAAGCCGTTTTACAGGAAAGATGGCGGGGTTTGGATTCAGCTAATGCTTCAGTAAGTTGCATAATCACTCCTTTCTCCTAAGTTTACGTTCACACGGTGTTTTGAATCATTGCAATAAGGTTATTTTTGTTCCTCTTCTTTTGTTATTCGGAATGCTTGAGAGAATATCTTGTGAAATAATAGGAGCAGCTGATTGGCTGCTCTTATGACGTACTCTTCGGCAGTCGGGCAGCACGCTCCGGGCACACAATCCGCGCCTGTTGCTGAGAAAGGATACTAAGGGGTAGACAGAGATTACTTCCTTCCACCATCTTTACATATTTCTTTCGCTTTATCTACTCAAATTACAGCCCTCATTACGGTAATATCGAGATTTTTTTACCTGAATCTACACAAAAATTAATCTCATTTATAATATACATAGCTTTTTTATATTTCAGATGACTATCGGTATTTTAATTCATGAGCTAGTTCAAAAAGCTTTAACGCAACATATTACCGATATAAAACAGCTGAATATAGAAGCAGATAAAATTATTGAAGAATCTATTCAACTCCTATTTGATGCAGGAATAACTGAAGAGGAAGTTAAAAGCAGTATGAAGTTGTATATCCCACCCCTTGGTGATTTTATGCAGACTTACTGTACGCCATATAATGGGGCACATGTGGTATATTTAAACATGTATATTATTTCTATTTCACATATATTATCTGTCTCGAAGGACCACTTAGGTATATTTTTTTTGTAGGGACAAAAGGGCAAATGGAATGGTAATATAAACAAGGTCTTGGATATTGAAGAAAATCTATGTTGCCCTCAACTTGGCTTAAAAGGAAAAATTGACGCAACATTACAAGTAACAATTCATGAACAAAAAGGTACATTGTATAAAACTTATTATTCTTCTCAGTTTAATGTTATTGGTTTTTTAAAACGGTTTTTTTATATGATAGATAAGATGTTATGCTATCTGACAGGATAGTCAACTCTTGTAGTCTACCCATTAAAATGCTAGTCTGTTTCAAACTTGAGTGTTTTACGATTTCAAGAGTTCAAGAGCTGTGCCTAAGGCTGCCTGTCCACCGGATCGGAGAGATGTGGAGCATGAGCTGCGTCAATATCAACCAATAACATTGCTCAAAAACTTTGCGTTGCTGTTCGCATATCTCGATAAACAAATAGCGTTGCTAAAAATCTCCGTTCCGCGTTATTGTCCACTCCATTTATGTCCAGGCAGCCTTAGTATTCTGGCTATAAAAACATGTCTTTTTTACACGCTAGTACAATGCATTTACGCATACCGTAGAAGAATGAGCAGCTCCTTTAGGGTTATGTGGGGATCCTCCATTCGAAACAGTTTGCGAAGCGATTGGCGGTTGATCTGAAGATCCACTCTCCCCTCACAGGCTTCGCGTGGCTTTCAGCCTTTAGGAGGGCTATCTATATTTAATAGATAAATATATATAAATATTCAGAATATACAATACATATATCAACACCCAAGACTGGAGAACAAATGCCGGTATTCATCACACAAACATCTCCCCGCCCTGGGGATCGAACCCTGAACCTCTAGACATGACGACGCCTTGATACCGGCATACCGACCACTCGACCACGGAGGTCGTCAAAAAATCTTTGGCTAAGTAATATATTTGAATCCTTGTGCTTATTTCAGGTCGTAAGCAGAAAACTCTTCCTTTAGAGATCAAAAGCGGTAAGGCGTCGATGTCTGCCGAGCATCGCGGGCAGCTCGTGTTGTACGGCATGATGCTGAGCGCACAGTGGAAGGAAGACCCTACAGTATCCGAACAGCGTGGTCTTCTGCTGTACTTGAAGTAAGAATACTTTTTTTTTCTTTTTATGGAATAGGGGGCAAGTGAGCTGACGGGTCACCTGATGTTAAGCAAATACCGCCGCCCATGGACACGGTTAAAAGGTGGTTAAAAGGTGGTAAATGGTTTTAAAGTATTTTGTATATATTGTCGCAGGCCGATTTAGCGTTTGCCGATTCCTTTACGGACTCGTGGTACCCCTGGGCGTGATATAGGAACTCCTTAACTCAGAGCAAGATTTTTTGTCAAGTATTATTATTTAAGAATTAAAACATTGATATTCGCACATCTATTGGAGTATAAAAAAGTATATTATGTCTAGGGTAGTACAGTTTTTTCTGAATACCGTTTGCCTTACAGCAAATACTTATTACTTACAGCATAAGCTCGCCTTTGCGTCGTGGGCTAAGTGCCGAAGTAATGAATCACCTCCTAAGTGCCGAGGTGGTAAGGATGGCTTGTTTTAATATTTAAAGTTATGTTAAAACTGTTAACTTTTTACCTTTTTTGGCCTAAAATAATATGTGAACTCTTTATAAAACAGAGAGCGCGTGGACCTTCGAGAAATATCATGTGGATACCCAGAACGCCGAGACTTGATTATGTTGCGGAACCAACTTGTGCAGAATTTGACCACTGGCCCACAAGACATTGACCCAGGTAATGAAATCCCTATAATTGTGTGTAAAGTTATAATTAAGATTAACTTAAAAAAAACAGCAATTGGCTCTGATGGCCAGTTCTGATGGTCTGATGAATTCCACGGACATAGCTAGGGTTCCAGAAAACAGCAGGCCTATAGTCCAATTTTTTTATTAATCAATGTGATTTGACAGTTTGAAATGTCATTTAGTAATAATTGGAAATATATTTGCCTGAATTCTATTTCAAACTGAACATTTCATTTTGAGTAATTAGTAATAAAAATTTATTTGATTTTAGATTTTAACAATATGTAATATCATAAATTTCATAATTGACCTTACAATTCAAAATCACTGACGCAAAATGACATTTCAAACTGTCAAATCACTTTGAGTAATTAAAAAATGAACTATAGGTGCTTTCCTCGTCCTTGAACTTTAGTCGGTTTGTCTACGCGAAGCAGCCCTGAGGTTTCAAGCAACGTTCTGTTTCACCTCTCCGCTCCAGTGGACAAGCAGCCTTATGTTCCATTTCATGCCTATTTTGAAAGAAACCATATAGGTGGCACTGATGTGACAAAAAATGCAGCATTGGGTGAATAATGCTGTATTTTTTCACGTCACCTTGTCGCTTGCATTGTCGCACATTTTCACGCCTCTTAAAGGACCCAGCATAATAAGAGGGAGGGGACGCATGTACTGGCAGCAAAACATTATTGGAAAAGTAATAAAAAAAAACAAATTACAATAAAAATTGGTTACAAAATACGGCAGGAATGTGGGTCTTATTCGGAAACCAAACTCAAACCATTTATTAACCTATTATAGTTAGTTTACAAGTAAACGTCAAACATTTTTTTAATAGTTCTTATGTATGCAGTGTATGCTAACACTAGTTTATAAGACGTCTTACTAATATTATTATGGATTTAGTTGAGTAAAATTCCATAATTTTTAATATTTTTACTCTTAGAACAGTTAATAGACATTGAAGACGCATCGGCACTGCTCCAGCAAAAGCTACCCGAACCAATTCATCGCGAAAGCATTTGTACAAAGTGTCCTTATCTCACCATCTGCTCATTACATCTATGGTAAACATAATTTTGCTTTTTGTTTTGTCCTTTTTTATGTGGGAAATATCATCTTTTTGTTTTTTTTATGTATTTGCCAAGCTTTAAACACTTTATCGAATACATCATTTGAACTTAGACACCTTATGATTTCCAACTGTCTTCCTCTTGTATTGTTCTCTATCACTTTTCATATCAACAATTATTCTCGTCTCGTTTTTAAAAATATTGAGACATTTTGGCACGATTGTAGTTTAAACATTCATGCCAAATTTTATTTTACAACGTATATTTTATTGATCATTTATTAGTAATTTATTCTAAAAGGCACACAGATGGCCCCAAGGTGTCTGAAGACCACCCGTTGTCAGTGAATCGCGAGTTGGCTCTGGGTCATTTATCTCCAGACCACATCAAATACTTCCTGCATTGGACAGCATTACTTAAGATGGAAGAAAGAGTGCAAGTATCGGCGACACCTTTGCATTCGTTGTGGACTAACAGTATTGAAGCACGGTGAGACTACAATAATTTACTTATTGATTAGCGTATAACAATTCAAATATTTCTAAAAAGTAAAAAGATCTCTCTTAGGTAGTATGTAATGCAACAACTCTTGTTGCACTCTTGGATAAAGCTAGTACAATAGGCAATGAATACATTTTATTTATTTTACAGGGAGAAACGTGGCACATGCATTGCGAATTTACATTTAAAATGTGTGGAAGGTTCGGGTGCGAAATACGTCCATATATTTCTGAAACATAATAAAGAAGGTAATATTTATGATATGAATGGTAACCGACATAATAAGATAGACTACTTTAACAGGTAATTAAGTACGGGATAAAGAAACTCGACAATCGTTATTTCTACTTCAATCCCCCTAACCCCCAGGGGTATCTTTAGATAGTCAAGCCATTGGATGTTAATGTCAAAGAAACACAGGTACATTAATAACCAAAACAATTTTCTAGGCGCCCAAATCAACGGCGAAAATATAAGTGATTATCGAGGACCACAAGAGGGCGAATACTGCATCGTTAGCTTGATTGATAGACCGTGGATTGCCGCTGGAACTATTTTGCACGCAAAGAATAATGAAATACACATGATTTTAGAGAGGTGAGCATCACGTTTTAAGTACTTTAGGCCATGTGGTCAGATAAGCTCTGATAATAGGTATAAATACAGATTTACATTGTCATAGATGACGCAAATGCATAGAATAGAATAGAATATACTTTATTTGCAACAAACATGAGTATGCGCAAAGTAAATGCAGGTCTATTACAACGTGCTTACATGTTTCTGCCGTCACAAACAGCATGCAAATTTTAAATAACATTATGTCTTCCAAGATTAAAATTTATTTATAATAAAGTCAATCAAAACGTAATAATAATTAAGCATTTCAAGTCACAAAAATAATTAAAACAGATATTATGTTAGAGATTAAAATTTAATTTAAATAAAAGTCAGTTAAAAGGTAATAATAATTAAGCAATTTCAAGTCTCAAAATTTTTCAAGTCACTATTATCATTTAGCAAATTGTATAAGTCACTTTAAAAAATATAATTCTCTAAAAAAATCGTAGTTTCTATTCCGTAAGAAATTCTTTAACGTCATAGTAACATTTTTGCACCAAATGATCTTTCAGTTTTCTCTTGAGCATGGTTATATGCATGTATGTGTAATGCATGTACTGAGCGTGTTAGAAAATCCCGACAAAACGTCAGGGTTGGCCGCTGCTAACTAGTCTGCGTGTGACCGAATGGCTACAAAACCTAAAAATATGTGAAAATTGGCGGCATCGTCGGTATTGGTATCTTTCAATCTGTTTGGATTTCCGTCATCAAAATTACGGCTGTGACGTCACAGTAGACGTTAAAAAGTTTGGTTGGTTTCAATACAAATCGTTGTACATACTTGCGTAATCTATGTAAATTTATGTCTGCGAGGATAAAGCTGCTTCTTCATTAGAGCTACTTGAAGTGGCACAATTATATTGGTTATTTTACCTCGCACACTGCTCAACTACCTCGTCTATCTATGGTAAAGAAGCAGCCTAAAGGCGTGAATATATTTTTGTATGTATAATACAGCGGTATAATACAGCCGAGTTCGGAAAGACGGCACTAAGTACTCGTTCAAGGGATCGCGGGATCCCACCTCATTTACCACTGAGTTTTATTCAAAACTTAAGTGCAGTCACGAGCATGAACGTGTAATGTAAACACTTCAAAGTAAATGGTTTCTATTTCAAGGGTCGTTTTTTGTCAAAAGTGTATACATGTTCATGCTCGTGACTGTACAGTGATTGTGAATATCGCCTGCCACATATTGTGCC
Organism: Parapoynx stratiotata; assembly: GCA_910589355.1. Taxonomy (NCBI): domain Eukaryota; kingdom Metazoa; phylum Arthropoda; class Insecta; order Lepidoptera; family Crambidae; genus Parapoynx; species Parapoynx stratiotata. Next base: position 5,909,723 of record OU342479.1, read on the forward strand.
GGTGCATGGCAACAGACTCGCCACTTTTTACATTGGGACTTTGCCCGATTTTACCAACATCCCCCTAAACGATCACCTAACTTCACCTTAGGTGTCCCCTAAGTGATGGTGAAAAGGAAATAAATGTTAAGTGTCACCTAAAATATCGTAAGTGACACCTAAAAGTTTGGGGTTGATGGTGTTTAACACCTCTGATGACATGTTGAATTTAATTTATTAGCTCACCTATTTCCTTTCATAACTGCTGGGAAACTTCTGATGTTAAGCGATTTTTGTTAATTTACACGATCTTGTTTTCACTTAATGTATATTACCGAATTGAGGCCTCAATATGATATATGTTTTAGGGATTTAAGCCGACGTCTCACTAAAACTACCAAGTTCCATATAGACACTTATGAGTCGTATGCTACCACCGTACAGAATTTAACTAACTTGGGAGTCCTATTGGACGACAGTGACAGGTCGCACAGGCTTCGAAGGTAAGCATATTAGCAGCATCTATTTAAATAACGAAATTTAAATTATCATCACGCATGTCATCCTTTAAGTCAATGGATCGGTTCTTGGATCCGTGGTCAGGTTGATCAAGTGGTTAAAATATTGAGATTTTCAAATTTAATGCAAGGCACAAAGTATAAAATTGTGGAGTTAGTTTGTGGTAGTCTGAGAACCTATTAACTGTACATAATTCTATAAGTCAGCTTGCTAGACAGGGACGCGCTAGTTTTTATATCTCACAGGGCTCAGATTTTCTACTTTCGCTTAGGATGCAGCAAAACTTACCTTACATTATAGAGTGCAAAATGTTATGTTGAAGTTCCCATTCAAGCCTATTGTACATTGATCAACCGGTATTGCAATTACTGAACTTTCTGCACTTCAAATTATTTGTTTTTTTTTTAATGTTCGTTTTGTATGCAATGATAAATAAAATCATATTTTAGATTAATAATCGACAAGGAAACGCCTGAGTTTGAAATGAAACTGGGTCGCGATGTGGGTCGACTGGGCGCTAAGTTGATGCGTAGCCTCAACATTGAGCAGCAAAGGGCCGTGCTGAAGGCGCTAGCTGCTAAGGACTATGCTTTGCTCAAAGGATTGCCCGGCACTGGTAAATATTAATTCCTTTATTTATCATTGATTTACAACTTTTACATGTCTACTTTTTACGTGACAGCAACCACAGGATGGACTATGTTGACACCATATTTCGGTCCACGGTGTCGCAGCTTCTGGCCTCCTTACTGACAGGACATAGAGTCTATTATACTTCATTACTGTGTGTACAAAATAAGACGTTCGACGACCGGACCGACGCGCGACATTAACATCGGTTGGATAATAAAATATCTTTTAAAAGTAGTCCGTCGTTTTATTTCGGACCTAATGCGAAGTTTATGTTTGAAAGGATTATTAACTAAAATATTACAATTTTGTTCGTCTTGCGGCCGATTGTTGTCATTTTTGCAGAGTAGGTATTGAGTATTCTCTCTCTCCATCTTCTCTCTTTCGGAAAGAGAAAAGAGGGACAGATACAGACGGAGAGAGAGAGGGGGGGGGGAGAGACATGTCTCTTCCACTCTCTTATTACTCGTGCTTATGTACACCCACTACTTATTCCCTTCATTTCATTGTTCACAAAACTATCCATCTTTTTTTGAGTATCCTTAACCTACACATCCATCCATTTTCATGCCCATGGAATAATAATATTAATTATATTTTCTTATTTTAGGTAAAACACAAACAATCAGCGTTTTGATACAGATGTTGGTAGAATTGAAGCAACGCGTGTTGGTCACAGCGCATACACATTCAGCTGTGGACACAGTTCTGAGCCGGTAACTAAGTTGTTTGATTTTGATCTCTATGTTGTAGTATTAACGTTGTTATTCGGTTGGACATGGTCTTTTTAGTTCAATTACAAATCTTTGTAACGTATATTGACAAAACATCTGCAACGGGGTCATATGCCTGCTCGGAAGTCCTCAAGGATGCGAGAATCCGCGCGAGCACAGCCTGAATGAGGAGTTTGACAGACATTGTCGTGTACTCGATTCTTCTTTCAAGTCTCACCGTCTCCAAGCGCATTTTGCTCTAATTGTGCATTGCGGTTCGAGTCTGCACGAGGATTTTTTTCTTTCAGTTTGAGCTGACCCGTGCACGGAACTGTACGCATGACGACCTTAATGAATATAAACAACATTTTTCAGACTACCAAATTCAATTCGTATAATGAGATTGGGCCCCAAGTCACGCGTAGCTGGGTGCTTGGTTGACCGCTGCGAACACAACTTGGCTGCTAGTTGCGACACTACTAAGAAGCTAGAGCTACTGTATAACTCTATGGTAAGTGCTGCAAAAGCAGAATGCTAAGTATGGATGGATGGACCAAAGAAGCGATAAATTGAATGTATGAAGTCTGATATGAGAAGAAAAGAAGTTGATGTTGAGATGACGAGTGACAGGAGAATGGAAGAAGAAGACATTTTGTGACGACTCCCACATAGACCACTCGTGCTGGCCTTCTTTGTCACAGTTTCACTGAGGACGCAATTTGGATGTGCACCACAAATTCCGCTAATTTATCTTTGCCGCACTATTTATGAATCGAAATCGCCAGATCATATGTTCTGTACCTTCAAGAACCTTGGATCTCTAAGAAAAGGTCAAAAAAGCACTATAATATATACAGGATTACAGGCCGACAAGGAACCCTTAGTTATTTTGTTCTAAGCCATTCCTTGCATCTCCACCCTTACTACATAACAGCATTATCATCACGCCTTTTCCCCGAAGGGGTAGGCCGAGGTACAACCACATTTCGCCAGATATGATAAGTCCCCATGTAACAGGTGGCGAGCCTGTTGCACTGCACCATGATTATTACACACAAACTCACATTACAATGTGAGTGTAATGTAAGTTTACCCTTCCTAGTAGGTATAATTTTCTATATTTTGTTTTACATTGAATGAAAATAATTTAGAGTTTCAAAAAATAACATTAGACCAATTTTGACAGCAAGTTGTAGGAGTGACATGTCTTGGAGCAGCGCACGCCATGTTAACTCGAACAACGTTCGACGTGTGCATAGTTGACGAAGCGACGCAAGTAAGTCTTAATATCTACTATCTCATAAACAAATTAGGGAGCACTGTATTTTATTTATTTTATTTTATTTATATTGGTGTCCAATCAAATTAATGGTGCCCTTAATATTGGAACAAACTTAAATGAATGTCAAGTATCGCGCGGTGTTGTACTTTTACAATGTCCAAATCTTATTTTGTATTTTATTACCATAACAGGTTCTAACTTTAACAGGTAAGAACCTTAACAGATTAGAACCTATTAAGGTCGATAATCTATTGAAGAATTTTAAGTCACTTTTGTCTGTTCCGTACCTATATGCCTTGACGTGGACTATACACATGGACTGTACTCTACAAATTCTTCAAATTCGTTGCAAGACTGTATAGAATAATCCAAAAAATATTTTAATACTGCTCGATTTTAAGACAATTTTCTTCTCAAATTTTTATTGTTTTTGTACTCTTTCCTATAAGGTTCTACAAAGTACCGTGCTGCGTCCACTATTTGCTGCGAATCGTTTCATCCTAGTGGGAGACCCCGAACAACTGCCGCCTGTCGTCAGGAGTAAAGCAGCCATGTACGTAACAGACAGCCAACAGATGCAAAATTTTTATAGCCAACTGGACAATTACATTGTTTAAAAAAGTTTTATCAGTAGTACCGTCTCTCTTAATTCATTATAGATTTTTTTCAACGATTCTGATTACATTCTTTGTTCAGTTCATACCAAATGTAAATGGATATATTTTAATGCTTCTAATCATTTCCAAGTCCATAAAGCAATAACATTCCTAGTTCATTAAATGAACTAATGATACTGATTAATAAAAAAAAACTAATTAACAATACGCAGAATAGATAGAAAGATTTATTTTTGTACCTAAAAACTAAAGCCGCTCACATCGTAACATCAAAATGTCTATAAGTAACTTTGTGATCGATTGCTTTCCACTTATCTATAATTTGCTTTTCTTTTTGTAGACGATTAGGCATGGAACAGAGTTTATTCCATCGTCTAATGCGGGAAGAAGCGACGTGTACTCTGCATCTGCAATATCGCATGAACAAACCCTTAGCGGATGTAGCCAACCTCGTCGCGTACGATGGACAACTTAAGTGCGCTTCTGAGAAAGTTGCTAACTCTCGATTGGATATTAATATTGAGGTAATTCATCGAATATAATATGTTCATCATTATCAGATTATACATTGTAATTCACATAGACTTCTCATAAGGTGTGCCACCCAAAATGTTTCACCCACGAAAACATATCTTCTCACCTCCACCCAAGAGGCAATGTGGGTTTTAACAGCTACATTCCCTCTTATATTAGGTCCTTACCTATGAAATTGGTGTTTTGTATGGAGATTTTGGGGATGTCTGCATTTTACATACTTTCATTTTATCAGTTTTCTTCACAACGACAAATCCAGAGATAATAATATTTGGCATCCATCATTAGACAAGCTTTAGTAATATGTGTAATATCACATTTCATAAAAATTATTTATCGTTTTTAAGTGAATGCAAATCAAATGATGTATTCGGGAGGCAGTTAAAAATAATTGTCTTTGTGTCTAATTTTAACACAATTAAACTTACCAAAAATTATCAAATTAAAAAATACGAGCTCAAATATATGGTCTATTTTTAGAAGAGGCAATTATTTTATAAGAATGTTCTGAAACTTAATAGTTACGGACAAATTGCTAAGACAGAATAAAAACACCAATTTCATAGGTAAGGACCCAATATGTTTTGAACCAAGCGCCCAGCACGATGTGAGGCAATCGACCTTTTCAATAAACTGAAACTGTACGTAAGATTTGTTAAAACCTTTTGCCATCTTTCCCAACTCTACTTACCATTCTCATCACTGCCTTAAAAACACAATGATTTTTTGTCACAGAAACTACCAAACGATATAGAGTGGCTCTTGAAAGCGTGTAGCCCTGAGCCAGACCATGCCGTAGTGTTTCTTGACTTGAAGGAGCAGCAAACCGAGAACAAGAAAAACTCCAGGACGTGCGCGAATAAGACGGAGGCCTGTTTGGTTCTAGCATTAGTGGAATCGCTTATCAAGGTACAACAAGTGTCTTTATTTTCTTGTGCAAAATTTTGCAAAGGGCCTTTGACAATGGTATTTAGAAAATATATTCTATATATATATTTAATACATTCCTGAAGCTTGTTTTTTTATTATTTTTGAAATGTTTGTGCTATTAGAAACGTTTTGCTAATAACAAAGATTGCTGTTTGTTAGGTGTAGTTGAGATGTAAGTAGCCAGAACAGTAGTTACGACCAGTGCTTTTTAAGAAGTGCTAAAGCAGGAATTTAAATTTTTTATTAAAGATTTATTGTTAAAGTTTTAACTATTGACTTAACTTTTTAATTATCTAAAGATTCCTACAAAAACTCCGTCTAGTCTTATTGACTATGAGCTTCCTCTACTCTACCAGTACTAGGCTGGTTTAATAAGTTCAAAATATCCAAAATATTACAATATTTTTGTTATCAATTATGACTGCATTTATCCTAACACAAGGCGCTTAGTCTGCTTACTTTAGACTAGTTGATTGGTATGAATATCATCATTGTTAACATTATATACAGGGTGGTATATCTTCATCCGACGTAGGCATCATAGCACCATACCGCGACCAAGTCTCACTTCTCCGAAGATCGCTGGCCGGCCAGGCGGAAGTGAGCACAGTCGACCAATTCCAAGGAAGAGATAAGAACGTTATAATATATTCGTGTACGAGGACAGATAGCCAGGAACATAGGAAAGTCAAGGTTGGTGACTAGAATTTAAATTAACGAAATTGAGTAAGGAATATCTCCACTGCTATTCAATATTGTGCCTTAATACGAACGTGTGAATTATTAATGTATTTGTTAATAGTGGGTGTTTGGTAAATATGACATAATTTGGTGAAAAAAATTACGCTAATGTAATTTAGAAAAAACTTAAATTTTTTTGTCTGGAAAAAATTCCGGCTGCATTTTCTCCAATATTACACGAGTTACCTAAATTATTGGGTATAAATAAATAGATTTAGTACATAACCAAACATTCAAAATAAACAAATTTTATAAAAATGAAATTTTTTTTGTGCCTACTCTTTTCTACGCGAGAATTCAAAGAGAAAATGGTTGAATTTGTTTGAAGTTTAAAATAAATATTCAAACTTAACTAGAAGTAGTTGTGACCTGTCCTCCGTACAACTGATAAGATATCTATTATTACATACCTACATTCGCATAAAAAAGGGTACTTCAGTTGTAATCTTAATCAAGTGTATATTAAAGTGTATCGATGGCACTTATATGGGGGCAAGGGGCATATTCATGTAATTAAAACGCTATCGTTGCGATATGAACTAGAAACAACTTTTAGTGCAATGGTCATTAAAAAGTTATTAATTTTTAGTTATTCTGCTGATTCTATTGAGGCTATTTTTACCATAGACATAACATTACTGAATGTGTTGGACGAATACAGCCAGTTATGGGAAACCTGTAACTAGCCTTCCTAGATATAAGTTGGTATTTTTAAGTAGGCCAGGTCAGGTAGGTATGGATTACAGCTGTAGGCCTAGCACGGGCCGGAGAGACAAATTCCCCGGAGACAAAACTCCTCATTGTCTCTCGCTTCCGCGCGAACGAAGAAGCAAGAGGCAATGACGATTTTTGTCTCTGGGGACTTTTTCTCTCCGGCCCGTGCTAGGCCTTCTGGAAAAGCAAAGCGTGTCAGTGGCTGTCTTATGATAATATAATGTTATTAGTTAAAAATAAACTTGAAATTGTTCACAGGACGGTGAAGTGTTGAACGACCAGCGTCGCCTAGCAGTGAGTGTGACTCGAGCAAAACATAAACTGATCGTCGTCGGCGACTCACGCGCACTTCAACGCTACGAACCATTGCAACGATTAATACGGGCGTGCAATATCATCACCTTGACTCAACAACATATTTGTGATACACACTTGAAGTATATGAGTCGGATATTGTGATAATAAGATTCCAAAGGCAATCAAGCTAATGAGATAATCATGGAAATCTGTAACTTTTCTAAAACTTTAATTTCGAATGCATGGATCTGAAATTGTATAATAAACACCTGAGATTTTTTTACTATTAAATAACAATTGCAGCGTGTTTTGATGTAATTCAAGCGTTACAATCATTTAACACGTATTTTCATAATCATGTCTATGTTGTAAGAATGAATAAAAAAGTAAATGTTTTTAAATGTAAATCTTATTTCAAACCCTATCCCTATTTTCGTCGTCGTAAAGTTTATTTTTGTTTGACCCTATTTATGAAAAAACCGGCCAAGAGCGTGTCGGGCCACGCTCAATATAGGGTTCCGTAGTTTTCCATATGAGATAAAAAAAATGCTTGCAAATATGGTTAAGTCACAAATTTAGTTCAAAAATAATTTTCCTAGAAAGTATGTACTTATAAAGTTCTACTTTTGAAATTTTTTTCATATTTTTTGAACTTATGGTTCGAAAGGTAAAGAGGGGCACATTTTTTTTAACTTTCGGAGCGATTATTTTAGAAAATATAAATTTTATCGTAAAATGATGTTAGAAAACCCCTATTCATTTTTGAATAGCTATCCAACGATATATCACACGCTTTGTCGGCGTTATTAATATACATATTTATTCAAAATTTCAGCTCTCTAGTGCCAACGGTCACAGATTATCGAAACTATAAGGGTTCCTAGTTTACTACGTTACCCTAAAAAGGAACGATTGATGCAAATGCAAACATTCTTTGGCACAGTCACAGGGGCCGCATTGCGAGGATAGTTTTGTCAGGTTTTGTCCGTCACGTCATGTTGCCGACTTGACGTTCTGTCAAATGATAATTTGACATACCGCGACGTAGTATCTCTACTCTGTGATACCGCGCTTAAAACTATTTTTTAGCCAACTTACCGGTGTTTGGTTTTAATTCTTAGTAGTAGGTAGAACAAGCTATTATCACTGTGTTGTAATAAAGTTGTTGCTTCAAGCAAGATAAACGTTTCAATCTGTTCAGTACAGTAATCTACGTCGAAGTGTAATGTGTTATGCGCCTGAGTTATTTTAGTTCTGAATATTTACGATAATTATTTGGAAGGTAAGTAGGTAGAATAAAAGATTTATTAAATTTCTCTCCTTTTTTTAAATAAATTGATGAGTAATTTGTTTAAAATAGTGTACTTTTAATTATTAGATTAAGTTTTTTTGGGTACTGTTAGAAATAAAATAAAATTATTAAATACAAAGGTAAACGAATACTAAAGTATCTTAATAAATGTCAATAAAATAATAATTGACGCTTTTTATTATGGATAACCTCTACATTTTAATTACACTTTAAGTTTCAGAAAACTCAAATCATGGTGAAAGACGTAGCAATTATTACAGTGAGCGACACATGTTTCAAGGACCATTCCAAAGACACCTCTGGACCAACTCTAGCTGATCTTTCCAGTAAATTGTTCCCCGAAGCCAATATACACACTCTCATAATCCCAGATGAGAAAGAACTTATTGAAAGAGAGCTAAAAAATTACTGTGATGCAAATGTGGAGTTGGTATTGACAACAGGTGGTACGGGGATTGCTCACAGAGATGTCACTCCGGAAGCAACAAAGGCAGTAATTCAGAAAGAAGTGCCAGGAATCTCTATTGCTATTACCCTTGAGAGTCTAAAGAAAACACCAATGGCAATGCTATCTCGTTCTGTAGCTGGCATTAGAGACAAAACTCTAATAATTAATTTCCCTGGAAGCATGAAAGCAGTTGTGGAATGTTTTGAAGTAGTTCGTCCAGTGGTTCTGTCTCATGCTATAGCATTATTACAAAATGACATATGTGAAGTCATGTCTATTCATGATACACTACAATTTAGAAATGTTTGCTCACATCACAGTAAAGTTGACATAACAAAAGTGGCATTCAGACCTCGGAAATCACCATATCCAATGGTTGAAATGACTGAGGCCTGGAAAATGATTGATGACATAATGGGTCAATGGCCTGAACATTTTGAATTATGTTCTTTAGATAATTGTTATGGAAGAGTGGTTGCCCAAGCCTTGAGTGCAATGGAACCCATGCCACCTTTTGATGCATCTGTAAAAGATGGTAAGTATCAGCAAAATGAACCTTATCCTATTTATATAAAGACTTATTAATGTGTAATGATAATTTGCAAAGCAATTAGTTCCACCACAGATTTTAGTTTACCTCAATGAAGCAATATAAAGTAACTTACTACACATTCTGTGTTAGAATTTTTTCAACTCTTTGCTAGTGAAAATACCTACTACATAAAGTTTAAAGAAGTTTATTTAAAAATATTGATTTTCACATTTTCTGCAGCTACCTAATATTATTTCAATTTATTTCAACCTCATAATTGATCATGATTTTTTAAGTGTATGAAATTGTAGCATATTAGGTAGTGAATGTTAAAGGGAAGTAATTAATTGTGCATTCAATTATTTATTTGGTCAGCAAAAAGTCTGCCAAAAAATCATTTGGGCAGCAAAGTAATATTTTGTCAGCAATTTGGGGGGAGCTCGGTGGCGTTGTGGTTAGTAAGCTTTGGCTTTCGATCGGAAACAAAGCTACCTTCGCCATGGTCAGGCCGTGGATGGGTGACCAAAACTTTGTGATCTCGAGCTCCTCCGTGCTTCGGAAGGTACGTTAAGCCGTTGGTCCCGGTTTCTACCCACCAACCCGCATTGGGCCAGCGTGGTGGTGTTACGGCCCATACTCCTTGTGTTTTTCCATGAGCAAGGCCTGTGCCAAGCAGTGGGACGTATATAAGCTGAGGACGGTCGGACGAATATAGGCGTCCAGCGGTGGACGAATGGACGATGATGATTTGATTGATGATGCCTATTTTGATTTCAACAACGACTTTATTTATGAGTTGTGAATATGAGAGTGGATGGTAATGCAGGGAGAGGAAGACCGAAAGAAGAGATGGATAGATTGTGTAAATGTGGCTATGGCTAGAATGGGACTGAATATTGATATCGCGTGTGATAGGGGAAAGGGGAGGAGAAAGACTCGTTGCGCCGACCCCAAATGAAATTGGGAAAAGAGCAGGGTAATGATGAAAACCAATTTATTTCCCTTTAAAATTGATTAAAGCAATACAAAAAGATAGACTACTCCCGTGTTTCCAGGGTACGCGTGTATCAGCGCAGACGGCGCGGGCGCCCGAAGCGTCCGCGCCGCGTTGACGGCCGGCGACGCGCCCACCACGCCGCTCATGCCGGGGGAATGCGCGCGCATCAATACTGGAGCTGCATTACCTTCGGGCGCTGATTGCGTTGTACAGGTGATTGATTAGATAGATAGATAGATAAAATTATTTATTGCAACTAATAGAAACACAGAAATATAGTAAAGAAAAAAATACAATGCAACACAGACGGCCTTATAGCTAATAGCAATATCTTCCAGGCAACCTTTGTTAGTGATTAGTTAGTGATTACCTACATCACAAATTATTTACTCTTTATTATTTAAAATTAAGAATACCACAAACTCGTAGGAGCTCGGTGGCGTAGTGGTCTCGAGCTCCTCCGTGCTTCGGTAGGCACGTAGGCATTTATGACCATTTCTACCCACCAACCCGCATTGGGCCAGCGTGGTGGTGTTACGGCTCATACTCCTTATGTGTTTCTACATGAGAAAGGCCTGTCCCAGCAGTGGGACGTATATAGGCTGATGACGATACCAAAAACTATTTACTGTATAATCGATAATTATAACGCCTTCATGCCTGTATATGTTTAAAAGTCCCATTGAAACAGAGGTCGGGCCAATTTGTTTTCATGGCTAGTAATTGAGTATGTTTTGCTAATGGTAATTGACGACGTAGCCGACGACAGTCCGCGCACTCAGAATAATGCCTGACCTCTCTTGCCTCATATTCGTCGGAATCAACTTTAGAAACTTGCTTATGTAGTTATTATTGTAAATTAATGTGACACTGAATTTTTATGTTGCTGTTTGTTCTGAATATCGTTTGCCATCCCTAGACATCCTAAAACCTAATGGTATTGGTTTAAGGTCGAAGACACAAAGTTGTTGTCGGCATCCGAAGATGGTCAGACAGAATTTGAGATAGAAATATTAGTGGCGCCGAACCCGAAGCAAGATGTGCGGCCGATAGGCTCTGACATATCTATGGGCACTATTTTGGTTAAAAAAGGTATAATACATGATTAATTTTGTAATGATTTGGCCCACAACGTTTAATTTTGACTTATGACGATGATGTCTATTAATTTTTACCAATAGCAGCTTGATGGATAGGAACTAGAGTTTACAATATTTTGGTTAACCTCGATTTTGCCTCTACAAAATGTAATGTTGGCCAAAACATTGTAATTCTGTTTACGGACTCTATAGTGCCTGGCAAACTTCTTGAACAATATAGTGGTGGTAGAAGCAAGTCCGCGCATTGCATGCCGATCTAAAATGTGGTAAAGTCTCGCGCAGTCAAGGTTCTTGTTCAAGAAGTTTTCCGGGAATCGTACTTACCGTTGGTTAGGCGACGGGCGTGTGTGGGACTCGCTCAGCTACTCGCTGATAATACCCACTAAAAATCATAGGCGAATTTGCTTTATTTCAATTATAAATATTTGGTTAACTAATTGGGCATTTTCTTAATTAATGCTTGCAACTAACCTGGTTTTTTAAGTCAATAATATTGTACTTAAAGGTGATGTCCTGGATTCGGCCCAGATCGGCATGATAGCTGGGGCAGGGTACCAAAATGTCACGGTACGAGCTCACCCTAAGGTAATAACAGCATCATTATCAGCCAATATAAGTCCCATTAGGGGGTTTTCTTTTTTTCGTGGTAGACTTCTAGTTCTAATTTATATTAATTAATTTATCAGGTTGCACTAATGTCCACTGGTAATGAGTTGCAAGAACCATCAGAAATGAAATTGAAACCTGCTCACATAAGGGACTCCAACAGGATTATGCTCAAGACTTTACTAAGGTAATTAGATAGGCGTTGTTGTAATGTAGATAGGTAATTGTTGTCGTCTTTCCTTTTTGTCTAATTTATTTTCCTGTTTAGAAATTTTCATGGTCTCTCTTAATGTTAAGGGTAACCTATGTTAGGAGAGAGCAGCCCTTAACAGTGTCTTCTTCCTGAACTTTTTCCCACTTTAAGCGTCGGCACAACATCTTTTTCTCTTCAGTTCTCTGTTACTCGTCAGCTCAACATATACTTCCTTTCTTCTCATGTCAGAACTCACACATCCAACCCATCGCTTTGTTGGTTACCTCTCATTCTAGGCCCATCTACATAGATGTTTTAATATAAATATATAATAATATAATTTTGATTTCCCTGTTTTTTCCCTGTCCCATGTTGGTCCGGGACACAAAAAGAATGTTCCAACTGCTTTTCTTGCCTAGCATGTCGTCAAAGGCGACTAAGGGCGTATTGGGTACTGGGTCTGTGATTGTGTAGGCGATGAGCTAGCCACTTGTTACTACTCTTTCACGATTTTTCATCTGACCAAACCCAATTTTTGTATGGCTAAATGTGGTCTTAAAGAACACAGTGCTCCTTGGACTCTTCCTACCCCTTCGGGGATAGCATGCGTGATTGTATGTATGTTCCCGGTTTTACAGAGAATATGGGTACGAGAGCGTAGACTGCGGCATAGTGCGCGACTGTCCCGAGCAGCTGGGAGCGGCCATCGCGGAGGCGTTTCGGCGAGTTGACGTGCTCGTGTGCTCCGGCGGCGTGTCTATGGGCGAGCGGGACCTGCTCAAGCCGGTGCTGGTGAAGGTCGGTGTCGGCTACACTCGTTCCGGCGCGTGGACGTGCTCGAGTGCTCCGGCGGCGTGTCTATGGGCGAGCGGGACCTGCTCAAGCCGGTGCTGGTGAAGGTCGGTGTCGGCTACACTCGTCCCGGCGCGTGGACGTGCTCGAGTGCTCCGGCGGCGTGTCTATGGGCGAGCGGGACCTGCTCAAGCCGGTGCTGGTGAAGGTCGGTGTCGGCTACACTTGTTCCGGCGCGTGGATGTGCTCGTGTGCTCCGGCGGCGTGTCTATGGGCGAGCGGGACCTGCTCAAGCCGGTGCTGGTGAAGGTCGGTGTCGGCTACACTCGTTCCGGCGCGTGGACGTGCTCGTGTGCTCCGGCGGCGTGTCTATGGGCGAGCGGGACCTGCTCAAGCCGGTGCTGGTGAAGGTCGGTGTCGGCTACACTCGTTCCGGCGCGTGGACGTGCTCGAGTGCTCCGGCGGCGTGTCTATGGGCGAGCGGGACCTGCTCAAGCCGGTGCTGGTGAAGGTCGGTGTCGGCTACACTCGTTCCGGCGCGTGGACGTGCTCGAGTGCTCCGGCGGCGTGTCTATGGGCGAGCGGGACCTGCTCAAGCCGGTGCTGGTGAAGGTCGGTGTCGGCTACACTCGTTCCGGCGCGTGGACGTGCTCGAGTGCTCCGGCGGCGTGTCTATGGGCGAGCGGGACCTGCTCAAGCCGGTGCTGGTGAAGGTCGGTGTCGGCTACACTCGTTCCGGCGCGTGGACGTGCTCGTGTGCTCCGGCGGCGTGTCTATGGGCGAGCGGGACCTGCTCAAGCCGGTGCTGGTGAAGATCGGTGTCGGCTACACTCGTTCCGGCGCGTGGACGTGCTCGAGTGCTCCGGCGGCGTGTCTATGGGCGAGCGGGACCTGCTCAAGCCGGTGCTGGTGAAGGTCGGTGTCGGCTACACTTGTTCCGGCGCGTGGATGTGCTCGTGTGCTCCGGCGGCGTGTCTATGGGCGAGCGGGACCTGCTCAAGCCGGTGCTGGTGAAGGTCGGTGTCGGCTACACTCGTTCCGGCGCGTGGACGTGCTCGTGTGCTCTGGCGGCGTGTCTATGGGTGAGTGGGACCTGCTCAAGCCGGTGCTGGTGAAGGAAAAAACACTGCACTAAATATTGAAATGTTTATACTATACTATAATGAAAACAAAATTGAAGCCTGTACCTAGTTACTATGTATTGACCATTCAACACATACCAATCATTTTTGTGTGATTTTTAAGAGAAGTACATAGAGCATTTAAGATTCGAGTGGCAAGTGCCGTGACCCGTGAGTTACTACTCGAATCTTAAACACCCAACTGACTGTAAGGTAATGGGACTGCAAGGAAGGGAACCATCTCTAAATGTCTGATTCCTAAAATAGCGCTTTCTCTGAATATTCTTTTTTCAGAGGAGCATTTTTATAACAATAATCTTCATGTAATATTTACGTTTGTCTTTCTAGGACTTTGGAGCAACCATACATTTCGGAAGGATACGAATGAAGCCTGGCAAACCGAGTACGTTCGCCACTTGCGAGTTTGAGGGGAGAACCAAATACATTTTCGCATTACCTGGTAATTTATTATTTTTTACAAGTGAGGAACAAAGTGAAGAATCGGGTGTAAGTGGAGATACCGGACGAGGCAGACCTAGGCGAACGTTTCTCGACCAAATTAAAGACGTTCTAGAGAAGTGCCAGGTCAAAAGTACCCGAAATCGCCGAACATGTATGAGGACTGTAATGAAAGTTGATGAAGCGAAAAAATATGCAGGGATCGTAGCAAGTGGAAGGATGTAATCTCTACCTACCCCTGTGGGAAAAAGGCGTGACTTATTTATGTATAGGAATAAAGTACAAAGTGAAGTGTTGGAAGTTGGGAATAATCCTCATTCCGATTTTAGGTAATCCAGTGTCAGCCTACGTATGCTGCCTACTGCTAGTGGTTCGCGCGTTGCGCGCGGCGGGCGGGCGCGCTAACGCGTGGCCGCGCATGCGCGTGCGAACGACTTCCGCGCTTGCGCTCGACCCGCGACCGGAGTATGCTAGAGCTACGGTGCAGTTTACTAGCGACAACTTGCCCACGGCCAGGGTGCTTGGAAACCAGGTAAATCTATACTTATTGCTGATATACTAACGAACGTATAGCCACGCTCGCTCGCGCAGCTCAACTGTAGGGAAATTGTCGAATTGGGTATTGTATAAATATAGTGCATCATATAATTTTTTGGCTGACTTCAAAAAAAGCAGGAGGTTCCCAATTAGTCTGATCTTTTTTATATTAGGTTCCCCGATTACTCGAAGACGACGGCTGAACCGATTCGGAAAATTCTTTTTTCTGTTTGAAAGGGTACTTCAACGGTAAGGATCTGATGATGGAATCCTGGAGAAATCGAGAGAACTCTCCAAATTTTATCGGCACACTTGAAGCGATTTTTTTTAAATCATCTCTTTTTATTAGAATATGAGAATAGGGGACCTGCCCTCTTATTATACACTGTCGGTTCACGGATTCGATTCGGAAAGTCACGTCGCGTCGTACTCTAATTCGCCGCAATATAAAGTGACAGGAATAGAGATTCCGTGATTCGATTAGTTTCCGACAATTTAGAATATGGGGACAAGAGCACAGTGGTTCTATTCTAACTATAATGTGATCGGTCCTTGTATAGATTAACATTTCCTTGTGCATGCGCAGATGCTCGGGCGTATAGTGTTTTGACAAGCTTTTGTTCATGACGGTTGGGCCTTTGACTCTTTAAACTCGAGTTTCGATATTCAAGACAAAGCAAAAAAGCAACCTCTCATGATTGGACTTTGAAACAATTTCTTTTAGGTTGTCTTTTGAAATCCCAGTAAGCGATAAGGATAAGGATTTGTATTATTAGTTTTTGTATTTATAATTGTGCGATAAAGTATATTGTTTATTTATATTTATTAATATTTCAGTGTAGCAGCCGTTTGCTAAGTACTTGCGGCGCGAGTGTCCTGCTAGAACTGCCGGCGGCCACAGAAGATGTAAAGCAACTGCCGGCTGGCTCCATAGTACCTGCGCTCATAACGGGTCGGTTCGACATCGTTAGCTCATAATAAAACTCTTAAAATTTGGTATAAAAAGGTTCTCAACTGCCTGTATTCTTTTATTGGTAAGCTATTAGGAATTATTTTAAACGTCTTCCTGGTCTAGTGGTTCCGCCACAGGGGTTCGATTTTTCATGCGCGCAGAAATGTTTTGCTCTGTTTGCTTGGTACCACCTAAATCTGTAGCCTTAATAACAATGAAATAAGCATTTTTGTGTTCCGACAATTAGAGGTAAGATAGCTAGTTGTTGAGGACTCGTCACTTACTATCAGGTGAGATGAAGGCCAAGAGCTTACCTGTCAAATGTAAAAAACCTCTTTCAAAGGGTTTTTATAATGTGATCTTAGCTGAAGTAAATGCTTGGGTTTAGTTTAGGGAAAAACGCAAAGTAAATACATAAAGTATAGGTAATGTTAAATTAGTTTTATATTTCAACAACTTTTTTACATTTATAACAAGCAAGATTACTACTGATAACAATGTCTTCTATTTTAGAATGGTGTAATAAAATTTTACGAGATAGACAATGAGTTAGACACGCACACTTTTTGACATAAACACCTTTTCATTGAAACTCTCTTTGAAATAACTCAAAATGTAAAAAAAGTATTAAGTTCCTTGAGTAAATGTACTAAAATTTTACAATTGATCTGAATATATTGTTTTATTATATTTATCGTTTTGTAAAAATGGGTAGTATGATAAGTTGTTTTAATTTAGTGTAAAAAAAAATTCAAAATGTAATATAGTTTATAATTATGAGATTTTGCTTTTGTTTAATATATCAAGTTTTAGTTTTTAGTTTGGTTAGAGTACTATTTGATTATTACTTGTTTTTATTTTAGAGTTTATTAACCATTAAATAGTTGTGTTAAATAGTGTTTTTCAATACATTTGCACCTCGTTTTACTAACCACTAACCTTTGTGGACCAAGTAGAACTGACTTGGAACTTTAAAGTTTTTCAGTGGAGAACAAGATTGATTGGTTGAATTTTGTGTTGGGAACTGCAACAACCAGATATGTCACTTTCATTAGCTGCTGATTTATACCAGTATAGTGTTATAAGCAAGACCTTTTTGAGACAAATCTATTAGAAACCATGCAAGATCTGAACCCGAAGGCTGGAATGGATTTATTGAATTCTGGATCGACCATTGACACCATTTCTGCCAAGCCGTTAAGAAAGTCTCCCCAGCTTGATTTTAGAAAGTCCTTTTGTTCCGGGATCATGTTGTGCGAGTTGGGAGAGGGCCTCCCCGTCGAGGCATCTATCCTTACCTTGTCTTGATTGACACAACACGCGCGCGCACACACGCTCGCGCACAACGCACGCACGCGCACACACACGCACGCGCACACACACACGCACGCACACACACGCACGCGCACACACACACGCACGCACTCACATTTTATAAACAAAATTAGAAATATTATGCATACATACATACATAAAATCACGCCTGTAATCCCCGAAGGAGTAGGCAGAGTCCAAGGAGCACTGTGTTCCTTAAGACCACATTTAGCCATAAAAAAAATTGGGTTTGGTCAGATGAAAGATCGTGAAAGAGTAGTAACAAGTGGCTAGCTCATCGCTTACACAATCACAGACCCAGTACCCAATACGCCCTTAGTCGCATTTTACGACATGCTAGGCAAGCAAAGCAGTTGGTACATTATTTTTGTGTCCCGGACCAACACGGACCAATAATAATGAGTGCAATAAATTTTGTTGAAATGTTACTTTAAACGAAATAGCTTGTCGTAATCCACAACTTCTGTTCTATGTTATGACATCTTAGGTTTCACTGTATAGGGACTGAATCCCTAAACACAGATTATCTACATAACCTATATAGGGTCAGTTGCGACCTTACCGTTGTAGTTACTGCCTTATGCCAATGTTTCCACCAAACTTTGTTTGAATCACATAAGTTAATACACCTGACAACTGTTTAAAAAATAACATAATTGTTGTTATACATGTAAAATTGCGTTTTTATTACTATGGCATGAATAGTTATTATTATTATTTTGCGCGCCTACCTGCCTGCGGTACATAAGAATAAAACTGGCTTGTACAAACATTATTAATTTATTTCAAAACACATTACTAAATGTCTCAATCATTCCTTTTTGCATACTTCAGATCAGGACATGCACCCACCTCGCCTCTTTTTACTTGGAAGAACTTTACAGTAATTCGTTAATACATATTTACATGTTTGCAGAATCTATTTTTAAATTTTTTATGAAAAGTTGTTTTACAGATGTGATGATAAATAGATTTTTGTAAAAAAAAAATTACGCAAGAAACGAGGTTCCAAAATTCACTGCTTCATTTAACAGCATGTATTTCATAATTATACAAAAAAAAATTATAAATAATCACGAACAATAATATTAAGCAGCAGTTCATTGCTATGACACTAATTAAGAAATACATGTTGTGGTCACAACACTAATAAAATTAAAATTCATTAGCGTAGACAGTACATAAATCCAGTGTTACACCACACGCTGCACTTCGAAGAACCTCTTTAGGTAGTAGACCTGCCCAAGGGTCATAAGAAGGAGTACTGAGGCTTCAAAGATTGACCACAGTACTACACGTGAGTTAGTACTTTCATTGATGGCGCGATGAATGCGGTCGCGAACCTGGAAATCAAAAACTTTGATGTATAAATTGTTTTTTTTAATCAACATATCTTCAAAACCTTTTTTTATGATGCTGAACAAGTTTTAGAGTTTATAAAATATCATTAGGATTTATAGGACTGCTATTGCCTGTATTACAGAAAAGAATCAAATACATTGCGGGTAAATTAAATGAAACTAAAATAATAAATGAAATATTGTAACTTGTTAAAAAGTGCTGTACTTCATATATCTAGCAAGAGATAATAAAAAATGCACTTACTTTCTTGTTTTACTATTTTCAGTGTACAATAAATTATAATTAGGTCATTATTTATTTTATTTACCTGCATGTATTCTTGCTCATGTTTGACAGTTTTAAGTGTTGTTTATAAAATATAATTAGGTCATTATTTATTTTATTTACCTGCATGTATTCTTGCTCATGTTTGACAGTTTTAAGTGTTGTTCCCAATTCTTTAATCATATCTTCCAATTTGTTGTGGTCACCCTCGTTTTTACCAGATGCCTTGTTCGGTGCTTCTCCAACTTCCAGGTTGAACATTACAACCTGATAAAATACATAAGATTAATTTTTTTTTAATTTTCCACTTAAAAGCTTTAGTAATATATTTCTTCTCATTGTTATAGAATTTATCCTTAGTGACTTCTTTGATTATGTCATATTAAGATTTTTTTATGTCATTTTGCAAAACCTGTGCTTATATAACACAATATTTTCATTGGATGAATCTGCAGACATTTACTCTATATTTTAAACTATGGCTGAGATATATAAAATATAACATCTTCCTTTGGTAGGGTAGGCATGAGAGCCTAACATCTCTCCAGATACGTTAGGCTCGCATGTAACAGTTTGTGCTGTTCACCAGGCAGGCACAATGTGAGACAAATGTATTTACAATCAATGTACTAAGAGTTAATTAAAAATAAATTAAGTATGGTGAAAATGTCAGTATTACTAAAAAATGAAACTTAATAATAACATTTTAATTTAAAATAGAGAACTGATGTTGCCTTTAAACATTTACCAAAAATGGGAAAATATGTTCTATAGTCTATCCATTTTGATCTGAGACAAAATGTAAACAAACTATAAAAAGGGTTCTTTAAAATGTTGTTACTCATTGTCGAAAAGTTTTATCGAAAACATATGAATATTTAATATTTTATTATTACAAACTTTTTAAATGATCTAAATTAAGTAATTACTTGTCACCTTCAATAATTTTTGGTATTTTTACTTCAATATTATATTTTCAACGTAATTTAAGATTACTAAATAATCGTTGCTACTAAAAAAGACCTAAAAAGAATAGTATTCTCAAACTTTTATTATGAGTATAGAATATTTCCAAAAGAAGATGAACAATCATAACATGTTCATGACACCTTGAATCTACTTTGAATTTAATGGATATATATAATATTTTGTATCATTTGGATCATAGCAATGATAGCTTGTTTTTTAAATACACTTAACATACCTAATACTCATAGAACAATACTTCATTACACAAATAAATAATGTTTATATTCAATGACAATATTGGTATAATAATATTAAGTACGGCTTATTATTTTGTCCCAGAATTGTATAAAAAGTTTGAGAACCACAAATTCCTTGTTTACCTTTTATCTCAGATCAAAATGGATAGAGTATAGATATAATAATTATAATAATATACATACATACATATAATCATGACTATTATCCCCCAAGGATTAGTCAGAGACTAGACAAAAGCGCAAAAGCACTACATTGCCATAGCCTGCGCTTCACCAAGCAGTGACTGCACTCAGCGTGACAGGTGGTGAGCCTATTGCCACTATAAGCTTTTGGATGGTTGTGCAGTTTTAAGTCCATTAGTCACCTTTTACGATACCCAAGGGAAGAGATAGTTGGTAATATTCTTTTAATGAGCTGGTCCCACATGGCACAACTATAATAATATCATTATTTTAATTTGTCTTGTATCATATCTTTTAAATCTTCTTTTGTCTCAACATTCACACCATTCTTAGCCTTACAAGTCATTGTTTATACTATTCAATATTGATGTCTAGAAAGTATTAATAATATCATTAGATTAGTTTTGCAGTGGTAGGTAATATACTAACTTTAGGTGTCATTGTGGACATTTTATTGCTAAAGCAATATGTGTATCTTCCTGAGGTTGGTGCTGAAAACGTGAATACACCAGAAGATTCCCTTTCGACGTGGGTTATTACTGCACCATCAGGACCAGTTATAGTCACATCTATATCTAAGAAACCACCTTCAGCTATTTCAAATTTTAATCCTGTAATGAAATAACATTATTAATTATTTCAATATTCTTTTATACTACAAGATTATATCCCAATTTATCATGAAAAGAAATCATGTGTGAGGACTGGTGATGTTTAGGTTTTTATGGTAAAACTTCGACTTTTATAAATTTTTTCACAGAAAAATATGTAAAAGATAGTTAGGGGCACATGTTTTGTCTTACCTAACTTCGTGTCTGCTTCAACATTTTCGAAAAAACATTCTTCGGCGTGTGCATCTACAGTGATAGTATAGCTGTTAACGGTACTAATAAAAGTAACAATTAAAGTAGTAGTCGTCCATAAACAGATCCACGAATATTTCATTTTGTTAGATTATCAACTAAAATATAGTCTAAATTATTTATTACAACAACAAGACAAACATATGCCCTTTAATATTATTTTTCCCCACTAGCACCGCTGGGCCACGTATTGACGGTCACAGACCACACAACTCAACTTGACGTTTTGACAGTGACAGGACTATTCACACCGATGAATAAGCAAAAAATACGTATTCCCACAACCAGATTTAGTGGATGTCAGGTATTCAAAATGGATTTTCTATGGATAATGGATAATCTATTGATTAGCTTAGAGCACTAAATCATAATTATTTTTGTATGTTTTTATCTCATAAAGCTTGATAAAAATTATGGCTGTATAGTATAAAGTCTTTTGTGTCGTAAAAACTTAAAAAAGAAATAGTATGTTTCAACTTCTCACCGCTAGATGTCAGTGGTCCTTACTGCAATGCCATCCAGCGGTAAAAAGTTGAAACAGATTGAAAACAGTTGCGACCGAAATAAACACGCGTGTGATTTGAAAGGTAAGTTATATTTAATCCGTGACGTAAATTTGTTCTAAAACGGTTGTGGCGGTTTTAATGTTCCCGCATTGGGCCAGCTTGGTGGTGTTACGGCCCATACTCCTCATGTGTTCTTCTCGTGTCTACTTAGTCTGTGGTTATGGTTCAATTTTCATGCTAGCACGACACTCGATAGTGTTTAATTTTGAATAACTATTTTATATTGACAAAGAATTGATATATTGTATGTGGACACAATGGTCATAGTCATTCAGATAAAATTAGGCAAGGCTTTGTCTCTTTAATGCTGACTGGCTGACATGGCTTTTCCACCTTCTGCAATCTTCACCCACCATCAGACTCTGGAAACAGCTAATAAGCTGTTACTTTGGCTGTACTTTTTGCTCTTCGATCATGTATTATTCCGATTTTTAGAGTTTCCGGTAAGTTCTGAAATGACTCAGAGTAATGAGAACTGAACCACATCGAATGTGTCTAATTTACGTCTATTTTATTAAATAAAGTGCAAATTCTTAATTACAATGTACCAACAGTAATAATTAGTAATAAATATAGTTTTGTGCTTAATTAGGTACCTAATATTTTTAATACCGATGTTTACCACAAAACTCGCAAAGCATTAGTAAATTATGATTAAACTAAATAAGAAACTAAAACATTTTGTTTGTGTTGTAGAGCCTTAAACCACAGATTAATAATAAGTTGTAACGAGGCGCCATAGCTATATTAGCGCCTCGTTGTTGTCATTGCGCTCTTCTCTGGCCATTTTTCTCTTGGTTTCCGATTTTAAATTTGCTGTCTGTCTCTTTTTGTTTGTTTTGTTCTCGAAGCTCATTCTTACGAGAGTCAGTGCGTAGAGCGGTTGACTCCCTTCTAACAATAATTGTAAAGTATTTATATGGGGAATCAATTTTTATAAGCTGAGACAAAGTTACAACAAACCAAATTATCAGTTCCTAATTTATAACAAAGACTATATGTTTCTCTAAGGCACTATTGTAAGTAGCCCTACCCTTTTTATAATATATTTAGTGTTAAATGTGAAATTATTTTGTGTTCAGTGTAATTTACCTTTTTTTATATAATTGTTTCAGTTGTGCCTTAATTCTTAAATATAACAATACCTAAGTGACGACCCAGCGTTTTTCATTATCCCCGGCTTCACCCCGTCACAAAGTTATTACGTCTTAAACCTCATTCTTTCTTTCTAAACGAGGCTTTAAGCCTATCCCTTTTAATCCATATGTTTTAAATTATTTTTGGATAGCTTATTTTATACTTATTCATTTGGTCTATATTTTATTGCCCATCTGGGAATCTGGCTCTAGTATGTACAAACTTCGTACGGACTTATAACAAGTTCATTTACATTATTGATTTAACTTAAAATCTTAGATTTAATGTGTGAATGTTGGTGGAACAATGAGGTATGTAAATAATGATGAGGTCTAAGTAAATGACACAAAATACACTAGTAAGAAGTACATAAATAATGCTACATCAAGTATTTGTGTTGAGATTTAAACTCCCTCTTCAGTAAAATACATAAGTAGGTGAAAACATATTGTTTTGTTTATCCTTATATTTTCTCTCTCTATTTTCTATCGAACTTTCTATCGATCGACTGTTGGTTCGATTCCCGGCGGGGCAAGTTCTTCACGTTTTGTATGTTATACTATAATAGCGACCCGCCCCGGCTTATTTAATTTCCACACATTTCCATACCATACACATTTCCATACGGGTTATTTAATTTCCACAATATCCATACCTCGTAATTTTTTGAAATTACACATTAAAAACTACAATTTTATTGTATAATTTTATTGTATTAATTTTATTGACGACCTCCGTGGCCGAGTGGTCTGTACGCCGGTCTCAAAGCGTCGCCATCTCGAGAGGTCCTGGGTTCGATCCCCAGTGGGGGCAAGTGTTTGGGTGATGAATTTTCAAACATTTGTTCTCCAGTCTTGGGTGTTCATTATATATGTATTATAATATGTATATTCTCAATAATTATTTGTATTTATCTATTAAATATATTTGTCCGTCATCTAGTATCCGTAACACAAGCAGCATTTAGTTGCTTAAAATGGGACTAGTTGATAGGTGTGAATGTCTGAGGATATTTATTTATTTATTTTATTATAAGTATCATTTGATCATGATTGTTGTGCTTGAGGAAGTTTGCGGTCAACCAATAGAAGTAGGTATTTAAAGAGTATTGTCTTTAGGAAGCATTATTTAAAAAGCAATGAAATTTAATCAGTCACACCACACCTATTCATTTACCAATAATGTTACAGTAATAAATACAATTACTTTTGTTTTGTGTAGAAAGAGAATAATAAAAATTAAGTCATGAAATGATTTACCCTCTGCCTAATTGACTTCACTGTCATTTTAAATATAGATCAACAAGCTATCGACTAGAAACAGTAATTAGGCATAAAAACTGACCGGTTTGTGTTGTGTTAGCACCATTGTGTTATTTTGAAAAACAAAGCATAGCTACGACGCAAAAGAGCCTGACTGGGTCGGAAGGAATCATTCTAAAAGTTAACTGCAATACCGTTATTATGTGGTCGTTTAGAATACAAGTGACCCATAAAAAAATTACAATAAACTGTGCTTGCAGGGACCACAGTATGCATTGCCTATGCCTTGCCTATACATAACGCACTGACGAGCTATAAAAGCTCAACAGGAGTAACCTGAGCGTGATGATTAGGATTTTAACCGGCCACTGCAAACTGAACTGACACCTTTACAACATGAGGCTAAAGAACACTGATGCTTGCTGGTTCTGTGAACAAGAGCGTGAAACACCAATGCACCTCTTGTGCTCTTGTGACCCACTGATTCACAAAACAAGTAGACACCTAGGAAGACACACCCTCGATCCAGGTGAAATTAAAACAATCCAAATTGGGAACATCTTATCTTTCTTAGACATTGCCCAGTTGATGGAGCTATAGTAGGGCCTTAAATAGTACTTACATAGGTGGCTGCTGGTTACAATAATTCTTATTGAGTCGTAGTGACGCGAAACAGCCACAAGCAGCACAAATAATAATAAATTATTCGTAACTGTACGTAAACTGACTTTCCTTCCAATGCAACACAGCACTGCACAGCGCTGCTGCTTTGCAGAAGAATGACTAGGTACTACAACTCATGAGTAGGTAACAGAAAAAATAGGTATATAATAAAAGTTATAGGTAACTCCATAGGGGTAGGAAGAGATTACTTCTTTGTCATCTTCTTTATCAGTATTTCTCACGCTACATCTTCCATCGTATTCGACGCGTTTATTTTAAATGGTCTTCCACATCTGAGGTGATACGTCAGACGTGGAAGACTATGAAAATTATGAATATATTATGTGATGAATTCTTTTTTAAAATTTATGAAATTATTATCGTGACGAATTCTTATTTATGAAAAGTTCTAATTGGAACATTGGAGTCAACGAATTAACTATGTCAAACAAACTCGCCTATTCATTGAAACAATTTCTTAACTTCCAAACGTTAATTCATTTTAATTCGCCGAGCGTTCTCACTATAAATTCAGCGTGAGTCTCAATTGTGCATTCAGTTTGCGAATCCATTTAGACAGGTTACCTTTACCTGATTGTACTTGCTTATCTTATTAGCTCATTGATACCCATGAGGTTTTTTGGAGGACTGTCTTTGACTTGATTTAGTGTCCTATGTCTCCTAAATGGGGCAGAGGGCGTCCACTTGCGGCGCCATCTCTAGTCGGTCTTGAGCTTCGCGCTTTATTACACTCCAAGTATTCCCAATTTTCTTTACAATTTATTTCTGCAATGATCGTCCTCGGCCAGGTCTGCTTATGGCGGCCTCGTTTTTGCTTTCCTTGGGGGTATGTAATCAGGGTCCTTTCGGAGCGTATGGCCGATCCAGTTCCACTTGCATCGCTTGATCTGATCGTCGATTGAAACTTCACTGCAGCGGTCCCACAGATCGTGGTTTGAGATTTTTTCGGGCCAGTTAATACAGTTAGTACGGCGAAGGAAACGGTTTACAACGACATGGTTTTTGCGAGATGTCCCTTGTGACCTTTCACTTCTCACACCCGGTAAGCAAAATTGTTTTCGTGTTTGACCTAAAAATTTTGAGATTGACTCTTCTAGTCAGCTTTCCGCAGCTTTCAGCAGCCGTGCAAAGGTTCCTCTTACTTTGGCGACTCTAGAAGCTATGTCCTCTTTGGTCCTTCCAGATTCTGACACTACTCTTTCGAGGTAGCTAAATTTGTGGAACTTCTCCACAGCCAATCAGCAACGGTAAAGCGCTTGTCGCCCCGCACCTCAGCTCCTGCGTCTTCCGGGTGTTGAGCTTCAGTCCAGTCTCTCCTGCCTCTCTTCCTAGGTCGTCTAGCTTGGGTTGCATGTCAGCACGTGTATGACTTAGCAGACATAGATCATCGGCATAGTCCAGGTCTTCTAAGGTGCTGATAATCCCCACTCTATGCCGCGGCGGTTGTTGCTAGTCTCTAGTAACTGCAGTTGTACTCTCTCTAGGAGGACTGTAACTAATGATACCTTATAGGTAAGGCTGTACGTAAGTAGCAATAAGCTTCTTTAGGAGCTCGTGAATAAGATATTAGATATTATAAAGATTTTTAAATATATAAATAAGTAAATATTATAGGGGTACCAAAAAAGTTTGACAACGTACCTAACTAGGTATAAATCTGTTTTCTCTCGTTAAATGAAGAGGTTTAAGTTTCTAATAAATGCATTGAATTGAATTTACAGTACCTTTCAATCAAAGTTGCCAAACAAAACGAAGGCAGTTTTTAATCTCATAAATGTGTTGTGATAACAGTACGTAAGTAAAATCAATTGAAACGTACAACAATTGTTACAGTTAATTATATGTGTATGTGCCATATGTAAATGTATGTGCCAATGCCCATGTAAAAGATGTGATACATAATATAATAAATCGGTGAGTCTGGTTTTTTGTTAACCTTTTGGAATAGTTTGATTGAAAGATACTTCATGTACTTGTAAGAAACTTGCAGGGAATAAATTTATTTTCTTGCTTTCATAAACAGAGTCCAAATATAAATAATGCTGCAGAGTTATGACGAATATCGCTCTTCTGGCGCTGTTCCCGGCGCATGGTATGGCAACAGGCTGACCTCCGTTACAAAGGGTCTTGGAACTTTCGGGGATACGGGTTTGGTGATGTCATTTTGATGTAGTTCTCTTTTCCATACACTTGTTCAAATTATGTATTAAAAACAGCCAGATGTCAGTCTTTATTTCCATTTACTATGAGATGACTATAAGCCACCAACTGTCAAAAATGTATACATATTTTTGCACGTGACAGTACTTATATTTTATGGTTAAATATCATTTATTTCTCAAAAGAATTACAAATTCACTTACTGAGAAAAAACATTCCGTATCATGCATTAAACATGCGAGTTTTATTTTCAAGAGCGCTCTTATTTCAAGAGCATCATATTTTTTGTTGTTTCTTTTACCCACAATGAAAGCTAATGGAATGTCTTTGATTATTTCGTTAGCTTTTATGCTTAGCACACCTACTTCCATTTTGGGTAGGAATAATATGTAAGCGAAATGCCCGAAGAAGAGAGTACATACCTAGTTAGTGTTTTAATCACACAAATATCTGTGATTGTAACCTACAGTCTTGGAATAGTCCAATGGCCGCATGCAATCTCTGTTAAGTAGATGAATTTCGAATATTCACTATCTTAGCACAAAACCGGCCGTGTTGGTCCGGGACACAAAAAGAATGTACCAACTGCTTTTCTTGCCTAGCATGTCATAAAAGGCGACTAAGGGCGTATTGGGTACTGGACCTTTGGGGTCTTTCCGTCACAATAATTAAATCTATAATAAATGTTATAGCTCCACTCTTGACTCTTATCTTTAATAACTGCGTTGATGAGGGAGTTTTTCCAAATTTGATGAAATGTAGTAAAATCTTACCTCTCTTTAAGACAGGAAATAGGAGTGATCCAACAAATTTTCGACCTATCTCAATTCTACCATCTCTTAGCAAAATATTTGAAAAAATTATGCTTAATCAGCTATTAGCTCACTTTACACTAAACAAATTGTTTCATAATTCACAGTTCGGATTTACTAAAGGTAGAAACACAACAGATGCCGGGATTGCGTTAATGAAGCATGTTTTTGATGCATGGGAGAGTAAAAAAGATGCTGTAGGGATCTTCTGTATCTTGTCCAAAGCTTTTGACTGTGTTGACCATAAAACTTTATTATCTAAATTAAAACATTATGGTGTTTCAGTAAATTCACAAAAATTAATAGAGTCATATCTAAGCGACCGAAGTCAAACAGTTGTTATTAATAAAGCTAAGTCTTCGGGGACCCCGATGTTGATGGGCGTACCTCAAGGTTCAATACTAGGACCTCTGTTATTCTTAATATATATAAATGATTTGGCGTATTATACTAAAGATCTATGTAAAACGGTACTATTTGCAGATGATACATCACTAATCTTTGACATTAATAGATATGAAAAAAATTGTGACGATGTTAATAGCACCGTTAGTAAAGTGATCACTTGGTTTAATAATAACAACCTATGTTTAAACGCGAGGAAAACAAAATGCATAAAGTTTTCATTACCAAATGTAAGACAAGTCGATACAATAATAAAAATTAACGAACAAGTGTTAGAGTGTGTTGATTCCACACTATTTTTAGGAATTACGCTAGATTCACGCCTCCAGTGGAATCCGCATATACTAACCTTAGCAGAAAGACTTAGCTCTGCTGCCTTTGCAGTTAAAAAAATCAGACTCTTATCTGATGTTGAAACGGCAAGACTTGTCTATTTTAGCTATTTTCATAGCGTAATGTCATATGGCTTGTTATTGTGGGGGTCAGCAGCTGATATTGAGACTATCTTTATTTTACAAAAAAGAGCTGTACGAGCCATCTACAGACTTAAGCCACGGGACTCACTTAGAGAATTATTCAAGGAAATTGATATATTGACTGTTGCCTCCCAATACATCTATGAAAATATTGTATATGTTTATAAACATAACCACACGTTCATGAAAAATAACGACTATCATAATGTAAAACCAGAAACAGAAATAAACTCGCTGTGCCTGTTTTCAGACTGCGTAAAACAAATCGGTCATTTATGGGGAAATGTATACAGTTTTATAATAAAATCCCACCAAATATAACAAAACTGCCTTTTCATAAATTTAAACCTTATATTAAAAAAACTTTAATGAAAAAAGGCTATTACAAAATTCAAGACTATCTTGAAGATAAAATGGTGTGGAAATAGTTATGTAATAAATACAGTTATCTTATGCATGTTATTTTGATGGACTGATATGAAATTAAGAAATAATGTAAAAACATATTTAAAAGTGACAAAAATTTTTATGATTGGCTATTTAAAAAAGTGGCTCATGAGTTTCTTGCCGGGTTCTTCTCATGAAAAGCCTTACTCTCGGAATCCGGCCGCTTGTATCGATTACAACCACAGTCAACGAAGTACCTGTACTGTCCTATGGATGTACTTGTTACAAGCGCTCGCGGTAATGAAGTTTAACACAATAGTATAATCTAATACTGTAATTTAAAATAATTTATAATAAACTATTTATTTGTAAAATACATAATATTGTAAAATGTTGACGATTTTACGTGCCGAACTTGGCCTATGAAATAAAATTATTTTTGATTTGATTTGGGTCTGTGATTGTATAGGCGATGAGCTAGCCACTTGTTACTACTCTTTCACGATTTTTCATCTGACCAAACCCAATTTTTGTATGGCTAAATGTGGTCTTAAGGAACACTGTGCCTACCCCTTCGGGGATTGCAGGCGTGGTTGTATGTATGTTAGCACAAAACATATCTCAGTATGTGGTGGTGCATGATGTATCAATGACGATATACAGTCTGAATAACTTAATTGGTGCATTTTTACAGTTATTTGCAGGTCATTTTGACAGTTGTTTGTAATTCCCATACCAAGTAAATGATCCATAAAGCTCATGTGTCAAAATGTACCTATTAAATTATTCAGACTGTAGTACGAAGTGACAAAAACATTACACCCCTATACATCTATAAATAGGTATGTTGTAACTTTATTAAACATTCAGCTTATTATTGAAATGATATGCATTCTCCGTTTATTATACAACTATATGGAAAGTACCTAATTAAAAGAAAATCTGCAAGGTTCTGCGTAAAATAATTGATAAAATTATATTTGTATCGGATTGGCCCATTTTTTTTATTGATTTTATTTTCCCCTTACAAAACAAAGGTATTAGGTGATCTGGTCAATACCTCCATCTATTTAATACGAATATTATGCAAATATCGAGCTATTTATGTTATCCAAATATGGTGGTCTCATAACATTTAAAATTTTAATTTTATTTGGATTATGACGCTCGCTAATTCACGATGAATATTTTAAATAAAACAAGTCTATTTTAGTAACTTTTTATTTATTTACATTGAAAACAATACCAACGTCTTATTCTATCATAAAAATACTAAACATTACAATATCACATAAAAATAACTATTTTATCATACAGATTTACCTAAAAAACTATTTTGATTTACCTATCGAACATTATTGTCAATCACTTAGTATCACAGTACAAAATTATAATTCCGTAATACGAAACAAAATCAACATCCAATTATTATTATCAGTTATTAAAAGGTTCATCCCCACTAGTTGAATTTCCCCGGGTTAAATGAATTTAGTGCCCATTCGGCACTGTTGGCACTGGCTGTGTCTGCGTTTGGGAATTTCTATTACCTATATTAATCAGTAATGAATGTTGCTATTCTTAATCAATATCAAGTTTTCTGAATGCGCCAGCTGTGCCATATATGTCAGTGTCTAAGACTGGTGCGGGGGTGGTGTTGCAAATATCTTTGAGGTTTTGTAAGTAGTCCTTTAATTCATCAATACGGTGCCTCCACTGCTTCGCGAGGGACTCGATCGACTCCTCCTCACCGCCCCACTCCTTTGGTAGAACTCTTAGTGGTATAAAGTCATGGAGTTCTTCTGGCTTGGCATGGATGTAATACTGAAAAGCAAAAGATAGGATAGATTCAACCATGAAGGTTACTACGTACTACTCAGGATCCGTTTGTATGTAAAGATTATGATCTGTTGAGCAGGATTTCTAAAAACCAATGTGTAGTGGAAAAATAGGAAAGAGACCCGGAGCAAAGAGAAGTATTTCGGATATAACTAGAGAACATACGCGAAGACTCTACTTATTAGCAGTAGTAATCTTTAAGGTTTCACTGCCCAAATGGATGGAACACTGTTTTGAGGAATAAAATGGCCCGGTTTTTTTTCAATTTCCAAAATAAATACGGAATGAAATTACTCGATTCCTGGTCCTTTTTTCTTGGGATTCAACATAAACTCTACATACCCGACTTCTGATCTTCTCATTAACACACGACCTTATGAGCTGCATAGAGGAGGCGAGGAAGGGCCGGCCGCCCACCACGTGGATCCGCTTCAGCCGCTGCGGGTACGCCACCTGCGCCAGATAGATGCTCTTGCGCACTGCGTTCGCAGCAGCCATTATTTTCGCTGCCAATGACGCGCGGACATTTGACACCTGGATAGAATACAGGTTTTTTGTTTCATTACGAGTATAATGAGGCTGATATGATTTAATGAGACCATTACAAATAGTTTTCTACAAATTATATACTTTGTAATTCTAAGGTTTAACTATATTATAAAACATTTACATTTGCAGTACCTACTACTAGAATGACATATAACACTGCTTTGTAACTGTACGAATAAAGTGTAGAAAAACAAAAAAAAATAAACAAAGTGTATCATAAATAATGAGAAAGTAAAAACATATTTTAAAAATGTAAACAATTTCGATGAAATTTTAAAATTAGAAAGTGCATACTGACCTCCCATACAAACACATCGCCAGCAATGAACGACTCGTCGTGCATCCTAACGTCGCTGGTCAGCAGGATCGCGCTGGACGCGTTGGCAATGTCCGACGCGCTGTCCGGGTAGTTAGCCTTCACCCGGATCACGGTCACGCGGTAACCCTCGTCCGTCACCTTTGGTAACGGCACTATGTCCCTGCGCAAAAAGAATTAATTAAATTGAGAATTAGCTATTTGATTTTTTTTTATTGCTTTTGAGTTTGAGAGCAAGTCTAATAAAGAGAGGAACACAATTCGCTGACTAAAAAAATCTTGAGTAGGAGGAAATTTACGTAATAAAATAGAGCACATTTATGATACAACGAAACTATATAGACAACTTTCATAGCCATTTTTTCTTCCTACACTTGGTGCAGCTCCGGTTCAGCACGCAGAATCTGTCCTTTTTAATTCTTCTCTAATATCACTTGGCAGCCTAAGGTAGGGTAGCCTAAGGCAGCCTAAGGTGACCGAAAGAAGACCAAAGAAAATAGAGGGTGGATGAAGACAAGCCTCAAAACTCAAAACAATAACCTTACAGAAGGGTGAGTGAGGAATGTACTATCAGCTATTTTTCAAAGGGTATGACAATTTCCTTCTCTACCCCGCAGTTTTTCTTAAAAAGCAAACAAAATAGTTTTAGCTATGGATGGTTACACCCGTGTATTTAGCCAGGACAGTAACCTTTGTCCGCAAGCTTTTAATAATAGAATTAGACTTAGACTTTTGCATGATGGTATATTTATTTACTTAAGTACTTCATGTTACTAATTTGCAAGTCAAGAATCAATAAATATCGCACTTATTGTGTTACGAAAAAGTTGTTATATTTTGGTAATTTTGTTTGCAATAAATGTCCATTATGTTAGCTTTACTAAGAATGTATAAAGGAATTAATTATTTCGTTTGAAATGTTAATAATGTTGTATATTTATTTGGTGCGGTCGAGGAAGTTTGCACCCGACCACTGAGTATTTTTTAAAAAGTAATGCTGTATACTACTGATTGATTTTTATTAAAGACAGAGCAAAAAAAGCTATTTAATTAAAAATATATAGATATGTGTTTTCAAATGCTCTATCGTAGGTTTCAAACTTTATAAGTGTCATCTCACTAGGTTTTTTCTATTGTTTTTAGCTTTAAAAATGTAGTACTTATACTCACATAAATTTTATAGTGTCACTCAGTGGCGAGTCTGTCAGCGAGATGTGCTCGTAGAGGTCTCTGAAGCGCGAACGAGACAGAAAGAATGCCTCAAGTTTTTTTCTTGCTCTCTCCATGTTCAGTCGACATCCTCGCACGAAGAGTTCGAGTAGGTGTACATCTACGAAAATAAATATCCACATTAATTGTTATGGCTAATGACGTCATATTGTATTAAAAACGCTACATATTGTTTCCTTTGAGTATAACATTGTTTCTGTTTGCTGTGAAAACTTACTTTACTATTTCACTATTAGATCAAGTAAGTAAGTTTATATCATGCATGACTGACAAATAATGTGCATCATTACTTTTTATCAACATTTCGGTAACAGTTTAATTCAAAATATACCTAAAAAATTAGTTATCGTCACTTATCGTACTACAGGCATATTTTAAAGAACACCGACGAGAAAAACGTAAAGAAGGAAAAAATAAAAGGAACATTATCCACTTCAAAACACAATTAATTAATATTATGTAATTATTATATTTTGTAATGATTATACAAACTATATATACGGAATCGCTGTTGCGAATAATCAGCCTCACGTAAAACATTACGTAAAACATTGCCACCGATTACTTGTTTTGTAGTATCACTTGATTTCCTTAAATAATTGCATCTTTAAACTGGTATAAGAACTTGAACTTCCTGTGCAAGCCTCTGTAATTATTCAATTGCCCTAGACACAGATTTTACAGAGAAACAATTTCCACCATTGTTTCGTGACAACGAAAATTAACTTGCGGATACCAATAACCTTCTGTATTTTGCTGCCGAGCTCTGGACTACGTATTAACGTTACACGAGGATAAATAATTACTGATTTTGTATTTTATATAATAAATCTAATCTTCTTCTTTAATTTTTTTGAGGCACTAGAGGCAGAGTCCGTGTTTGATATATCAGATTTTTTAAGGAAAGTTTTACATAGAATACCTACCAACCTAATAAATATATAATTTTTAATGTGGCTAAAGTTTTGAAATCTATTTTATATTTACACTAAGAATCAATTAACACCAAGTCTACTTTCAATCTAGATTCAATTTTCTTGCAAGTGGGCCGAGTGCAAGGAATAGTATAGAATTATTTTTATTAATTTAGGTTTAGGGATATTACCTGTGTGCGTAAAGTTTATATCTGATAAACAATTATGTTCTATGCATGCGTAGTGGTGGCGTAGTGGTTAGTACGCTTTGGCTTCCGATATCGAAAACGAAGCTACCCTCGCCATGGTCAGCCCTTGAATGGGTGACCAAAACATTTTGATATCGTACTCCACCGTGCTTCGAAAGGCACGTTAAGCCGTTGGTTCCGGTCGCTATTGCAGCCGTTTCTACCCACCAACCTGCATTGGGCAAGCGTGGTGGTGTTACGGCCCATACTTCTCATGTTTCTCCATGAGGAGGCCTGTACCCTGCAGGGGGACGTATGATGAGGATGATGTCTTCTTCTTCTTGGTCGCTTCACTCTTGACAGAGTGGTCGTGGTTATCACGTTCCAGTAGGTTGGGAAGCAGACAGCACTCGCCGCACGACGTCTCGCCACCTCTGTCTGTCAGCCGTTAGTCTGGCGCACTCGTGCACAGGAGCGCCCACCGTGGCCTTCACCTGGTCCGTCAATCTCATCGGGGACCTTCCCCGTGGTCTAGACCCTTCAACTTTCCCTTGCACGACAAGGCGTTCTATGGAGTCATTTCCACGCCTGCTAACAAGC
This sequence comes from Parapoynx stratiotata, assembly GCA_910589355.1. NCBI lineage: Eukaryota > Metazoa > Arthropoda > Insecta > Lepidoptera > Crambidae > Parapoynx > Parapoynx stratiotata. Next base: position 5,944,483 of record OU342479.1, read on the forward strand.
CCAAAGAATTTCAGGATCCGTCTGCGCACAAGTGTTGAGAGGCGTTCCTTGATGCCAAGCTCATTTAGGATGGAGGCGTTTGTTCGGAACTCGGTCCAGGAGACCCCGAGCATCTTTCTCCAACACTACAATTCCAGAGCGTCGATCTTGTGGACTTCGGTTGATGAGGATGATGTATACAAGTATTAATTGATATGTTTCCCAGCCCCCCATTGTGTTGGTAATTGTGTCGTGTGACAAACTTTAATTTATGAGCATGCACGTTCGACGCAGCCTGCACGAGGTGCGTAAGATTACCGCACCGGCGCAAGCGCACCTTGACCAATATATCGTATTCGAATGGACTATTTAGATATATTTTAGTCTGGATTATATAATTTAATTATGTTTTGAGGAGCTCGGTGGCGTAGTGCTTAGAATGGCTTTCAGTATGGCTTTGGCTTTCGATATCGAAAACAAAGCTACCTTCACCATGCTCAGATCGTGGATGGGTGACCAAAACTTTATGATCTTGAACTCCGTGCCTCTGAAGGCACGTTAAGATGTTGGACCCGGTAGCTACCGGTAGCTTGTAACGGTTTCTTACCCATCAACCAGCATTGAACCACCGTGGTGGTGTTACGGCCCATACTCCTCATGTGTTTCTACATGAGGAAGGCCCGTACCCAATAGCGGGATTTATATATAGATGTAGATGTCACCCGAGGCAATAAGATTAGTATACGGTTTTTTTTGTCGTGTGGTAGCGGCTCTATGAAAGTCACCCATGTCTTCCCTTGGGTGTCGTTAAAGGCGACTAATGGACTTAGAACTGCAGAAACCATGCAATAGCTTATAGCGGCGTGGGTTTACTAAGTGTCACATATAGCACATGTGCAGTCACTGCTTGGTGAAGTACGGACAATGGTAGTTGACTGCTTTTGCGGTGGTTTTGCCTAGTCTCTAACTAACCTTTAGGGGATAAAAGTCGTGTTTATATGTAGGCATGTTTGTATTTTTATACAAAATATTATATTTATAAACCATTTTATTAAATAAAATTCAGTATGTAAATGATTTATAGCCCCTGATGGTAAACAAGACGAGAGAATGAAATGGAAAGATAGCTGTGGCAACCGGTAAAAACGGTTGAGCCACAGGAAGTACATAATATAATTCCCATGCTCTAGTCAGATAAGTCACACTCTTGGGTCACCGAATATCTATATTGGCTTCGCAATAAGGCACGACGTACTCCATAATAGGAGTGAGAAGTTAAAAAGCTTTTCAGAGTACTGTCCAATGGCCCATTCAGTAAAATCCACTTAGCTATGCAATGTAGCGTCTTTATAGCGTCAATAGTTTAATTATTCGGCCAAAGATTTCGCGGTCGACCAGTAAAGTATTTAAGGACGCATTATTGAATTAAGAAGTAGAGTCAATAGTTCTTATTAACAAAAGATCAACAATAGCTTACACAGTGACTGCTTTTAAAAACGCTGTATTTCTCTAGGTACTACTTGATTCTATTCTTTTAGTAAATTAAATAATAGATTCAAAAATATTGTTAAAAATAGGATACTCTTTCCACCACCACCGTACCATGGAGTTTCAATAGGAAAGGTACTTGTGAATAATTTTATTGTTACAATATTTTATTGTCACACAATTGCTGGCATCATCAAAGTAAAATTTGCACTAAACGCATGACCAAGCATTATTGAATACGCGATATTTAATTCCATTCTCAGATTTCTATTCTAAGTACTAACGAGTATAGACCAGCTCCACTGGTTCAAACAATGATATCATTGCATTCTCAAACAAAAAATATAGGTTTAAAAAAAAACAATATTTTATGCACTCAAACACTTACGCCAAGTGCCAAACTTCGCAATCATTCTTCCATTTAAAGTAACATAATGAGTGGTTTATTCGACGCCAGTGTTATTTTCTCAGAAGTTTTTAGTTCGAATCCCGGTCCCCTACCGAAGCATATGCTGAATTCTATCTAACACTACAGTAACCCCTAACCTAAATTTAAATTCACGTAATAGACTAACACCCAGTTGCAGAAACGAACTTTAAAATTTAATGTCGGCATTATCCCTAATGCTCCATTAAATCTATTTATTGAAGTGTCAAAAGAACACCTTAGCGTAGTTTTACGTTGCACAAAACGACATTAGCACCCTATCAATGCTAAAGAGACATTAGCTAGAACTATTTTGTGTTCCAATTTTAAATTTAATGAACTTTAAAGTTTTAATGTCTCATTACTAAATGTCGTCTTTAAAAAATCTTTGTGCAACTGAGCGTTAGCCCTTGAAATAAAAAAAATAATTTAAGAAATCTTTTTTAAAGATTATTTTAATTATGTATCATTAGGTACATCAGCTTTCTAGTGCTAACGGTCACTGAGATTATCCGTGGAGAGTCATACAGACATTCATACTTGGTGAAACTATAAAGGTTCCTAATTGACTACGGAACCCTATAAACGCTTCTTAAAAAATCTCTACTGGTTCACACCTCGACTCTACATAAATACAAACAAGATATTTTTACATAACCTAACACTCTATGTAACAGGTTATTAGTATGACCTTAGCCATTTTAAAATTGTGGTATTAATTTAAAGTTTTAACTGTGATTAATGTGAACAATCTAACATTCTTTTAGATTAATTGAAAAACTTGTTTTAAATCTATACATATAATAAAACTGTTAAAAATCTGTCTGTCTGTACATACATTGAATATATTTTGGAAATTTTAATGGGGGTGTAATAAGTAATCGATAAAGATACCAAATCACCATTTTTTTACATTTTGTCTGTCTGTATGTTTGTCCACGCATCACCAAAAAACTACTTGACGGATTTTGACGAAATTTAGAATAGTGATAGCTGAATATCCCGTTTAACACCTCAGATAACTTTTACTGCAGGAAAATTTTAATAAATGGAAAGTATGCAATGGATAAGCGACATGTTGCCTATAAAAAAAATTGAAACTAATTAAAAATAAATATTCGCTTAAGTACTTGCAAGTATAATTAAGTTTTTAGCTTTTTTTACATTTTAAGTTCATTTTATTTAAGAAGAATAGAATGATAATGTATACTAATATAAAGCTGAAGATATTGTTTGTTTTACGGTTGAACACGCTAATTTCAAGATCTACTGGTAAGATAAAAAAAATTCTGTGTTGGACAGCCTATTTACTGAGGAAGGCATAGGCTATATATATATATATATAACATCACGCTATCCCAAAGTAACTATTCCACGCGGATGAAGTCGCGGGCAATAGCTAGTTTTCAAAATGTTTTATTATGCCGGGTCTTTGACATAACAGTTTAGGGCCACTTGCAGGAAATTTAAATCGAGATTTAAAACTCGATTTAGTAATTTTTTGACATTTTAGCCTTAGTAAACATGTCAAAAATTTACTAAATCTTGTTTTAAATCTCGATTAAAATTTCCTGCAACACGCCCTTACTGTTACTACCTCATTAAATTGAACCTGTCACCAGCCCAATCCCCCACTGCTGGAAGCGGCCTTTCTAGATGTAGAAATATGAGGAGCATGGCCATAATTCACCATAACCCTGGCCCGATTGGATTGGAGGATAGATACTTGCGATTTTTGGTAGCTTATCCAAGCTCAGACCAAACAAACAAAAATAACTTTATTTCATAGGCCAAACCTGGCACTTAAAAACGTCAATATTTTACAGTTTGTAAATTGAAAAAAAAATTATATAATAGGTTGGGGAAAAAGTTTCTTCGCATTTTTTAAGAAAATTCAAAACATTTTTTAATATAGTTTATTTACATTTAACTAAAGTATGTAAGTACCATTTTTTTCGATAACTTTTTGCCATCTTGTAGGTAGGGACATGATCCCATTGCTATAGAAATTTTGGGACTTCTGGTCAAAATACCGCGACAAGTGGTTTTGGCAGTCCTCTCGTGATGTTAACCTGACACTGCCTGAAGAAAAAGAATTCTGAAGAGACCGAAACAGGTGGAAATCTGAAGGTGCAAGGTCAGGACTATACGGCGGATGCATTAACACCTCCCAGCCAAACTCTCTTAATTTTTGCTGAGTGGCTAAATATGTGTGAGGTCTAGCGTTATCATGATGAAAAACCACACCCCTTCTGTTGATTAATTCCAGCCGCTTTCTCTCAACTTCTTGCTTTAATCTCATCAGTTGTTCGCAGTAGAGTTCAGAATCGATGGTCCTGCCTGGTGGTAACAGCTCATAATGAATAATGCCCTTCCAATCCCACCACACACACAGCATCACCTTGTTGCGAGTTAACCCGGGTTTCGCCACAGTCTGTGAAGCCTGACCGGCCTTTGACCACGACCTTTTTCGCACGTTCTTGTCGTACGTGATCCACTTTTCATCACCAGTTATCAGCTTCTTCAAAAATGGTTCGGTTTCATTACGTCGTAATAAAGAATCACAAATGAGTACACGGTTCATTAGGTTTCTTTCAGTGAGCTCGTGAGGTACCCAAATGTCGAGCTTTTTTGTGTACCCAGTTTTTTTCAAATGCGCCAAAACTGTTTTGTGGTCAATTCCCAGTTCTTCAGCTACGTCTTAACTACTGACATGCCGATCTTGCTCCACTTTTTCAAAAATGGCATCCATTTTATCTGTAATAGGGCGACCAGAGCGACGTGCATCTTTTACATCAAATTTTCCGGATTGAAAACGCTTAAACCAAATTTGTGCTACTCTCACAGACACTGCACTAGGTCCATAAACATCGCAAATTTTTTTCACGGCTTGCGTTGCATTTTTACCTTTTTTGTAGTAAAATTTTAAAATGTATCGAATTTCTTCATTAGATTCACTCATCTTGGCGGTACGAAAAACAAATGAAAATCACACATTTTCCTAATTTGAATTTGGAATTATGTTCTTTAAAATTTAAATATTCAATGATACCAGCCAGATACAAATAGTATAGCCAAAGAGATTTTATTACAAGTTTATACATACTATAATGCGAAAAGACTTTTTCCCCAACCTAATATTTAAATAAAAAGTATATTTCTAAAGTTAATTACCGCGAGCGCTTGCGGCAAGTACAACCACAGAGTATTGACTGTGGTTATAATTGATACAAGCGGCCGGATTCCGAGAGTAAGGCTTTTCATGAGAAGAACCCGGCAAGACCATGAAGGAAGTTCATTTGTTTTCATCGACAATCAAAACGTATGTACAAAATATTGCGCCACCCGCGACATTAACCTAGCTTGTTTGTTATTTATTCTTCTTCGTGTCAATGACGCTGATTTGGCGATAACTCTCAAGGGGAGCAACAATATCTCCCACTGTAAATAAGAGCAGGCGCCAAAAGAAGTTGAGTGTGCAATAAATGAGGACCGCATTCTAAAAATATGAAGATGCATTCCACATTCTTATTTTACAACTCAATAAAAGTTACTATAGCGCTAAGTCTTAAATCGATTTACTGCTAATTAACTCGATATTCTAAAGGGATCGAATAAAAAATTTTTACCAAGAAATGTCCTGGCAACATTCAGAATCATAATCTGCAAGCTCAGAACAATTTAGAGAATGCGGTCCTCATACTTTGCACATTCAACTTCCTTTGCTCTAAACTATTTTGTGGCGTAATACAGTCAATGAGTAAAAACAGAAAAGAGGATAAATTCTCTACATTAACAGTAGATAATCATGACATATGTAATCCACACAATGTTGGGCTCAAGCAAAGCATGTAAGCCTGATGGTGAGGTTACCGTAGCTGCGTATCATCACGCTCTATGACTTTCGGTAAAAATGAACTTCTAACTTTGCATTGACCACAAAAGTTTGTTTTTGGGATTATATTCAGTTGGTATTTACTTGTATAGCCTGACCAGGAAATTAAAAAACATAATCTGACGGTGCCAGAATTTTTTTTAAGCTATTGCATAGCTTCTATCGCGGGCCTTGAGCGCGGGGACCGAATCCAGAAATTCCGTAACGAAAGAGAGAGAGAGAGAGAGAGAGATACTGACGTACGTTTTTCATACAAATTGACTTTCATAACATAACTAAAAAAGTCACGAGTTTTACAATACCAGGGGTGGTGACGTGAAATCTGTGAAATAAAAGGGGTGCTGATGGTAAGTGACGAATCACGTAAATATGTACATGTCAGAATTTTATAATTTTGATCTTTAGACGTTTTAGTTCAACTATTAATAGTCAACATTTTCCTACATAAGAGGTACGAATGTTTAGTTAAGCATTTTGTAACAAAACAATAAATAAAATTATAATTGCATAAGTTGATACAAAATGCTATGCAATAGCTTTACCGCGGCAGTCCCCGAGTGCCACACGTCTTTTTTTATCACAACACTAAGGTCCAATTGCACGATCGAGAGTTCCCTGAATATATTTGCTTACTCTCGACCGCGCAAGTGAACCTAAGAATACTTTTCAAAAAATTTCCTTAATCATATTCTTCCATGTCACTATTTAAAACTGTTACAAAAAAAACCAACGAAAAAGAGATAAATTATAAATGAATTTAAAATGAAAGTTAGGGATAAAATTACTTTAATAGTCTACTTGTTATTTTTATGTATCGTGCAATCCGCATTACTTAAATATTTGTAACATTATCTTATTTGATTATGTAGTTGTCATTAATTCGCGGCCTAATAACGATAACTATTTAAACTCCAATAGAATAAAAAAACGAATGTTGTTGCCATACATATTAAAAACAAAGAACTCATATTCTTTATTGGCGATTAAGTAAGTTGATGACATCATCCTAATTCAGAAAAGATTCTGCACTAATGACCAGGAAAACAATATTTTTATTTGGTAAGTAATTAATTATTTAAGTTTCTTTGCAGCTCCTTCATAAAATATTTAATTAAGGTATCCTACATTTAAAATGATTTTAAGGAAAAATTTTTTAATGCTGTTTGCAAGTTAATGAAAAACTTTTCGATTTTTTTCTTAATAGTGAATCATTTCCAGTTTTATCCAATGCATCTTCAGTTTCATACTTATTAGTTGTATGATTTTAGTTCATCGATGAAGTTTTAGTTAAGACAGTCGAATTATCTCTACAATGTAACACAATTTATCAGGCTATATACCTAATGATTATGATTATAAAATTCACGAATTAGAAAACATGTTGACAAAATAACTTAATTTAATGGCTTCTACATCTACGCGTTTCTTTACCGAATCCACTAGAGCATCTACATAATTTTATTATTGGATCTCATTAGTTCATAGATGATTGCGCAGATCTAATGTATTTGACAATATTGATCTAAACGTTCTCTTAAATTTCAAACGAATCTCTAAAGAACTTGAAATGGTAGTGCACGTGGATATTCTACGCACGCTGCCGATGCCTCTAAAAATATAACAATCGATGAATTTTATTCTTTTTGATTCTGCGCTTAGGCAAGGGACAAAACACAAATAAACTAATTAGAAATATATCGTAGAGCTGATTATATCCTCCTTGCAATTATCGCTCTACGCCCCAAGGGGGGCGCACCTCACTGGTTGGGACTCTGTTATCAAATTGATAAATATTTCATAGTAGTAGTAGTAGGAATGTATGAATAGCAATGACTCGGATACAAATGCTCATATTTATCATACAGACATTCGTCTTAACCGTGTCTTAATCCGGAATCAAAATTTGAAATCAGTCCTGGACCAAATAACATTAAGGGCCACTTGCAGGAAATTTTAAACCTAGTTTAAATCTCGATTTTGTCAATTTTTGACATTTCAGCCATATAGGAATTGTCAAAAACTGACAAAATCGATTTTTAAATCTAGATTTAATTTTGCTGCAAGTGGACCTAACAGTACAATTTGTACCATCAGTACAGTTTGTTTCAGTACAGTTTGTACAATTTACTACCTAGTAACAAAAGCGAAAAACATCTTTGTGATGTGTATCAAACGCTCTCTACATAGACACCGATTTCATTTTTAAAAAAGAGGTATATACGACATACATCAGAATTCGGAATCGAAAAATCGCATTAATTATGCGATCAATCAACACCACGCAAATTTTTTTTACATAACACAATCACGCCTTTTCTCCATGGGGGTAGGCCAGATGCCAGACATTACACAACAACAAGTTTCTCAAGTTCTCAAACTAAGTATATAACTGGGTGATTTTTCTAAGCGAAATAATTTTTAATATAATAGTAATAAGCTTGCACAACAGTGACATAATTTTTTTATCTTCTTGTATTGATTTTTTTCGCAATCTTTCCAGCTCTATCTGTTAGTGTAGACAACCATTTATGTAATACTAGATTTTTATGAAAAAGTATTAGGAATTGTTCATTGCTAAGTTCTTCTATGGCACGACTTTACAGATTGCTAAATAAGGAGATTAAGTACCTACTTAGGGTTATCAGGGTGCAACATAATTTTCATTCCGCCCGCGGCCGGCTCTTGCGCCATTGAGTGCCGCGCAGCTTGAATTTATTTATACCAGACAGCGCTTTCGCAAATGTAACCAAGCCTTTTGTGGTTTGCTTTTACAAAATAATAAATTGAATGTCTAAACAAAGTTACAACTAAAAGAATGGTTATGGGAAAATAAACAGACTTTGTTCAGCCTTCTTACTTCCAGCGGTGGAAGAATTTGCCGGCACATGTGTTTTTTTAATGTTTGCTTAGTGATTTAATAATCTTTGGTTGAACTATAACGCAAACTTCCACGACTTATATTTATGTCCCAATGCCCATGTAAAAAGTGGGATAAATAATTAAAAAATTCGGCGAGTCGGGTATTTTGTTTACCTTTTGGGCAACTTTGATTGAATCAAAATCAAAAAAAAGGTCTTCCTCGTGGAGAAACACATAAGGAGTATGGGCCGTACACATACCACGCTGGCCCAATTCGGGTTGGTGGGTAGAAACAGTCACAATAGCGACCGGGACCAACGGCTTAACGTGCCTTCCGAAGCACGTAGGAGCTCGAGATCACAAAGTTTTGGTGACCCATCCACGCCCTGACCATGGCGAAGGTAGCTTTGTCTTCAATCGAAAGGCAAAGCGTACTAACCATTACGCCACCGAGCGACGTGGTCACCCCAAAGTAAAATTTTTACCTGCTGACGTCTACAGTAATTATGGACCTATTTTTTATTCATTACCATGTTCTATAAAATAAGTGTTTGTTTCCTCAATAAAGTAAAATAGGTAAAATAAATTAAATCTCAAGGTGACCTTGACTTTTTTGGGCATATTTCAATACCTGTAGCAACTACGGTGGTCTGTCGAAAAACAAACAATTTAATGGGTAAATAAATATAACACACCTATAATAAACACTTCCCGTAACCTCAATAGATGGCGTTACTGCAACTACTGTAACACGATGTACTATCGATAGTAACAAGAAACACCGATAGATGGCGTTGCTGTAATTTAACGCAATTCTACAAAGTGGTGATATTTTTAAACTATTACGTAGGACTTTCATGCATTTGTTTTATAATCGAAATCATTAGGTTAGCGGTTTACTGGTTGCATGATATTATCTTCCACCTTGATGGGAACTATAACGGAACTGAAAGTCCGCGAAACCAAAACCAAGCAAATACCTTGCTCCTGGAAGATGAGGACTATCTGAGACCTAGTTGGGACTGCGCTGCGGTACAAGTTTTTTTATATCACCAGGGTGGCAAACAGGCATCGGGCCCACACAGATGGGCAGTGGTCACCGTAGCCTATGGAAGCCTGCCACACCGAGGGCATCACCAGCGCGTTGCCGACTCTTTAAAACCCAAAAGATATCAAAGTTCAACTTCTACACGTCGTTTGATTCGTCGTGTACATGCATGTACACTTTCAAAACTCGTTATAATATTAATGAAAGTTAGCAATGACTAGAGAACAAGTCATCACACAATGCCGCCGGTACATATTTATAATATTTATGTTATACTGAACCACTTAATATAATCTGAAGAAATATCTGTACAGGCATTGACAGTACCAAACAAAACATAAATAAAATATAAACGGCTATTTATGCAACTGCGATTTCAGGCAAATATGGTTGATAATTAATACCTCTGCCCTGCCCTCTTAGCATGAACACCACATAACCCCATGGCGAGCACTGCGAACACTGGCGTTCGTAAACAATAGATGTTTCTACTATCTCGTTTTGTGCCCGTTGACTAGTCAAGGTATATATATCGCGTTTTTATCACGTTCACTTGTCTAATTACTATGGAATTTGACAATTGATCGTAATAAACGTGATAAAAATCATATCACGATGCCCCATGCAGGCATTTGTTAATCGGAGATTTAACTAGTTAGCCGCCACGCCGTAATTATGTTGTGTCAGTAAATAATTGTAAATTATAGTAATTTATAATAGGTAATTATTGATTAATTAATAAACAATAATAGTTGCAATTCAACGAGCTTTTTGAAGTTTCATCTCAAGAGGTACGAGTAGATGTCAAAGAGCGAAAAAATACCCAAAAGGCCTAACATTTGCATACATTTACTTACAAACAATGTCAGACCCCTTTTATAAACAATTTACATTTAAATTAACACGGCAGTGCGAAATTTATGTAGCATATTTAAGCATTTTCCGCATCAATCTACATATGCACCAAATAAAAAAATTATATAGTTAACTAGTTTTTCTTGTCCTTATACGTATCAGATGATCACAAACAAAAAAAAACTATTTTCAGCCAATTTGTCTTATCCATGAACTAAAGATATATAAATAAAATATTAACAATAATGATGATCATGCAAATAAATCTAAATATTTAATATTTTTTTTAGCATTCTGTGTTATGTTATCATCGAATATTACAGAATATACATTGTCGTCTTTGAATTAATATCTACAATTCCACATGCCTAAATGAGTTGTTTTGAATAATTAATGAAATATCAATTGCTTATTTAAAAAATCGTTGATTTTGTTAATTATGACACACTTACGACAATACGAGAATTATAAAAGCAATACCAAACTGCTGTGCAGTGTCAATTAATTTGTAGAGTAGACAGATCGGTTTAGTCTAGGAATGACCGATTTGCTAAATTACTACATAGTCTATAATTGACCGATTCTCGAAAAGTCTAGTACAATTCTATAAATAACTGATTCTACAATTAACAAATTATACAAATTAAACATTACATTTTGAACGAATATGTCACTTAAAATTTACTCCGTCGGCAAAGCAGATAATTGATAATCATAGTTATACACTGAGCTAGCAAAAACAGATCTTAGGGTGATTAAACTTATTATTCCGCGACTGATTAAAGAACGGGCTATAGTAGTGCTTCCTTCCGCATACACTTAGGTTTGATCATTGACTCACTAGTGGTATAATGAACTCCCTAGATAGATAACCTAGATTTTCCTAATTGAATCGATTGAAGCGCGTGTTTGAGTGTCACCATAGTATTCTGTGATCCCCTGGGCAAAGTCTATAAATACTACTGTAGATATAAGACTATAGATACTACTATAGCCACCTGTATTCGCAATTATTTAATGTTCACTACGGCTTCGAGCGTTTATTTTCGGTTTTAAGCAGGCTTAACGGATGAGTTATAACGAAGAAATAATTTAAGATTATTAAAAATATGTAAACAAATGGAAAAAAGATGAAAACAAGTTTTAAAAAAAGATTATCACTTTCAAATTAGTGACTCAACATTTTTAGAAAATTGTTTTATTTGATATAGTTAGATATTCTTGAAGTTATTGTAAGAACAACGATAATAACTAGGTAATTACTTACAGTAACAAACAGAAAAATCTTTAGTTTAAATGAATAACTATTATTTATTGTCCTCATACTTAGTATAAAATTATCTAGAATATTATCTAATAGTAAACAAAGTAAAAATTTTATTTTATATTTTTCAGAAGTACTTACTCTGATTTTGAAAATATAAATACTAGTTAAATGAGTTAGTAATTTTAAAACATAAAAGTTTACAAAAGTAGAATTATATTTCTGTTATTCATTAACACTCTTAATAACTACATAAATATTATTACGAATTGCTTTCCGATCAAATTCCTCATTTAGTTCTCCGTAAACACGCAATTAGCTCACAATTTCGCTGTAATCAACTTTTGAATCTAGAAGATGACCTTATTAGCTCGTACCTACGCGAGATGGGTCCGGAAGGTACGGAGAGGCTGCCAGCATGCTCTGAAGGTCCTGCACTCCCCTCTCCAGGTCCCCTGGGCCCTCACTCCACTCCTGACATATCACCTCCACCTGCTTCGGCGACGGCGCTTGGAGCAAAGACATCACTTCACTCTTTTGTCTATGTTACGTGAGCACTGCAGCCGCACTAGGTCTAAACTGCGGCCGTAAGCAAGTATCTACCTTTATAAGCAAGCTTGTATTAGAAACGGTAAGGACGATTAGACTGCACGCACATTGGACACAATGTAATGATATTAAGATTAACATTAATAAAACTTAAGTTAATACGTCGTATTTATAGAGGGATAAAATTAAGGGCTGTTTTGTCTGACTACTTTTAATATATATAAATACAAGTATTTTTATACATCACAATATATTTAATAAAAATTATAGTTTTTAAATTTTATCGAAAATAACGAAAAAGTAAATAGATTTACACAGTTAAAGTACAACTACACGTCCCAAGATTTACCAACGTTGTCATAGTACAACATTCTAAGGATTGTTTCTTGAAAAACTTGGGTTTAGAAATGTAGAGCCAGCAACCTGGATTTTTAACAAAGTTACTGAGCAAAATTATAATGAGTAAGAAAGATTTATTGCGTACCAAAACTACGAGATTAGATAATTATGTGTTTTACGTCTCCAGCCTGCTCACGCCTTTACTATTCAATAGGTACTCTACAACCAAGAAGAACCGTTAAGGTTTTCAAGAAACAAAGTCGACTGTTTTCCTTCATTAGCTACTTTTGTAAATAAAACTATTTTAATTAACAACTGTGACGTTTTATCAAAAACAAATACTTTTGCTTCTGATAAGGCGGTATCTGCTTTGTTATTAACTATTTTTACTTATTTTTTTTTGCGCAAGAACCTAAGAACGATAAATTTATCGTTTTCACAAATTTCGAGTATTTTTACCTGGTGCATTTTTAAGATTTCTGTACGTAATTATTACACATTATTTGTTGTTCTTTCAGTGTTTACAATTTAAAAAGACGATTCTTATATCTATTTCAATTTAAAGTATATTTACCGTTGAGTGTAGAATATTTGCCCTGCTTTATTATTTTAGGGTGTTATTTAACGGTGTAATGGGCAACTTATCTGGTGAAATGTGGGTGTTTAACACCTCTGCCTACCGCTTCGGGGAAAGAGGCGTGATGATAATATGTGTGTTTATGTGTTTAAACGGTGAACAAAATATTCGAATTTTAGTCAGCGAAAAAATACAATTGGTCAGCTAAAATAACTAATTGGGAAGCAACTAATGTTTTTAAGGGTCATAAAAAAATAACTATTGCCTAATATATATCAGAATACATTTCCTTGATCGTTTGTTCCTTTTTCTAGACTTTATACATTTCCGGTAACTTATTGTATATTGCTGCACAAATAATTATTTTGCTCAACAAATTATTCAAAGCTCAACAAATCAACAAATTATTTGGCTGTCCAAATAATTATCTAACTGCCCAATTAATTATACTGCTCACCAAATAATTATTTTGCCACCCAAATAATAATTTTGCTGACAAAATGAGTTTTTGGCTGATCCTTTTGTTGCTGACCAAATAATTACTACCATATTATTCTAAAGACGCAAACTTTGTTATTAAACTTTTGTTTTTTTCTTTTTAAGACTGCAATGCCCCGGACACAGTGTAGAGCCGTGGGACGTGGGCGTTATTTAACTTTACGGGTCAAACTATATATTAATATATTGATATATATTGATATATATATTAAAGACGAATTTTAGGTAATAGTTAGGTAATTACCTAATTATCTCTACAAACTTTATAATGTGGGTGGCTCAAAGCGAGAGTATATAGCTTTTGGGTTCTCTCTCGCTGATATTAAGGAACGTAGAGTCATCAGTCTCCTTACAGGATCAGTCACTCACACTAGTCAATTATACCTATCCTTAAAATATTACATACTGGGTACTGAAGCAATTGTTATCATAATTTTGATTTAATCAACAACCGCAACATGACTTTATTAAAGGTAACCTGTATTGCACTTTTATGGTCTCTACTTAGCATTTTGCTACCATAATAATTAAATAAATACTATTCATTTTTTTTCATGTTTTTGTCGTAATATTTAGAGTAACATAAGGCAGGACCTTAATCCTGTTTTTTTAGTGCGTCTTGTTTCTTTTTACGCCTATTTAACGAAATCGGTTTAGACATCTCTGAAGTTACGTACGTAAAGTACGAACTAATAAATATACCATAATAGAATAATTACTTAATGTCCGATAGCCAACTTGCATGGTTGACTCTATGACTGACGACATTATTGTTTGACATCGACGGACTTTGACTTTTGACGTAAAACGAGAAAAAGGATGACGAGACAAATACCGACGGTTCATTTAATATCCAGAAATATTTTCGCATTTCTCATAAAAAGTAGTAGCGTTTCTTTGATCTGAGTAGAGGGTTCTTTCTCTCTTAAATAAATAACGTTTTTTTAATTCTTTAAATATTAGAATACTCGCCCTAGGGAGGAAATAACGTTTTTCACTCTACTCTTATTATACGGTGCGGTCAGAAAATGTTCATCAGTTTTCAAATTAGAAAGAAGAAAGAAAGAATGAAAGAAGAAAGAAAATCTTAATTAGATTCTTTATCACTCTGTTTTCAATAAAGACTATGACATATCAAGTTACTTATTACCCTTTGAAAATTAATAAACAATATGAAGTATGGAAAAGGAAAAGACAAATAAAGAAATGACAGTTATCAAAAATGATTGCTTGAACGTCATTCGGACAAAAGTGAAATTATAATCAGAAATTTTAAAAATAAGATGAAAAAATTTTATTTATTAAAATAAAGATTGTTTGAGTTAATTTTTTAAAACTATTTATAATTAATAGAAACTGAAATATTAAAGAAAAGTTTTCTTTAAAAAGTTTCGATACACGTCTAAATGTCGTCGATGGATTCTCGTGTTATTAAAAATATAGGTATAATCTATGATCTCATCTTTTTTTTTTTTTGTAAAATTCTCCCGTAGGGAAGGCAAAGGGAACGAAGCCCATACAGCCATGTCTGCAATATATATATCTTCAGTAGTTTGCATTGAAATGCTAGTGTAATGCATTTCAATGCGTCTTGGGAGAGTTTGGCGTCAAACGATCGATGGCAGACACTGTGGTGCTACTTGGATGAGGTGGATTACCACGATAAAAAACTCATCACTTTTCACACCACTTGACATTTATTTCGATAATCCTCCATATTGCACATCATCACAGACACTTATTACACAAAACTACACTGATTTTACGTAACAATATCCACTCCGTACAATATTACAATCATCGAAATAAAAATCACGTCCGCCATAGTTGAATGCCGCCAAAACTCTCCCTCTATGATCTCATCTATGATCAATCAAATTGATACGAAATTAATAGACATTTCGTCTTTTTTTTTTCAATGTATGCAAGTATCTTTGATACTTAGGGTGGTAAACATTATCTGACCGCAACTGTACATAGCAAAATTAAATTACATACTCTTTGAATATACAAACACTGTTACACTGCTTTCCATGAAAATGAAGGGAACGAATTTTAAATATCCTAGAACTGTATTCGTTTAATAAGCCTACGGGCATGTAGTGTTAGCAGCCAGTTTGAATTTAAAAAACCACGGCAGAGATTATTTTTCCAAAATCTAAGGAATTAACTTTTTCCATAGATTTAGCTTTTTTTGCTACGACAAAAAGATATATGAAGCGTGGGAGCGGTTTGAACTTGGCTATAAATTCGCTAGCATAAATTATTGTTACTTTCCGTATAATAATATATTTTTTTAACAAATGCAGCTTTTTTTGTCGTAATATCCACCTATAGTCAAGTACTCATAAAACATTACGTACTTATTATTCTCGCACTACCTACACTTTTGTAAGTAACAATATTCTTGACGAACTTCGTGGCCAAGTTGTGATGATATATGTTTTTAAATTATGTATATTCTATTTGATTCTGTAATAGCTGAAGTGATGATTTTAATAATCATGTATAATTAGATTTTCACGCTATTGTATTAATAGTTTCTACTATCTAGCTACGTACTTACACAGGTACACTTATAATTTTCTTTGTATTAATAAATCTAATTTGATTGTTATAAGTTTATTTTATTTCAAACTGGAATAAAAACTAACAAGGTTCTTAAAAAGCGAGGCAGCTTTTTCATGAACCCGTTTCGTTCGTTGAATTAAAGAAGGAAGCGATTATTAACGAAGGAAGGACATGCGAAAAATCTTGGTGGGTCCAGATGGCGAAATAATAAGAGATTCTTATTTTCAGGTTCCTCAACTTGACACACGTTTGCCAAGTGCCAACTCTATCAAAATGCGAATGAATTTCGCACGCTCATAGGAATCTTTTGCTTTGTTCCTTCTTTACCCTGTGGCTCTCGCGCGCGTAACGCACAGAGCTAAGAACATTCAGATATTGAATTTTATTTTTGTATGAAAGTAAAATGTGTTTTAATATTAAAAAAGTCGTAGAACAAATGTTGTTATTTATGACGTCAACTATCTAGTCTTGAGGGGTTGTTGATTCATTAAAAATAACCATGTATAGTTTTACACCTTTGATCACCGAACTGTTATAAAAATAATAAATTATAAGGTTTCGGATTGACTTAACGCAGGTGCTCGAGTCGCTGCTTGACTCCTGCCTGTGATTTGCCATCAGAGCATTACTCGGGGCCAGTGTTTATAGTGTAAACAGTGCTAGTGCTACAGTGTAAAAAGTTTTGATTGTAAAAAACTGTTTGATAAATAATTGTATTTGATTGACTACGTAACGTTGACTACGGCTCGACATGCAGATGATAATGGACAAGACAACATTGACTTATAAGTACCTCGACCCTTGTATTAAAAAATAAAAATAATATCCATGATTGATATCCTGACGATTAAAGTTAATTTCGTCCTTCGCGGATACTTACACTTCGGTGCCGTGCCTTTTTTGATGAGGAGGAATAATTCGATCCCACCGCCTGTACCACTGAGTTTGCAGAAAACTTATGTACAGGCCACAGGCTCGCCTCTGTTACATGGGGACCTAACATACCTGGCGAAACGTGGATGTTAAACAACTCTGCCAACCCCTTCGGGGAAAAAAGGCGTGATGATATTTATGTTATGTTTAGGAATAATTTACGGACCGTACTGTGGCGAGCATCATTTGGGTTTACTAATAAAAAGCATTTCATAATTAGTATTTGTTGAAGGTGCCTGATGGTGTTGTCCTCGTGCCCCAACAGGTACCCTTTTACCTGTGAAACCACTAGCTGGAAGTGGTAAGACCACAGATTAGAGAGAACATGTCTAAAGGGCAAAGAGTATTATAAGTATTGGGGAACAATAGGGTATGACAGAACTTATATATAGGCCTTAAATGTCTGTATGGAAGATAGACGAAGTAACTTGAAGCAAAAAGAGATGTAAATAAAGCCTATGAGATAGGTAAGTAATGATATTACTTTCGAAAGGAAAAAAGATTGGATTGATAGGTAATGCAATTGGAACGTAGCAGTAAAGCGAGCTAAAAGGAAGTATTTATTAGCATCTAACTACCGTAAAAAAAGATATTTCATACGTGTTTACGTCACAAGAATCGCGGGTGTCCCGTCCCATTGATGCTTTTTCATTTTAAACCCTATTGTAATCACTTTAGCTTGATGTCACAGGATCGTGACCTCTTGCGCTAGACGGACAACAACAATGTTACAACCTTTTAATGCTTTATTGACAACACAATCAATTTAATGGTTTTGAGCCGTGAGAATCCATCAACTTATTATCTTACTAATGATAAGCATGCGATATGTACACACTACGCCACGTCCGTCCGGCTCGTCTTTTCAACGGACTTTCTCAATGATGGACGGGTTTATCCGAGTACGAAGTAATGAATCTGGCAATTTGGGAACATTCCTGTAGTTGTGGTTCCACTGGACCCACCTTGCAATTTCAAAGTCATATTAAAACTGCTATTAGCTCGTACATACCTTGCTAAAGTGTGCCGACATACCCGCTGCTAGAAAGACGCGCTTCGCTCAATTTTCTAAAGGAACTTAAGTAATTAATCCCACGTGAGTTCACTAAACCCACGAATCAATTTGGCAAAAAATAATGTTATTGGCAATCCAATAACATTGTATTACCTATATAAAAAAATACTAAAAACATACATACATAATTTAATTTTGGCATTTTTTTAAATATACATGGGTCCCCGGGACTCACCACTATAAAGTCGTTATTTATTTTCACCACTATGTGCATATGTTATATTTAATGTTATGTTTTAAAATAACAAAAGAAAGCGCCACTAACATTTTTATGTAAACAGCGCCATCTAGTGAGGACTAGTATCAAAACTACAATGATACGATTCTATAGAATGTAAAATGGTAAAAAATTTCCTCAATTAATTAAATCATAAGTGTATTTTATTCAAATATCCAATTTGATTAGAAAATGCAATGATATTTCGTATATTAAATCATTTAAAAAAGTAAGACCATAGAGTAATACATTGCTCAAAAGTCTCATTTACAAAGCCACGAAACGCAAAACAAATGTTTTTTAGTGATAGGAACATTACGCCAACTGTCAGAAAACTTTGGCAATTCGACATTTAAAAATTTAACGGCCAAAATACCGGGACATCGTATTTCTCCCTGTCCATACAAATGTTTTTCTTGAATTATGGATACATATTTTAATATCAATTGAATCGAGGTTTGGAAAGATGGAACCTTCTAAAGAAGCGATTGCCGTGCGTATTACCCGCTTGAATCGGCAGATTCTGGGTAAAGTTACAAGTGGTCCAAATAAACTCAACAAAAAGACGATAGATCGAGAAGCTCTCTTAGATGCTCTTTCAGTGCTTTATGATGAGTGCAATGATGATCCTGTTAAGAAATGTGATGAGCTTGTGCGAGCATTTGTTGACAGATGTAAGTACAAATTTTTAATAGACGAGGTGCATTGAACTGCGATTCTATCAAGCAGCTGCTGAAGGCAGGTGTTAGCAGAATTTAGTTTTTATGCAACCAGAGAATGCTTGAATTTGCAATGTGCAAATTCTTTAAATGAACTAAGCTGATTGCATGTAATAAACATTTTTTTTTTTAATGTTTTCATTATCATTGAAATATTTAAACTTTACGATTACATGGGGAACATACTTATCAGGATAAATATGGGTATACCCTCTGCATCTTCTGCCTCTTCAGAAATAAAGATGTAATGATTTGTTAATGTAATTTAAAATATATATACATTCCAATCAAAATTTTAGTAGAAGGTGAAAGGATAAGCCTTGTTAATATATCAGTCTAAGTAATGTTTTATTTGCAATTGAAATGGAAAACAGCTCTTTCACCTTTGCCTATTATAATTCAAGATGGTTTTGTAATCAACAAACAAATTTTAATATTTTGGCTTTGGTTCAATATGTATGGAATAAAGATTAATCTATTTACATTATTCAATAATAGATCTTCTTTATCTGTAAATACATTACAACTTTTACAGACCGCAGTACTCTTGCAGAGTTGCGCAGAACACGAGTATGCTTCTCTGATTTTGAAGTTTTGCAAGCCATTGGCAGGGGACACTTTGGAGAGGTTCATGTAAGTTAATATTTGATATTTTTGTATAAATAAAAACTATCATATATCTGCAAGTATAAATTTTTTACTGACAATACTTTTTAGATGGTCCGTGAAAAAGAAACCGGTGATGTGTACGCATTGAAAACACTTCGTAAGGAGCAGGCAAGAAAGCGTGCAGCTGGTGCCACAGAAGATGAACGAGATGTTCTAGCCAGTGCCAATGGACCATGGATTCCAAAACTGCAGTATGCTTTTCAGGTATTTAAATTAACTTTTTATTACTACACTTGTTATTTAACCTATGTTATTTATTTGTCATACATTGTAATTCCTTTATATGGTCTTAATATTTCTTGTAAAAAAATTATATCCTAAGTTTTAAAAATTTTTATTACTATATAATTAATAAATTAATTAACACTCAAAAAAGACGCATAGACTTCGAGTTGCGGAAATGGCCGATTAACCTATCAAGCCTTACACTATAAAATTTATATTATAAAATTTTAATTAAATGTAATGTAATCATTCTAATATGGTCATGTTTCTAAGATAGTTATTTTATTTTGTCAAGTCTGTTCTTAAATTGCATGAGTTTTTATGCTTCTGCTAGTAGCTGATTCTATGCTTCAAAAGAACTTGAATAAGTTTTTATATGACAATCTGTAATAATTTAGAGTAATAATGTGGCCTGGTCTTTGCAGTTCCCTATTGATAAGATTGCATCCATTATTCAAACGAATATAATAAGTATAAAATTAGTAACATTTAAAATATTCAGTCCAGTCTGACAAATTATTTTCATTCTTTTGTTTCCACACATTTACAGGACAATAACAGCCTGTATCTAGTCATGGAGTTGTGTTCTGGAGGAGACCTAGCCGGGCTATTGTCACGTCGAAATCACCCCATGTCAGAGAAGGATGCCGCTTTTTACATTGCAGAAGTGGCACATGCTTTGAAAGCACTTCATGGCATGGGCTATGTCCACAGAGATGTAAAACCACACAATATATTTTTAGACAGGTAAGAAACTTTACGAGGGTATTAATTTATTAAAGTGTGATTAAAATCGTTAAAAACAAATTACTCATTTGAAATTATTAACATTTACTTGGCAAAGAATTAGTCTCTCATTGTAAATAAATATCATCATAATGTATATTTGCTAAAGTGTATTTACTATGTTTGCTAAAGCAAAGTTCATTTGCTTCAGCAAATATTGCAAAGTCTTATGATAACTCCATTAGATGTTAAATCTTGAAAAAATGTAGTAGTCATTTAAACTGTTAATACAAACAACTAGTGTGGTTTTTATTCTGTAATAAAGTGCATGTTTTAACCTTCTTAAGTAGCAAAATTGAATAGCTGATTGTTTTACATTAACATACAAACAACAAAAAAGCATATTATCACGACTATTATTATCCCCCCTAAGGGTTATTCAGAGACTAGGCAGAAGCACCACAAAAGCAGTCCACTTCCATAGTCAACACTATCGAGCAGTGATTGCACATGTGTGCTCAGCATGACAGGTGGTGCGCCCGTCGCTACTATAAGCTATTAGATAATTGTGCAGTTTTAAGTCCATTGGTCGCCTTTCACGACACCCAAGGGAAGAGATGGGTTGGTAGTATTCTTTTAATGAATCCTCATGGCATGGTGTTACATTTTGTGGTTGATAAAGAAAAAGTAATATTTTTTTACATTCCCACCTATTAAATAGCCTAAAATAATAAGCTAACACTTGCGTGTTATGGATATGTAAGATAAATGTGCATAATGAAGAGTATAAAATATTTCAAATTAAATAAAAATCAAAGCAACTATGACTGGAAAACAAGAATGGTTTTAGAAAACATCTTCCCTTGCGGGACCTTTGAGATAACGACACATTGAACCTGGCGTACTCGCCGCTTAAACACGTCGGTTATTAAGGTATGTCGACCCATGACATGCATCAGGCAGTGTTATGCAAGCCATATACTATTTCTTTAGGTACTTTCTTACTTTTATACACAACACTTCCTTGACACACCGTTGTGATAGTTGAAACCAACAATGGCAGTCAGAAAAATACCAACAAAGTTATTTTGAAATCACTCGATCGCAATGTCGTCGGCCAGATGTAGTTCAAATATCGTTAACTTACGATCTTATCGAGTTACACGTGTACATGAGAAAATCAATGTTGGATAAGACTCAATCGGTCGGTTTACCAGAATAGGGCAATAGCCCCCTTATTCTAAACTGTCGGAAACTGAACGAATCACGGAATCTATTCCTGTCACTTTTATTGCAGCGAGTTACAGCGAGATGGGACGTGACTTTCAGAATCGAATCCGTGAACCGACAGTTTAGAATATTGGGGCTGGTCTACCTACCCCGAACTTCATTGAGTGACTTTATATGTTTTCCTCCTAGATGTGGGCATGTGAAGCTCGGCGACTTCGGCTCCTGCGCTCGGCTGTCCGAGGGCGGAGCGTCAGGGCTCGCGGTGGGCACGGCCGACTACGTGGCCCCCGAGCTGCTGGCCGCCGTCGACTGCGCGCGGAGACACTCAGTCTGTCACCAGTACTGCCAAGGCATCGCGACCACCGCCATTGTGGGTTCGCGATCTGCTTGCACGCTTACGATGATACCCCGCGATTATACTTAGCCTAGCTTGTGGAAGACGGAACACGATATGATACGATACAATTAAAATTATTATATAAACTTAAATGTTGCCCAATATACAACAACACAATTGTAGTGTACTTTAGTCTTCTGTAAGGTGGAGGTACTAAGAGAGTACGCGGTCTGAACGCACGAGGCTATCTGGCGAAATAAATAAATACAAATAACGAAATTACTTACTATTTTCGCACTATGTCTCACTCTAGATTTATCATTATAAAAAATAAAAATTATTTAATCTTGAAGGAATTTTGACAAATTAACAATAATACACATAATAATAAATTATGTTCTATCAAAAAATATATATCATATCGTGCTTTGGCTTACATGTTAGCTAGGCAGGACTGAAAATTTACTCGACATGCCAAGTAAACATTATTATTGACTTGGCTTAGAGTAACTATGGGACTGATTGTAGATAAAAAATATACCTGACTAGAATGTGTAAAGTGGAAAGATCTTCAGTCACTTTATTTATAAAATAGGGGGAACCATTTTATACATCACAATTATTTAACAACCATATTAATTATACCACTTTCTTCTACGCTTTGTTATTAGTAATTATGAATTATTTCCCCTTTTAGAAATTGATCTTTCTATGCTTTATTACTAAAATAGGCAAAGTTTTATCCTATTCCACAATATATTTCTTCACTAGTTCAAATTCAATTCTGTAAATTTTCTTCATCTATATAACCCGGGGTACTGTCGTATTAAGTAGACTCTGTTGAATTTAGTTTCAAATGGTGTGAGTGAATTTTGCACAAGTAACTTTATTAAAACCAACAGAGTAATGTTGCTGCTTATATGTAATGTTATGAAAGTGTAAAAGCATGAACTGTAGAAATAACCTCGAATGCAAGTAGATATTAGATAGACACCTGGTTTGTTGAATGTCAGAATGTTGGGTGGTTGTGGATATAGATTTACTAACAATGTTTCAAAAAATAATATATTATCTCCGTGATTTTTAAAAATAATTTATTCTAACAGTTGATTGCGAATGGTGTGAGTATGTATAATTTATTATGACTTTCCCCGAAGGGATAGGCATGGGCCTCATTGTAACGTAAGCGACGTTCACTAATTATATTGTACTAGTTTTATTCAAACGGGTACAGGAATTGAACCCGAGGCCCGAGTAGTCCTGTTTGTCGTCTTTGCTGGCTTATTTAAAAAATTTTAAACAATCAACTACTCTCCTGATATTTTTACATTATACAATAACATACATCACGCCTATGTCCCCAAATGGTGCAGCAGCGGCGTTAAATCCAACATTTCGGCCGATATGTTTTGTAAGTCTGCCTAGTATCTAATATACTTTGCTCGAGTTGCCCTCTACGGGTGGGTTTTTTGATCCGTAGTAATGGTCACCTCAATAGTTTAAATCTAGACCAATAGCGTGAATGGAAACGCCAAAATGTATGACGTCAGCTAGACAAGTTCTTAAATTTGCGATGAAAATTTACAGCAGCAGTTTACATCAGCCGTGTCGCAAGCCGCCATTTTGCTAAGTCCAGCATCATGTGGTTAAATTGTCTATGATTATTTAACTATAGTTAGATTTGAAAATTCGACTATTAGACAAACTGTCATATCACGACATCATTCGTTTTCGCCATTGGTCCATATTTTAACCTACTGGTTAACCTGACCACGGATCAAAAACTAACTCTAAGTTTTACCCCTCTGTAACAAGCAGCGAGCCTATTTCCATGCACCGGACACAGCGTAAGGGGCGGTCACGAGTGAGAGAATATATTGTAGTGTGCGGCGATATTGTAGTGTGTAAACACATGTTTAAAAGGTTTTTTAAAATATGAGGCATGACGATAATATCGCCGCGACTCTCGCTCGTGGAGACTGCCCATTAGGGAGTACTCACACTTATTCAGCTGCATTCAGCGTTTGTCTATAGAAAACGCCAGTTTTGTATGGAACTTGTTTAGCCTTCCGCGTCCATTCAGCCACGTAAACGTCTTGTCTAAAATTAACGTTTTACTTAGTAAAAGGCTGAATGGAGCTAAATAAGCGTGAGTAGTCCCTTAGTTGAGCGATGTTGATAGTCGGGACATCAAAGGGACCTTGTTGTTACCAACAAGCAAGTCGGCCAAGTTTTGTTCTATGGAATAAGTAAAACAGGGATGCCTTTAAAACAAGATAAACGTGTCGTTCAGACAATGATATTGATCCGAGCTCTGGCACGAGGAGTGTCGTTTTCATAATTCGACTGACATCATTTTTTACTAAATACTTATTTTAATAATACAGTAGGTATATTATTTGTGTACAGTCTGCATGTGACTACTGGTCCCTGGGCGTGGTCGCGTTCGAGCTGGTCACACTGAGGAGGCCCTTCTCCTCGGGGGAGGAAGACTCTATTGCCGAAATTCTTGCCAATATACAAAAGTAAGTACTTGCTTTAGATGGCGGATTTTAGAATTTTGTAAAAAGTTTTCCATGTTTGTTTAAATATTAAATTAGCCTGCGCTATTTGTGTGTAAAGTATGTATTTTATATTATACTCATCTACGTCTTACCGAAATTATTAAAAATTTTATTCTCTAAAGTTTGTCTATCTATCTATATATATAACTCAAACGTGACTGACTGACATAGTGATCTATCAACGCACAGCCCAAACCACTGGACGGATCGGGCTGAAATTTGGCATGCAGGTAGATGTTATGACGTAGGCATCCACTAAGGATTTTCATTAAAATAGGGGATGAAAGTTTGTATGAAACTTTGTCAATTTTAAACCAATCGGGCTGAGACTTTGAGAGAACATGAAGAGGTTCCCATGGGATAGTTAAAAAACCATAGTAACCGCGGACGAAGTCGTGGGCAACAGCTAGTACCTATATAATTATGATAGTAAAGACGAAGTGGTGTTTTCCAAAACACTGCTGGCAAAAAGGCAATGGATTAGTATTGGCTGAAGAAAAGGGATATCATCATTACAGAAGTTTTATTTATATTTCTATGGATTTTATTGTGTTTAAATTAGATATGAACGCGAGCCCAACGCGGAGCCTCCATTCATGCCATCGCCCAACGGGCCATCAAGCGAATGGCGGTCATTGGTGGCGGGCCTGCTGCGCGTGACGCCAGCACGCCGCTTCTCGTACCTGGACACGCTGCAGCATGCCGCGCTGCAGCACATCGCCATGCACTCCATACGGGAACAGGTCTGCCGCACTAGCTCACGTCACCACCCAGGGAGAGCGATTCATGCGAAGGTCATTGCTTGTGTGGATCATATTCCGACTTATGTCGAATAAAACATTTTGTTTACTGCGCGAGAATCACTCCCCTGACCGCTCTAAACTTGCCATTTTTACCCACGTATTATTATTATTTTTTCAATGAATTTGTTTTACTGTGTGAAGCTTACTGAATACAGGATTGTGAGAGGTGTTTTTTTATGGGATAGGGGGCAAGCGAGCAGACGGGTCACCTGATGTTAAGCAACTACCGCCTCCTATGGACACTCGCAACCCTTCTGGGGTCACAAGTGCGTTGCCGGCCTTTTAAGTGAGAATATGCTCTTTTCTTGAAGGTTTTCATGTCGTACTGGTCCGGAAATACCGCGTGCGACAATTCATTCCACAGTTTAGTTCTGCGGGGTAGGAAGTTCCTGGAGAAGCGCACTGTGAAATACAACCAAGCATCCAGACGATTAGTGCATGTCATGTCGCGCTGAACGATGACAAAAAGTGGAAAACGATTATATCTTGAGATTATATCTTAAGAACGTTTATTGTTAATAAGGCACCACCATGGGTCCCCTGCTTGCGCGGTGCGGAGGACGCTTCATTCCTGAGCGCGGCGCCACGGACTCTAGCGCCTCCGTCTGCGGCGCCCTTCAGAGCGAGACCGCCCTTCGCTGGACAACTTCCCTTCATCGGTAATATGCTCTTTTAATAAGAGATCATTTTCCTAAATGACTACTAAAGCTCTTATTAAAAATTAAATCAACTTTTTAGAATGTTTGTCTATCTGTATGATAGATCTGTGTCGATTTTCCATCTCACCAAACCCAATTTTTGTATGGCTAAATGAGGTCTTAAGGAACACAGTTCTCCTTGGACTCTGCCGACCCCTTCGGGGATTACAGGCGTGATTGTATGTATGTATGATTGTTCTACATTTCACTACACATGCATACATATAAAATCTCTCTTCTTTCCTGGGGGCGTAGGCATAGATTATAGATTTCCATACACGCATTTAACTCAAGTATAGCATGGACAACATCAAAACAGATCCTAGTTATCAAAATTTGCAACACAAAAAATTAAACATACTGTTTAATATGTTTTGTAAGTATTTTTTTAATGATAATGTTGTTTCTTTAAACGGGGGAATAGATCGAGATGTCAAGCAAAGAATTAGCTCCTGAGCTAGGATGGATGAAACGGCGACAGGTCACGGGAACTACATGCGACTCACGCACATCCCCTAGATTGAAAGGGACAATATTTCAACAATCAAAAGACCTGTTGTTATGTATGGATCGGAATGTTGGGCTATGAAAAAGATTGATGAAAATAGATTGCATATGGCCGAAATGCGTATGTTAAGATGGATGTGTGGAGTGACGAGGATTGATAAAGTGAGAAATGAGTATATCAGGGGATGCCTAAAAGTTGCTCCAGTGATAGAGAAGTTGAGAGAAAAGCGGCTACCGTGGTGTGGACATTTTTTGAGAAGAGAGAATGAGCATGTTACTAGAAGAGTTATAAATATGACAGTGGATGGTAATGCAGGGAGAGGAAAACCGAAGAAGAGATGGATAGATTGTGTGAATGAGGCCATGGCTAGAATGGGAGGAATGTTGATATGGCGTGTGATAGGGGAGAGTGGAGGAGAAAGACTCGTTGCACCGACCCCAAATGAAATTGGGAAAAGAGCAGGATAATGATGAATTTTGTTTCATTAAAAATAAACCAAATATCATTTAATAAATACAACGGCGGCCGGCTACATGCAACAATGACTTTCTTAGCTGTTTATTTCTTACTCTGACAATAGATATTGAGTCATCTCTTTTGTTCAGGCTTTTCATACGTAGCGCCCGAAGAAAACGAAGACAGCACCGGCGGCTTCAACGCATCACATGACTGCACTGCTATCGATTTGGCTACATTTAAGTAAGTCATTATATGCATTGTTTTGTTCTAAATTTTGTCTGCCTACCGTTATTCTTTATCTTTAGTTTTGATTTTGAATATAAATTAAATATCTTCTGATATTCACACCTGTCAAATTAATCTGCTTAATATGCCTGCTTGTAGCCTAGATAACGGATAAATAATAGAAAATAATAACATAAATAATCAGTATAATCTCGATGCATATAAAATATCCAAGATTGAACAACAAATGCCTATATTCATCACACAATCATTTGTCCCCAACCGGAATCGAACCCAGAACCTCTCGAGATGGCATGGGAACGGGTACCACGCGGGTGAAGCCACTAGTTATTTATATTCTGTTATAATCTGTATTAAATACTTTGTAATCGTGATTCAAGTCGTGCCAATGTTGTAATGCCTTATTTATTGATTTGATTTCATAATAAATAACAATCTCTGTTTATTAACAGACGTATTCTCTGATTATCCGTTTTCAGCGCTTTTGTAGCGCCATGATGTTGTCGATACACTAATTACTTATTGAAAACAATTCCGATCCTTCTGTCTAAAGAAATCGCTGTAAGCGATAAGGTCGTGTAAATTATCTCTTTTTTTCTCTTTAATTTTTTACACATCGGGTGTAATGTGAGTGTTAACACCTCTGCCGACCAATCGGGGTTAATACATTTAGTGTGCTGTGTAAATTAATTTGTAAAGCTTTAGGTGTAGAACCCACAACAAACTTTATTGTCAACCTTACTGAAAGCGAATGGACTTTATGACATGAACGATGATGATAGCTTGAAGTATATGTATTGGAATAATAATACAAATGGTAAATGAAAATAACTAAAATATATGCCTCAACAGCGAACGTCAACACACTTCTCCAAGCAACGAAACCATAGTCAAGCAAGCAACGTTCCGCTACACTTACCTCCTTGGATCTATTTTTACACGAATTAAATATTGTATCATCATCATTTATGTAGAGCTGATTGTAAACATCGTTTGCCCCATATTGTGCCTGTCATTAGGGTTCTTAGGCATATCAGGCGAAATTTGGGTATTTAAAACCTCTGCCTGCACCTTCGTGGACAGAACCGTTATGTTTGTGTTAGATCTGCCGAAAAGCTAGCAGCAATGCGTGGCCGCGAGATCGCATCTCTACAAGCGAAGTTGGTAGCGGCGGAGAGCGCAGCTAACGCCGAGGCCGAGCGCACGCGCCGCGAGGCCGAGGCGGAAGCCGAGCGGACACGAGCGCGCTTGCAGGCGGAGATCACCGCACTTAGCTTGCAGAACAGGTAAACATATCACAGTGCCATCTTAAAATAAAACGTTCAAGTGAATTGTATTTGGTTTTGTACAAGGTGTAACACAATTCAGTGAAATGTAGGTGTACAAATTTGTACATCAATGAATCCTATAGCAAAAACGTAACACTTAAATTTATATTATATTTTATTGTTTATAATTTAAAGTGAACAGAGCAGGTGGACTATCACGACCTCTTATTAGACACGTCTAGCGACGTCTCACTTCCACTACAGATTTAATCATGGTATAAGAGGTCGTAAAATTTGATACTTTGTACGACGTAAAAATTATCAAATTTCTTTATCTGGTTTCATCCTCAACTCTACTGACGTAAAGAGCAAAATTAGTCTTTCAAAAGCTTTTACCGATTATTGTAGCTTTAATTTATCGAAAATAAACACCTTTACACTTAATGTTTGAACAGACGTCTAGAACGCCAAATAGAAGTGGAAAAAGAAGAGCGTATGGCGTTACAACGGACCAATCAGGAATTAACATCTGGTATTGCTGAGAGGAACGCGACAGAATTGCGAGCGGCGCGGGCGCAAGCATCCACTCTGCAGTCAGAGAGAGATATGCTGAAGGAAGACTTGAGGAGATTAGAAGATAGAGTTGCAGAACTACAAGCGGAATGTTCTAGAGCCACGGCTGCTGCGGATGCTGCGAGAGCGCAACACCAACATTATAAGGTAGGATTTAATTTAAGATAGGCTATGTCAAAACCCGTAATATCTGAGTATGCGTAAGGACTGTGATGAGAGTAAATGAAGCGAAATACATATGTAGGGATCGTATGAAGTGGAAAAAATAAATCACTGTCTACTTCTACGACTTCTAGGCGAGAAAATCGTGGCGTTATGTAAAGGTTATGTATGTAATGACCTTAAAAAATGGCACCTACAATCAAATACACGTCAATCTATATAAAATTGTCAAAATTCCTTATGATTCCTCAACCTTAATTCATTAGACATAAAGTACAATTTTGATTACAATCCACTCAAGCGCAATGAACCTTTTGCGATAAAACTTGATGTGCGAGAATTAATCGATAGTATAGTGACGTCCTTGCGACTTCAAACAAAATATCAAAATATTCAGATTTTTCGATGTTAGTAAATAAATCATACAAGCATCGTTTAAAAGGTCATCTTCGCTAAAGTAATTAAACTTTAATGAATGTTCCGCAATAATTAAATAATTCGCCATTTTATTTGAACTGAGTTTTAATAAAACTTGAGTACATTTTGTGATGAATATTGTTTGCCTTGCACTGCCCGAAGAATGTCGCCAGGGTCGCCCCCTGTTACGAAGCAAAATTTGAGTTTAACATAGAGGTGAAAACGTTCAGGAAACTTTCCGACTCTAAGGAAGTATTCCATAAAACTTCCGGCAACTTTAGATGTTTTCAAAATGTTTTTTTTTACTAAAAATTAGGTAAAAATTCAATAATTTCCTTACATTTAATTAAATAATATGATTCTGATAATATACACATAGGTACACACTTTAAATACGAAGATAAGGTAAATAAAACTAAGATGAATCGGTTTTTGTTTGATTTTTATTGATGATAATAAAAAATATGTAATTTGAAATATTTAATATTTAGCAATAGTTACAGTAAATAATGTTCAAAGTATCCCCTTTTTAAGTTAATAATCTATTTTGAAAACTTCCAATGTTGCTGGTAATTTTGGAAGTTATTAAGAATATTTCCGTAGTCTTCCTGAAATATTCCAAAGTTTCGGAAACATTCCGAAGTTTTCACCTCTAGTTTAACACAGCTATATACGTGTAGTAGCGGGTCATTAAAAGAATACTACCAACCCATGTCTTCCCTTGAGTGTGAGTGTTAGTGGATAACAGTCGTGATATAATTATCTAATGATAAAATGATTGTCATTATTAGAATATAATAGAACATGCGCAAGAGTTACGGCATAGAAGACTTACAGAAATCAACGTGAGAGCTATTGTGAGTCTAATAAGTAGCTGTTATGTGGTAAATGTCGTGCATGCTAGTAATATCAACATCCTATATAAACATAGCCAAAACTGACATCAGCATTCTCTTTTTACATAATTTTCATGTTTTTAATGACAATCAAAATGTATATTTTTTATTGTAAGTGTAGATAGAATTTTACAAAAGTAATATCTTAGTAGTGTGTTTAGATTTATTGTTGTTATTTTTAAGATCATTATAGCATAGTAGTGAATATTTAGATGACGCCGAGGTTCAAATACTTTGATCTGTATATTAAACACAAAGCAATCTTCGCCATGGTTGTATCCTTGTCCAGGATACAACTATGGCAAAGATTGGTTTCAAGGTGACCAACTCTTGGGAACTTGAGTACTCTGTGCGTTTTTTTGATGTTATGAAAATTATAAAAACATTTCTCTGAATACGTCTAATAGCTGGAATGCTATTTGACATAGAAATATGTACAATTCAAGTCAAGCATTGCAATTTTGTCTTTGTCAACCACATTCCATACTTAAATAACTAATTAAAAAATAATTGGAATCTGCTTTTTACTACCCTATTACAGACAGGTAATAATTATTGTGACGTAGTATGGTTAGTATATTAATTTATTATGCTTAAAATGTAGTCTATGTGTCTAACATGTGCTCTACATCAGCAGAATTTGTAACTTGACACAAAATATATTTCTTAAAATCAGTTGATAAGAAGAATATGCATATTTATAAATAATAATGACCACAAACAATTAATGAATTGCATTTTTGGTTTTTTGTCCGACTTCGCCGATTATTCTCCGGAAACTGAACTAGAATGTTTAAAATATGTAGAAACGTTATTCAATCGCATTATTTTTCAAATGTACTCAAAGATTCTAAATTCATTTATTATGCACTTCAAAAAATACTATAAAGTCGCTTAACTTTCTAGTAGTACCATTTTTCGGTTTTCGGCCTTCAAAGGTGGATAGAGGATAGAAGCGAGATGATATGATGTTTTAAAGATATCTAACAATTATTTTCATAGGACTCAGTAGCAAAAGAGCGCGCATTACGTCGCCAGACCCTTAGCGGGGGTGAGGCCGAAAGCCGAGAGCTTACGATGCGAGTGGCCACGGCCGAAGCGGCGGCGGCGCGCGAGACTCGGGCCAGGGAACAGATGGAGAAGCGACTGGCTGACTTGGAGGACGAGTACGGGATACTGCAGGCGGAAAACGCGTCGTTGCAAGCTGACTTAGACGTGGCGAGGAAGGAATTGTCTTCTGCAAAGGTAAGTTAGCGTATGTTAATGATAATGATCTCTACTTCTTTTTGTCTATATCGGTCTTTAAGTTAGGGCTATAGGAAAACTAGCCGACTGTTACATGGGGACTGTAGCTTAGACCAAATGTGAGTTACATAGAGGCGACGTGATAGTCTGTTTTAGTTGGACCAGCTCAACATTTCTCTTCTTACCTACCTCATTTCTTACCTATTTCAAGAGCTGCTCTCTGCTTATATTTCTCAATAAAAATATATCGCATCCATTTCTTGCAAAGGCGCTGGCCCAATAATTGGCCTATTTCGAGAAATGCACGTCTCTTGGCCGATATGATTATGATGATCCATATTATAGACGTGGATGGTTAGAAATGATAATATTTTACTAATGTTATACTTGTTAGGACTCTTCAACGGAAAAACAACGAGCTGTGGACATGTCTACTGACCAGCTTAAAGAAATTCAACAGCAGCTAGCTCAAGAGAGAGTTCGGTTATCTTCGGCGACTGCTCAAACAAAGGTCTTGTATATTTCGGCTACCTATTTAATAATAACTTCGGTATGTAATAATAATCATTTATTTGCATATAAATATAGGGATTAAAATTGGTTTAAGACTAAATTTTATTGATCGGTTATTTCATAAGCAGTTTTATCTGGAGGTTCTGTACCGCGTGTCATAGAACCCGAACCCAGATGAAAGGATTATTTTGATTTTTTGTTGCTAAGCGCTTGCTTTCGCCTTAAGCCCGTCGTTAGCGCGTTTAATTTCTTGCTTTTCAAGCGTCCACCAGTCTGGGCGTAGGCAAGTATCACAGTATGTTGTATTTTCAAAAAGTCCATGTCTGTAACATTACTTACACTATAGGAATTACAACGCGCACTGGAAGAGGCAGCAAGGCGTGAAGCGTCGTTGGAAGAGCAATGCTCTCGCACAGAAGCGAGGTTACATTCTCGATTAGATGCCGCGGACGCACGCGCCGCCGCCGCCGTCGCCGACGAGGCGAGGCACAGGGAAAAGGTATAATGCAATTAATTTTGGTACTACATCAGTCCATATTATCCATTCGAAATATTACCAAGAGAACTTGCTATTAGAGGAACAGGCAAGAAACTCACCGTAATTATTAAACTACTGTCATAACTACTACTACTTTGCCATTGTTGCAATTTACAAATGTTTATTCGAGCCTTAAACTAAAAAATATTAATCTATCGTAGTAAATAGCCAAGAATATACCTATAACATTGATATAGGAAACACTTTGGCTTGCAATTCGCCTATGGACAATGTAGTCTACTTTGGGATCTTAGGATATAAGATTTCTAGTTGTAACATCTTATAATTAAGTTGCTTAGTCCTTTCCTTGAAGCAGTATTAAAACATTATCATTTATCTATTATTTATTTATTCCAAATAAATATTTTGGGTTGGCATAGGCAAGAAAATCTTACATAAGTTTTAGGAAGATAATGCGAAAGGTTGGTAACACCTGCCCATCTTTTTGGGAATACAAGTTTATGATGATTATGTATTCCAAGGTGAACACATTGGAGCAGCTAGTGCGTCAACTAGAACGCGAAGTGAGCGCGCTAGAGAACCGTGGCTGCGAGACTTGCGCCGCTCGAGCCGGGGAGCGAACCAGCGACCATAGGGAGGCTCTCAGCGACACTGAAAGCTTGGCTGACGCGGCCACTGCGCAGTTGGCGCTGTTAAAGGAACAACTAGAGCGGGCTGAGACCCAGCTACAGGTTTGTATAGTAGGTTAGGCGAGCTAGGGTCTTTATTCACTAGCTAGGCTCACTATTCACTTTATAAAAAGGATTGATTTCAATGTCATTTTGCTTTTCATTCAGCTTTCAATGTCCTATTCGCAGATTGCTATAAGCCAATAAGCCAAATAGTTTGTTTACTAAGCAACCACTGCTATGTCTAATTATCAAAGTAAATAATTCTTCATTGTAAAGACAAATGACGTCACTCGTTATAAGTGTAACTTTTTTTGCCATTAAACTTTTATCCTTTCCACTGGACTTTAACTTTACGTTTTTTCAAAATTTTACATTTTTTGATACCTACAGTTTTCAAGTTACTATATAACTAATTAAATTTGCAGGCCCGCGCCGAAGAAATCGCGACCTTACGCCAAGAAGCCCGAAGTGCTAATCTCGCTAGGTGGCGCAAAGAACGCGAATATAACGATCTCTCTGTTGAAGCGAAATCTTCTGCTAGAGATCTCAAGAAGTTAGAAGAACGGCTGGCATATGCTTTGGAGACGCGAAAAACGGCTGAACAAAAGGCAACCACGCTTGAAAATGAACTGACGACGATCAAACCTCAGTACGAACAAGCGAAAAAAGAAAGGGATAGATTGAAAGAACGATTGGAAAAGCTGCAGAAATTACATGAAACTGCTCAAGCTGAAGTTGATAGGTATGATACTCATTTTAATAAAATTTATTATAAAATATACATCACAATCACTTGTAAACGAAACCATGTTTATTTTATCTATTAGCCTTAGCCTCCATGCCATGCCAGCCATGTTTATTTTATCTATTAGCGTTTATCTGTTAGCCTTTGCAACCTTATTGATTATATTTGTCCATTTAATTTAAATCCTAATTAAAATTGTTTTAATTTTTATATGGTATAATTTCCATTATGTTAGTAAATTAGAAACAAACGTAAATTTTGATAGGTACACGTTTTTAAAAGTTCTCTTATTTTATTAATTTTAACTGTGCATATTGTTTCTAATTACCTCTTGGTACTTTATTATATTTTTAGGTCCCGCAACGACATTCGGAAACTGAAAAGCGAGCTCCAATACAGCGAGAAGCGCCGAATTCACGCGGAAGAACAAGAAGAGTTGTCTAGCAGAGAGAGGATGCAACTGAGGGACGAACTCCATGAAGCAAGGTCGCAAACCAACGACTTAGTACAGGTTAGCTTATACAGGATATGACGGCAGTATTTCTGATACACCCTTTTATTATCTTATGTCGGAAAACAAACGAATCACGGGAGATCCCTGTAATTTTATTGCGGTGAATCAGAACGAGATGTGACGTAACTTTCCGAATCGAATCAATGAACAGACAGTTGAGAATTGGGTGATCAATGCATAGGAGTGACATCTTGGACGAAAGGCCTTCACTTAACTGATATTTTAAATAATGGATCTAAATGACTTTTGGAGGATTACCATTTTAGGGAAAACATTAAATAGTGTTGTGCTCTTAACCAATTGTAGTTCAATTGCTTGATCAATTGTTCAACCAGAAATGAAACGAAAATTATCTTTCTTTGATATTATTTTGAAATTGTTAATGATTTGGAATCATAGTGCAGCCAGTGGTCTTGATGTCGGAACATGATAGATATATCAATCCTCAGGATGATTTTTATATTTAACGTCAGATTTATTATAAATATATTAATACTGTTCCGATCAACATTACCATTGTTTATTGTTAGTGTGACAAAGAGATATGTTGTTTGAATTCCCTATAAATGTTTATGCCAACAGAATTATGTTCTTGGTAAACAATGACTGTATCGCTTCGTCCATCTGCATCCTTTGTTCTATACATTTACTAGTTTGATGTCAATAACGATGCTCGTGTTCCCATTAATAACTGTCAATAGTTTGTCTTTAATTTTCTGTGATTTTTGAGGGTATATTAAAGTTTTTCTACCAAATGGATCCAAGTATTCGATTTAAGCGCAAAATCGCTATAGAGAAGCCACCTATTCGACCAAAACCACCATATCTTCGGAATATTGTTAGCATGCTTAGTTCGTCGTACCGCGCGCGTGAAAGTGGATGGTCGCGGCGTGTGAGGTTCGCCTTAGCAGCTGATTTGCTACAAGGAAGATGCAGAGCAGCGGATAGTGCTATATCAGCAATAAACAGCCATATTTTAATGGTAATAAGTCATATTTTGGATAGAAGTGCTATATTATGTTCTCTATATCTTACGGCGGCAATTGACTTGGCGTATCGTGTTTGCGTATTTGCTATTGTTTGTCCGAAAACGGCCATGTGTGGTCGATCTATTTGAGTACATAGCGCAAAATGCGTTTCATGCCACTTCTCGGTTTTTGATCACACACAAAAAATTACTTGAGTTGTTTGCCCGATAACAGTCAATGTGTGGAAGGGTTATTTGGAATGATTTTATTATTAGGGTAAAGTCAGGCAAACACAACGATAACGCTACGCGAATACGCTACGCGAATACGCTAAGCCAAGTGAAGTGCCGCCATTGTGTGTATTAGTGATTAAAGCGCTGTTCTTCAAGAGCCTATAAGTACAAATTTAAATTGCAGAACAACAAAGCCTTGCAAGAAGCTTGCAGCTTACTGGAGGAGCAACTGACTGACTTAGAAAAGTTGGCAGACATTCATGAAGTGAAAAATAAGGATTTAGAGGTAAGTACCTTAAATAATGTATACTAATGTCTTGTAATTCACTAAGCTCGCTGCTTCACCAGCTGATGTGATTATTATATAGAAAAAAAGAGTACTCTTATTCCAAAAGCAATGAGCTGAGGACTAGCTTTGTTAGGACGGAGACAAAATTGACCAAAGCTTGTTCATTGTACAAGGTATTGCCTTCACTCATAGTTTAGTGTTTAGTTTTCATAGATATTTCTTTGATTTTAGTAAAAAGACAATGGGCAGAATAGTACCTGGCTCCAATAGCTAAGCTGGTGGTATCGTTTGAAAGGTCTTTCCAAGACAAACAACACTCGCTATGACCACCAATCTCAGATCTGGTTGCTTTCGGAGATAAACACACATCAATATTACACAACGCATATATAACTACCATCTATAAATAAAGAATAACTCTGAAAGGACTAAGATTTGGAATGTGGTCCCATAGTAACTTTTATTCGGCTAAAATACCTTTCCAAATATGTAACCACATAGCTATTGGAAGGAAAATCAGATTTCATAGAAAAACTGGTATCATCCATATTAATTTCAAAACATGAATTGAAACTGGCCCCCATGGCAGACACATCTTAATCCAAATATTTATTGGTTATGGCTATTGGAGCGGGTACCACTGTCAATACATTTTTTGTCATTGTCCATTGCTATTTTCAACATTCATAGTGGGAAGATTATTTCTATTGACCAATGAAACTCATTACTGCCTTTTTACACACGATACCTACTTTGAATGATAATCCGTTCTAAGAAACATATACTGTTTAATCTATACATATTTTTGCGCATAACTGAACTAGGAGTTTTGACGGCATTTGACTAGGTTTAACGTTGGACATGATTTTTATTTTAATGATTGTAATATTGTTTTGGAGGGGATATTGTTACGTAAAATCAGTGTAGTTTTGTGTAATAAGTGTCTGTTATGATGTGCAATGTGGTGGATCATTGAAAAAAGCGTCAAGTGGAGTGAAAAGTGTTGAGTTTTTTAAACGTGGTAATTCACCTAACCAAAGTAGCACACAGTGTCTATCACAGTGACAGTGTCTCATTTGGCGCCAAACTCTCCCAGGATGCATTGAAATATATTACACTTGCATTTCAATGCATATGAAGTCTGAGGACTAGAATACACACAATGTATACGACTGAAGGTCTCTGTATCCATGGTCATGAACAATAAACAAAAAAAAACTGAACTAGAGCTGCGTGTGCATAGGTTGAATGAAAAAAATCAAAGCTTCCTTATTTCCACTCATTTATTTTAAAAACGTTATCTTTATTGTTTGCAGACTAATCCACATTCAACACAACAATCTCACAAAATATCACGATTTTCCGCAATGTTCGATTGGACATAGATAGGGATATCAAACGTTCACAATTAAATGAATGAAATTAAACAAAACAATGAAAGTAACTAATTCAGTTGGTATGTTGGTATTCAATCGGATGTCCATATTATTCTTTAACCACCGGTAAAAATCAGTATGTTTAGAAAGAATATCCGATCACTACTTATGACGGAAAATACATACATACATACAATCACGCCTGTAATCCCCGAAGGGGTAGCAGAATCCAAGGAGCACTGTGTTCCTTAAGACCACATTCAGCCATACAATAATTGGGTTTGGTCAGATGAAAAATCATGAAAGAGTAGTGTAGAACAAGTGGCTAGCTCATCGCCTATACAATCACAGACCTAGTACCCAATAGGCCCTTAGTTACCTTTCACGACATGCTAGGCAAGAAAAACAGTTGGTACTGTGACGGGGTGAAGCCAGGGATAAAATAAAAGACGCTGGGTCGTCACTTAGGTTTTGTATATATTGAAGAATTAAGGCACAACTGAAACAATTATTTAATAAATGGTAAATTACACTGAACACAAAACAATTTCACATTTAACACTTAAATATATTATAGAAACGGTAGGGCTACTTACAATAGTGCCTTAAAGAGACTTATAGACTTTGTTATTTATCAGGAACTGATCATGTGGTTTGTTGTAACTTTTGTTTAAGCTTATAAAAATTGATCATCACTTTATAAATATATTACAATTATTGTTAGAAGGGAGTTGACACGCTCTACGCGCTGACTCTGGTAAGAATGAGCTTCGAGAACAAAACAAATAAAAAGAGACAGACAGCAAATTTAAAAACGGAAACCAAGATAAAAATGGCCAGAGAAGAGCGCAACAACAACAACGAGGCGCTAATACAGCTATGGCGCCTCGTTACAGTACATTATTTCTGTGTCCTGGACCAACACGGAACACAAAAAGAATACGGGAAATAGACGTAGAAAATAACATGTGTATTGCAGGACGTGAAAGCCT
This sequence comes from Parapoynx stratiotata, assembly GCA_910589355.1. NCBI lineage: Eukaryota > Metazoa > Arthropoda > Insecta > Lepidoptera > Crambidae > Parapoynx > Parapoynx stratiotata. The sequence goes on from OU342479.1 coordinate 5,983,602, forward strand.
TAATATGATTTTGTAGATATGTGTACTTATAACCGAGGATGTACGCCGTACGCGGTTGAACAGTGGAGATTTTGTAAATTCATTTCGTGAGTTGCCTGGTTGCCTGGAGATCGTTTTCCCTTCATTATTTCTAGGGCGACAGCTATGATCAGCGACATCTCTAGAAAACAAAAAAGATGTTATGTAAGTTATTACTTATGACCACTACAACATTACAAAATTATGTAGCATCCATGCTGTCGCCCAACCTTTTCTTTTTTAGGAGTCAAGCTTCAACATGCACGTAGTTGGGTCTCCTTGGGATTATTTTAATTACAGGTTTTATAGTTGATGGTAGTGGTTGGTAGTTTTCATGTACCCTATCAGGAGAAATATGGATGTTATCAGCCCTGCCCTGCCCTGCCCTGCTGATGCCCTTCAGGGATTCAGGCCTGAAGGTAAAATGTTGTGTTTGTAGAGCGAGACGGGGCGCCTGCGCGTGGAGCTAGAGTCTTGCCGCGCGCGGCTCGTGGCGGCGGAGCGGCAGGCGGCCGAGCGGGGAACTGCCGCGGCGCTGGCGGCGCAGCAGCACGACGACGCGCGCGAGGCGGCCAGGCATGCGCACTGCCAGCTGCAGCTGCTGCGGGTAATTACTGCACACTTACACACATACAGTCACATTTAAATTGTTTTTTTATTTATTTATTAGGTTTGCCGACATTTTCACACCAACAACATTAGTAAACATACATTAGATAATAAATACATTATAAGCAGAGTGTAAAAACAATTATAACTAATCAACAAGTGATAAAATATTAACTAAAAAATTTATATTATTTTTTAATTAAAATGAAATCGACTTGCAGCTCTTTTGTACTTGACAGCGTTTGTGTGTGTCCTGAGTGCTGGCGCACGGCGAATTTGCTAATCACACGCAATCTTTTATGCGTTCACTAGGACTGTTCCTAGTGAACGCATAATAATAGTGGTATCTGCATATAAACCTGCTCCGCAATCGGCCGTGAGCCGACACTCGGGCTTTGAAAATGCGAAATAATCGAGTATTTTTGTTGTCGACAGGAGCGGCTCGAGAACCGCGAGTCCCGCGTGGCGGAACTGGAGACGCTGGTGGCGGAGCTGGAGAGCGAGCACTCGGCGACCGAGGCGGCGCTGAGCAGCGCGATGCGGCGCGTGCGCGAGCTGCAGGAGGAGAGCAGCGCACTGCGCACGCGCGCCCATGACCACCACGCGCACGCACTGGCGCTGCAAGCGGGCCTGCGGGACGCGCATGTGAGCACACACACACACACACACTCAGCTGCAGGAGGAGAGCAGCGCGCTGCGCACGCGCGCCCACGACCACCACGCGCACGCTCTGGCGCTGCAAGCGGGCCTGCGGGACGCGCATGTGAGCACACACACACACACACTCAGCTGCAGGAGGAGAGCAGCGTGCTGCGCACGCGCGCCCACGACCACCACGCGCACGCTCTGGCGCTGCAAGCGGGCCTGCGGGACGCGCATGTGAGCACACACACACACACACACTCAGCTGCAGGAGGAGAGCAGCGCGCTGCGCACGCGCGCCCACGACCACCACGCGCACGCTCTGGCGCTGCAAGCGGGCCTGCGGGACGCGCATGTGAGCACACACACACACACACTCAGCTGCAGGAGGAGAGCAGCGCGCTGCGCACGCGCGCCCACGACCACCACGCGCACGCTCTGGCGCTGCAAGCGGGCCTGCGGGACGCGCATGTGAGCACACACACACACACACACACACACACACACAGCTGCAGGAGGAGAGCAGCAATCTCGGCAGTTTGTCCCAAATATCACTCTATGTTCATAGAGACCTAAACCTATCAGACAAAATTAAATAAATAAATTACGGGGAAGCCTTTTAATGAGTTTGCTGAAAACATTTTAAGCAGTAATTCAGTATTCGTTTGATGGTTAGGAACTTTCATAGTGTGCCAGTTAATGGAAGTCTTTAAACAACTTAATAATTTTTACCTTGGTGAAACAGGAAGAAGCAGCGGCTGCGCGCGAAGCGGGCGAAGCGGCGGCGGCGTGGTGGCGGACGCGGGAGACCAAGGCCGACGCCACGCTGCGGCAGCAAGCCAAGCTGATAGACTTCCTGCAGGTACGCAAATACAACGTAACATTAATTCAATATCCTTTGACTCTAAAACGAACTTCATTCCGACTGCAGAATAGGCTAGTTGACTCTTTGTTTTATTGGGCCCCAAATGATTCATTACTGTTAGCCATCACCATAAAATATTATATATATTTTTTTGAACACAATAATTTAAAATAACGTTTTTGCTCTTTGAATTATCTGTGTCGTAAAGACACGATATTAGTATAGAATTTGAACGACAGATATGCTTGATTGGTTGCGACTGGCGTTTAACAGATTTTGATCATGCGTAGTAATTGCATTTACATGATGTGTTACTTCACGAATTTCACGAACATTGTGGATAGCGTTTTTGACAGATAAATAAAATAAATAAATAGAGTAGATGAATAGAGAATAGATAGATGAAAAAAAGTAAAACATGTTAAAATTTAATTTCTGCAGCAATCCCTTATTTAAATTTATTCAACTTGGTATAGTTCAGACCCTTGTACTATGTGAATTAAACATTATTTTCATTACTTTTTATATCAGTCAACTAGCCCATTGCAATACAGGCATATATACATACGGGCAATAATATGTAAACAACATAGTCCTATGTTGTTTACATATTAAAGCGAATCGCCTGACATGTTACAATAGGAATGACTTTTGTGACACAAAGTTTTCTTTCCTTTGTGCCAATGGCATCTGTGAAACCTGAAATTCAGCCAACATTCAGTTTGAGAAAGATACGTTCAGTAATGTTAATGTATTAATTTATGGACTAAGTGGCAGTTGGGCTACCTGAGGACTGAAGCAAATTAAATAATGTCCGATTATTATACGGGGAAAATATAGATAGAAAGAATAAATAAATATATGGGGAGGAAAGGAAATGTTACATTAATTAGTATTAAAGTAGTATCTAATTTGTTTATTTTAAATGAAGATCATGAAAGAAAACGTCTGTCTAAAGCTTCAGATTTTGATTAACAATTGTTAATAATGTACATGTCTTTTGCAAACAGGCTAAAGTGGAAGAAGCGGGCCGTAAGAAATGTTCTCTTAGCAACAAGCTGTTCGGGCGGTCTGGACGGCGGAACAACGTCTCGCCGCCGCTGCGGCGAGCTAACAGGTATGTACAATCCTTACATACAGTGTCCGGCAAATTTCTTGATCAATAAAGACGTGGAGGGTGTAAGTCGGTGCACTGTAAAATATCCTAAAAACGGTTCTTGCGCAGTCAAGGTCTTTGTTCAAGAAGTTTGCCGCGAGTATATCCCCTAGAGTGGGAAAAGGGCAAGAAGAAGAAGCCCTGAATTTTTTTTTAACTAACCTCTTCTGTCTTTTAAACGATTATTTTAGATCTTTGCCTTGATGAAAACCACATTTCATCATTTGCCTGCCCTTTTCCCAATTCATTCGCTCCCGTTCTCGTCATGTCCTCATTCACACATTCAATCTATCCATCTTTTCTTCGGTCTTCCTCTCCCTGCTTTATGAGAGTGGATCTCATATCAAAACCACATTTATGGCCAAGTAAAATAGAGTTGTATTTTGATTGTGACCTCTAGCAATAAATCAGTGAAAAGTGCTTTTCATTTCATAGAGTTGTTTTGCGTGACGCGCGTATTTAAAAATGAGAAAAACTCTTTATATTAGGTTTTTATTTAAGATAGATTGGATTTGATGAAAATATACCTTTATATATTCATTACTTTTCAAACTTCGTAGAGTTCGAATATTTGAATATAATTTATTGCAAATATTTATTTTATTTATTGTTCACACAGAGAACTTCGCGAAGAAGTAGATAGGCTGCGTGCTCAGCTCGCGGCAAGAAATGGAGAAGCCGAGTATGTATGCGTTATGTCACCGTGAATAAAGTTCTAAAGATATATATATTTTATACATTTTTATTCCTACAATAATAGTTCATTCATTATTTAAAATTGCAGCTTTCCTGTGTATCCACCTACTCCGAAACGGGAGCGGTCTAAGATAGTTACTCCGTAAGTACTTAATTATTTAATAACAGTTAACAGCGGCTTTCTGTAAGCCACTTTCCGCCCCGTGTGAGCCGTGACGTGACGGGTGGCGAACCACATCTCCGTCATTTCTCGGATGTTTATTTTTTTTGGTCCATATTGTCCCCACGAGTAGCTAGGGAAATATAGGTCGATCCTGACAGAGCCCCGCATATCAGGACAAGGTTATCCTTCTGGGTGCACCAGTTCCCAGGGCTTAAAAGGCACGCTTACGACTAGGCTCGCCCCTCGCCACGCATCCACAGGCACGAATTTGTTTATTTGGGACCTATATTTACAAATGATGGAAATTGTAAAAGTGACATAGAGAAACGAGTGAAAGCTGGTAACATAGTGAATGGGGCTTTGCATGCTTTTATGAGCAGTCAGATGCTCTCTGAAAAGGCACGACTTGCAGTGTACAACGGTGTGCTAGTCCCATATGTGAATGTTGGGTGTGGGAGAAGAGACACGAAAGTAGAATAAATGCGGTAGAAATGAGAGCTTTAAAAAGCATCACTGGAGTAAAATTATATGACAGGATATATAATGATGTGATAAGACGGAAGTGCGGTTTGAAAGAGGATGTAGTGACAAAAACAGAGAAAGGAATGCTAAGATGGTTTGGACATGTGGAAAGAATGGATGAAAATAGATTGACTAAAGGGATATATGAATCAGGTGTGAGTGGGGATACGGGACGAGGCAGAACTAGGCGAACGTTTCTCGACCAAATTAAAGACGTTCTAGAGAAGGGCCAGGTCAAAAGTACCCGAAATCGCCGAACATGTATGAGGACTGTAATGAGAGTTGATGAAGCGAAAGAAATTTGCAGGGATCGTAACAAGTGGAAGGATGTAATATCTGCCTACCCCTGTGGGAGAAAGACGTGACATATGTATAATTATTACGACTGAGACAGCGTTAGTTCTTAAGTCCGCCATATATATTGTGTGTACATGAAAGCTTAAATAAATAAATTAATTCCAGTTTTTGGTTTTTCCAGGAGAAAAAGTATAGACGCACCCGACGGAACTACTCAAGACAATAACACAGTGCAGGTTATTTGGTAAATACTTTAATATTTTGCAAAGATCCTCGGTCTAAAATAATATTAAACTTAAATTTAAATGTTTACTATTCATAATAGCTCTTCATCATTCAGTTTTGATAGTTTATAACCATTGAACTTTATACTTCAATCTGTAGCCATACACGGAAAAATGTATAGTACAAAAATATGGTATTGATTATGTAATCCAAAGATGTAATCTAACTATCAGAGGGCAGTCAAGAACATGAACATTCATAGTATACACTTGAATAATGAACGATTTTATTATCTCGTAATAGAAGTCATTTACCGTCAAAAGTGTATAAATGTTATGTCTCGTAACTAAATACTTCAATTGCGTCTGGCTTCTATTACAACAGTTTATTTGGTTCGGTTCAGGGCGGACGGCAGCCGCGAGCGCATGCGGCCGCGCTGCGCAGATGGCGCGCTGGAGCTGACGAGCGGCGCGCGGACGCTGCGCGCGCGCATGCTGGCGCCCGGCGCCGCGCGCCTGCCGCACAGCGAGGCCAACAGGGCTTTCACGGTGAGCTGCCTTACCCGATAGCTGTCATCATGTATAGCTGACGAGCGGCGCGCGGACGCTGCGCGCGCGCATGCTGGCGCCCGGCGCCGCGCGCCTGCCGCACAGCGAGGCCAACAGGGCTTTCACGGTGAGCTGCCTTACCCGATAGCTGTCATCATGTATAGCTGACGAGCGGCGCGCGGACGCTGCGCGCGCGCATGCTGGCGCCCGGCGCCGCGCGCCTGCCGCACAGCGAGGCCAACAGGGCTTTCACGGTGAGCTGCCTTACCCGATAGCTGTCATCATGTATAGCTGACGAGCGGCGCGCGGACGCTGCGCGCGCGCATGCTGGCGCCCGGCGCCGCGCGCCTGCCGCACAGCGAGGCCAACAGGGCTTTCACGGTGAGCTGCCTTACCCGATAGCTGTCATCATGTATAGCTGACGAGCGGCGCGCGGACGCTGCGCGCGCGCATGCTGGCGCCCGGCGCCGCGCGCCTGCCGCACAGCGAGGCCAACAGGGCTTTCACGGTGAGCTGCCTTACCCGATAGCTGTCATCATGTATAGCTGACGAGCGGCGCGCGGACGCTGCGCGCGCGCATGCTGGCGCCCGGCGCCGCGCGCCTGCCGCACAGCGAGGCCAACAGGGCTTTCACGGTGAGCTGCCTTACCCGATAGCTGTCATCATGTATAGCTGACGAGCGGCGCGCGGACGCTGCGCGCGCGCATGCTGGCGCCCGGCGCCGCGCGCCTGCCGCACAGCGAGGCCAACAGGGCTTTCACGGTGAGCTGCCTTACCCGATAGCTGTCATCATGTATAGCTGACGAGCGGCGCGCGGACGCTGCGCGCGCGCATGCTGGCGCCCGGCGCCGCGCGCCTGCCGCACAGCGAGGCCAACAGGCCTTTCACGGTGAGCTGCCTTAGCTTACACTAGATTTCGGGTCAGCGTCTCAAAAACGGCCCTGAAAATAAGAACTCAATAAGCACCCAAATAAAATTGGCGTTTTGGTTCGCTTTCGATTGCGCCAACATGTTGACGTGCCACGATTATTGCAATGTGTCTTAAAAATTGTAATAAATATGGTATGGTAATAAATTGGATGGAATATTGTAATTTCTCTTAGTGACCATTAATTTGATAATAAAGAATAGTTGATGGCAATTATTAATCAAAATTTTAATTAAATTACGCATCCAGAATTTGGATTCCTACCACGAGTTGGGCGAGTGAGATTGTAAATTTAAACTTTACTTTTGAAAAATTATTTCCAATTTAACTTATTTCTTACGCCATAAAGTAGAGCAGGCGCTAAGGGATGTTGGGCGTGTAAAATATGAGGGCCGCGTTCTGGGAGCTCAGAAAAGCTTGCAGATTATGATTCTGAATGTTAATAGGAGATTTCTTGGTCTATTTTTATGATCCCTTGGGATTTCGAGGATATTTGCAGTAAATCGATTTGGAACTTAGCACTATAGTAACTGTTAATCATTTCAAAAATAGTTATTTAACGATGTAACACACATAGCTACTGGACGGTGGCACCAGGGGCTACAGAACGCGTGTAACTTCTATGTTTAAGAAACAATTACTCTGAACGGACTAATATTTGGAACTGGGCGCCATAGTAACTTTTATTCAGCTCAGATCCTTTCCAACGATGTAACACATACACATAGTCAAAATATAATTTTCAGTCACTTATTACAATGCAATAAATAATTTAGCGCCTGCTCATAAGTTAAATTTAGAAGGAATAACCTGTAAAATAAAAAAACAATTTTATTTTACTGGCTATTCCTTTAAATTTAAATAAATTCTATTTTCTATCCTTTTCTGTCATTAACTCATTAATGTTGAGACAAATAAAAACACATACTTTTGGAAATTGGGTGTAAATTAGATAGCACACTAATGTTATTTTATGATATAGCGTCACGGTCAGAGTCGGTGCCATATTTAAGGTTTGTTTTTGTTCGTAAGGCCCAGTCTATATTATAGTAAAGACATTTCCTGATAGCAAAAAGGTTTTAGTGAGATTCTCAGCTAAGATAAGTGTTTTTGCCAGAAACTCGGTGTCGCGGGCAGTAGCCTTCACTATAAGAGAAATGTCACATCCTTTACCCTTTAAGAACTATCACCTATCAAACTTTATTTATCGATAGATCCATGCTCGGTTCATATGTATCTATTAGTACTACAGGGAACGTTACACGACCTATCATTGAAATTTATAAATACATACAATCACGCCTATAATCCCCGAAGGGGTAGGCAGAGTCCAAGGAGCACTGTGTTCCTTAAGACCACATTTAGCCATACAAAAATAGAACACAACAACAATACAATACAACACAACAACATACAATTTATACCTTAGTATTTATAGAGAAATTATCTTTACAAGGTGAAACTGGAGAGCCCAGCCAAGAGCAGCAAGGCGTCGATAGTGTGCAACAGCATCGCGGAGCGCGGGGAGCTCGTGTCGCGGCTGTCGGCGGCGGCGCCCGTGGGCTACGTGCCGCACCAGCTCGGGGAGCTGGACGCGGCGCCCGGCGCTGCGCTCTACGTGGGGAACAACGCTCTTGCTATTGGTACTAATACTGACATTATTAAAATCAACAATCAAAATTAACTTTATTTCATAGGCGTAACTTGGCAACTATTATGAAAAACTTTGTAATAAAAATCATATTTCGTTTAAAATGTGTGCCTTGATATATGTCTCACATCAACAATAAAAACCATCGAATTTTCCCGGTATATCTTAAAGAAATTTAAAAAAAAACAATTTGAATGCTATTATTAATTTATCCAAAATCGATGTCGCGGTTCGTTCCTATCGATATCGCTATCTCACATAGTTTCGGATTTCTCCCCACTGACCCATTTGGATTGATCATTGACTCCCTGTATATTGAGTCGTTTATACAAGTTTGGCTATTGAGAGGTTAACAGGTGCTTATTGCATTTAATGAAAAAAAAACATAATATTAAAACTTTCTTACTAGGTTCCTCAGAAGGCCTCCACTCGCTGCGCGGTCAAATCCATCTCGAATGGGAGGCGGAGGCGTCCCCCGGGCGGCGCGGGCGTTCGCTGACGTCACCATGCGGCGTGACGTCACTGGCGTCGGCGGCGGGGCGCGCGCTGCTGGTGTGGTCCGGCGCGCTTGCGCACGCGCCGCTGCTGGCGCTGGGCTCCGCGCTGCGCCGCGCCGCGCAGCTGCGGCCGTCAGTCGCTCTGCGCCGGGTGCAGCTGCCCGACACTAGCGGCCCGCTCTTGCTCAAGGTGACATACTCATTTTATTCGTCATCAGCCTATATACGTCCCACTGCTGGGACAGGCCTTCCTCGTGGAGAAACACATGAGGAGTATGGGCCGTAACACCACCACGCTGGCCCAATGCGGGTCATTTTATTATTGTTATACATTTAATTCAAGTTAAACCAACAAGATGACACAATGAAACCACAATACGAGACAGATTCATTTATTTCAAGGTACACGATTGTTCTCTTCAACTACCTACATATACAAATTATAAAACTATGATCGATCGATTATAAATTACACTATACTCAATATATACTAATTGTTATTTTAGGGTCACATTCAATAATATGTATACACATTTGACTGTAAATTACTCTGATTGGAAAGGAATTAAGACTCGTCTGCCTGAATTAAGAAAACGTAAATAGTGTAACAGCTGGCGTGTCTGGTTCCCATGCACCGGCACTCCCGACTCTCAATGTCTCCTTAAAAAATTGTATAAACATACGAGATGACGGATAAGAATACATAATTACATTTAGACATTTATAAATATCCAATATTGGAGAAGAAACCAAAAACATGTCCAAAACATTAACCGCTATCGGGACACGAACCCAGAACCCCTAGATTAAAAAGACAATTAACCATGTTTACAAAACCAACTAAAGATTTCCTGCAAAATTGATACTTAACAGATTAAAATTTTCAGGCAATAACAAGTGACGGCCTCGACGAGGGCCCCTGCGCCGCCGTCGCTTGCGGACGAAGAGTATTCCTTCTGCGGTACGACGCCTCCATCGCCGAATTCAAAACATCCCGCTCCATCACCGTCGACCGCGCGCCAAACTCCTTGCTGCTGACAAACCATGCGCTGTACATCGCGGGCGAGAAGCCTCTCAGAATCATGCTGCCTTCAGGCGTCCTCGAAGCGTTCGGCACCGACGAACCTATCATCGCTGCTGCGGCCAAAAAACATTCGCCACCAAAAGCCATCCTACTCATTCGCTCAAAACCAGTGGAAATACTGCTCTGTTACGCCGAATGCGGAGTGTTCGTCGACGAGAACGGACGGCGAACACGCAACGATGACCCCAAGTGGAGCTCCGCTGTCCGCGGCTGGGAGTTCGTCACTCCATTCTTGTACATAGTCGGCGAGGATAAAGTCACCATCCTATACATTAACGACGACGTGTACAAGTCACCCCCCTGCACCTGCGATGCCACATCCTTAGCCTCTACAGCGTCAGACTGTTACTTGCCAGAAATATTTAACTTAAAAGTCAAAGACCCTGCGTTGCTGGGCACGTCGCCTAGCGGAATAATTATCAAACACAAAGACGATGATGGTTATACAGTGTCTATAGTCGAAGGCATGGCTGCGTTCAGAAGTGTGGGCGCGTCCGTCGAGTCACTTGAAACTTTTACGGATTCTAAAGGCTCTTCAACTGACTTGGCGCAGTCGATAACGGATTTATCACCGCAAGATGTGTCAAGAGTTTCACAGGAGAGTGTCGAAGCCACCACGGGCTTTCTAGCTGATATAAGAAAGCGGGCGCGTCAGCTTAGGAATAAAAATCGCAACGAACAAACGCCTGATGATGTCATTAAAGAAATTCTCACAACAGAGGTTGGCTTGAAGCGTTCGAGAATTAGTGGCAGGAAATCACCAGCAACAGGCTCAGAGTTCGATTCTGATTCGACGGAAAGCGAAGAGAAAGCAGAATCCAAAGGCACGAACGAACTATGCGCGGAGATGTTCACCAGACAGGTACGTTTTCAATAGCATAATGTAAGAGTGAGTTACTTTCTGTCTTACGAATTATAAATATTACCACCTCGTGAGCAATCAATAGTCATTATTATTATCACATTTGTACTTAATAAAACATTTTCATAAATATTCATAGCCATTATTATTACTTTAGGACCTTTAAAAAGCTAGTTGCTTAAGATCTACAGAAAGGGGTAGATAATTTGAAAGAATTTTTATTGTATTTAGTAGATTTAAATCCCTTAAGATTTTATGTTTTAATTTATTGCCTTTTTATATCCAATTTTTTATTTATTACGGCCTTCAGTATTTAAAGTGAATATTTATGAATATTTAATTATTTTGATCCTATCTGCAATAGCACCAATACAATATTAATTCCATATAGATGTAAATCAAATCAAATATAATAATATTCATAATAATATGTCAGGTGTACAATATAATATGTGAACAAAGTACCATTCAATAATAATTTATATCGGGTTAGATTCATGCACACTGAATAGTTTTCCAATTTTTTGTAATATTGTTAGGTATGTACTGAATAATGTATTTAGATATAAATGTTATACTGTGATTTGATACTCAACTTTAATTTGTGTTAGATTTAATTTAATATAAATATTTGTATCGTATAGATGTTTAAGCCTTGATCTGGGTTGATGTTGATACATTCTGTATTTTCTCATATGCATAGTCGTTTGATTGTATGAGCATATTATTTTAAGTGATGTTTCTTTTGGTATGTATGACATGTTAATATATATTTTTACAGAAAATATGTCTTTTATTTCATTATCATCTACCCTCATTTATAAAAGGGTGTTATTTAAATGGTTAGCCAAATATTAGAGTTTGAGACAGCAAAAAATACAATTAGCTAAAATAAGTAATTAGTAAGCAACTTATGGGCAGCAAATATTTCTTAATTTGTCAGCAAAATAACTAATTTGGAAGCAACGTATGGCCAGGAGATATTTCTAATTTGTCAGCAAAATAACTAATTGGGCAACAACTCAAATGTTTCCTCTGCTGCCAAATTCTTTAATATATGTTTTGATGACTCAAAAATTTTGTTTTAATGGTTGTAAAAAAATAACCATTAACATAATATCTATCAGAATACGTTTCCTAGGAATTGATCCTTCATTATTCCTTTTACTAGATTTTATACATTTCTGGTAACAGGTATATCTTGCTGCCTAAATAATTATTTTGCAGCGGAACTAATTTATTAAAATCTAGCACCAACACGTAGAGACCAAAAATAGGGGGGTAAACGGTAAACTCGAACAGTTTGCGACGAAATTATTACTACATCTACTATTATTTGTTTTAATTTTTTCTGTTTTCTGTGACCTATATGTGAAGGCGTTCGATTGTGTTCACCACAAGCATTATTAGGTAAATTGAAACATTATGGTGTGTCAGGTGGTGCGCTTAAGCTCATAGAATCATACCTTTGCATAAGAACGCAAAAAGTAGTTATAAACAGAACCAAGCCTTTTGGTGCACCTATAAAAAAAACTAAAGTAAACTATTCTGGCAGTTTCCTCATCAGTGACTTGCCTTATTTTTCTAACAGCATATGCCGCAGAACTAAGTTTATCTGAAAGTTTAGTGATGTGCTGATTCCACTGAAGCTTATGGTTTACTGTAATACCTAGAAATACAGTAGACTCTGTTAAATTTAATATTTCGTTGTTAAGTTTTAACTATACAGGGCGTCCTACGGCCATGCCACATGGAGGGAAAGTATATTAAATATTGAAGATATGATGTTTTACTTAAAGAAGACATCACTTTATTTTATATTTTATGTGGAACTGCATTCATAGATTTATTTAAAGTCGCCTGCCTCTACCGGGAATTGAACTCGCGAAATGTGAAAAAAAAACTCCATGTATTTTATGATAACCGTCGTAAGGGTTAATCACAAGGATTATTTTTTCTTAAGGAACATAGCATCTTCAATGGAAGGAAAAAAATTTTCGTCAGGAAAATTTCGTCTGACTGCCGTGTTTCTTATAACTAACATGATCATTTCAAAGTATTTACTACATACTCACTTAAGAATACAAGGTTTCCTTGTTATAAGTATGTCATAAAAATAACAAAACGATACACATACCGTTTGTAATATTTGAATACTTTTTTTTTTACTAATTTCAGCCAGCCACATTGTAATTGCGTGCTCATAATGTTATGGAAACACGGCAAAGTCAGACGAAATTTTCCTAACGAAAATTTTAATAAAATTTTAAATTTCATGATTTTCGTTTCATTGAAGATGCTATGTTCCTTAGGAAAAAATAATCCATATGATTAACCCATTCGACGGTTATCATAAAATGCATGGTGATTTTTTTTTCACATTTCGCGAGTTCGATTCCCGGTAGAGGCATGCGGTTTTGAATAAATCTATGAATGCAGTTCCACTTCTTATAAAAAATAAAATGATGTCCTCTTTCAGTAAAATATCCTACCTTCAATATTTAATATACTTTTCCTCCATGTGGCATGGCCGTGGGACACACTGTATAATCGTTTTTCTGACATTGGGTAAAGTGAAGTTTATGCATTTAGTTTTTTTGGCATTTAATTGTAAATTATTCGCAGAAAACCAGGACATTATTTTGGAAAGTGCATTGTTCACATCGTCAAAATTTGTCTTATTTCTATCTTCCTTAAAAATTAGGGACGTGTCATCAGCAAACAATACAATATCACAAAACAGTTTTGCAAAAGAAGGCAAATCGTTAACATAGATTAGAAATAGGAATGATCCTAATATTGAGCCTTGCGGGACTCCCATTGTCAATTGAGATCCAAACGATTTAGTCCCATTTATATCAACTTTATGAGTTCTACAGCTAAGATAAGAGTATGTGGCAGAATGACACATTAACCCCTTTGCCTCGCGGGGGTTAAAAAAGGATATTTAAAACCTGCCGGTACAAGAAAAGTTTTCCGGCGACTTAAATATATGTAGACATAATCTTGCTAGCTGTGACTGTGAAGCTGAGAACATTTTGTAAAAACTTAACCTTTTGTGTCCTGTCTCGCTGTGGAATAAACCGTTAAGAAAATCTACGTGTTTCTCTTCAACTACTTTTACGCCACAACAGAGGGAAGTCAAACCATTTCCCTCGTATGGTGAGTCCCATCAGTTTTGGTGACTCCCATATTGGTGACCCCGACGTGATTATTGAAGAACGCCAGTGTCAGGCGACATTTCATTTGGAGCCATTACCACCGTTAAAACCCAACTACAAAAACGCCGCGCCGCCACAACACAGGCCTTGGATGGGCAACCTTTGGGAACAGATTGAAATAAACCTATACCATGTTAAAATAAATTACGAAGAGTCTATTTACAGTATTTGAGGATCACTGGACATTTGATAATTTATTTTTACTCTTTGTACATGTAGTACATGTCAAAACTAGAAGCAATAAAATCCTGCTATAATTTGGAGTAAATCTAATAGTTTATGATAACATAAAATAAAATATTAGTTTACTGACCTGGTTTTCCAAGGACAATATTCTCTGACCTAAAAGAAGTGTTAAAATTACAATTTAGATTACTACATTGTTAACAATTTAAAAATATAACAAATCTACTGTTATGAAACTGCTATAAATAATAGTACAATATTAAAATAGCATAAGTATTTACTGCTGTTATGAACAATACATTTTTTGCATATTTCTAGGTGTTAGTTATAAGGTTTTGACCTAGTGGTAATAAAAATATAACTTAAATTTTTTTTTGGTAAACTTAATATTTGTCACTTTTTGATTGTTACATAATTAATAATTAATTTTTAACACTATTATATTTTGTTAAAATGTCTGAAATGGACCAGCTAAAGGCTGAGCTGGAACAGCTTCGTACACAGAATAATAATTTGGCACAGCGGCACGCAGAGCTACAAAATAGGTTGACACAACAACCAGAACAGGGTACTACAGTAAGTAGCCACCAGGTATTAGGCATTAGGCCAAATCTACCTCCATTTTGGTTGGACCGCCCAGCAGCATGGTTTGCTCATGTGGAGGCCCAATTTGCTCTGGCCGGCATCTCCACCGATGAAACAAAATACAATTACATTGTATCACAAGTAGACTCCAGATTATCAAGGGAGCTGGAGGACTTGGTGGTGAACCCTCCCCCACGGGGACAACGCTATGAGTGGATTAAATCTGAAATGGTAAGGAGATTCAGTACCTCTGACTCACAACGGATCCGACAACTTTTGTCTGGGGAAGAGCTAGGTGATAGGAAGCCAAGCCAATTCCTCAGGCACCTCCGCTCCTTGGCAGGTAACATGTCCGATGAGAGTATTTTAAGAGAATTATTCATGCAGCGGCTACCACAATCTGCACAGCAAATCCTTGCAGCTCATGCGGACATGAAGTTGGAGAAAATTGCTGAGCTTGCAGATTCTATTTTAGAGGTCAATAGCTCTTCAGTAAATGCCATACAAAGCTCGTCACATTTAGCTGACTTAACAGCTCAAGTGCAAGAGCTGGCTCGTCAAGTAGCTGCCTTATCATCTGCACACCAAGCTCCTAGATCTAGGTCACGATCATCATCGAGGCCTAGATCGAATTCTAGGTCACGCGCCCCTACACCTACCACCAAGCTGTGTTGGTACCACCGCAGGTTCGCCGGGAAAGCCACCAAGTGCGTCCACCCGTGTTCCTGGTCACCTTCCTCTGCGGGAAACCAGCACAGCGGTCAGTAATGGCGACAACTGACTGCGGTTATACTGGTCGCCGCCTCTTCATATTGGATAGAGAATCCAAACAGAGGTTCCTATTGGATACCGGCTCTGACCTATGTTGTTTTCCCCGGAAATTTTTACCTAAAATAGGGAGTGTCCAAAGTACAGACTACTCATTGTGCGCCGCCAATGGCTCTAGAATTAAAACGTATGGCAGCCGCACCCTTACTCTTAATTTTGGTTTACGAAGAGAGTTCAAGTGGAATTTTGTGATCGCTGATGTCGATACTGCAATTATCGGCTCCGATTTTCTAGCATATTACCACCTCCTTCCTGACTGCCGAAATCGAGTGCTTCGTGATGGTGTAACTGGACTCACAGCTCCAGCCACAATCTCGAAGTACAACGAGTCCAGCGTTCGTACAGTTTTTAACAATAACTCTCCCTTTGCACAGCTTCTTTTAGAATTTCCGAACTTGACCAAACCGCCTGGCATTGACCGCGTGGTGAAACACAATACTACTCACCATATCAAAACGACTGCCGGTCCGCCTGTTGCTTCTCGACCTCGACGCCTAGCTCCGGAGAAACTGCGCGCCGCCCAGAAAGAGTTCGCCGCCATGGTGCAGTCTGGAGTTGCACGCCCCTCCAAGAGCCCGTGGTCGTCGCCGCTGCATCTCGCGCCCAAAAAGGACGCAACGTGGCGGCCATGTGGTGACTACAGGGCACTTAACGCCCGAACAATTCCAGACCGGTACCCGGTGCGTCATATAGGGGATTTTGGACACAACCTAGCTGGTGCCACAGTTTTTAGCACCATCGATTTGGTAAAGGCTTTCCAGCAAATCCCGGTTGAATCAGCTGATGTTTGCAAAACTGCAATAATCACTCCTTTTGGCTTGTTTGAATTCCCTTATATGACGTTCGGGTTACGTAACGCAGGCCAGACATTCCAGCGTTTCATTGATGAAATCGTTAATGGCCTGGAATTCTGTTTCGCCTATATTGACGACGTTCTCGTTTTCTCTAAGGACGAACAGGAACATACACAACATCTCCGCACTCTTTTTGAACGCCTGGCTAACTACGGTGTTGTAGTCAATCCAGCCAAATGTGTTCTAGGGTGCCCAGAAGTAACCTTTCTTGGTTACATCGTTTCTAGAGATGGTGTTCGTCCCCCTGAAGAAAAGATTTCTGCTCTTCAGAATTTCCCCCTTCCCAAGACAGCCCAAGGTTTAAGAAGATTCTTGGGAATGATAAATTATTATCGACAATTTCTTGCCAACGCTGCCACCTCCCAAGCCGCACTAATTGACTTCTTGACGATGACCAAACTCAAAGGTAATAAGCCTATGCCTTGGACACCGTCCTTAGAACAAGCTTTTAACGCGTGCAAAGATAGTCTAACCCAAGCTACGTTGCTAGCGCACCCAATTCCCAATGCTCGCTTAGGACTATTCGCAGATGCGTCTAGCATTCACGTAGGAGCTTGCCTGCAGCAAATGTCAGACCAAGGGTGGCAACCTCTCGCCTTCTTTAGTAAGAAGCTAACCGAGAAGCAGAGCACCTGGCCAGCTTATTACAGAGAGTTATTAGCCGTGTACGCAGCTGTGCAACATTTTAGGCACATACTCGAGGCACAACATGCCACAATATACACGGACCACAAGCCTCTACTCTATGCTTTTATTCAGCGTAGAGAAAAGCTGCCACCTGCCCAACTTAATCAGCTTAGTTTTATCTCCCAATTTACGACTGATATCCAGCACATCAAAGGTGAGCACAATGTAGTCGCAGACACAATGTCTCGCATCGAAGCGATTACGCTCGATGAAGACTACGCTGCATTGGCTGATTCTCAGTCGAAGGACGATGAGCTAAAGGCATTGCGTGATAACTCATCACTTAAACTCGTGCCTACGATAATTCCTGGATTGACCATAACCATCCTGTGCGATGTGTCAACGGGTAAACCGCGACCGTACCTCCCGCCGCAACATCGACGTCCGACGTTCGAACGCCTCCACGCGCTTAGCCATCCTGGCGCTAACGCCTCGGCGCGACTCGTCGCCGACCGCTACGTGTGGCCTGGCGTGCAGAAAGACTGCCGCGCTTGGGCGCGTCAATGCTTGCCCTGCCAGCGCAGCAAAGTCACGCGTCACGTCTCGGCACCCCTGGGTACGTTTGCTCCGCCTACTGGACGATTCAGGCACGTCCATATTGATATCATTGGTCCACTTCCTATCTCCGGAAGCTATTCCTATTGCCTTACAGCAATAGATAGGTTCACTCGGTGGCCTGAAGTGTGGCCAATGGTAACATGTACGGCTGAAGAAGTAGGTGATCGCTTCCTGTGTGGTTGGATCGCACGTTATGGCGTTCCTTGCACGGTCACCACCGATCAGGGCCGTCAATTTGAGTCCGCACTCTTTCAACGGCTCCTTGATCTTGGTGCTACTAAACGCACGCGTACGACCAGTTACCACCCACAATCAAACGGTATGATTGAGCGTCTTCACCGACATCTGAAAGCTGCTCTAATGTGTCATCACGACAGCTGGCATCGAGCCCTACCATTAGTTCTGCTCGGTATTCGATCTGCTCTCAAGACCGATCTTAAATGCTCTTCGGCAGAGCTCTTATATGGGGAGCCACTGAGACTACCTGGAGAACTCCTGGTAGCCAGTTCTTCTCAGCAACAGCTCTCAGACGATTTTGTTGGTCAGCTAAGAACCAAGATGGCCGAAATGAGACCAATCCCAGCGTCTCGTCATTCTTCGCCGTCAACATTTGTTTTCAATGACTTGGAAACTGCTTCGCATGTGTTTTTGCGTGACGACACAGTCCGGAGAGCTCTACAGCCTCCATACACAGGTCCATACAAAGTTATCAAACACAAAAACAAAACGCTTGTCTTAGATATGGCAGGAAAACAGGCTGAGGTCAGTGTTGACCGTATTAAACCTGCCTATGTCTTTTCTCCCGACCGAGCGACCGGACGCCCTTCTTCGGTGCCTTCTCGTGCTGCCCCTGAGCCTCTCGTGTCGCGCGCTGCGCCCGCAGTGTCACCGGCTGCGCCTCCTGTGTTGCCGGCCGCAATTCCTACGCCGCCTTCTTTCACAGATAAGACCTCTGTTAGGCAGCCTATTACCACTCGGTCAGGACGTACTGTCAGATTCAAGGTTATACATGATATTTAATATAAATATTTATAATAATTATGTACCTAGTCTTAATCATAGTTTTATTCATTGTTGTCTTTGTATACAAGTTGAATTCTTCTTTTTATTGTATATAATTATGCTTGCGTAGATAGTTTCTACCACCATGTTAATTTTTTAGTAATTTTGTGTTTTCTATCGACCTATCTTTCTCCGTGGGGGGGTGGTGTGGCAGAATGACACATTAACCCCTTTGCCTCGCGGGGGTTAAAAAAGGATATTTAAAACCTGCCGGTACAAGAAAAGTTTTCCGGCGACTTAAATATATGTAGACATAATCTTGCTAGCTGTGACTGTGAAGCTGAGAACATTTTGTAAAAACTTAACCTTTTGTGTCCTGTCTCGCTGTGGAATAAACCGTTAAGAAAATCTACGTGTTTCTCTTCAACTACTTTTACGCCACAACAGAGGGAAGTCAAACCATTTCCCTCGTATGGTGAGTCCCATCAGTTTTGGTGACTCCCATAAGTATATTAAGTTAAGAGCTACATCTCTAATACTATAGTGGTCCAGTTTGTAAATTAGTTTCATGGTCCACACAATCAAATTCTTTTGACAAATCACAGAAAACTCCAAGCACATTTTGAGTCTTCTCCCACACATCAAATATATGTCTTAACTAAGTTACTCCAGCATCAGTAGTGGAACGACCTTTAGTAAACCCGTATTGTGAGTTATGGAGCAGACTGTTTATATTAAAGAATGTAATAAGTTGTAAAGTATAATTTTTTCAAATACTTTACTCAAAGTTGGTAAAATTGAAATAGGTCTAAAGTTGGTGGGATCATTCTTGCAACCTGATTTAAATAAAGATATTATTTTACTATATTTCATCAAATCCGGAAAACTACCTTCATCAACACAATTGTTAAAAATATACGCAAGATCCGTGGCAATTATGTCAATAATATTCTTGATAAATTTTACAGAAATATCCCACAAGTCTCTGGTGTGTTTTGGTTTTAAAGATTTAAAAGTTTTAATTATTTCAACCAGGTTAACATGTTTAAATTGAAAATTTATTTTGCTTTCCGGCACGAACGTTTTAAGGAAACTAATAGCCTGTTTAGGTGAGGAATTTAATGAAGCTGTAGTGATTACAGGAATGTCAGTAAAAAATCTTCAAATATATTAGCTATTTGAGAACTAGATACAATGACCTTATTGTTGACTTTTAAAGATAATCCTTATCGCTGATTACAGGATTTTTGATATTCTCAAGTGCAAGCGCCGGGTGAATGACCTTTGACTATAGGCTCCGCCGTGCCGCCGGAACTCCCACCAGCGCCGCCGCCCGCCCGCCCCCCTTTACTAATAACTACTAATTACTAATAAGCAATCAACATAATATTTGCCTGACGAAAAATAATGTTTGGTGTAGAAAAAGACACGCTCAAGAAACAACACTGTATAGGTTAATTAAAACAATAAAAAAAAAAAAATGTGTTTTTTAATTATCTTAGTTACTCATTATCATTACACAAATACTAAATATTATTCACAATCATGTAATTGTTTTAAATAACAGATAAAAAACACACGTTTTTCGTCACTCACAATCACAAATAAGTATAATAAATAATTCTATTCTCAGTTCCGTCCTACGTAGCGTAGATGCCCTCAAGTTATGCAACATAAGTGGAGTTATGGAAGCAAATGCAGTGTTGATTCGTTCCTCCATTTCCTCACGTGTACGACGACGACGTTGGTCGTGCACCATCGGCACTTTACACCGACGAGTCACATACATAACTTATCAATGTGTACTTTTAACTCAATATATAAAATAATCAACTGTAGCAACAATAAACTAGATTTCAACTGTCTGTGTCGGGTCTAACTTCCGCGTCCCGCTGCCGCCTAGGGCTACTCTCTGGGGTAGATCCTCTAACACCGTCTTGCTGCCGCTCAGGGCTACTCTCTGGGGTAGCCTTCACTAACACTAACTTATCATGCACATGCAGGTCGCGGCGCCTTGCAACCGCTTGCGGTCTGCCCGAACAGTATGGGTGTTGACCATCCTCGTTAAGGGTGTGCCATATAACCATATGGTTCACACCAAAGTGAGCGCCGGCCCGTCGGGTGCTCGATCTTGGGTTTCCATCAAAATATGTCAATATTTGCTCCTCTAACTCCACGGGTCGCGATTTAGGACGTCCTGCTGTAGTGTGGTTTGCATGAAATGAGCCAGTACTCTGGAGTCGCAAGCACATATTCCTGAACACAGAGTATGGCGGCAAGTGTCGCTGTTCAGCTGGGGGCCTGCCATCGATGAACCGCTGCCGGTAAATCTGGCGCGCTTCATTAATGCTGCTCTTACGAGCAGCACCAACACACATCATCATATCATAGAATTCACTATTTGTATAAACGTGACGACTCATTTTATTTTTGATTGGGGAGCGACTAATGTTCTCAAGAGATACGAAGCACAGACAGACTAAGAAGCTAAGCTAAGAAGAGATCACAGATTAGAGAGATATGTCTAAAGAAGAGATACTACGTATACGAAGTCACAATCACAGATCACAGATTAGAGAGATATGTTAAATACACAGAGAGCGAGTGCCATAGATAATAATAACCTATTTCCATAGATTATATAAACTAACATAACTTCGGATTCTACATTCATCTTCCTTCTTTTTAAACATATATATTTTTTTAATAATAGCTTAAATTATATGATAAATTATAACAGCAAAATCAAATATCCTTATTGGATTCAGTACAGTCCAAAATTAAACTTAATACAAAATCATTGTTGAGGTCGCTATGACAACGGAGAAATAACAGGTTTGTCAGTGCTCTATAGTTCGGACAATTTCGGACCATAACGATGGAACCGAGTCCCAAACAATCATTATATTTAGCCGGAGGTTCACATTCCCCCTGCCTTGGTCTATCATTATTAGGTAGGTACATCATCTAAACCAAGAATTTTGTACTATAAGATGGATGCCAAACTCCCATACAATAACATGAGGCAATGTTCAGTCTCGATCAGTAGGTGTTCCCTCTCATTATATCACTATTTATGAATGAAGGCTATCCGTGGGATACACAGAACCTTTGGTGGGATATCCTCTTCCTCTCTTTCTATCCATAGTTTCTGTCCCACCTGTCATATTTAACAGAGATGCGCATAATAAATCTTTTAACGGAACAAAGATTTATAAATCTTTTCAGATAAAAGATTTATATCACTCTTTTAAATCTTTAAATCCTAAATACATCTTTCTATCTGAAGTAAATTTTTACCTGATACATCTTAATCTTTACATAAATTGACTTCTAAATTGATTTATTTTGTGGTTTTTGTCATTTTTGTGAGATTTATTTCTAAAGTATAATTATAATTTAAAATATTTCAACGAAGGAAATAAATAGATTTTATTAGTTAACTTAGGTTTCGTTTTAGTTCTATAAGTAAGTAAATACGATTTCCCTTCATACTTTAAACAGGCTTAGGACTGTCAACCTATATGTTATAGTAGCTATAAAATTTTATATACGTAATCACAGTTTTTAAAGTTTACAAAATTAAAGAGTAAGAACTATTTACACAAAAGTTTATATATATACACACACTTATTAAAACAACTAAATATTATATTCAAATTAAGTCAATAATTAGTTAGGACAAAACGATAAATAAATGTTCGAAAGAATACTAAACATTCACGGAAGAATATTTGCAGTTATTAACAATTCGCGCGCATTTATCTCCTATAAATAAAAATTAAATATTTTTAAATAATTCTAATTGAATTTGATCCCTATCATCTTTACATGTGAGTTAAATTTTCTTTTACTATGTCAATACTCTGATTCATTTACGAACTCTCTTATGACAGATGTTTATTAGTCATATCAAATACTGGTATAGTATCTATATGGAATAAGAGTGTTAGAAGTACAACACTACGCTGTTGATAAATAATTGTGTACTTTTTTTATAGAATTTACTGTTGTAAACAAAATATTTATACACTAAATTAATACGAGATATTACGTTCTCAAAAGTGTTATAAGACACTTTGTAAATGAACCTTGTACGTGCTTGTACGCATGCGCGAATCTGTCAATCATCTTTCATCCTTTTTCGACTCGGGACATCCCGCAATAGCTGTCTCACTTTACATCTTTTCACGCTTCGTACATCCTAAAAGTGAACCATAGTACTACTGATTTAAAGATGTATTTTGGAATGAGTGAGTGGTATCCTGGATGTACTTTATCAATTCACAGCTGAGTCAAAAATCACATATTAAATGAGAGTATTTGTTTGAGAAATGCGTGTGTATTTTTGTGGGAAGTCATTAGTTGTAATGTTGTAATAGAAAGCTTTACTTCGAAATGTCAAACTCATTCATTAAAGTGATAGAATGAGAAGGAACACCTACTGATCGAGACAAAACATTGGCATCCATCATACAGTACAAAATTCTTGATCTAAACCATTACAATCAAGAAATTACAATCATTATTGTCATTCGTAGTTTGTAAGTCGTAGTTGTGTTTTGTGTCATGTCCTGTATGTCACCTAATCTGTCATTGTCTCGATCCTTTTCTACACTCAATTTCCTTCCTTCTTTTTCCTTTTCGGAGTGATCTATTCAAATTTTTCTCAAATCTCTATTATTTATACGTTGAAAGAAACTTGAATTTCTTCTTATTACTTTATTGTCAGCCGATTGAGCAACTATTGAATTTCCTTTCTTACAAATTACTCTGTTGAAAATGGAGTTGATAATTTATTTTCCTTTCTCTGCTTAACTATCACCTTATTCTCTGGAACAATGTCTGATATTTTAGCATTTCTTCTTTTGTCTGCATACACTTTTTATTGAAATTTTTGTAATAGATACATTTCAGTCCACGTGGACTAGCTAGAAGTGATTTACATGCAGATACGACACGACTTTGATTTGCCGAGGTGGAAAGTTTACGTAATATGTTTATTTTTGTAAATAACTGTGGATAAGTAAATTATTTCATTTTAAATAATAAATTAAAGTATCGTAAATAGTTGAAGTTAAGATTTTAGAGAATAAAACTAAACTGAAAAAAAAACAATATAATAATGTGACGTAAATCAACCTATCAACCGTTTATCAAGCGTCAATTTGATTCCTAAACGATGTTTAGGTAATTTCTTTACGATGATAAGATACAGTTTTTAGTTGAAGGATGACTGTCTTAAGACATGTCTCTCTAATCTGTGAAGGATGTTACGAAGAAATATGGGGTTGGTAGTTTTGCCACTTCTGCATTGTTGATCTTTGATACAAAGTTTTTTGACCCGTTTATTGCAGCTGTAAGGAAGGGTTGCAACCTTATGAGTTGAGGGAAAACTTAAACTACATTTTCTCTAAAACTATAAGATTTCCAGTTACCTGTTACTAATAAAAAAATATTAGATATCACCAAACGAGTACGTCGTTCAAGTTTTAGTCTCAGTGGAACGTGGAAAAAAAATATGCACTAAAACTTTACGTTTTAGTGCATATTTTTTTTCCACGTTGTATATAAAAATATATTATACCTTTAAATACATTAAGCGTGAATGAAATTTACATGAAGCGTTATACAAACACAATACTTAAATAATTATACACACATACTTAAATATTACAATAAATAAAGAATTTAATTTAATTTCAATATTTTAACTGGATGATGTTTTTAGTCAATGGTTGTTTTCAATAGTTGCAACGGGTCGTTTAAAAATGGATTCCGTTACATCAGATTCTATAGTTATATTGATATGGTTTTGCGCTTTTTTGTGCATGTTGGGCGATTTTCCCAATTATCTGACTATAAATTCTTCATGAGGGTAGTCGTCACTTTTGTTACGACCACTATTATTCACGTATATTTCACTTCCACTTGATTCACACACACACACACACACACACACACACACACACACACACACACACACACACACACACACTATTAATAGACAAAATCACCCAAGATTTAAAAATTATGCCACTTTTTTTTACTTTCGGTATATATTCAGGCAGAATTTCTGCTTACGATATTGATAGCACGACAGTTGACGACAAAGAGTAAAGTAATATAGGACGTTATGATAAGAAGGCGCTCCTCGCAAAACAACAAACTTTGAAATGGCGCCTAACGGAAGTAAAAGTCCACCCTTCCGCTTTAGTTTTATACTCGCCTATTTTATATTTGTGGTGTATGATGTAATAGACTAATTGACCCTTTTTTTATTGGGGCCCAAAAGATTTATTACTGATAGTCATCATCATAAAAAATAATACAATTTTTTTTGAACACGATAATAAATAATAAATTACGTTTTTTCTTAAATGTCAAAAACGCCTTCGGTCCTTATTATTGTAATACCATGCGTAACATAGCCGTCAGGTATGCTTGATTGGCTGCGACTGGCGTTTGACGGGTTTTGACCATGTGTAGTAATTGTTTACATGAAGCGTTACACAATTATTTTCACGAACATGGTGGATAGCATTTTTGGCAGATGAAAAAAATAAAAAATAAAACATGTTTAAATTGAATTTCTACAGCAATCCCTTTTTTTATTGCACTTGGTATATTCCGGACGCTTGTACAAAATACTATGTGAATGATTATTTCATTACTTTTGATATGAGTAAACTAGCCTATTATTATTTATCATTATAATTTACGTAATGTTTGTATGGTGGCATTTTCGTTTCTCACCAGTATCTCATATCGAATCTCATCTTGGTTTTATTAGCAATGTTTGTGATTTTATTGATGAAAAAAGCACATTATCTAATGTTCTTATGTAATGGCAATGATCCGTGTTGGTCGAATTAATAAATTATTTGATTTCATTATGTTTTACATTAGTGTGTCGAATGGGGGTAGCCAATGCCAAGGGTTGCGAGTGGTATACATCCACTAGGCCTTGGGTCCCCCCCCCGTGTTTCTTATTTTGGTTAGGTTTGGTTAGGATATAGGAATCGAAGAGACTTATAATAAGCCCACACAGATTTATGCGTTTGATTTTTCAATTTTAGTGCACATGTTTATGATAAAAAATTAAATAATGTATGCGGCATGTGGCAGTCAATCACCGAAAATTATTACAGCGTAAATATTAAAAATAGCATTGAAAATTGTTGGAATCTTTTATTTACAATCTTATACATTTTACATTACATAGTACGAAGTGCGATTCAAGTCGCGAGCATATTGATTTATTACAAAATTTCCGTTTGCTACTTCTTCACTATAATAATTTCGTCCAGGGTATGACCCATCTCATAAATCTCGAAATAGTTTACAAATGATTCAATAAATCAAACTTCATCATACAGCATGTACTTTAAAAGTGTACTACATAAATCTGACGCAACAGCAGAGATCTTTATTCACAAACAATATACAAAACAAATAATAATTATACAGCATGTCATCAATGCCTTCCTATTCTAAACGAAACAGTTCAGACTCAGTCGAAACCAGTATATTAATATTTATAATACAAGAATTGTTTAGACATTAATTTATACGTACACAAGAGGCATCAGGGTCACATAAATACAAGGGTAAAACACTTCAGATTCACACATCACATCACACAAATTATTACACTTTAGAGATTGCTGCAGTTTGTAACTCGACCGGTCCATCTCCGCTAAGCCGACATCGAACCAGGAAGCACTCGGACCATCCCGTGACTCGTGAAAAAGTGATAAAATTTATATGAGGTAGAGTCAGACTTATCTAATTCTGGAATATATGCTAATATTGCAGATTAAACATTACATTACTGTTTTATTTCAAGGGATTATTTATTATGTAACGAGACGATGTCCACGAGAAATATTTACAAATATTTTATATTTTCATACACCGAAACTAATCAACAAAAGGCAGTATAAGTTTTAATTATACTAGAGCTTCCAAGAAGGAACGTCTGTTGTGCGGCACGCCGAATGACAGTTACAAACGAACGCACCTGAGCCGAGCTCTGAGCCTATAAAGGCACTGTTAGAATTGTCGTTCAGCGCTTCCGGCTCGAGTGCCTGACTCTTCCTGGTCTTGGATGACCAGATATAAATCCTCCAGTGGCTGACCACTACAGGATTGCATCCACCAAAATCCTCCAAAATGAACAGTCCAACTGTCGGATTAGATTTGGAAAGTTATATCCCATCTCGCTCGGATTCATCGTAATAAAAAATGACAGGTGTAGAGATTTCGCTTGATTCCCGACAATTGGGAGAGGCTGTAAAGGCCATGAGGCAAATAGAAAAAATATGGTAAATAAATAGTAGAGTATTGTTCTGGGTCAGTTGAGGAAACCGCGACACTGCGCGGCGCCGCAGAGACAAGGAATCTTCTCATCCTCGAGCGGGAACTTGTAGTCGTAGGTGATTTCTTCGTCCACACCAATCGGCTGCTTCGAGTATATTACGATCTTCTTTTGCGACTCTATCGTTATCACTTTAGCATAGCAGTTCGGCTGTGGAAGAATGAATGACTTTAATATACACATTGAAAAAAAATTTAAAGATATTATGCGGGGGAAAAATGAGAATTTAACTAGGCAACTAGGCTAGGCATTCAGTCAGGTACAGTCGAGTACAAGAATATGTATACACATTTTAGAAGTTTCAATTTTTATTTCCTTCTAATAGGAGTCATTTACTGTCAGAAGTGGTTACATAATATTGGAGTTGATTGTACAATAGGCAAAGAAACTCAGCAAGGTTTCATGATTCCTTAGCATAAATATCGTCAGAGAAAAAGAATGCCATACACCACAATCTCACTGTAATAAGATGTAGCCAATGGGGCGGATTTGTTTACCCTTTTAAGAAGTAAATCTACCGCTTGCTTATCTTCGCGTAGACCGTTTGTCTTCATACTGTAGCTCATATGTTACAGTGCCCTAATGAGGGGTTTCTCTACTTTTTCTAGGCGGCGCTACGCAAGTTTGGTCAGCTATCAGATAACATATAGTCTAGTCAGATGATTCTACATTTAAGGCCGCAGGAACTGTATCGCAAATGACAATCCGCGAGATCCACGTGAGGATCCCGCGGATTGCGTGATTTGACAGTTCCTTAGCCCGATGTTACATTGCTGCCATCTTTCGTAGACTGATTTTAGGAAAGGATCATTCTCAACCATAGATTTAGAATTTTTTTCACTACGCCAAAAAGATACATGAAGCGTGGGAGCTAAAAAAATCCTAATCAAGTCAAACCGCCCGAGAAAAAAAAGAGAAATTGAATGAATGACATATATGTTATGTTTTCGCGAATAGTAAGAGGCCATAGCGTCCCCGTTCGTTTTACGAGATGAAGAAATTTGAGATTTACCAACACAATGACTCAAACTTTTTTTGGCATGTCTTATGTATCTTGTACATCCTAAATCTATGTTCTCAACTGTCGGTTCGATTCTGAGAGACACGTCCCATCTTGCTCTATTTCGCCGCAATAAAAAGTGACAGATATAGAGATTCCATTGTTCGTTTGTTTTTCGAAGGACAGGGAGGCTGATATCGCTGGTAGTAACGTTGCAGCTGTGGTTGATGAAGCTGTCCAGGTCGATGCGGAACAGGTGGGAGCTGCGGATGCCCGTCGCCTCATGCTGCGGCTGGTAATGTAGCAGGTGTGGCTGGTACTCACGTTGCAGCTGTGATTGATGAAGCGCGCCAGGTTCCCGCACTTGGTGGCGTCGATGATGCTGTCCAGGTCGATGCGGAACAGGTACGAGCTGCCGATGCCCGTCGCCTCGTACTGCGCCTCGCGCACGTCCGCCACCACCGGCCGGATCATCTGGCCCACGTACTCGATCACCATCTCGTCTGCTGCTATCGGCTCCTGTACAACACAATATTATGTTGGGTATCCAAATTTTGTTCACCACTATTATTTATAATAATTAAAGTCAAATACCACAGATATACATTTTCATACATAACGCAAGTATAACGATTTGTATTGACACCAAGCGTGTCAACTTTAAACGTCTACTGTGACGTCACAGCCGTAATTTGTAGACGGGAGATCCGAACTGATTCAAATCAAATCAAAAATAACTTTATTTCATAGGTCAAACTTGAAAGATTGGTTGAAAGTTTCCGATGCCGCAGATGCCCCTCCACTGATTATCTAACGAGGCATTCTTAATTATTTTTTGCAGCCATTCGCACACGCGCTGTATAGTTATCAGCGGCCAATCCCGACGTTTGGTCGGGGTTTTCGGACACGCACAGTACATGCATTTGCGTCATCTATGTTAATGTATATCTGTGTCAAATACCCACAAAACATTTGTAGTAATAACTTAAAGGAGTTGGATTTACAATAACATAGTAACATGTCTTCTTGAAGGCATCCGCGTGGTGTAATGACAAATAAAAAATCTCAGTTATGACCTGGCTAGATTGAGGTCAAGGCCCCCATATAATGTAAAAAAATATAAACATTTTATCAAATAACTCGCAATAACTCGCATAGAATTCATTTCCCAAGAAAATAATCCTAAGGTCCTTTTATCGACATTATTATGACCGATTCTAGAAATGACGGCATAGTCTACAAATGACCGGCAATGAGATACGTACCTGAGCAAACAGACCCCAGTCGTGGATGCCAGACTTGGCGAACTTCAGTTGTTTCTTCCTGAACTTCAGCTGGTTGAACTTGAGCAAATCGGAGTCGGTGTCTGTACCTGGAAACAAGACCATAGATTATGTTACAAAACTTTCATTAGTAATGTTATAGACTTAATATCTTACAGACTTAACAGATACAAACTTTATTTTTTCAAATACTTCGAATACTTCATCTGTAAAAAAAAATCTACATATCATCACGCCTTTCCCCCGAAGGGGTAGGAAGAGGTATTAACACCTGTACTTTCGCCAGATATTTTAAGTCCCCATGTGGATGGCGTGCCTGTAACGATGCACTGGGCACACTGATAAGATGATCATGATTTAATATAAATAATGTAATGAAAATACACGAGAAAGCATTTTTATTCTGTTTTTATTGCGGGCTCGATATGGACAAATATGTATGACGAATGTCTTGAGTTGAAAATCCACTCTGAATGTGGATGAGTGCGAAATAATGTAGGTCTGGGTGAAGAGCGGTAAGAGTAGAGAAGGAGGAGAATGAATGTGGCGATATGTTTCAAGACGTGGATGGCTTGTCGTGTGTGTGTGTGTGCGTGTGTACCGAAGGCGGTGAGCAGGCGGCGCTGGTTGGAGCGCGCCTCCCGCGACAGCAGCTGCATCTTGGACGCCTTGCCCTTGTCGTCGGCGGCCGGCAGCGCCGCGCGGCCGTGGTGGTACTTGTATTTCGCCTTTAACCGCGCGTCCATCTTGTAGTAGCCCTCCGTTCGCGCTGACCCACTCGAATGACCCTGAACAACAAAATCAAATTCTTTATTAACATTCTCATGTTTAGCGCATGAATAAGAACGTAAAATGATGTGTCCTCATTCTATATACGTCCCATTGCTGGACACAGGGCCGTAACACCACCACGCTGGCCCTATTCGGGTTGTTGGATAAAAACAGTCGCAATAACGACCGGGACCAACGGCTTAACGTGCCTTCCGAAGCACGGAGGAGCTCGAGATCACAATGTTTTGGTTACCCATCCACGGCTTGACCATGGTGAAGGTAGATTTTGTTTTCAATCGAAAGCCAAAGCATACCACCGAGTTCCTCGTGAGTTGTGTTATTGCTAAGGAAATAAAGCTCTTTTTCAGTCAACGCCTCTTAGGCCGCAAGTACTCCACGTCCTCACGGTCTATACCTTGTGTAAGGAGCTCTTATATAGCGTCAGAGTAGACTACATACTTAACTGAGAAATCGGAGCAGCAAAGTGGATGTTTGAAGTGATACTACTGGTTAATTTGGATGCCCACTCGATGAACACCTCTCCACTCGAGAACGGCCATATCCCTCCAAACCCTAAAAGCATGCACACCCTGAGCGTACCTGCAGATCCTCGTAGATGTTGTTGTGTCGCTTGGAGCGTTTCCTCGGCGGCGCGTAGTGCAGGTCGGTGGGCGCGTGGTCCACCCAGTGCGTGTCGTTGAGCCAGTAGCCCTGCGCGTCCTCGGCCAGCAGCGCCTCGTACGCCCTGCGCAGGTACTCCACGTCCTCGCGGTCGATGCCGCGAGTCAGGAACTCGTACATCACGTGCATCTCCGCCATTATATCGCGCTGCTTGAACGTCACGTCCGAGTGGACTGCAGAGTCGTCGCGGTGCTCGTATAGCCTGTAAAGTAATGGGCATTGAAGATAGGGAGGTACAGTAGAGAGGTCATTTACTGTGAAAAGCGTAAATACATATTTATGCTCGCGACTGTAAATCTTTATTTAAAGCTAATTTTTAAACTACGATAGTGAATTCAACTAATATTAGACCATTATTTAGAATAATTAAAATATTTAACTGGAATTATTAGTTATTATTTTTTATCCAGTTTTTATTGTTTATCAACGCGTAAAATAATACTTATGCTAAAAAAAATGTATGCAAACACTGACTTGTTCTGAATTTCCGCCAATTTCTTCGTCTCGTGTTTCCTCTTGTAGGGCCTCTTCGTTTCTTTCTTAGGCTTGACATCATCCGCGGGTATGTCAGCCTGCGGCTCTGCCATCCACGTGTAACCTGAAGAATGCGACACCAGAAAATTAAAACTCTGTGCACGTAAAACGCACGTGTGTGCGTGTGTGTGTGTGTTTGTGTGTGTGTATGTGTGTGTCCGGCGTGTGTGTGTGAGTCCGGGATGTGTGTGTCCCCGACGCGTGTGTGTGTGTGTGCACCGACCGTGGTCGTGGTGCAGGTGGTTGGAGGCGCGGCGCTCGCCGGGCGGCGGGCGGCAGTAGGAGTGGTCGAGCGCCACCTGCGACGCCTGCGACGCTTGCGACGCCTGCGACGACGGCGACCACGTCTCCGACGGAGCGCTGCCCGCCTGGAAAACACAAATACATCGTTACCTGCACCCCAATTCCACTATAAATTCAACCGGACGTCTCCCAAATCGTTACAGTGCGTAACCAATGAGTTTGAAGAATGCTTAGCAGAATACCAATAACGTTCGAACATAAGCGTTCCTCATGCGTTTCAGATCAAAATAAAATAGCAGAATTGTCTTCTGCTCTCTTTAAGTGTCGTACTTGCGACATCAGTCGCGGGTGGCTGATACAGCTGCATGAGCCAATATTACGAGAGTTTACACATAACATGATGATAATGTGTTCTCTCTCTCTCTCAGAGATGTCAACGCGCAGTGTTAACCGCGCTCAATATGCCAGAGAAAGAGTCAGTCAAAGATTTTGATTCGCGTATAACATAAGAGTAATTGGCTGATGACAATTGATGACTTTCTAGCATCGAGGGCGATTATCTAAGCGTACTTTTCATAATATTCTATTAAATAATTACATTCCATTGTAATGCTTTTGTTTGGATAATTATCTAAATAAAAAAAATCTAATGCTTTCTTGTCCAACTTTTCAGCTTAACGACCTAAAGCAGTTGCAGGGCAAAAAAAAAACAATTTAAAAGTACAATAACCTTACTTAAAATAACAATAACCTCTTTAACTCCATTGACGCTGACGGCAGTCTCGGTGTTGCTGTGATCTTGGTCGCTGATGGACGTAAGTCTTTGTCTCTGCTCCCCCTTAGGAAATAAACAAATTATATACTCGTAGCTGTCGTGATTAATTGAGCATAAGCATGAATCTTAATGTTACGCCTATATTACCGAAGAGGTAGTTGTTGGGTCACACGGACCGGCTCGGAAAAGAGAGAGTTATTTGTCACATTTAAAACAGAGCTTTGGAGTCATTGTAATAAGGTTTATTTAGGAATGCTCGAGAGGATATCCGAACGCGCTTGCAGTGAAATATTAGGAGTAGCCGATCAGCTGCTCTTGTGACGTACTCATCAGTGGTCGGGCTTCCGATCGGCTCCAAGCCTACAATCCGCGCCGTTCGGTGTGGACACATAATATACGGACATATAATATACGAATCCACTGAGAAGTTTTAAAGTTCTAAGCATACATAAATAAATAAATATTTTCAGACATTCACACCTATCAACTAGCCCTATTTTAAGCAACTAATGCTTTTTGTGTTACGGATACAAAATTATGGATTTTAATAGATATTTATTTATTTATTTTATATATAAACATCCAAATGCCTGAAAATTCATCACCCAAACATTTGCCCCCACCGGGGATCGAACCCAGATCCTCTCGGGATGGCGACGCCTTGAGACCGGCGTACAGATCACTCGACCACGGAGGTCGTCAAAACAGACACATAAAGACGGACAGTCAGTGCGAAGAGACTTTGTTTTATACTATGTAGTAACACATAAAATATATCAATAGAATGATAGAAATATTTTCGATGTCAAACTTTTAAAACGCTCTCCTGAAAAATCGCAAAAACGTAATTACGTCAATATTCTTTTGAATGAGCGATATGTGACTCACAATGTCAGGTTTCCTCTTCTGCCGCCGCTCCTTGCGTCGCGGCGTGGGTTCATCTTCAGAACTGATCTCTCCCTCCTCCGCCCCCGAACGCTTCTCCCCGAGCCCGTCTCGCTTCTCCGGGGACTTGAGGTGGTTCTTCACCGGACTCCAAACTTCCTCAGCCTTGGACTCGGGCGGGCTGAGAAGCAACATTATTATATTTCATTCAAATACATGTATACGTAATTTATAGGTCGATTGCTTTCTTATTTCTAAACATTTGTAAAAAGGAAAGAATCAATAAATCTTTTATCCGTCACATTATACAGAGTAGTCCATGACAGATTAGGTGACATACAGGACATGACACAAAACACTAACTATGACTCACAAACTATGAATGACAATAATTATTGTAATTTCTTGATTGAAATGGTTTAGATCAAGAATTTTGTACTGTATGATGGATGCCAAACTCCCATACAATAGCATGAGGCAATGTCTTGTCTCGATCATGAGGCAATGTCTTGTCTCGATCAGTAGGTGTGCCTTCCCATTCTATCACTTTAATGAATGAGTTTGACATTTCGTAGTAAAGCTTTCTATTACAACTAATGACGTCCCACAAAAATACACAAAAATTTCTCAAACAAATACTCTCATTTAATATGTGATTATTGACTCACGTGTGAAATGACACCACTCACTTACACAACATAAAACAATGCACGTCATCACCAGTTTTATAATTTTTTTTTTAAATATTAAATTACAAATTTTTTTAACAATTTTCAGTCTAGGCGTCAAAATGGCGTAAACATGACAGGTGAGACAGAAACTATGGATAGAAAGAGAGGAAGAGGATATCCCACGGATAGCCTTCATTCATAAATAGTGATAGAATGAGAGGGAACACCTACTGATCGAGACAGAACATTGCCTCATGTTATTGTATGGCAGTTTGGCATCCATCATAATAGTACAAAATTCTTGGGTCTACCCATACTTATCGACGCGGAATCGCCATATGCCGAGTGCGTATCACTACACTACTGGGCTTAACACCGATCATCTGTTGCGACGGCTGTGGACATGCGATCGGCAGTCGATTCCTCCGAACGGCCCTCACGACGGCTGTTCACATACGTTCGGCAATCGACAATAATTTTATTTACAATTAATCATTCGACTTCTACCCAACGCCGTTCGGCTACCGTCGGAGATGAAGGCATCATTTGACTACCGTCCAATGCTGTTCGACCATCTCCGGCGCCGTTCGGCAGCTGTCGGAACGATTCCACGTCGATAAGTTTGGGCAGACCCTAAGTCAAGGATCAATTTAAAATGATCTGTAATTTGTAATAAATAAAGATCATATTTGTTCGTGTTGTTACCTTTCGTCGGGAGGTTTCTCCGGTTGCGGCCGCTTGTCCGTGTCCGTCTCCATCTTCATCCTTTGCTCTTCGTGGAACTCGCGTTCGATTTGCTCCATATACTCCGTATTTCGTCGTCTTCTTTCCTGCATAAAACCATCATCTTTACTCAATGATGGCAAAATGATCTAGCAAAATCTAAATAGCGCCATTTCTTTCTAACGGCACTCAAGCCATAGACTGCAAAGTTAATTGGAATTACATCAAAAAAATTTATATTTGTTCACCCACTAAATAGTTTAACTTGAGCTCGAGCGGAGACGAAGAGAGGAAGTAATGGGTAACCAAGCCTATTGTAGCGGGTACGTCATAGCGCGCTACGATATCAAGTAACCGAGAAATGGTTAATCAGCGAAAAGTACGATAGTGAATAATAATATTGGAGTCAAAATAGTACTAGACCTACTGTATACAACAATAAGGCGCATACAAGTTTGACGAGTCTGAATCACGATGGCAGAGTTTCCAAGTTAGATTAATATATATACAAATTCCGACGAAAAACAGTCGTTCCCTATCCGGTAGCATCGACATTGTCCCCCGGAATGGGCGTGGCATAACGCTGAGTCGCTGAATTGAGCGATCTAAGTAGTACCTGGTATTCTCAGTCACTTCTCGCACATTATCGGAGTCTACCCAGGCGGAGCCAGAGGGAGTCGTTGACTTCAACGACCGGCAAAGATGTGGTTACCTGGCACTCTTTATTCAAATCAAAGTAGACTCTATCAAGAATCGGTGGCGGCTTTATGATGAGTTTTTGTAATGTTAAGCCCCAACCGATAGTCGACGCTCCAGTGTGTTATCTGGTAAGGACTATCAAGTTGCGGCGCGATGGCGGCCAGCTATGACTGGAGGGAAGTCAGCTGACCCGAGACGGTCATTGAACTCGCCGGCGGGCATGCGCGTGGCGCAGGTGCGTTACCTAGTACTCCCGCTCCTCGCCCGGCCGACTTCATCCAGCGGCGGTGCTGCAACCGTCGGTTTAGCCGAAGGAGGCGGGGATAAGTCAGCAGGTCGTCGACCTCGCCGGCGACTCACCTGGTACTCCCGCTCCTCGTCCGAGTCCGAGTAGACCCTGTCGAGCAGCGGCGGCGCGGCGGCGGCGGCGGCGGCGGCGGCGGCAGCGGCGGGCGGCTTGTGCGTCGCGGGCTTGGGCGCGGGCTGCGGGGGCGGGGACAGGTCCGCCGGGCCCAGCCGGTCGTCGACCTCGCCGGCGGGCATGGGCGTGGCGCAGCGGCGCGCCTGCTCCTCCTCGCTGTCCGACGACGAGTACACGCGCCGCAACCGCTCCTTGTTCGACACCACTTTGAGCTGCACAGAAACAAATCACATTATAGACTAGGTGCTCACATAACTTACGTAGTTTCACATATATCATCAAGCTTCCACCGCGGAAATAGAAGAAAGTATAAATAAGATTTTGAAATTGACGATCAGCATTTTGTATTCGACATGATTTCACACTTTAAAAGGGTTCCTAAGTCACTTCAAAATCAATAGAAGGGAGAGAACACAATCATAATATCATCATGTTTCTATTCTTAAAGGGGTAGGCAGAGGAGCCCCTTAACTTAACCCTCAACTTTTGGCAGGTTTTTTTTACATATGACAGGTAAGCTCTTGGCTTTCATCTCACCTGATGGTAAGTGACGATAAGGTCGAAGGTGGCAGCGAGCTTCACCTGTAATCCTCAACAACTGAGGAACTAGTTATCTTACCTCTGATTGGATCACAACAATGCTAAAGCGACAGCTATGTGCTATAGTTATTATGGCGACAGATTTAGGTAAGACGATGGTAGCTAGGCAGGCGGGCTCAGAAGCCCTACCACCAAAAAAAAGGTTAGTAAAAAAGTGAATCAAGTGATATTCGTATAAGTAGACACAATAGGTTGTTTGTATGTAAAGAGTATAATATGAGGGTAGTGTACCTGCGCGTGGTCGAGGTCGGAGTCGTCGTCGGTGTCGGAGTAGATGCGCGGCGCGGCGGCGCGCTCGCGCTCCGAGCCCGACGACGACGACGACCGGCTGGACGAGCTCGACGACGACCTGCGCGAACGCATGACCCACTGTTATACTACTTACACTATTATACTAGGACCAAAATAGAAGTTTGTGAAACTGTACATAATATAGGTTATTAAAACACGAGAGTGGTTCACGATGAATAGTATCACGCGAGTGTTTTAATACCGAGTTATGTGCAGTTACATACACTACTTTATCTAGTCATTATTTAAATAAATAAAACAAAAAAGGGGTTTTGGCGGCATTCAACTATGGCCTCAGAGTAAACAGAACTGGAGTAGCCTTTGTCTAACATTCCCCTCTGCCAAATGCACAAGCATCGGATGCTTGCACGTTTAATAAAACTAGTTGAGCCGCCATTTTGACAGCCATAACATTGTAAACGTTGCGGCGAACAGAGCTCCCGCAAAAATGCCTGCCTGTGCTGTTTTTTGTTGTAAAAATAAAAAGGAAAACATCGAGTATGCTAAAAGATGGTGTCACCTTTTATTTGTAATTATAATTTTTAAGATTTAATGATTATTTACTTCATTATTTCATGTTTTAGAATTCTACGATTTCAAATTTCGAACGCTAGTCTCGTGGGGAGTGCGGCTGTGACGTTGTCAAAACGCACACCCCACGTGACTATTATAAGCGTGTGTGTTCGTGAAATTTAAATTTGTGTATCGAATTATGCATGTGTGCATTTGTAAAAACGGCTGGCTTTGAGTGTAGTGGTAACCTCACCCCCCGCAAGAAATGGCAGAAAAAAACGTTTGAGAAATTGACTAATGGCTACTCCAGTTCTGTTTACTCTGAGACTATGGCGGACGTGATTTTTATTTCAGTGATTGTAATATTGATCGGAGTGGACCTTGTTGCGTAAAATAACACCACAGTATCAGCCATCGATTGGTGGACGTCAAACTCTCCCAAGATGCATTGGAATGTATTACACTTGCATTTGATTGCAAAAACTAAGACAAAAACATACCGATGACATGGCTGTATGGGCTTCGTTCCCTTTGCCTTCCCTATATGGGAGAATTTTACAACATAAAACAAAAAAAATAACTAATTTTACATATTTTTGGCTGTCTGGAAAACATTTGCCATAGTTTCGTGCGTTTTTAAGAAACATAAGTGTTGCATAATAAGTCCAACCTGTTGCATAATGGTCAATATTACTGTTTCAATTTTTAAATTTTCGTTTTATCCTCTGTGTTAAAAAGTATGTCATTATAAGTTCGAGTCTGAGTTCATAATTCGAATAACATGAGTGTAGATAATTTCCGCCAAAACCAGCATGATAGCAAAGTAAAAAAAAGTATAAAAAAATAACTCGCAACCATAAAACATTGTTACTTAGTTCTAAGATCAAGACCATAATTACACCTTTAACAATTTAATAGGCGTCTTACAGTGGCGGAGCGTCCGTACAACCCGATTCCTAACAGCCGTACCAAACGAGCGAGCTTAAAAAAATACCTAACTAAAAACAAATTTGTCTTGTTTCATTACTATAATGCAGGTACAATACCATTTTATAAACAAATATAAAATCATATAACAGTAAAACACGCGCGCGAAACAATACGCAACATAGATACATACAAAGAATTAGCGAAGTTCCAATCACTCACACATCATCGCTCCCGCTCTCTAGATTCCTTCAATTAACTCGTAAAATCTCGAGTTGTGGACGCCTGCGATACAACACGCACACAGACAAGCGTTCTCTTGTCACGTCTGTGTAGGTCTCTCATAGGCGCACGCAATAGAGAAATAGTACCTAAAGATTGCCTAACATGCCGGCTTTTCGCGGCCTACGAGCCTATCCATCGATACACTACGACACACGCACACATTAGTCATAAACTCTCACGTACGTTTCGCGGAAAACCAAAAGTAAAGTTCAGCCTTCAGTATTTTAGATCTTATTACAATAGCCATAAGGGCGGAATTTCTTTCGGGAAACGCACGCAATTACCGCGCGCCGTGCGGAGCTCCGTAAGCTGCCACGGGCCGGCTTGTATCGTCCTTCTCTTACTAACGCAGCCAGCTTTTGTATAATGCATCCCTTTCTTTCTAGCCGATCCCGAGCCGAGTTGTAGTTATTTCTCTGTCTTGCATAGCCGGTGTTTGAATATTGACATTTCATTCTGATATTTTTGTTTATTCTGTTTCGTAAACTTAAAGTAATTAATTAGTTTATTGTGTTTTTAGCAGTAATTCAGTGAAATAGTAAAATTTAACTAACATGTGTGTTGTAGTTTTAAAGGTGTATTGTGATATTGTGAATTGTGTCGCTCCGCAGGGATTTAATTGGTAGGTTTTAGTTTTTAATTAATTTTGGTTTATTCTCTCTCGGCACAATAATGGCCGCTTTGATGCACATAGATTGTTGTCTTACCGATTTCTTGCTAAGTGAAGGAAAGCAGTTTTCAAAGTTGTCCTTTGAAAATAAAAAATATGTCATACAGTTAGGTCGAGCTCGTCCAAGCATGTCAATAGATTACAAGCGAAGAGACGGTTTTTTTAAGCATTTCCACAGTTCTCTTTATGATAAATATAGTTGGATTACAGGCAGTTGTTTATTAAAAAAATTTTTTGTTTTCCGTGTCTTTTGTTTTCTGATTCAAGCAACATTTGTAATCGAAGGGAGTTTTTGATGTTAATAATTTATTAAACTGCTAAAAAACATGTTCAAAGTGAGAAACATATACGTAGTTGTTTAGCGTTGCATGAATTTGGAAATAGTATAATAGAAAACAATTTTGACAATAATTTTGAGGCTTATAACCGCAAAATCGAACGTAATCGAAATCTGTTAAAAACGCTTCGACACAGTTGTTCTCTTAGGTAAACAAGATTAGCGTTTCGCGGGCACGACGAAAGTGTAAATTGGGATAATCTTGGTATTGTTAAAGTATTGTAAATGGTATTTGTTTTCTATGTTTATCGCACATTGTAGACCCGTTCACATACACAAACAAATTACCCATTTTTTGTGGATCCTAATTTTTACTGTGGCTTGCCTAACTTTTTTTTTCACGCCACGCCACTGGCGTCTTATATTGACTACTTGACAGAGATGCGTTGTCGGTCTATACATATACGTTCCACTGGCCTTCCTAGAAACGGTTGCAATAGCGACTGGTATCAACGGCTTGACTTTCGAGATCACAAAGTTTTGATCACCCTAGGCCTGACCATGGCGAAGGTAGCTTTGTTTTCGATATCGAAAGCCAAAGCAAACGCAATTATCATCCATGTGTAATATAGAAGACCTCTAAATCTACCTATAAATCTAATCATACCTAGAGGAACTGCTGGAAGGCCGCCGCCGACCCCGCGATAGGTATGAGCCCGCGGTTCGACTGCGAGGACTTGAAGATGGGACTTCCTTCTCCTCATCCGAGTTCTGCACCATTTCCTCCTAAAGATTTTCACGTTTAAATACAACACACAACATCACACGCGCTCTTTCACCGGCGGACGAAATGTTACAGCAACACGCTCGTTGGTTGACCAATTATATAGGTTGTAACCAAACGGCGAACATGCTCGACGTTCTGTTACAAGCAAATGCTCTAGTCTATACTTCTTTCACCTTAACCGCTTCACTTATAAACTAAGAATAACCTTATGCCCAGTTTAACCAAAAATACGGCTTAGTAATATAATATATCTTATGACGTTGGATGTAAGGTGTAATATTGCTAAGCAGTATTTTTAGTTAAACTAGGCATTAAGTTATTCTATGTTTATAAGTAAGGCGGTAAGAGTGCACCGAGCTTCTAGCGCTGGGCTAGCGTAGCGGCTCTAACTAGGATGGACGGTCCGCACGCTAATTTAGGTACTTCTTTCGTATTATTAAAATAAATACACATTTCGACAATATAGGCAATATACGTTATAGAAAACATGTAGTTTATTATTATTCAAAAGCTGATTACTCTCCGTGAAGCACTTACGCCGTACTAAGGGTTTATATGTTTTTTAGAAGTATCTTTGATATTTTTTTCAATCGAGCCAACTACAAGTAATCGTGTTTCTAATCAATATGATTTATAGAGTAAAACCTTAAATATCTGTGAATTACATAATTAATTATAGCTTTAATAATAATAATACAGAAAGGGAACAAATGAATACAAATATAGCGCAAAAACAACGGTGCACTCTTAAAACAAACTGCTCGCGGTGTTCTTGTGAGTATTGATCCGTCTAGTAGGATTTGATACAACTTAATTAAATACGTAATTAACTCCACAATAAACAACAATATTATTTATGAATTAAATTACTTATTTTTCTAAGGTCAGGAATTATGAAAAAAGTTTAGTGTAAAAACTTTTTTTAATAATTTCAATAATTTTGGAGTTACCTGATCACTAAGCCGTTTTGAGGAGTCTTCATCCATAACGACAGGTGATGGTATTTTCCGCTTGCGCCTGAAGCTCGGCATCTTCGGTATAGCGGCTCGCAAACCAAGACCAATACCAGTACTGTAGCCGCCCAGATCCAGGCCTAGCTCTCGGGACTCCATTATAGACTTTATCGAATCCACTGCATCTTCTTTCTTATTCGAAATATCCTGAAAAAGGAAGAATAACGAAGTGTATAAGATAAATTGACGTCTTTTTTCCAATGTGCGGTATTACAACATTCCAATTCCTGCAATATTTTATTACAATTTTCCAGTACAGTTTACAAAGTAATT
This sequence comes from Parapoynx stratiotata, assembly GCA_910589355.1. NCBI lineage: Eukaryota > Metazoa > Arthropoda > Insecta > Lepidoptera > Crambidae > Parapoynx > Parapoynx stratiotata. Next base: position 6,024,988 of record OU342479.1, read on the forward strand.
AATTTTTAATGTGGATCCCTAGACAAAAAACATTTTTAAAACGGAGTATACAAATTATAACGGAATATACCTTTTCTTCCATTCCTCACTTTCACTCGTCGCCTCAATACACTTCTTTTCATATCGGAATTCACAGTTTCACACATTAAATCCATCGCTTCCTTGGTCATTCAATTATTCCAGGTTCTTCCACGTCCATAGTCAGCAATGTTTTAGTTATGTGACATTCATTCCACCTCACACAATTGTCCGAACAATTCATGCAAGCTATTGCTCCTTATCTTTTCTCACTGTTGCTACTTTCAAAGATCCTCTTCGATTTTACACAATAATTCAACACAAACAAACCTGTAAAGGTTGTCCTACATCTTCCTTAGGCTTGGTGGACCGCGCCTTCCGGCTCTGGTCGTCCCACCACACCTCGAAGCTTTTGAAGGCAGTGCTCTCGATCATCTTCTTGTTGAAGTCCCTCTTCAGTATGTGCTTCAGTTCTGTCGTCACTCGCTCTATAACGCTGTTTATTGTCGGGTAGTAAGGGTTGTTTAGTTCCTGTAATGTAATAATTTTATAGTAAATATGAGGCATATGTATAGTGCTAATGGGCGAATATTACAAACGGTAACTTTCATCCGATCGTCAGTCTACAAAGTTATAATTATTTTTTATAGCTTATTTAAGACAAACCTATCGGCCGATAAAAGTTATTAGTCTGCGCCGCAGCTTACTGTACTGCTGTAAACGGACTCATAAGATGTGAAAAAGATAATATTTTGGAGTAGGTGCAACGGTTCAAAGATACTTTTGATTTTTTACCAAAATTCGTGGTTCCGAGTTCCTCCGTGCTTTTGAAAGCATAGCTGTTGTTTAAAGTGTCTACCAATCCGTAATTTCTCATTGGAGCACCTCCTAAGTAACCAAGTCTTAAGTACTATCTGTCATCACCACCAATAAAGATTTGAATGTAATATTTTGGCGTACCTGCGCAGGCGCAGGCGGCTCGGTGTAGGGCGCGTAGTGCGGCAGTATGGGGGGCGCGCCGAAGCCGCCGCCGTACACTAAAGGCACCGGCGCTCCCACCGGCACCTCCGCCGTGGGGTACGGCCCCGCGCTATACGACAGCGAACCTGCACACGCCACGCAATACAGTGCGACAGGTATAACTTGGTCAGTATCGGAAAAGGCAGTATATGAGTGGCGGAAAAGCCCCTCTTGATTGCCAACGAACCGAAAAACATAGAATCTTGTACAAACACAGAATTTTGATCCGAAGCTTTTGTTACGAGAGTGATAATATCCTGTAGGCTTACCACGAGTCGATAAATACAAGTCTCCGGAGACAAAATTACTCATTGCCTCTCTCTTCGACACTCACGAAAAGGGAAGAAACAATAAGCAATTTTGTTTTAACTTAAATATTTGTAAAATGTTGTAAGACTCGATTGGATTAGTAGACTTTACCCTAATGAAAAAGCACTTTCTTAAATAGCTAAATAGAATGGTTAGTTTATCCCTTTGAATGCCCAACGCCATTATTGGCGTATACGTATATTAAGTGTTAATATTGGGAGTGATAGAAGAGATGTAATAAAACTCATAATCAATGAAGATTCCCTATCAAAATATAATAATACTAACCTGTGGGTGGCCACATATGCTGGTAGTACGGCGGAGGCGCGACGGGCGGCCCGAAATACGCCTCCGCCGGTACTTGCTCCTCGATCTTGGCTTCCGTCGACGATAAAGATGATAGCGACATCTAGGGAACACATTCCGATTAAATGTCACGTAAAACACGTATACATCATGCCATACTATAAGAAATTGTGACCGCCGCGACTGTCATACAGTCGGGGTAAAAAAAGGTTCGTCACCTTAAATTCCACATTTATTTGCACGAGGTAATGTCTAATCATGTCAACATTTAACTTCAAATTAATGAAATGGATGTCGCATTGACGTTTGCAGCAGTCTAGAATAGTCTAGATAAATAACAGGTCAACTTCCTAATTACCTACGATCGAAAAGGTTTCCATGATGAAAAATATAAGTAAATAAACAGCAAATATATGAAGTTGTTTTATCCTAGAAAAGTAAAAATTAAGCATAATTTTGTATGCAGACATGCTCTGAGCGATTCAGTTTTAAAAGTTATTAGGTTTCTATGACTGATATCTGTCGAAGGTTGTTTTACCCCGATTGTACATGTGTGTAACTTACCTGATCATCGTCCAAGTTGTCCTGGTTCTTGTCGGGCAGCCCTGCGGGTGACCGCCGCGGCTCGTCGCCGGTCAATAGCTCATCCTCCGACGACGATATATCTGACCCTATTTTGTCCATGGCTGGAAACTTCTTACGCTCCTCTTTCTTAGAAGTCTGTTTGAAAAAAGAATATAAAACACTTTATTGTCAACAGCAATAACTTGTCAGTACGCCTGTATCCCCGACAGAAGTAAGTAGGGGGGTACCTCCAGGGTGACACTTTGTCAGTAATTTTGTTGGTCCCACATAATAGGGGGCAAGCCAAAGAAACAGAACAAGCAGCAGTAACAAATGCGGTAAAAATGTGAACTTTGTGAGATTCTTGTCAAATAAACAGTGGAATGAGTGGTGGCGTAATGGTTTAGTTTTGGCTTTATTAATATTGAAAACAAAGCTAATTTCGCCGTGATCAGCCCAAAAATGAATGACCAATAATATATGATCTTGATTTCCTCCGTGCTTTAAGGACACGTTAATCCGTTGGTCCAGGTCGTTGGCCATTGGCATTGGCCCATATACCACACCTAATGTAAATCCATATAGGTTGGTGACGTAAATCATAGAAATAATGTTATAGACCATAATTGATGCTTGATCTTTGTGTCCAAACCGACGCGGAGAGGATCGGAGCGCACTTTTCTTTTCACACCGACCGGCGCGGATTGTACGCTCGGAGCCGATCGGCTGCCCGACCGCCGCCGAACGGTACGGCAGCCGATAGGCTACTCCTATTATTTCACACTTAATGCGTTTGGATATCCTCTCGAGCATTCCCAATATCAAAAGAAGTGAACATTAAATAAACCTTATTGCAATGATTCAAAACACTGTTTTAAACGTGATAAAAAAAATTCTCCTCTCCGAGCCGGTTTATGTGAAAGGACATTATAACTTACCCATTCCTCTGTAAACTTAAGGCATTCTAAATAGAGTTCCCTAGATAAGTACGGCGATGGCGTGTTCGATAAGGGTTCCGTATTTGGTTCTTTATTTGGATAAATTGATATAATGCTGCCTCTCTCTTCACTTTCTGAACCTGGAAATATGAAAGTAAAAATAAATTAGGTATATTTAGTTGCAAGCATTGACTTATGTTTCTAAGTTTAGTGGAGTATTGTCTCCAGTTACAGGCTGGTGGAGGGCCGAAAGGCCCCGCCGCGTAGGTACTGATGTACACTTGGGTTTCTAGTGCCAACACATGCGGGGGAAGAGTCACTCCAGGGGGGTATAGTGGGTTCGAAACCCACATATCTCTTCCTGCCCCAGAAGGTCAGATATGGGTCAGCCGTTACTCCGGGTAAAAAAAACATAACCCAGATATATAGTTCATTAGATGGCGCCCTTAAAACATGATCTTCGGTTTGAGATGGTTTTCGAAAAACTGGCCTTTCTATAAAAAGTTCTGGATTTGATCAAGATATTTTCGCTGGATATTGCAAATCAAGCTACTTTCACCATGGTCCAAACTTGGATGGTGGCCACCAAAACTGCGTGAATCTCGAGTTCCTGTCTTTGGTTTCGTTTGCTATATAATCCGATTATACCCACCAATGCACCACTCTTAACTTCCTCAATCACACTTGCCCTATAAAACCTTGCCCCTTGTATTTGTTCTATTTTAAAAACATCTTTACCCTCATCGTCAGAAGGTGGCTGCGGTGCATCCAAGTCGGGGATGTTAGCTGGTAACCGTTCATCGTCCTCTTCCTCCGAAGATATGCCCAACGACAGAAAAGGCGGCGCGAGCCCACCGCCACCTCCAGCGCCTTTTAGAAGCATTGCTATTCTGTAAAGAGATAACAACATTAAGGCTTGAGAAAGAAAGTATGCGTTTTGCACTTCAAAATTTTATTGGAAAAGCAAACAAAAAATAATATTTCCTATAAAATAATGAGTAAATATTTATCATTATAGAAAACCGCAGTTACATAATTGTTTCATGTAGTTGGAGCGCAGTGCAAGCAACATGCTATCTCCCTTTATCATTCGAATGTAATGACAGATAAAGTAATGATTTCATATTGCCATCCCTCTCTGTTATTTAAAGTTTTCTCTTCCATTATAGAGTTTATTTTACAATGAAGTCGAACAAATCATCCTAAGATTCACAGAACATTAGCATTGAAATCATTCGGGAATCCGAAAATTATGCTAAGCGATTTCACTGGGATTGTGCCTTTCTCTACCGCCACCAATATAGATAAGTGATACTGAAATTCATCAAAAATTAAATAACCAATTAAACCTTGTGTCCAAATCAACATTCTTAGGTTCCTCCGCAGGCGGCGGGGGCTTAGGCTCGGGTTCCTTCGCTTCGCCCGCATCTTCCGGAGGCCGGGGCTCCACCACCGGCTCCACGGGTTTACTCTCCACAGGTGGTTCCTAATTGATACGTTTTATCAGACATTTACTAAAAAATACTGTTTGTTTGCAATATTTCTCTGCGATTTTTAACCGTCTTAAGATCAATGCCTACCCAGTCAATGAATCCAAAATCGATTGTATTTTGTATATCGATTGTACGAGTACCGACCGACCGAGTGAATACCTGCGACTCCGGAAGATCTGCGAGATAGGTTGTCGGCGCGCTCGAATTTGAAGCTTATGAGCTATGCATAAAAATGCTTGCATTATACGCAACGCATAAAGGACACCACTTGCATGGACTAACCTTTCTCTTCAACCAATGGAGTGAACTTTATGACTAAGTAGGCTTGCATTAAGACGGTTATAAACCACGTTATAGAAGCTAACGTAAATGAAGTGATGAGAAAGTAATGAAAATCATATATATTGCATAACATTAGCACAATAATTATTACAACATAAATAAGGCAAGCAAATATTATTAAATACACGTATACCAGGATGCATATAGTTTAAGCATACAACAACTTACCTCATTTTGAGAGTAGTAGGTACTGATAGTTTTAAAGAAATCCTATGTTAATTTGTGCTTTCTCATAAGACAATACTTACATCTATATTTATAACACCAAAAAGATATGAATAGTATAAATTCACCAGTAACACTCGTATTTTAGTAGTGTGAAATATCAATAAACAATTGAATTGTATTTTTCAGGCGGTTACATAAGTTTGGAACCAAATCTATAACTATTAGCTTTCGGACTATTGCCTCACAAATTACGGGTTTTAGCATTTTCGATGACGACGTTAGATTACGTTATTAAACAAATTCTATTGCAATAAATCTGTTGGCTGGAGATATTATGTTTAATGATTAATTTTTTTTTAATTCATAGCCGCACGAAATATACACCTGCTGCAACTTAAAAGTTAGTCATAAAATAAAATTAACAAAACGTTCATCATAATTTATGTAATATAAATTTATATGCACATGCTTTATTCCCATTTGAATATTTTTTTCATACGCCACGAATCATCGATTCCACACAGCAAAGAATCACCCTCTCACGTCTCTCACTGCGATTAATTCTACGTTTCCCGTTGATTCAATTCAAGGGAACTTGTTTGAGAGCTAATCAAATAAAAAAATAATAGACTTAAATTTTTTCTGGACATATTATTGTATACAATTTACATCAAATCCCGTAAACGGGACTATAAAAACTTTTTTATGTACTTTTTTATCGCTGCAGTTTTATTCGATACTGTTAATTTGTGCCGTTACTAATACAGGCGTGCGCACAGTGATTATTTGCTATGTGATCAAGTATCTAGTATATATATGTGTATAGCACATGCATCACAATACCAGTTTAAAATCTGTGTACATACAATACAAATTACGTTTAAATCTACAACAATTTTGATCAAAAAAATCACGTTAAATTAATATCTATGTACTAAAGCTTTTGTATTATAAATGATATAATACCTCGTGCAATCCTTATTATACCTAGACTATTTAACTCCGTGACCATCTACCAAAAACTACATTATACCTAGCTACTGTATGTTCGTAACACGTCAAACTATAAGGAAGCAACTCTTATGATAATGGCATACAGTTCATAAAAAAAAAACAGTTTTACAGAGTAATGGATATATTATAGAATTTAAATTCATTTTATGACTGAATTTCTGTGAATTTAAAGTTATCTGTGACCTGCCTCCCTATTAAAACTGTCTAAAGATACAAGTTGGTTGGTGGTTGGTTGGTACAGTCACCAGCATAAATATATGACGGCTTACAGCCGTGCATAAATATGTAATCATCCATGGGCGCATAAGTATATGACGACATTACCTCGGTAAAAATATGTGATGCTTCGTGGCCGGCAAAAACATTGTTACTCACTATCCGCATAAGTATCTGATCGAACAAAAATCAAAATTATGTGTACACCAAAACTGGCATAAGTATCTATCCAGCTTGTCAGCAAATACATATGATGACGGATTGACCGCATAAATATCTGACACGATAGAAATTAAAAATATCTTGTTCATCTGCAAAAACAGATCTTATGTATTTGATATAGGTACGAAGGTTTTTTGACAATTCACCGAAAGCGTTTAGACTTATCATTGTATTTCTTCTTAGTATTACCTATATTATGAATTAATGTTAAGGACAAAAGTGATTTTTCAGGTGGAGCGAAATACTTTTTTTTTAAATGTCTTAATTTTATGATTATGTTAAGTAAATGCCAAATTACATGGAATTTAGAGCACTTTCATACTGATGTAGAAAAATTTAATTAAAAAAATATATTTGAGATTCAAACTTTTGGTCACCGATCCTAGATATGACCATAGCGATAATTGCTGTTTTTAAATCAAATCAAATTCTTTGTACTAGAAACTTGGTTTTTATAGTGATAAAGTAAACTTCAGCTTTGATTTTAGAATCAAAAGTAACTTTCACCATGGTTGTATTTGGGATGGGTGACCAAAAATTTGTAATCTTAAAATAAATTATATTTACGATGTCCTTGGCTTAGTACTGGTTAGTAAGCTTTAGCTTTCATTTTAGAAACAGCAACATTCGCCATGGTCGTGATCAAATCTATTGTCTAGATCTATTGAAAAGGATGGGTGATCAAAAGTTTGTAATTCCAAATTAAATTTTTATGTGTGCGGCCTTCCTACAATGATTATTAAATTTTGGTCACCCATCCAAAGCACAACCATGGCGAAAGTTGCTTTGTTTCTAAAATCGAAGCTAAAGCGTGCTAACTTCTACTACGCCTAGCATAGTATATGCTAGGCGTATATAAAAATTGAATTTGAGATTACAAACTTTTGGTCACCAAAAATATGACCTTGGCAAAAGTTTCATTGTTTCGAAAATGAAAGCTAAACCTTACTAACCACTACTAAGCAAAGGTCCTCGTACATAGAATTAGATTTTGAGATTTCAAATTTTTGGTCACCCATCCCAGATAGAACCATAGCGAAAAATGCCGTTGCCAAATCAAATCACTAGGAACTTCGTTTTTATACTGGAAAAGTTAGCTTTAGCTTTGACTTCAGAAACAAAGTAATTTTTGCTATGGTTGTAACTTGAATGTGTGATCAAAAATTCGTAATCACAAATTCATTTCTTTTCCTACGAGAAACTTAGTTTTCTAAGTTTTACTCTGATTTTAGAAACAAAGCTACTTTCTTCACTATGGTCGAATTTCCATATACCTACGAGAAACTTAGTTTTTGTAGTGTTTGGTTGCTAAGTTTTGCTTCGTTTTTAAAAACAAAGCAACTTTTGCCATGGTTGTGCTTTGGATGGGTGACCAAAAATTTATAATCTCAAAATCTAATCCTATGTACAAGGAACTTTGCTTGGTGGTGGTTCTTAAGCTTTAACTTTCATTTTAGAAAAAAGCAACTTTCGCCATGGTTATATCTAGGATGGGTGACCAAAAAATTGTAATCTCAAATTAAATTTCTATGTACGCCTAGTATTCTTCAGTAGAAGTTAGTACGCTTTGGCTTCGATTTTAGAAACAAAGCAACTTTTACTATTTTTGCGCGTTGGATAGGTGACCAAAATTTATTTCTCACTGTAGGAAGGCCTGTGCCTATAAGCGACACCAGTATAGAACAACTTAAAACATTTTGAGAATATTTAAATTAGGTAAAATTTTTCACCATCATCACAAAATCATGAAAAAGAAATATTTATTATTTTTCACTTGCGGTCTACACCTTTCTATGCCTTTTCAGATCTATGGATGCATTTTGAAAAATTGAAATTATTACAAAGTTCATCTTAAGAATAAGCGTCGTTGCCGTTGTTCTTGTTTCGAAAAAGCGGCAACAACTGTTTTCCTAATGTGAAACAGACATGCAATGAGAAGTCTGCAAACCTTTCGTGAATTGTCAAAACACTTCGTAAACAATTTACGGCTTTATACTAAATAGATAAGATTTGTTATTGCAGATGAATGACATATTTATGATTTTCTTAAGTGTGAGATATTTATGCGGTCCCTCCGTCATCCGATATTTTTGCTAACACACTGATTAGATAATTTTGATTTTTGTTCGATCAGATATTTATGCGGATAGTGTGTAACAATGTTTTTGCCGGCCACGAAGCATCACATTTTTTTTCCGAGGTAATGTCGTCATATACTTATGCGCCCATGGATGATTAGATATTTATGCACGGCCGTACCACCGTCATATATTTATGCTGGTGACTGTACCTTTACAATTGAATAACGGATTCCCTTTAACTGTCACTTTTGATTGCAGCATATCAAAGCGAGATAAGGCGTGACTCTCCCAATCGAATCCTTGTTGAGAATAGGGGGCTATACTAAAATGTTGGAACATAAATAATACTGTAATATTAATGGAGCAGACTTTAATACAATAATGTACTAGCCTAACATTTATAAAAAATAAAAGAATTGCAAAAAAATTTGAAAAAAAGCAACCCTCGAGTTTCTGGCTCGCTCTTCTCGGGGATGTCTGCGTTCCGAGCAAGTGGTAGATTCACATAATCATTAATTGACGTTTTTAAGTGTTTGTTTATCAAGCCTATAAAATAAAGATATTTTTGATTTGATTTTGATTTGATTTGGATGAACTGCAAACTGAAATAGCTCTTATGCCATTAACATAAAAGTCAAAACGCCTAGACGAATGCCGACCTTCTCTTTTTCCTTCTCCTTATCCCGCTTCTCCTTGTGTTCGGGCGACTGTTCCCGGCGGGAGGGCGTGCTGGTCCAGCCGGGCGTCGAGCCCGAGCGCCGCTCCAGCTTTACATACATACACGACTAAATCACCAGGCAAAGGAACACCCACATTTAGCCATATTTAAGTTTAAATATGGTTTTATGGGGGAGTGGTTGTTGCCATCCTAGGTGCAATAAACTGTAGGTTATGTTTTATTCAAACTCGGTACAGACGGGGATCGCAACGGCGAGTTCTTAACGAGTAGCGCTGTTATCTATCCAGCTTTACAAAATGTCTTTAGCACTATCTAGACAGACCGTTGTAAGCTGGACCATAGCTTTAAGATTATATGCTTTATTGCAAACTACTTTAAGAGTATATCGAGAATCGAGCTTACATACAATTGAAAGAAATAATGTGTCGCTATTCATATGTTAAAAATTAAATCAAAAATAATACTGCCAAATGAATATTACTTTAGTTTAAAAGCAAACAACAAACCATTATATTACCAAATAACATAATTGTTAGTTGTTTGATCAATTTTATCAATTGCTTGTTACCTACTCTGGAATATGGGAATATTATACCTCTCTTTTCGAAGCTGAGCCTATAATATGCATGATAAAAAATATTGGTAAAGATTGCGTACGAGATATAACCATAGCCCATATATGGTGAATAGTGATGATAATATTAGTGAATCCACACACACAGATCAAAAGAATGATGAGCATGAATTTTGATGAACAAAAAAGGGCAAAAGATGGGTACATGATGATTGGTGAGAAAAGGTTATATTAGAATTTGAATCTTGGAAGAATGAAAAAAACGCACACACACACAAAAGGAACTAGAAATAAGCAGTTTAATGACCTAAGGTTATTTAATATTTAAACTTGTAGCTAAAATTAGGACTTTTATTGATTTCCAATATCATTTTACATTGAAATTATTTTGCAAGCCTATCCTAATAAGAGAAAGTAAGCATTAACTTCAAAAACATAAGGACGAGATTTGCTTGTCATAATAAAATTAACATATATATATGTTATTGCGGTTCCCTGCGCTTTACAGATGATCGCAGCAAAATAACACTACTTCGTAGTTTTTCATTCTTGCCTTTGGTCAAGGCCACCAGAGCTCATTGAAAGAGCGTTTTATTGGAAGCTGGACAATTTATAGAGTAGGCAATGCTTAAGTAATGCTCAATGACGCTATGAGGATCTACAAGCAACGGTAACCGCTAACCATCAAGCGGGCTTTATGCTTGTTTACTACCTTTTAGGTAAGGTATCAGGTATCACAGACAAATTTGCACAATTCTATTCGCCTATTATGCGGGTGAGGCAATTTTTAGCCTAAACCCGCTAATCTCTAAATTCAGTAGATTTTTAAAGAATGCCGAATATATTGAAATAAAAAGACACTTACATGTGGATGATGATGATGGTGATGCCTCCACTCCCCCCACCAGACCCCGCCCGCAGCCGTGCCCGCCCCATAATTATACCCATAGCTGGTACAAAATAATATCTTTAAAATAAAAATACGTATAAGGCACAATTAAAAAATATTACTTAGTTATTGTTTTTTTTTTAACATTCTCCCATGTAGGGAAGGCAAAGGGAACGAAGCCCATACAGCCAAGTCTTCAGTATTTAATTTCTTCAGTAGTTTGCATTGAAATGCTAGTGTAGTGCATTTCAATGCATCTTGGGAGAGTTTGACGTCAAACGATTGATGGCAGACACTGTGGTGCTACTTGGATGAGGTGGATTACCACGAAAAAATATAAATGTATAAGTCACCTGGGCTGGTAATAGGGGTCGTAGGGCACGGCGCCGGGCGTGTACGGCACCTCGGGCGCGTGGCTCGCCGGGTATGCCGGGTCGCTCGCCTCGCTCGCACCCCGACCATACCTTTCCCTGTATCTGGTCAAGTGACAAACAAATTAGATATTTTATTACATCAGTTGGCAACATTTACACGATTGTGGCAATACTACTCCCTTCTATTTTCGATTTTCACCCTGATTATTGTTTTCCTGGTTATTGTATTCTTGCCTTTGAAAATTAGGCCTTGTCTTTACTATTTGTTGGTTGATTAAAGCTCTATGATTTCGAGCTCCTCCATGCTTCGCAAGGCACGTGAAACTGTTGTTAAAGGTCGTTTTTGCAAATTTTTCTACCCATCAATCAGAATTGGGCCGTTATAGTGTTCTTACGGCCCATAGGAAGGTAGGAAGGTCTGTGCCCAGCAGCCAAACGTATTATAGTCTGGTAAGGATTAAAAATAACAATCTAAAATTGGTTCATCTCGAACTGAGGACAGAATATTAAACCAGATGAAGTCGTCGTAACAATATTAATCATCGCAGTCAATAATAAACAGACTTGACTGTTACTGTAACAGTTAATATGCAAAAAATGTTATTATAAAAAATGTTATATCAAATATAGACAAGAGAAATAAAATAATACGAAAACAATATCAAGGCCATGCAGATTAAATCTTAAAATGTTTAAATATAAATAGTCTGTACGATATTATATAAGCCATTATGTTATTTTCATTATTATTAAATTCAAGCATACAAACACATGAAAGATTGTCTATTTCATTCGCAATCAAAAAACACGAAAGTCTGATTTACAAAAAGTTTATAATATAAAATGTTCTGTTCTATTAGTTGGTTATAATTTTAGATCCAGAAGTCAAAAATCTGTAGGAATCACTGATGTAAAAGCAGCACAAAATTCATTCGCAATGTCCACCTTGTTTAAAAAACAACAAACAACACTTTTACATAAGATTATTGTACCTTCTTCTACATTTCCTCCGGCATCGTTTGCTTGTAAAATATACATTAGTGTTAGTCACAATCGTAAAATCCCACAAAATTATTAATTACGTAGATAGAGTAATTAGGATTATGTAGAGGTGTATACAGATGTTACAACACTTCTGTCATTATAAATATTCATGCAGATTTATGCACAGAACTTGTTTTCATTCGTATAAGTATTACAGAAATAATTGAACAAAATGATAAAACATCAAGTTATGATAAAACATCAAGTCCATCATTCACTTTTTAATCAAGTACAAAGATGGTGTAATAATATTTGTACAGTTTTCCATCCCACCGTACTATCAGTTCACATCTGTTCATTCAATTCGGAAAATCATGTCCCGTCTCGCTCTGATTCTCAGTAATTAAAAGTGACACATATAGATTCTGTGATTCAATAGTTGAGAAGGGGGGAGGTCTAATAGGAATGAAAATATTCTAATATCAAATTCTCACCTCTCTCTATCACCTCTGTCTCTGTCTCTATCCCTGTCTCGGTCTCTATCTCTGTCTTTGTCGCGATCTCTGTCGCGGCGGTGCCTATGCCGATACTCGCGCTCTTCGTCCGACCAGCGCGTGTTGCTGTCGCTGTGCTCCACAATCACATCCTTGTAGCGAGGAGGATATGGCTCCTTTGAACAACAGTAAACAACAATTTTATGGTTATGTTATAAAGAAATTCTGGTCTTAAAAATATGTTATTATTCAGAGCCATGGTAAAAGTATGAATAACAATTGTAAGTAAAAACAAAATTATTACCCATAAATAAAGGCCCCACACATATATTAGAATATTTGAAAGCTATAAAACTACAATAGTGAATTAAGTCAATAGACACTCAATCATTTTTATTCATAAAAGCCCTCGAGTGCAATACTCTGGACTGGCTCTTTTTATTGATTCTGCATTTTTAAATTCAACTGGATTTTATAATAGTCTATTATTTACTTCGTTTAATTTGATCATCAGCATAGTTAAATAAAAATTCAAGTTAAACAAAATTTACCTTTTCAGTGATTTTAGTCTCCTCTAACCGTTTACTAAGAGTGGGGTCCACCTTTGGAGGCCGTACTTCTTCTGTAATGATGGGTGGTTTGACAATAGGTGCCACAGGAACCACTTTTTTCTCCATGGTCTTATCTTCAAACATTTCTTGACATCTCTTACCAAATGGATCGTGAAAAACATCAAGCACCTGTCAAATATTCAGTACTATTATGATGGATTTACAACTCAAGTTAAATTGAACTATTATTTTTAATGAATGAAACAACTACCAGAATCTGTATGCCAATAGCCTCAAGTTGATTCTCTTTAAGTGTAGAGTACAATTTAAATTACTATGATGAATTCTTAATTTCTTTGATTTTTTTTATTGAATAAATATAAAGTAAAAAACAAAAGTACATACCTGACCCATTACTGACTTTCCATTATATTTTTCAACACATAATTTTGAATGTTTCACTTCCTGAAAAACTATTCGTGCAAAACCCAGATGTCTATTAGTAAGTGGATGGTAAAATATAGTCAACTCTTCACATGGACCCACTTTATTCATCATATCTGCTAAAAATGCTCTGTCAATATTATCATTTAAGTTCCCAATAGTTATCTCGAGTTGAGGAGGTATGCCTACATAATTTATGTCTATTTTAAACCTAAAACAATCATAAAATTTATCATTAATATTAAAAGCATAGTAGTTCATAACTGCAAACACACTAAATTTAAATTTCCCGCAAATTTCACCCTAGCACAGAAATGTCAAGTTGGCAGCACTGTGCACAAAGCTATAATAAAAACAAAGAATATTCTAACCAAAATTACAAGTATTATTCAAAAATTCTATTACACTAAAGAATTTAATTGCATAGGAATGTGTATCTAATGATCATAGAACCATAGAATTCAAATAAGTGCATATCTGACGCGAATCGTCTTCAAAGATTATTACAAGCTTGTTACAAATTTACTATTTATTTCATACTTTAGATAAAAATCTAACATCAGATATTACGCTTATAACAATTAGATATTACTATTGCTAACGTTAATGGTCAAAAACTATATGTAGTGTAAGCTAAAACACCAATTTTAGGTTACTTCTTGTAGTAACAACAAACCTGACACACAATAATTTTATTACCTAGGAACTGGTAAATCAGCAGGTTCGATTCTATTCCATATCCTTGAGAGCTGAGACCGAGGGTCCCTGCACTGAACTGGAGGATAGGTTGCGTCTCCAGGAACACATCCATCATATCTATACAATTTTGTTGCTCCTTTCACAAGAAATGGGTCCATAAGTAATTTATAGTTTTTAGGCGCTTTATGAAGCACTGCATTGTGAACAGGAGTTTTATGCTCCATTCCTCCATTCATTCTGAAAGATAAATTAGTAAATAAGTTATTTAGGATATAACCTCAATTTTTTGTAGCAATACTTCGAATTATCACAATTCTAGGGCACCAATCCTTTAGTATGTGTGTTTATAACCTGTAAAAGGACAGTAATGGTTAACAATAACTATTAATCCCTGAAACAAACCTGAAATGTTTAAAAAACAATATGTTCTAATAAATACTTAGAATTCAAATTTGACTTAGAGGCTATTATATAGATCTGCTGTGATCGTCTTCAGATAGAAACTTGAGTTTGCTTTTTATGACGACCATGGTTATCATAAAATATCTCAAAATTAATGCCACTATGAATTATAAAATAAATTCCAATTACAAGCTCTCTCCATGGTGACGAACACTTTAACACTGTATAAAGATAAAAAACATACTTACATATTATTGAGAATTTGTTACAATCGCTTAAAGTAAAAAATACAAATAAAATTAAAAATTACTACAATTTACATTTTAAATTTAATTGTTTATTGTTCGTGCGAAATTTATAAAGTATTTTACTTGACTGCAATGGTCAGTGTTTACCATGAAGTATCCAATAAATAGATGTCGCGGTAATAGAAAAGTTTCCTTATTAAATAGAATACTTCATGGATACATTTATTTTTGTTATGTTGTCTATATTGCAAGTGTCAAAATTACTGCCATACGTAAAAATGCTTTTTAATGTGATACTAACAGATACTAAGAAAAAAGTATTTTCTGTACATTTAAGATAATATTAGGTATGAAATGATATTTTTTACGTATGAAGCCCGTGAATGTAATAAATACTCCGCATTAAGCCCTCTCCACATTTTAATAATAAACAACCGCGAACTATAGCGAAACGAGAGGTGAGACAGCTATTTACATTCGTGCATCGGCCATACCCCAGATTAGAAATTATGTCTAAAGATCTCCCTTAAAAAAAATCTTAAGAGTTAAGATTTTTTTTGGGTTAAATTATTTACTTTGTTTGTTTAAATATAGATTTATCGATATTTATTCTCATTTTAATATTTCAAAAACAATATTTTGTGATTCATTTGAATTTAAACGAAACTTCATACGCTGAAGAAACACGATATTCGCCGTTCATATAATTCCAGGAAAATTGATAAAATGCCAATAAGAAACATGAGATAATTAACAAGCTCCATCGTCATGGCAAGAATACGGATTGTACTTAATTGAAAGTACAGTTACTGAATATTTAAAAATCGAAAAAAAGTCCCCCTAAACGATGTGTCATCTACGAAATAGCTGCCGAATGTGGTCATTGGGTTCTTCGACTTCCGCCGTATCATTGCCAGTAAAATGCTATAGAACTAATATGGGCACAAATCAAAGGACACGCCTCTCGAAGCAATACCTCAGAGTAAACAGAACTGGAGTAGCCATTAGTCAATTTCTCAAACATTTTTTTTCTGCCATTTCTTGCGGGGGGTGAGGTTACCACTACACTCAAAGCCAGCTTTTTTTACAAATGCACACATGCATAATTCGACACACAAATTTAAATTTCACGCACACACACGCTTAAAATAGTCACGTGGGGTGTGCGTTTTGACAACGTCACAGCCGCACTCCCCACGAGACTAGCGTTCGAAATTTGAAATCGTAGAATTCTAAAACATGAAATAATGAAGTAAATAATCATGAAATCTTAAAAATTATAATTACAAATAAAAGGTGACACCATCTTTTAGCATACTCGATGTTTTCTATTTATTTTTACAACAAAAAACAGCACAGGCAGGCATTTTTGCGGGAGCTCTGTTCGCCGCAACGTTTACAATGTTATGGCTGTCAAAATGGCGGCTCAACTAGTTTTATTAAACGTGCAAGCATCCGATGCTTGTGCATTTGGCAGAGGGGAATGTTAGACAAAGGCTACTCCAGTTCTGTTTACTCTGAGAGCAATACCCATTATTTCGATTCATTGTCGAGTACCTACACATACCCACATATTTAACAACGGCTATTCTTATTACAATAGGCATGGTGAAGTGAAGACAGTGGGGAAGATCCATCCATTAAAGTATTGGTTTAACCCTCTATTGCATATGAGCCCATATATGGTATGGCGATTTTATTGTTGTTTTACTTGTAAATATATAATAACAAAGCAATTCCACATTCTTAAATCCATGTAGTGGTTTATTAGCAATGACAAAATGCAATAAGTTTGTCCATGGTTTGACGACATTTAGAAATAATATCACTTTTGTGCGGGTAGTCGGTGAAACAAAAGACGAGTGTCTGTGAGGTATTTTTGAGTATCAAAAACCATAACAAAACATAAGTATTTGTAAATAAAAAAAAATATATTTATAAAGTGAATACTATCTTCTTTATCTATCAAACATTATTTTCACACTTTTTACCTCTTTTCAATTCTTTTCACTCACTTTTATGTCGATACCATATATGGGCTCGTATGCAGTACGACGAAAATACGTTTGGACATATATGGTATCGTATGCATTCGGACTTAAGGTCATTAGGAATAAATAATTTTTCGTTTTTTTCCCGTTTATCTTGCAATCGCACCTTCTTTGCTTTTGTATGGCAGAATGGACCCTGCTCGCTTTTATGGCAAAAACAAATACGCTAATCCTATTCCGGGTGATGGTTTTGTTAGTGACGATGATGAGTTGGTTTCCGACAGCGAAGTATCCTCAATTCCTTTCCCAGCTAAAAGACCCCTTTTAATACTGGAAACTGATGAGGAAAGTTCAGATGAAGATAATACGTATCTTTATAAAAGATACGGGGGTACCACCCCGTATCTTTTAAAAAGATGAAACAAAGGTTACAGAGGCACCAAGACATTCCTTGAACCTTGAACTTTGTCAGAACAGACAACATTGGACATTGGCCTAAAAAAGGCCAACATTACACAGTATGTTCTATGAAACCATATACTAAATAAAAACGCTTAAAACGCAAAGTTTTTCTATGATACAATGGTAAAGAAACTGTCTCCATACATTCAACGACTAATAATAATAAATATTACTTTTGTAATATTTTAATATAATAAATATTATTTTATTTATTGATTTGTAACGTTTTTGTTTGACTGCATACGATACCATATATGTCCAAGCGAGTTTTTGTTTAAGTGCATACGAGCCCATATATGGTATCGCAGTTTTTTTTCAACATTAAAACACAATTTAATATTTTTTCGATTTATTTGTCTTAATAATACCTAAATAAAGCAATATCCACAAAGAAAAAATTTTTTTTTCATCTCCTTAATAATTCATGCAGTAGAGGGTTAACGTTTTTTTTGCGTGTGTTGTAAAATTCTCCCATGCAAGGAAGGCAAAGGGAACGAAGCCCATACAGCCAAGTCTACGGTATATATTTCTCTTCAATATTCCGCCATAGTCCGCCATAGTTGAATGCCGCCAAAAACTCCTCGTTTTTTTTGCTAGCGGTACAAAGTTGTATTGTCGTGAAGTGGTCGATACTATTCTTATTTGAATTGGATTGGATAGTATTTACTAAGTACTTGTACACGTATTATTTACTAGTTCTTTTGGACTTGTTATATCAATATTTCTATTTTGTTTCTGGCAACATTTTCTGACCTATCATTGTTGCGTCATCGAATTGTTGCAGGTAATTTTCTCAAAAAATTATTAATTATTGAAGCGTATTCAGTTATTAAAGTATTTAATTTTGTTTATAAAACTATATTGGTCATAATTCATATTCATAATTCGGTTTCAGGCAAAATGACCGATAAATTGATCCCAGTAGTGAAGGCCGACGAGGAGACCTCTGAGGAAGAAGAATTGGTAGACCCTCAAACAGTCCTCAGGGTAATAAAAAACCATTAGGAATGTCCTACATCATTATTGATAACTAACTTTTCCTTTTCCAAATGGTTGTGTTTTTGTAACCTAAATACTAAAATCTTTTTTCAGAGATGTTGCTACTATTTACTATATCACATGGTTTCTATTTAATCATAGTTCATTTGTCCAGTGAGAGTAAATTTAGTTGAATTTAATTAATAATGTTATCTGGCATAAAAATACATTGTCTGAGTAATCAGACATTCCTAATAATGTATTCATGCTCCAAGAAACCTGTGTTGAGATGTTGTGAATGAAATTAAAACAACTTTTAATTTAATTTATGTTATTTATAACATAATATTGTTTTATTTTAGTTACAAAGTCGGATGAAGTGTAATGTGGATTATATTAAGGTTTTATTTTGATAAAATTTGTTATTTTATTTAGTAGAATTTGATTTTGGTTAGACTTAGTTCTGGATTGTACAATAAAGAAGTAGCAACAATGTATTGTGAACAACATTTTTGTCCATAATATGCCCCTGTTGTACTTTTATTTGTAGTTACCTGTAGAGTTTAGTAATCAAATAATTGGTAGTAGTGTAGTTGTTCAAATATGTCATTAATTATTGCAGGAGGAGTGCTCACAAAAATCAGATGCCCAGAGCCTATGGTCTAAATACCAGACATGTAATGAGAGAGTTAATTCCCGTTCCAACACAGCAGAAACTTGTGAGGAGGAGCTCATCGACTATCTCCATGTAGTCGACAAATGCGTTACCAAAGACCTGTTCAAAAGGCTAAAGTAAATTGTATGTTGATCCTTACCCAACATCTTGTCCTGCTTAAATCTGTGCCAGGAGTGAGAAGCATTAGTACTTTTTAGTAATAATTATTTATCAATTACATTGTGTTGATCATGGCCGTGTTGAAGTTATTGTTTATTTGTAAATAAATACATAATATTTTAGAGCTCATATTCTCATTTATTTTTATATTCACCTCTTTTAAATATCCTTTATCAATAAATAAAACAACTTTTATGTAATAAACTTTATCATAGCAAATATAAGATTTAAAGAGAAACAATAATACAATAATAATGTCATTATAAAATTTCCAATACAATTTTGAATCTCATGAAATTCAGAAATAACTAAATGGCACTTTATTTTACATATATTCCTACAAAAATAATTATAAATCTCCAAATCAAAATACAGATTATCTTCAAAATAAGTACTAGTAAGGAAACAAAAAATAATTAGAGGATTCCAGAGATTATTTTTTTGTTTGTTTTTAAATAAATTTGAGTAACCTACAAACAGTTCAATAAGTTACAAATGTATTTGGCTGTTTGCTCTAATTGACAATTTATAAATCTATATAATTGTATTCATTATCTGCAAATAAGCCTACATACTAAATGTTAAGCTTTTAAAACATATAAGTAAAATAATTTCCAATGTCATCATGGTGAAAACCCCTTTTTTCTTATCTTAAAGTATAAAATTATTCAATAGGAATAACTTCTGTTCTGTGTAAAATTCTACATGTAACTAAATTGGTATACAATAAAGATTATTTTCATTTCAAGTCTTAAATGTTAGGGGTATATAAAATAACCAAAACATAATGAATTTTGGAATGTATATTATCATGGGAATTGATTAACTATAAATAAAATGACCACAGAAACACTTTTTAACATAAATGAAAATTCATAAGACAATAACATTAAATAACCCTACATGTATAACTATATTTCTTGAAGATGCCTTCAATGTCATTACAAACGTAATGAAATTAACTGTATAAACAAGCTCTAATTTTGATAATAATTAACATTCAATAATTTAAAGCTAAAACTAAAAAAAAGTAGGAAAATCTGAGACTTTGGCATAACTCATTAGTAACTGATTTAAAGACAATCAAAATTAATAGGCATCAAAGCATATAAGAGTTTTTACTGTATATTTAAACATTATTTTCTTTCTTTTCTTGTGACACAAGCACGATATTTTCATAAACCTCACCGCCTATTACCTATTACCTACACAATGTAAAATATCGCGTATTGTAATAAATGTTTGACATTATGGATAGCTTGACCTGTTTGGTTACACTAACTACAATTCTTAAAGAAAAAGGCACAGTGTTTTGAAAGAATTCAATTAATTGCAACTCATATTTTTTAATTTTTTTATCAAAGTATTTCGTTACGATTTTTATTTTATGTATGTAAAATTTTTCAATTGAATTTATGCATGCAACAAAGTGCTGTTAGGCTATGACTAATTATCGTACAATTAATTGTTATTGTGTGTAATAATTATTGCCTTACGCGATACTGTGACCATAATTACAACAAAACTTATATTTGTAAAATAAATACAAAAAATTAACGTGTTCGATATTCTTTAATGCAATGAGCGGATTATTAGTAAGTATAAAAAATGTATATCTCGCGTCACATAAAAAAAGTACTCCCATTTTTGCTGAGCATAGATTTCTCAGGATATCCTACTGTTGCGTTTACCGAATAACCTTTTATTCTCAACAAGCGATTGTTTTATGTAACGCGATTTAAAAGGAATTCGCGTTCATATTATGCATTTCAAAGTTATGTTTGTTACCTTGTCTAGGATGTATATAATACAATATTGCATACGATACGGACTTTATTTAATTAAGTAGTTCATCTGTATCGTCTTCATATTCATTATTAGAATATTGAAAAATATAAAATCATGGAATAAACAATACGAAATGTATGAAATAAGAATCACTGATTCCCGCCATAATTGTTTGCATAATATGACGCCTCCCGTTGCCTTCAAAACAGCTTAGCTGTAAATACTTCCCTTACACGAAGCGGACGCTCATGACACTATTCTCTTTTAAAACAATATTTATATTGTATAGTAAATTAAAATAATTATAATGTAACACAAAAATCTTATTACTTTCAAAAGTAACATATATTAGCCGAATATTGTAACTGTGTAGAAATAATAACCTAAAGAAGAATAGAGATTTCAATATCCCTCAATATTTCAATAGAGAGAGAGAAGCAGACAACTGGAGCTGTGTATAAATTAGCCATTTTTTTTATTGACCGATTTGCTGTTCCCATCTCTCGATTAACAAATGGCGTTGCTTGAACTCTCCTCTCTTTCGTTAATAGACTCCACTGGAGCAGAGAGAAGCATATATAACCGTAGCTGTAGCAAAGTTGATCAATAGTACCTATGGCTTCAAGGACCTTTGCTATTCCATCTTTCGATTAACCAATGGCATTGCTTGATATCTCCGCTCCCTCGTTATTGGACTTTGAACCTTAAGGGTATATAGCTTAGAGCGTCCGCCCCACATAGCCATATCTCGGCTCTCTCGCGTGTTATTGGACTTTGAACCTTAAATATGTATAGCTTAGAGCGCCCGCCCCACAAGTTTTCGTTGTGAGCAAGTCTTGTATTAGATTACTAACTGGCGCCGACTTGGAGCACATTGAAGCAAATCTCGCAGACTCGCTGCGGCTTGGTCATTCCGAACTTCAGTATAGGCACGTCTTGGCTGGAACATTTGTTGCACAGCATACGACCGCAGTGGCGGCTGCAGGAGTGATAAAAAAGTTTTATTAAAATAAACATAATTCCCTGTCCTATTCCCAATTCTATTTGGGAATATAATTATAATATAATAAAATTATAATCATCAGTAAGCGTGGAAGCGAGAAATCCTAACCAAGTACAAACCGCCCGAGAGTCGACATGTTATGTTTTCGCGAGTAGTAAGAGGCCATAGCGTCCCCGTTTGTTCTACGAGACGAACAAATTTGATATTTACCAATGGCTTAATTTTTTTTTGTCATGTCTCCAAGCCGCTTAAGTGTGTACATCTTAAATCTATGGTATTACCAGTGGTGCTTCCTCATGGTGAGCGTGAACTTGGTGCCGCACTCTTGGCAGAGGTCGCTCTCGGCCCACGGCGCCTCTGCCGGCAGCGCGTCTAGTAGTCGGTGAAGAAGTTGCTTCGTCGCCACCTGACACAGGACAAATTTACTTTAAAAAATAGAAGACTGGGCCCCTCTTTGTTGATGGGCTCTTAACTGGTAGCCGATTTTGTCTTCCCTAGCTTCACAGGATTTTTAAGCAGCCGAGAATATTTATGGGTTTTCAAGCCTGCGGGGGCGAGCTATCACTGTAGGTTTTCTGACGAGTGACAAGATAATGGAATATATGTTGTGCCGACATCTTTCTTTCTTCTAATATAAGAATTCACACATTCAGTCCATCGTTTCTTTGGTTTTCCTCACATTCCAGGTCCATCTACATCATCATATCTCATGATATGTCCAAACCATGCTAACCTATTCGTCCTCACCTCTTTTGTCACTGGCGCTACTTTCAAACTTCGTCTAATAAAGGGTAGGGTTCAAATGTATGATGATAACATAAAAGCTGACCTGGTAATTAAATATGGAGACTCCGTCCTTGTTCTCCTGCGCGAGGCAGGCGCCGTGCTTGGCCAGCACGCGGCACATGGCGCCCTGTCCGTTCATGTACGCCAGTAATAGCGGGGAGTTGCCCTGGGACGGGAAATAATAATGCAATAAAATACCTATTATAAGAATAATCAATAACAACAATAACATAACAAATGGTAGCAAAAAGAAATAGATGGAGCTACTTTTCGCTGTTAAGAACAGTTCCGCGCTATTCTTCCAGTCCGGGGGAACTGGCCGCTCCCGGCTCAAGTTCTTGTGTCGGCCAACTCAATCAGCACGAAAGCGAGGGCGTAGGACCACCGAATGGTGGCCATCGAGAGAGCCGGCGCTTCAAGGTGTTCTGCCAGTGGTCTAGGAAACTCGAGGAGTCACTCCGCAGACCGGCCTCCGATACCTTTGCAGAACCGTCGAGGCCATGAGTTCACACTTATTCACATGGGCGGCAAAGTCGCTCTCGCACCACTAGGTGCACTCTTGGCGGTCATGGTTGTTTTGGCCGCGACCTCCACCGCATCTGCAGGCGACCTAAAATACCACCATTGTGGCACGGTGGAGGATACCACCCAGCACACCCGTGTAGTGAGCACCGCGTTCTCCACGCAGCGCGGCGAGCTCACTGCCGCGATCGGAGACGATCCCTCTCTTCAAACGGTGGTTGGTGGGCGAAACATTTTTTGAAACGAGGAACTCCCTTAGCGACAGCGACATGAGGCATAAAGCGACGGTGGAACGGGCCAGGGAACTTGACCCCTGGCGGATCTGTGCCACTTTACTCGCCTTCTTTCTCTTGATGGGGACCTGCAGAGCCGGGTCTAGGAAGCTCAATCCTGCATTGCACAGATCGCCAGCCCCTCCCTCTCCCTCTTGGGTGAAACGGGTTCGCCTTAAGCGAGCTAGGATTGTGAAGGTTTTCTAAGGATTCACGCCTATGTTTGGTGTGTCTTCTTCGTCCGATGAGGATGACGATGACGTGTCGATCGCACGCGTGTTAGCGCCAAGGTAATCGCAAAAGGTCGTCGTTGGTTTCCAATATAAAATAGGCGAGGAGAGAGCCACGTAAGCCAACGTCCTAACGCATTTTCCAACGTAAAGAATAGCTCCATGCTATGCTTACATATATGTCATCACATCTCCGAAAGGGAAGACAGAGGCGTTAAACACCCACAATTCGCCTGATGCTCATGTGTAGCTAATGTAGATGAAACTATACATTAGGAAGAGCGATATTATGTGCAGTTGGCTGAAAATATGATGTGAAAGCAATACCTGTAGGTCTGTCCTGTTGATGGGGTAGTCGGGCATAAACTCCAGGAATATTTCGCAGATGCTGGCTGAGTTGTCTTTCTTGCACCAGCAGAGCTCGTGCAGGGGATTCCGACCTAAGATGACAATTTACATAGTATAAGTTAAGCTACGTAAAGGGATTATTTATGTATAGTATATCAGGCGAATTAGAATCGACGAAGTCAAATAGAAATATTAGGTTGGGGAAAAAGTCTTTTCGCATTATAGTATGTATAAACTTGTAATAAAATCTCTTTGGCTATACTATTTGTATCTGGCTGGTTTTAAATGTTAAAATTTTAAAGAACATAATTCCAAATTCAAATTAGGAAAATGTGTGATTTTCATTTGTTTTTCGTACCGCCAAGATGAGTGAATCTAATGAAGAAATTCGATACATTTTAAAATTTTACTACAAAAAAGGTAAAAATGCAACACAAGCCGCGAAAAAAATTTGCGATGTTTATGGACCTAGTGCAGTGTCTGTGAGAGTAGCACAAATTTGGTTTAAGCGTTTTCAATCCGGAAATTTTGATGTCAAAGATGCACGTCGCTCTGGTCGCCCTATTACAGATAAAATGGATGCCATTTTTGAAAAAGTGGAGCAAGATCGGCATGTCAGTAGTTACGACGTAGCTGAAGAACTGGGAATTGACCACAAAACAGTTTTGGCGCATTTGAAAAAAACTGGGTACACAAAAAAGCTCGACATTTGGGTACCTCACGAGCTCACTGAAAGAAACCTAATGAACCGTGTACTCATTTGTGATTCTTTATTACGACGTAATGAAACCGAACCATTTTTGAAGAAGCTGATAACTGGTGATGAAAAGTGGATCACGTACGACAAGAACGTGCGAAAAAGGTCGTGGTCAAAGGCCGGTCAGGCTTCACAGACTGTGGCGAAACCCGGGTTAACTCGCAACAAGGTGATGTTGTGTGTGTGGTGGGATTGGAAGGGCATTATTCATTATGAGCTGTTACCACCAGGCAGGACCATCGATTCTGAACTCTACTGCGAACAACTGATGAGATTAAAGCAAGAAGTTGAGAGTTTTTTCATCATGATAACGCTAGATCTCACACATCTTTAGCCACTCAGCAAAAATTAAGAGAGTTTGGCTGGGAGGTGTTAATGCATCCGCCGTATAGTCCTGACCTTGCACCTTCAGATTTCCACCTGTTTCGGTCTCTTCAGAATTCTTTGGCAGTGTCAGGTTAACATCACGAGAGGACTGCCAAAACCACTTGTCGCGGTATTTTGACCAGAAGTCCCAAAATTTCTATAGCAATGGGATCATGTCCCTACCTACAAGATGGCAAAAAGTTATCGAACAAAATGGTACCTACATACTTTAGTTAAATGTAAATAAACTATATTAAAAAA
This sequence comes from Parapoynx stratiotata, assembly GCA_910589355.1. Taxonomy (NCBI): domain Eukaryota; kingdom Metazoa; phylum Arthropoda; class Insecta; order Lepidoptera; family Crambidae; genus Parapoynx; species Parapoynx stratiotata. Next base: position 6,050,616 of record OU342479.1, read on the forward strand.
TTATTTGAATTTTCTTAAAAAATGCGAAGAAACTTTTTCCCCAACCTATTATGTCAAGTCACAGTCATATTGTTTATTCAGTATGGAACAGAAAATGCTCACCGCACTTGATTTTTTGTGTGTGTTTGTATCCAGCTAGGAGCATTGGGTGTGCGCGCGCCGCCACGTGCAGCGCGGTGTCGCCGGCCGCGTCAGGTGTGTGTGTGTGTGTGTGTGTGTCTCACCCTTGAGGTTGGTGGCGGTGGCGTCGAGGTCGGTGTCGGCGAGCAGCGCGCGCGCGGCGGCCGCGTGCCCGTCGCGCGCCGCCACGTGCAGCGCGGTGTCGCCGGCCGCGTCAGGTGTGTGTGTGTGTCTCACCCTTGAGGTTGGTGGCGGTGGCGTCGAGGTCGGTGTCGGCGAGCAGCGCGCGCGCGGCGGCCGCGTGCCCGTCGCGCGCCGCCACGTGCAGCGCGGTGTTTCCGGCCGCGTCAGGTGTGTGTGTGTGTGTGGCTCACCCTTGAGGTTGGTGGCGGTGGCGTCGAGGTCGGTGTCGGCGAGCAGCGCGCGCGCGGCGGCCGCGTGCCCGTCGCGCGCCGCCACGTGCAGCGCGGTGTTTCCGGCCGCGTCAGGTGTGTGTGTGTGTGTGGCTCACCCTTGAGGTTGGTGGCGGTGGCGTCGAGGTCGGTGTCGGCGAGCAGCGCGCGCGCGGCGGCCGCGTGCCCGTCGCGCGCCGCCACGTGCAGCGCGGTGTTTCCGGCCGCGTCAGGTGTGTGTGTGTGTGTGGCTCACCCTTGAGGTTGGTGGCGGTGGCGTCGAGGTCGGTGTCGGCGAGCAGCGCGCGCGCGGCGGCCGCGTGCCCGTCGCGCGCCGCCACGTGCAGCGCGGTGTTTCCGGCCGCGTCAGGTGTGTGTGTGTGTGTGGCTCACCCTTGAGGTTGGTGGCGGTGGCGTCGAGGTCGGTGTCGGCGAGCAGCGCGCGCGCGGCGGCCGCGTGCCCGTCGCGCGCCGCCACGTGCAGCGCGGTGTTTCCGGCCGCGTCAGGTGTGTGTGTGTGTGTGGCTCACCCTTGAGGTTGGTGGCGGTGGCGTCGAGGTCGGTGTCGGCGAGCAGCGCGCGCGCGGCGGCCGCGTGCCCGTCGCGCGCCGCCACGTGCAGCGCGGTGTCGCCGGCCGCGTCCACGGCGCCGCACTCCGCGCCCCCGCTCGCCAGTGCGCTGATGATGGCGGCGTGCCCCGCGGCCGCCGCCACGTGCAGCGCCGTGCGTCTACTCATTGGGAAACGGGCACACTACTTTATTTATTCTCATTCAATAGACAGCTTAGTGCCTAAGCGCGACCACCGAGTAATGGGTGGCTGAGGAAGCGGGCATACACTTTTCTCGCATCCGACCCACCCAGAGCTCTCATGACGATGCCGGTAGATGCGAATTTCCATTTTTACTAGGAAAGGATACTTATACATTATTATGTAGTATACTCCCACAGTATGTGTAATCATAAACATCTAATAATAAATATAAAGTTGTCGAAAAATTATCAATATGCCTCTTTTTGTATAGGCAAAGAACACATACATACAAATATAATCACGACTATTATCCCCTATAGGTTAGTCAGAGACTAGGCAAAAGCACCGCAAAAGTAGTCCGCGCTTCAATAAGCAGTGACTGCACATGTGCTCAGTGTGACGGACGGTAGTGCAGTTCTAAGTCCATTTGTCGCCTCTTAAGACATCCAAGGGAAGAGATGGGTTGGTAATATTCTTTAAATGAGCCGCTACCACACGGCTCTTCCTCCTCACAGCAAAAGAACGTATAATAAAATTTTACTTTTTTTAAATTAAAAAAGGACAACAATACAAATTTAGTCTTTTTAGTCAAGAAATGACGCGAATAAATATAAAAATAAACACAACTGGCATAAAATCTAAATCAACACCGCAAGAAACATGGTAACTCACTTATGCGCATCTCTGTCATTAGGCCTCGCTCCAGCCAACAGCAGACTCCTCAACAACACTTCGTTCCCGGAATGAGCGGCCAAATGCAACGGCGGCGTCAGCGTCGAGTCTTGCACCCGGGAGTTTACGTCCACCTCGACGGAGAGCAAGAACATAACGCTCTCCATGTCGCAGTTCTGGATCGCGACGTGTAGGAAGTTGCGACCTTTTTTGTCCACCTGAAAATGTTAAATTAAACATAACATAATATACCCTCAAGCCTCGAGGGCGGGCAGATTACCCACATTTCACCTGATATATTAAACACCCATGTAGCAGGGAGCGAGCTTGTTACCAATGCACAGAACACAGAATAAAGCAAGCGATATTCACAAAATTCTGGAAGCTCAAAAAAAGGCTTGCGCGTGCGCGTTGTTCAGTGTCTAATGTGAATTAATAGCACAAATGTAATTTATATTGCTTTGTCGATATCAACACAACGTCGCACAATTTCATGGAGAAGCAAAAGAATCAAGCCCTAAGTGCCAATAGTAGATATTTTGCAGAACTGACAGAAGTTGGGGCAGAAGAGGTTCAGTGTTTGTAGACCGCATAAGAAGTGAATTGGGTGCGATTTGGGAAAACCAATGGATGGACGAGGCCTAAATCCAGCAGTGCTAAAATAATAAAAGTCGTCCTTAAAATCATTTATACCTGTTCAGCTGCCGATGGATTCTTCTCCAATATAGCCTGAGCTGCCTTGTTGTTCCTAGCTGTGAGGGCTGCAGCGAAGGGAGTCACGCCTTTATTGTCCCGTGCCGATAGATCGATGCCTGGTTGCGACAGCAGCAGTGAGATAATAGCCGAGTGCTGGTTCTCTATCGCTATATGCAGTGGGGTTTTGCCTTCCGAGTCTTTCGAGTTTATATTAGCCCCGTGTTCCAGTAAGGTCTGTAATTTAAAGAAGTTTTTATTAATTTGACATTTTGGGCAAAGTAGGTAGTATACTTTAGTATGCAACAGTTGATTTTATTTGTCGAGGAAAAAGTCCGATGGTAAAAGACTAATCAACTAATAGAACAACTTATAAAAGGTTTGCATTACTTTAAGTTAAAAATTGCGTTGTATATTAAGGTTAAAAAATAGTGACTATCAAGTTCGGGTGAATGTGAATACAGCGAAGCCACAGGGAAAACAATGGGCATCTCCCTTCGCGCCACATCAACCCCCTTATTCTGAATCTTGGTTTGATTGATAAGTATAAAGATTCGGTTCGATAGTTTTGCGGCAGTTGAGAATAAGGGAGCTGTGTGATTTCCTTGAGTATCTATAAGTATGATTAGGTGAATATGGCCTTCACCTGTGCAGTCACTGTTTGGTGAAGCGGGGATTATGGCAGTGGACTGCTTTTGCGGTGCTTTTTGCTTTATGACTAACCCTTAGGGGATAATAGTCGTGTTTATTATGTACGTATGTATTAAGGTCACCTGTATGACTTCAGTGAGCCCCCAGGTGCAGCACAGATGCAGCGGCGTGTGAGCGTCAGTGACCGCGTCGCCCCCCGCGCCGCCCGCCCCCGCTCGCCTCGGAGACTCCACATCACAGCCCGCGCGGATCAAAAACGTCGCTAGCGTCTCTTTGTTCTCATCTATAGCCCTACAAGTTATACACCATGATATGGTAGTGACTTAAATAATTTGCAGAGTCCAATAAGTTTGTAAAGCCCAGGCCACACTGCTAGCTTCGGGCGAGTAGGCTGTCGCGCGAAGCATAGCGATGGAAACTATGACCAACTAAGCAGCCTTGGCGAGCAAGGCGAAAAAGTGGCCTCGCTCGAACCCCTACCCGCGCGCCCGCTGGCAATGTGGGCCTGCGTTTAATTTTTTTAAAGGGGCGGCTACTCGCGCCTCACACCCTCGGTGTTGCAAGCTTTGGAAACCGCTTACCATCAGGCCGTATGCTTGTTTGCCGCCCTAGTAGTTAAAAAACCACAAGTAAATGCAGTCGCAGTATACGCGAAATAAAAATGACCATATACCTCTTCTTCAAATTTGATGAGTTTAGTAAAAAGAGATAATATTAAAAAATAATAAGTTTTTTAAGATATAAAAATATGTGACACGAAGTAATAATGATGAAAATCAGATTATTTTAATGCAAATAACTTTTACTTTAAATTCACAATAACAAAACCACATTAACAATAGATACTATATTCTACACAACACACGTATTATTTAAATAGTCATTGACGATGCGCATACTATTACTGTCTCACATAACGAATGAGTGTCAACTTAAATATGACTAATTCATATGAGAACACCAGACATGACATATAATTTTCAATAATGAAATATCAATTTGGTTGTATAGATAAACAAAATAAAAATATTAACATTTTTAATATATACTTTCACGGATGATAGGCCTAGATTTACTTTAAAAGTTGATAAAACTTTTGGAAATAGTGTTAATAATTAGTTTTCTGCAAATAATGGCAGACGAGTCTTTCCAACGACACGACTGATCCTAAATTTCCCCTATATAGCCACTAGACCTCTCGTGGGAGCGACACGGGTTCTGCCAGAGCAGTTCTCTAACAACTTTACTCTAATCATAGTTTCATTACATACACTATCCAAGCCAAGACTTGTTCGCTAGTACATTAACACTTACTTGTGTAATAAACTTTGAATACAACCATCGGGTCCCGGTCCCCAGCAATCGGCATCAGCGCCATTCCTAACTAAAATCTGTAAGTAAATCGTAAAACAAGGTTTAAATTTAATTTACCGTAGACTTAAGATGTACATTTGGGATAAATATTAGGAAATTATTAAATATTTTTTTCCAATTTCCAAATAAATAGTAATCATTGCTATTCACAAGTGGCCTTCAATCATATCAATTAAGACCCTATTTGAAGGTATTAAGAGCGTTAACGGCGCAGTTATAAGCTGTAACACAATTCTACTAGTAGTTTATGTAGAAGCAGTGTTAAATAAAGTAGACCTTATTCCCAAAGCAAGAAGACTAAACTTACACTGGCTACTTCTTCCTGTCCTGAGTCGAGGGCGGCCCACAACGGAGGCACTCCATTCGCGTCGAGCCTACTCATGTCCACACCACGGACGCACAGAGCTTCTACGACCAGTCCGAGGCGGCAGTGTATGGCCAATTGTAGAGGCGTCTCGCCGGCTTCTGTTCTGTTGGATATATTATTATGATTTGTTGCACAGTCTACAGAATTTAAGGCTATACAAAACAGGTAAACACCCACAACCGATTTTTAACATTTTTGTTTAAGATATAAAGTTCAAAAATGATTGAGGTCATTTGAGTTTGTAGTATTACGAGCTATTGATTTATTTATTTACTGCCCTAGCAAAGCTGCAACCTGGGTCAACTTATCCCGAGGGTTCAGACTATATGCATTATTATGAATGAATCTCCTTGTCGAGAGACAACCAGAGTATGCGTTGATAATTAACGAAATATATCCGGAATTATTCATTATTTTGTTCCAGAGACGAATTAAGTTTGCTCGGGACTAAAAGTAGGCACAACACGTTAGAAAAAAAGGATTTTAATCTAACTCCAACAACAAAAGCCTGTCTAATATAGCAAATAATATAACTTACAAAGCGTCCATGTCCGCTCCATGATCCAATAAGTATATAGCTGTTCTAGAATCTTCTTCCACGATGGCTTGGTGCAGTAAAGTGAATCCTTTGCCATTGCGAATATTTGGGTCCGCACCGCCGTCGATTAAAGGCATTACGAGGTTCTTGTGACCTAAGATGTTCCAAATAATAAATATATAAACAAATGGCGTAATTTTGTGCTGTCTATGGCTATTAAGTATAAAACTTTATGTAAAAAAAGAACAAATTATCGAGGAATCTTTACTATAAACTAAAGTTTTCTAACCTTAGGACAGACATATTTCGTTTTTCTTTTGGAAATAATGCATATCAAAATTTTGATTCTGAGAAATAGTTAAAAAATTTAAATAGCGAAAAAGAGATTTGCGCTTGGATCTCGAAACGCTAGAAATAAGGTCGAATGCAAATTTATTTACATAATGGATTTCCAACATAAGATACAGAATTACATTTGAAATATTTAAAGCGATTTTTCATACACCTATACCCACCTTCAGTAAGCGCTAGACTAACAGGAGTGTCTCCCTCAGAGTTCTTCAGGTTGAAGTTAGGCAAGAGGGCGGGGTTGTTCCGATCTGAGGGACTGTCGCTCTTCTCCATCTGTTTCTTGTACTCGATGATCGCCAACACAGCGCCTTCGTGGTTGTTTAGAACAGCCAAGTGAAGTGGAGTTTGTCTGTATTATAAAAGCATATATTTTTGATGATTTTTCTACCGAATAAAGAAGGTTGGCATTCAAAAACTCTGATGACACAAAATGTTTAATCCAATTTTGAACATTAACAGTCATTAGTGAGACATGTGTAGTGTTTTGATGGAAATAAACATTTTTTTTAAACAAAAGATCCAAGAAGAAATTTCCGTCACTTAAATAGTAGTTTATGTAACTGTCGCATAATATAGGTTTTTAAAAAACGAGCCCTGGCGAGTTTTTTAATAGTATCACGTGAGTGTTTTAATACCGAGTTATGTACAGTTACATACACATATTTATCTACACTCATTATTCAAAGAAATAAAACAAAAAATTCAATTAATGTTATTTATTGTTGGCTTTCTGGAAAACATTTGCCATAGTAATGTGCGTTTTTAAGAAAAATAAGTGTTGCATAATGAGTCCAATCTGTTGCATAATGGTCATTATGTTACAGTTTCCATTTTTAAAATTTTCGTTTTTATCATCTGTGTTAAAAAGTATGTCATTATGAGTTCTAGTCTGAGTTCATAACTCGAACATTATAACATGAGTGTAGATAAAATTCTGTATTGTACAACGACGAAACTGCCGCACTGTTAGTTATGCCACACTGGCATTACTAACAAGCGCCTATCAAAATGAAATAGACTGGAGGACTTGGTAGAGAGGAATACTGCTGAATCCTATGTGGTATAAAACAATCACATATATATTAGATACTTGCGAGCGAGTAGCGAGGAATGCTGCTGAGTTCTAAGTGGTATATAAAATAAATATTTAGACACTTGCCTGTAAACCGTATCCTCCTGTTCCCCATACGCCGTCTGCACGTTTGGCTTGGCACCATGCTCCAGTAACGCAGTGGTGAGGCGCGAGAGACCGTTCGAGCAAGCCGCGTGGAGGACTGTCGTGCCCGCTTCGTTCGTGTGGTTCAGTTCCCCGTTCAGATTGGTGGCGAGGAATACTGCTGAATCCTAAGTGGTATAAAACCGAATAACTAACTTGAATATTTAGTGTTGGGAACATCATAGCTAATCATTACTTTCTAACTAAATCTTTAGCAGATAAAATATCGTCTTAGACCAACATTTTTTTGATTTGATAAGAGTGCTTCTGTCGACAAGAGTACCTAATTACTAGAAAAACGAAGCCAAGGGGACCTTTTAATAATTATTATTCGAAAATGAAATATGTAAGTAAATCTGTATTCAAATTAGCTTCTTACCTCAAACCATCCTTGAGCCAATATATGCAACAAGCTATCACCAGTGCCCGAGTATATTGGATTCGGTTGACATCCTTTGAGCAATAGCTTCGCAGCGAAGCCGCGTTCCACTATATTTTCAGTCTTCCCCTCTACAGGGTCCTCAGTAAAGGCATTCTTATTAGTAACAGGAGTATCGAAGGGGTTCGACCCATTCATGACTAGAGTTTCACTGGAGGATATCGACGCTCTTCTGTCGTCAACTAATGCGTAATAAAGAGGAGGGTGCTCGTCAGAAGTAGTTCGTAGATTTGTGTCTAAGTTGGGTTGTTTTAGTAGCAACTCGAATATTCTTTGATTCCTTGCGATGATTGCTTGGTGGAGAGGTGTACTGTAAATAGTAAGATTAGTAAGTTATTCCAACTAAAACGTAGGTATTCTTATTTTTCCTATATCACACCATCAAAGACTGTGTAATATAAATATTAGGTTAACTATATTCTAGGTGAAAACTGGCACTTCAGCCCCGGATGTGACAAACGTTGAGCTGAAATTCTTCGACATCGTTTTATTAATATAGGTACTTCTTTTTTTATACGTGTGCTTTTACTAAATACCAAAATTAATTTCACATCATAAATTAACGCACATCGACGTTTGGCCATTTTACACTTTATCCCTCGTACTGTCGAGTTAAAAAATATGTATGCGCGTTTGAAGGGAATAAAGACTGTCACATGTCAAATGTGCATATTTTGTATTCTTGAACTCGACGATACGTAGAAACAATTAAAAAAAAAAAATTGTCCTACGTACAATCCTTTCCTATTTTGTCTGTTGATGTCCGCCCCTTTTTCTATCATGGCGTCTGCAACCTCCGCCATCTGGTCCATGGTGTACTCATCACACGAGCTGGATGTCAGCGCAGCTAACAGATGAAGGGCTGTGTCGCCTTCCTCCCTATGAGAAATGTCAAAATATTGTTAGGCGGTCATGGTAAATTACATCTAAAATTACATAAAATGAGGTATCTGTTTCATTTCAAAATTAATGTTACAACAGTTATGAGACGAGAGAAAAATACAAAATACATCACATTCCCTCGGTAACACATACATAGCGCTGCAATTTCGACGACACAGTCGTATTGACCTAATCGTAAAAACCTAAGTAATAAAAGCAATTTTCGTATTTAAACTGCATACTTTGACGTGCAGCTTATTGTACAAACTCATAATCAGCCGTGTACATAAATATGCGTATTACGTATACGTTATACCTACTTGCATTTTCTTCAATTAGAGCAATAGTAATTTGTATGTACAATAGCCTCGCAAGGAAAATAAAAACCTGTTTTGAGGGCGCCAGGAATGTTTTTATTATTGCTACACAATATGGGAGAATTTTACCCAAAAAAGCGGCGATAGATGTACACTGTATTTCTAATTGTATGAACCAATGTATTAAAATTATGTAACTATAACATAGCGACGCATTCGCCACCATTTACATACAAAAATAACTATATTAGACATTTTAATGCTGTGGTACCTAATAAAACTAAGAAAGGAATAGCCCTTACTTAATTCTAATCATCATCATTTTAAGAGAGGATCGTCAATGATAAGGAATGGTCAGCAGCGTTCCTCTTATACCACCTAGCAATAGCAATGCACTGCGACTTTTGTGCCCGATAAATGGCAATATCACATGGGGCCTAACATAATTGGCGAAACGTGGGTGCTTGTTCATATTAGCTTTTTTTGTTAGCAATGTGGTATTAAGGAACACAGTACTCCTTGGGCTATGTCTACCTTTCGGAGATTACAGGCGTGATTTTATGTACGTTATGTATCATTTTAGCCCAGAAATGCCCACAGCTGGACACAGGTCTCCCACAAAAAAAACTGCCCGCGTATACGACCTTTACCGGTTTGTCGTTTTTAAAATACTTTGATATGACGTTTTAAACTGGTAGTTTACATATTAATATATAATTTAAATTCAACTTATGTAAGCGAAAAAACTATGATGATAACTAGATAACGTGGTTTCGTTAACAAATGTTTTAATCTTTGCGTAATGTAATGTTGCAAAGCCCATAAAAATTGCAACATTTTAACGAAGTTATTAATGCTAGATTTAACCCGCAGCCTTGGTCTGGAATTATTTCTTTTTTTTCTAAGAATCTGCATGTTTTCAACATTCTTAAGGCGTGCAAAAATCTAGTAAATGCGCTCTTTCGTTAGCAATATTATTAAGGTTAACATACAATACGATATAAAAAAATATACATTTTGATTATACACATTACATGGTAGCGGCTCATTAAAAGAATACTACCAACCCATCTCCTCCCTTGGGTGTCTAAAAAGCGGCTAATGAATTTAGAGCTGCACAACTATAGCTTATAGCGGCGACGGGCTCACCACCTGTCACGCTGAGTGCAGCAGTCACTGCTTGGCGAAGCGCGGACTATGGCAGTGGACTACTTTTGCAGTGCTTTTGTCTAGTCTTGGACTAACCCTTAGGGGATAAAAGTCGTGATTATATCTATTAATACAAATAATAGGTATATGTTATAAATGTACGTTTCGCGTAATAACATTATACTTTATATGTAGGATGGTACCATGAATAATGTTTAAGCCGCAGACAGATTCGCCAAAATGTTCCCAAATGCCAAAATGTAGCGCCGCGCCTCTCCGCTGCCGCGAAATGCGGTTTGACCAATCGTCATTCAATCCATGATAGGATGTGCTAAAAAAATATCTGATGATGTCATGTGTACATATATTTTATAACTCCGTGTTCCATATTCAATCTCCATAATAAAATAAGTCAATATGCAACTACCCATTTTTGGATTAGTTAGCGTCTATCATAGCGACTAAATACTAAATAAAATATGAATAGACACTTGTATAATAAAGCATAATTAAAATTTGTAAAGTATAAGTTATTCAGGAAATCTGCTGTACTAACTTTGTGGTAAGATTAGGATCTGCCCCATTTTCTACTAAAAACTTGGCCGAGAAGGCGTCTCTGGCGTCGACGGCTCTATGCAGGAGAGTCCTGCCGCGCGGCCCGCGTGCATCGGCGTCTGCGCAGTGTTGAAGTAAAGTGGTTGCTATGGACGCGCTGCGACCACGCAGGGCCAGTTCTAGAGGCAGTTCTCCTCGGGATGACATAGCGTTTACTATGTCTGTCAACTGAAACAACGACATAATTTTGTTTGAAATATTAGTTTGGATTGAAATATAAACTTTGGAGTAAGACAATATTTAACAAAAAAATAAAATTATCATCAGCCCATATTAGAACCATGGACATAGGCATCCCCATATGTGCGCCATTTCACCCTATCTTAGGCGTCAGCAGCGTTTCGCAAGTCATCACTCCATTTTTCCAGAAGCTCTCCTATGCAGTTAAAGCATTATAATAATAGGTACCTTGTAAAGTATTGCATGTTATTAGCGAAACTGTGATTGACGTAATAATATTTAATAATGTTAAATAACGGTCTCCAAGTAGGTAAGGCGCATATTTCCTTATTTTTATTATAGTTACATAAAAATTGTCATAATTATTCTGCGAAATAAATTACTATAATTTTTATAACAGAAATGAAAATGTAAACGAAGTGGCCTGCGTAAAAGGATAATTGACTATTATGATTAAACTAAGGGCATAATCGAATAAAACATAACTAATTATAATTTCAGATGTAAGAGCAATTAGTCCTGCAATGCTTGCTTTATGTCCAGTGCCACCAACGAGTAGACCGAATTAGAATACAACGAACGTTTTAAACGATGCTCAATATTCGTATCACACGCGCTCGAGTCAATGTAACTGACAAATTACAAAAGTCCACTTTCACGGTGATGTAATATTTGTGTGCGCCAATTAGTTATAGTAAGTTAGATTTTTGGGCAAGTGTCCATTGTAGTAGAATGAGTAAATTATTTACTCATTATACTACACACCATGCAGCGTATTTGAATTAAACCTTAAAATTAAGAATAACATAAACTTAGATAAAGGTATTCAAATCTACGTATATTAATGGTACCAATATTAATGTGAATTGATAAATAAGTTTTCCTACATAATTCAGATCGAGTAGAAATAAGGAAGTTTAACAGAAGTTATAGTTAAATAAAGATACTGACCACGGAACTAACTGACGTAGGGCTTGTCCTCAGCCTATATACGTCCCACTGTTGGGCACAGGCTTTCCTCATGGAGAAACACATTAGGAATATGGGCCGTAGCACCACCACGCTGGCCCAATGCGGATTGGTGGGTAGAAACAGTCGCAATAGCGACTGAACCAACGGCTTAACGTGCCTTCCAAAGCACGGAGTAGCTCGAGATCACAAAGTTTTGGTCACCCATCCACGACCTGATCATGGCGAAGGTAGCTTTGTTTTCAATCGAGCCGAGAAGTTTAAAATGATTCAAAGAGGTAAGAAGGTATTTATTATTAAATGAAAACAATAAAGCTTTATTACTGGAATAATATTATTCATAATTTTGTCACAATGCACATGATTCAGTGAATAATAAATATTACTGATTCAATTTATACTAATATTATAAATGCGAATGTAACTCTGTCTGTCTCGCTTTCACGTCAAAACTTCTAAACCAATTTAACCGAAATTTGGTACAAAGATAGTCTAGAGCCTGAGAAAAGACATAGGAATTTTCAATTGAGGCTACTGTTTCAATTTGAAAAAATCTTTCACTTTTGAATTGCCTATTTATTGAGGAAGGCTATAGGCTACATACCATCACACTAACTCAAAGTAACTATTCTACGCGGACGAAGTCGCGGGCAAAAGCTAGTAAGAGTATAAATACATATCTTATTCATCTTCATTTAGGTACCTATATGTATGAATAAGGCAAATACAGACAAAGAGGTAAAAAAGCACCATTCAAGAGGTCACCATAGATTTATAGTCTATAGGTTGACAACTTTGTAACGAGGCGCTATATGAGTATTAGTTACTCTTTGCTGTTATTGCACTCTTCTCTGGCCATTATCTCTTTGCTTCTTTTTTTAAACTTACCATCTGCCTCTTTTTTTTCATTGTTTTGTTCTCAAATTTTATTCCTATCAGAGTCAACGTCTGGAGCGGTTGGTTCAACGAATTATTAAAATCTATACAATACAATTTTTTATATAAATATTATTCAAAAACAATAATAAGTGATAATAATCAAATCATAATACGAGTAAATCGTCTGTAACGATATTAATTGTTCAAGTTTCAATAAGTTTACGAAGGCACTATTTGTGTATTAGTTTTTTATCCAATAATATACAAAAATAAGTGACGTCAGAAGTCTTTTATTTATCTCCGGCATCCTCCTCGTCATAACTTCACAAGGGTGTTAAGTTATGACGAGTATGGTGTATTATGAATTTATGATCTACATGGTGTTTTGGGGTTATCGTTGTCATGGGTAGCAGGTCGATGTCGATAGTGGCACATAGCGAGGGATGCGATTTAACCTAAACGTTTCTCCGTAGTCTTATTTCTGTATCGTCGCAATAAGTTTCCTATAAAAAAAATAACAAAAGTACCAATAGCAGATAAAATAATAGAGAAACTGTCAGACAACAACTTTCAAAAGTAAACAACAGCTTCTGTGTATTCAAAAGATCTTATCATGTTTTAGATAATTAGTTTTTGTTGTTTAAAAATCTGATAGCTTTAATGACAACGAATTGATAGAACATCTTGTACCAATTCGAAATATTTTGTTTTTGTTTGTGAACTCTACCACTTATAAGGAAATCTTTGTATTCAAGATATCAACTAATGATGAACTCGGTTAAGATGATAATGTAATAATGGAATATCTACGTATATTATAAAATTTATAAGTTATGTATGATATTTATATTTCACATTTTATGGGTTACTCATGACCACAATCTGAGAAGATCATGAGATGATGAAGTATTAATCATCGAGGTCTTCGGTAGAGCGACCATTCCCGGAAGCTTCCTTTGTTACTCAACCTAACAAGACCGGTGTGATTTTCGTCAACACCTATGCCATGTATAGTCAAATTCAAAAATATGTATACACATTTGACAGGTGACAGTCTTTATTCCCTTACAATAAGAGTCATTTACTGTGTTAAACGTGCATACATATTTTTGAACTCGACTGTAGGTACAAAGCTTACATCTTCATACAGCATTTAATATTACAAACTTAATTACATTTTTAGCAATATTCATATAATAACTAGTCATGCCAAATTTAACCATTAAAAATTAAGCAAAGCGTTAATTAACAAAAAAATATTTGTAGAATACAGAATCTCTCGACGCAACTCAAGATCTCAAGGCGGTATTTGAGCTATTGACTAGAGGTCATACACGCCGGCATTGACTGACTCAAGTGGTACGATTGTAAAGATGATTCACACTGACAATGACTCTTTTCAATTAAATTAAACGTGTTCAAAGCCTAACGGATATTTTCGTTAATATTTATTACCTACAGGTAATTTTGCATTATCTTACCATAATGTTTAAAGTGAATTGAGCATTGTTTACGCATCTTGTTTTGATGAAGGTGCTAAATGAATTACCCCTTGGCGACTTATATTATAGTATATGTCGATATCCGAGGTATTATATGTGTTAACTATCTTATGTTCTGGCATTCCAATCTTCTTCAGTCTAGCGTTTTGCCGACTTTTCCTTGGGTTCGATTTCTTCTCCACATTGTCTGGCATTCCTTAATATTTTATATTATATCTACTAACATAATTTTCAACAATAGCATAACATACATAATCTCATCACGTCTCTATTTTCAAAGGCGTAGGCGGAGGTGTTCACCATCACATTTCGCCTTGTTTGTATATTGAAGGGTCAGTTTTTTGATCCGTGATCAGGTTGACCAGTATGTTAAAATATGGACCAATGGCGAAACGTATAATGTCGTGATGCCAGCTTATCCAATAGGTAGTCGAATTTTCAAATATAACTAAAGTTCGAGGAGCTCGGTGGCGTAGTGGTCAGTGCACATTGGCTTGGATCGAAAACAAAACTACCTTCGCCATGGTCAGGCTGTGGATGGGTGACCAAGACTTTGTGATCTCGAGCTCCTCTGTGCTTCGGAAGGCACGTTAAGCCGTTGGTCCCGGTCGCATTTGTGACCGTTTCTACCCAGCAATTGGGCCAGCGTGGTGGAGTTACGGTCCATAATCCTCATGTGTTTCTCTATGAGGAAGGCCTGTCCCAGCAGTGGGACGTATATAGGCTGATGACGAACTAAAGTTAAATAATATTTTTTTTTTGTGGGAAATGCTTTATGCATACTCTGCGACGATGTGGGGCCGTCGCAGGGATATGTGAGACTCTTTATACTCACTAAAACCCACAGTACTCAATAGTGCCAGCCCCGCCGTACGAGTAAGCGCGTGGCAAAATCTTTCGCGCGGCGGGCATAAGTTAAATAATCATAGATAATTTAACCACAACACGCAGGTGGGATTAATAAAATAGTGGATGGCGGCACAGCTGATGTATAATTTTCAACGCAAATTTAACAATTTGTCAAGCCGACGTCATTGATTTTCGCGTTTCCATTGACGCTATTGGTCTAGATTTTAACTACTGAGGTAACTATTACTACGGGTCAAAAAAACTCACCTTTAGTCCCCAAACTATCTGATATGTGCCCCTGTTTGTGTCCCCGATATATTAAGTTTACTAAATATTTTTGGTTACATAATTGTACTAAGTCATATATCAACTCATTTTGTAATTAACATTATGTAATTGTTTGTTGTTCCGAATAAAATACAATAAATAAAATTTCTAGGAAGTACCTATCACGTATTAAATTTAAACACGAAGGGTTTAATAAACCAAAGGCATTATTATGACGTGACCCTCAAGTTAGTTCAATTACTCGACAGTTAGTCGTCAGTGACACACCAAACATTGCGCCTGCACCGGATGGCAGCGATTGGTTTGGTGAGATCACAACTCCGCCTCCGGACCGCGTTCTTTTGAGAACGGAAACTCTATTCGATGCAGCTTTGTTTGTCGTATCTACAAACTCATCACAGGATTCCCAATTCACAAGCAAACGCTAATGAATTAACAAGAGGCATTTAATGTGTTATGCATTCTTAGGCTAGTTGAAGTAGTCACTGTTATACGAGAGATAGTGTCAAAAGAAGCCAACATTATATGGATTGGAATTATTAAAATATTTGCGCGTGCTTATTAATTGTTAGTGATTTACAATTTTTTTTCATGCCATGTATGTAGACGTAGTGTAGGCGTTTTAAACACGTTTGCTTTTAAGTCATTTCCTTCCGACCTTCTTTCTCCTGCCCCGTTTCCAATTCTATAAGGGGTAATGATATCTTAACATTATTATTTAAATTTCCATTGTTTATTAATAGCCTATTTAATCTCGTTGTAGTCTCTTTACTACTTCTTGGCTCTACGTCTTTTTCACACTATGTAGAAAGCTTTACAATAAAACGACCAACTACTAAACTAAATAATTTCTAGAGTCAACATTTTTAACAATTTCAAATAGTGCCAAAGCAGGAGTATTGGTCTTATTTACGCGTAGTCCAAAAATATTCAGCATAATGCTCTGCAATTTCTTCATTGGCTATTACACAAGCCTTGCTTACACCCTAAGTTACGTTCTATGATACAAGTCCTTGCGAGAAACACAACCGGCATTGGAGACCAGTCGTAAGTAAACTCCGAAACAAGCCGCACGCTCTCCGCTAAGAATATCGTAGTTCAACACGAAACACGTGGTTGTTCACAACAGACAGTGGAATTTGTTTACACTCAACATTGTGATAAGGTGCAATTTTCTGTGCTGTGAATTAAATATTGGTTGTGGGTGGATAATTCATTGATTTATTAAGGTAAATATCAAGTTGAAAAATAATGATGACGCCTCTATGATATCGATAATGATTCACTGGTGCACATCATAGTTTCTTACATACAGTTAGGTCATATAAGTCATGTTTGCATAATAAACATTTTTAAAGCAGGTATAATTCCGAACTACATATTTTCAATTGATGGACTTGTATTGGGTCACTCTCTATTGGAGTTTGACCGGTAGTTTTTTTAAGAAGGATGCGTTAAAAAGTAGATAAAGACAGTCACAATTGAAATAAAATAATATTTATTATCGATATATTTTTGATAACAAAAGCGAGGTTAAAAAACTACCAAAAAGTAGATCGTTAACTTCCTCGACTGTACACTGCGCACTGTATGTAAGTAGACATATGAAATAAAATCCTAAAAGTTGCATACAAAATACAATTCCCCCAATAACTATCAGGTGGACAGTCTGCTCTTTGCCTCCATGTTCAACAAAAAAACGAATTGTTTAAGCCAGTTTATTCGAAGGTTATTAACTCTCGCTATAAATATACTTCTTCGATTATTGGGATACCCTTGTTATTTAGATCATGTTTGTTGTAAAAACATACGTCAAATAAATACGTCAGTGTTTCGATACACTTTTGATAACCTTTGTATTGAATTTGGAACCTAATTAAAAATAAGCAGAATTATTGTTTTTTAGTTGTTGCATTTCAGTGTGATTATAAACTCTAAAGTGGTTATTTACAGTGCGAAAATAATAATTTGATATATGGTTATAGTGTAACTATACATATAAATATAACTTAAAAAATTTTACCTAAATATGTAATATATAAATAATAGAAAAATAATATACATATGTATATGTATCAGCACGGCTCTATTGCCGATGGGGTTGGCAGAGGTATAGACTGATACTCTACCTTAGATACTTTTATGTTTTTCCAAAAATTTAATGTGTCATTTAGTTGTTGTGTGATTTTGAAATACTAGATGTTTTCCTAAAGGTGTGCAATGTATCTTTTTAGATATAATTTACCTACAATCCATAGAGCAAAACTTGAGAGGAAATTAAATATTTACTAACAATTTAAACAAATTATCTATATTACGTCATTGAGACTAATTGAGAAAATAATAGACCCTACTAAGTTACTGGCGAGAGAGGTTAATTTATTAGATAGTTAATTATGTCTTTACCTAGTGTTAGAAGTTTGTTTCCAAATATAAATACTTCTTTTAATTTTGATAATAATAATCAGGACTCAGTGCCAAGCTTAGTGAGGAGTTCGCTAGTTTACAATTCATTCCTATCCTACAGTTGAAAAATCCCAGGGACATGTATTTGTTGTAAATGACATCAACCATATTTCTATGGAACGCTGGCCTGGCCTAAAACTTTTTGTGCATATATTTTTCTAATGAACTTCAGTAGTTTTGATGTGAAACTTAAATAAGTATAAAACACTATGACATCAATGGAACAGAAAAAAAAACTATATCAGTTCTCTTTACCTTCCTAATATGGGAAAATTGCATTATAAAGTATTATATCAATAAAATTCAAACAATAGATTTTGTTAAAATTACTTTTTTACGTGCATCCATAGACTAATCTAATGGAAATCCATAGAATAATATAATTTACTTTTGTACTTTGTAAATCGACAAATAAACAGTTTCACAGCCGAATAAATTCATAAAACCTTATGTAGAGTATCGAAAACAGTTAAACTAATAATTTATCATCTTTTTATATCGTCACGAAACAACAGTAGCACAATTACCCTCCTTTGCGGCGCGCAGTCGGGAAAAAAGGCCTATTTTGCACACAGATTTTGCATGATGTTTACTGACTATCCGATGGTGGTCAATGTCAAAATGCACCGGTGAGTGACTGTATATTTAACAAAATGAAGGTCAAATTTTTATATAACACAGCTGACTAACAGCATTCAATTTTATATATTTATAGTTGTGGTATTTAACGACTGCGGTTGGCTATGCTCTTGAAACCTTAAGATAAGAGTCTAAATTCAAATGATTGAAGTGCTCTCGTCAATTGTAGTACTGTACTATTTGTTGTTTTTACACTTATGTTTTAAGTGGTTATTACCTTGAACCTACAATCAATAATTCCGACAATAACATAAACAAACGCTTACCTACGATAATACTAATTAGGAAAATTCCGTTTTCCTACTAAAACTCAAAGCATTTAACTAAGAAAAATGTGACTAGTGGCTGCCTTATATCTTCCTATTTTAATACATGAGTAATGCTTGTAAATTGTGATAATAGGGACACAAGGAAGACTGTTCTTCCTCCTGATTTAACTAACAGGGAAACATTGTATATTGCATGCCGTTTATCTTTCAAGCAGGCAAGGCAACCATAGTCGAAAACAATTTCAGATTCAGTTGTTGAATGGAGACAGCTTAAAAAAGTCAATCTATTAAGCGGAACATATAATTGAATATTCAGTCGACGTAAACAGCTATTTTATAGGCACTTACCTAGCCCATAAAGTATTCGAAAGTACGGAAGATGTAAAATTACATCCTTTTAAGTTGCACCTCTATAAGGAGTTTAATTGTCTTCCAGCATATTTTCACTATTAGAGTAGGTAATAAAATGTATAATCAATAGGTTTAATGTAAATAAACAGCGACTATTTAAAAAATAATACTGAACTAAACTAGCGACATTCTAGTGCTGAATAGATTTGATTGAAACTAGCGGTACGGGTCAGTTTGTTCAGTGGTAGCCTATTTTTAGTCCAACATTTCTGTCTCCATAACTTGGTAGAAAATACTGTTTCATACACTTAGGTAATAACAAACTGTATAATGTAAAAAAGCATAAATTTGTGCTATAAAATAAAACAACATTTTGTTGTAAAGATGACAAAAATTAAACAGGTACTTGCGGATGAACAAATTAGTCTCTAATATAATATGTATTAAGACTAGGTCAAGCGTAGCAACTGGTTTAAATAAGCATTGTTCTGAGATAGGCATGCCAATATGTTTATCTAATTTATACAACTGTGCATTCGGCATTGTTGTGAGACAAACCAATTTGAGCTTCAGGTACTTCGCAATAAGAACGCATGCAGATTTGTTCAATACGTGTAGTCAGCACACGTCTGCTGATATGCACAACAAAATTTTTGAATGAGGTTGCTTTGCTACTCGCTTTTAAAACTACGTTCTTTGAGATATTTACATGTTAAGCAAATGCAAGTCACATAACATATTCGCAAACTTCTTATTTAAATGCACTAGTCAGATTTTTCAGGAGACTATGAACAAAATCTAAATTTTCGACATTTATTTTATAGTTTGCATCTAAAACTTATATGTAAATAAATAAGTATTAAAATTATCTCATCTTGGGTAACAATAATATTAACTATCATTTAGGTAGGCATGTAGTGTGTTATAGTTATTGTAGGTGCTGTAATCAAAACAACATAATTATCACCAGGAATATCCAAACACACTCAGGTTTTCCTATTTCTCATTAGGGCTACATAAAATCACGCCTGTAATCCCCGAGGGGTTAGGCAGAGTCCAAGGAGAGCACCAAGTTCCTTAAGATTATTATGATTATTTTTATGGGTAATTGTTTATACAGTTAATAGTCATTATCGCTTCACAATGTGTCCAGTGCATGGCAAAAGGCATCCCGTTCATCCCGTTACATGGGGACTAAAACATATAAGGCCCACCCATATAAACACCTTTCCAGCCCTAAAGGTACATTTCTGTTTTACTTTAAATAGTCACTTGTGTTGTGATCTTATGTAATACATATTAGAATTAGAACATGCCTAATATCACCGCCACCCATGCCTATTACACTAGTAGTAACCGTCGCAAGGACCGAAGTGACAAAACATCCTTATTAAAGAGTGAACCTATTTGTGTTTCAAATCTAAAAGCGACTGTAGTTAGGAAGTAAACTAGTAAACTGGTTCTACAAATAACTAGAAAACATTGACAAGTTTTAACAAACCTGCTGCTTAGGTAACTCGTAGGTACTCGTATTTTACGAAACATGTAGCATAGATAACTAGTAGGTACTCGTATTTTACGAGATAATATCATGTACGGACATAAATTGACTAGACAATTCTGCTTATTAGGTACCAAAATAAAGTTCGTATGTAAGAAAAATTTACCAATATACCTTATGAAAAGTCAAAATGGAAATCTTTGAAATTTTTAGACAAACTTTTCCTAGAGGAAATATAATTTTCGAAAGTTTATATTCGATGTAGTTTAAGACAATGATGAATATTTTTATCTTATAAAAAATGAGCACATACGTAAGTAATTAATTACGTAAGGAAAACGATGATTCTTATTTCTACATTCTTTCTTGCATAAATATTTCATAAAAAATTACCTAATTTAGTAATTACAACTTCACAAATTATGTCTAATTAAAATACACTGAACAGCAAAGAAAAAGTCACTTAGAAAGTCTTCAATGTCCTCAAAAGTACTTGATCTAGCTTCATAAACTAACGCCAAAATTGAAGAATTTTTAATGCCGCATAAAATGATATATAAATTTTCCATTTATTGTTGATAATTGTAGAAAAAACTAAAAATGTTAAATAGCATGTAGTCGTTTTTCAATTTTGTGAAAAAAAAAATTCATTTAATTCCTGTTAGTTTTCATTTTCACATAAAAAATGCAATAAATGTGATGTCTAAATCACACCAAGAGTTTTTGCTGTATTTTGCCGACTGCGCTTATCTTCAAGTATTATCAGGATCCTGTACAAGGGTTAAGTCAATGATGACTCGAGAAGAATATAATTTGAAAGCCAGAGATAACATTTATAGCATATTTTATGTTTAAAATGAAAACTAAGAGGAAATAAAATGAATACAAGTCATTTTATTTATTTTGCTACACAATTGAAAAACGATCAATATTTTACATTAAAAAAAATTCTACAATTATTAAACATGAATCGAAAAGATTTATATCATTTTATGCGGCATTAAAAATTCTTTAATTCATAAGACTCGGTCAAGTAGGTACTATTGAAGATAAGTGACTCTTTTTCTTTGTTATTTAATTGCGATGAAAAAGAAATTCAAAATATATTAAAAATTATATTGCAAATATTTAAATTTCTTATAAACACGAGTGCAGCTGCATGCTGTATGTTGTACAATAGAAAGATTAGTTAGTCAAGGACTTTGATAATTATGCAACGTTGCATGGTCTGGTTATATCTCGACAAACCCAAATTATACAATAAAGAATAACGAAGAAAACAGCGTAGGCGGAGGCCAACTGCGTCACCCAAATAAAGTTTTGACAATAGTAGTTAGTTTTGAAGAAATATAGTCTTATATTGCTAATTGTCTCTGAACTCTTTGATTCTATAGATAATCTTTGGGAAAAAGTACTGTTTAAATGTTATAAATTAATAACAATAACATATAATAATGATAAATTATTTATTTTAATAAATAACTACGTTAATTATAATTTAGAACCAAAATTGAATAGCACAAATAAGAATACATAACAAATATTTTAAATTAAATTGATACAGACTCGCCCCCCGTAGGAATTAACTAGAATAACAATAGGATAACTCTATGTTTCAATTAGCTAGGATATGTACGTACGTATTTCCAACAACAAGAACTCTTTTAGGCCTTTTAATACCTTTTCACCAAAATATTATTATTCAAGAAATTACAAATAAAGATTAATTAACCTTGCCGTATTTTAAAACTGCAATATTTTCTGCGGCAATATAAATTTCATTATGAAATAGTCATTTTACGGAACACTGACTGGCTGTATGAAACTAATCTATGGGGCAATCTATACTTCTAACTGTATCGATAGAAAATGTACAAAACCGTGCTTTATCATTATATTTTTAATAAATAAATCTTAAGTTATTTTTCCTTTGCTGTAATAAAGATAGCATTTCCTTTGGTAGATAGTAAAGGTAAATACTTTGAAAATAAAATTGAAGCACTCTTTTAGTATTAAACAATAATTATCTTCTCAGCTCTGTAAGGCTGTATTCTATATCATCATCTTTGGACTTTTCCTTAAGACCGGTCTACTTCCAGCAGTAGTGTAAAAAATTAAAGGAATTTTTTTTACCGACTTAAATTAAGAAGGAGTTTCTCAGTTTGACCTTTATGTATGTATGTTTATTCGCGATTATATCGCGATAAGTTAAACCAATTTTGATGTGGTTTTCAGAAAAGTATTTGTCCTTCTTAATCACAGATAAGTAAAGTATTATGCAGGGTTATTTTCAATGAACCAACAACCTCGCAATACTAGGTAGCTAAGGTCATAAATAACAACATTTGTTTAATGGCTGTCGAAAATTTGACAAATTTTAATTTCATACAAAAATAAATATCAATTTCTGAACGTTCTTAGCTCTGTGAGCTCGAGGGTACTTGCAGCGCGCGTAGAATGGAACATAGACATACTAATATCACCGGAGTACATTATAAGCTTGTAAAATCATTTTTGATTAATGTATTGAGTTATGATAAAACTGAAAGGATCCCTGATTTTGTATGAAAAATTATAAAATGTTTTTTAAAAAACTAAACTTAAACTAAACTAACTAAAAATGTTTTTTTTAAAACGTATTAGGTATGTAACTTAATGATTTAAATATTGAATATCTTAACAGTATAAGATCTCGAAGTAGTTAGTGTACGTAATAATTTGCGTGATTAACGTGATTTGCGTAATATGCGTTATTGCGTACCTACTTAACGTACAGAACTACTTTGCGAAATTCGGGTAGTTCGCGTAGTTTGTAATTTCTTGGTAGAATTACTAATTTCTGTAACTGAAATATAAATACAGCATTCCTTTCCTTAAACTGTTAAAATATTCAATATTTAACCCATTATGTTAAATCCCTAATACATTTGAATGAAATTTAAGTTTAAGTAAATTTTTTCATATAAAATCAATGATTCTGTATGAAATAAGCGTCCAGCCAAGATGGCGTCGACGGATCCCCCTAAAAAAAATGTACATGCTTCCGTACTAAGCGCACATATTGTTTTCTCCTGTTACTCTAAGCTCCTTGTTCTTAATACCCACCACTAAAAAAATGAAAAAAAAAAAAAAAAAATTAAAAAAAAAATCATGGTGATTTAAAAAAGATCTTATTTTAAAAACGGGAACTGTTTTAAAGAAACTTAAGTACTGAAAAGCCAAAATAACTTTTATATTCGATATATAGTTTTTAATGTCGGTGCCAACCCAAAAAAAACAAACGACTCCGACTTTGACACAACGCAATATCTCAATACAACACAATACCTCAAAATAACACAACAATTAGTTTATTTATGACTTATTTAATGTATTCTAATATCGAACATCATTAGGAGAGTGAACTCTGTCATTGTAAAATTCCAAATAATTTAAAAGTACGCAAAGGTACACAAGAAGGTATCAAAATGTATCTATTGTACAAAAAGTACTATATTTTTTGTACAAAAAGGTTTCGTATACGATAACGCAGTGGATTAATTTCACAGCAGTTGATTGTTGGTTTGTCAGGGGAAAGGCCACCAAGCAGGTCGAGACCTTGAAATAAAACGAATGCGCTAATTTAAGTTGCTGGCGCTCTGACCGTGGCCGGACTACGTGTTACACCATCCAGTACTTCATGTTTATCATTATACTCGTAGTAAACGCTTGTTCGCTTATTGAAAAAATATTACTGTTTTATGTTAACTTTTTTATGTAAACTGTCACTCTTGTCTTGAACTTCTTTTGTCAATACCAGTGTTCATATCCTCTTCTTCCTTCTTTGATTAGGTTTGACACATTAATTATGTCTGAATCTCCTATTCTCTTCTGCCACTCTTCAGCTGTTGGATGTTGTCCACTTTTATATTCTCATATCAGAATTCACACATTCAATCCATCACTTCTTTGGTCGTAGGTTATCCACATCTATACTTAAAAATAATTTTGATAAGTGACATTCATACCTCTTCATTACATGTCCGAACAATGATCCTTATCTTTCCTGGTGCTCTATTTAAACTAATTTATTACTAAGACCCCATCCACTCGCTATATCAATAAGTTAGCGGTATAAACTATGCACATTCTTTCATAATATTATGCCGCAAGTTTAACTGCTGTTGTGATATATTGTATTTCATGTCTATACATGGGATGAGTTTGTAGATCAGGTAAATTATATTTAATGGCAAAATAATATACACTACATTGTCTTAATTTAAATGTATCAGTATTTAGTCTTCTTTTTTCTACTACATGTAGGTATGTATGATTTGTAAAGACAAACAATAAAACATTGTACAATAAGTGTATTATTTCTAAATAAAAAAAAATTATAGGTATTAATCACATAATTTTTATTTCGTTCAGACAAAAATCACAAAAGGCAAAAATTACATTGCATTTTTCTAGATCAAGACTAAAATTAAAAACAGTTAAATATGTGTATATCAACGTAACAATTAGAAATAAACCAAAGCGATATTCTGTTTTAAAACAGCAATATTTAATACATATTGAGAGAGCAATACATAATAAAAACAATGATATCATAGCACTTTAACATGGTACTGGTCTTGTATATTCCCAATATACAAGACCAGTACCATGTTAAAGCCAAATAGTTTGAAATGGGTATTATAAATAAGTAACATTTTATCATATTACCTACATAATAGTAATAAAAGTAATAAGTAGCAGCACAGAAGCGATCATTAGGGGAAGTCTATGTCCAGCAGCGGGCATCTCTAGGCTGATGATAATAATAATATCGTTGAAAAATATCATAACCGGGAAGCGTAAATCGACCATTCATAATAATATGATATCTATTAAATTTTTTTTTGGTTTCAGATAAGTAGCAGTACCAATTAGAGACAATAGTTACTCTTGGCAAATATAAATTTACCGCGAGTAAAAGAATGAA
Source organism: Parapoynx stratiotata (assembly GCA_910589355.1). NCBI lineage: Eukaryota > Metazoa > Arthropoda > Insecta > Lepidoptera > Crambidae > Parapoynx > Parapoynx stratiotata. Next base: position 6,076,007 of record OU342479.1, read on the forward strand.
TGGTCTACTACAGAACTATTTGTTTGGGACATTGTTAGTGCTGTCTTTCAGTTATAAAGGTGAGTAAAATTACTAAACTCCTATTGTAAATAAGAACAAATTCAAAAGTATGTAATGATAGGTAACAATCAATAATTCTGATTGATTTATTTTTAGATGTATGGTTGCGTGGTCATGCGGAAATTACAATTTAGATCATGTAAGTTCTGTTACGTCTTACGAACTTGTAACGTAATAGACAGAAAGATTTTTGATCTATATTAAACGATAACAAAGGAGGAATACAAAAAAAAGTAGAGTGATTAAAGTTAGAAATTGATAAAAATTCAGACTCTCTATTTCTTCTAGCAAAACATTGTTATTTAAACGAAGGTTATTCAAAGAATTTACAATTGAAGCATTCTCATTTCGAAGCTCATCGAAAAGATATTTTACTTCGAATTCCTCTAATTTGCAATGGGGAGAATTTTGCCAAATATTAAACAATTCCTCATTAGAAATATTTGTTTTTGATATTTCTATAGAAAAAACTGAAAACGTCTCCATAGTTAAAGCTTGAAATGTGAAAGAATCAAAGTCATGTTGTAAGACCAATAAAACATTTTGAGAACCCCTCTCTTCTAATTGTCCAAAACGAGGATTAACAAACATTATTTCGTGAGTTGAATTCCTAATTTCATAAAAAATAGGTGTTCTATGAATATTTGTAATTGTCAATTCAAAATTCATTATAAGTTTATTGGTATTTCCTTTGAACACTATGGTATTATTGGGTTTTAAATGAATCATTTTATCTATTCGGTCAATACCTTTTACATTAGTTGAAACCTTTTCTTGGTTGCTGCGTATACTTTCAGGAACAAAATGAAAAACGTAATTGCTTTTACCACCCCAAGATTTCAATGCATGCTCTAACTGGACCACTTTACCCAAAGTTTTCTTTGTAATAAATTTCATTCTTCTGCTTTCTTTAGCTGTTAGCAGCGATTTTATAACTTTAACTGTTGTCGATAATACCCAAGGTGTTTGGAATAAAATTACATGATTTAAAAAGTATGGATAATACCTTTGAAATAATGTCTTGATAAAAGCAGTAAGTTCGGTATCTACATCACTTACACCACAATTCGTTAAATCACAAAACAAACTAATTTTATTACCACTTTCTTCTCTTTCCATGCGGTCTAGCCAATAAACCAAAATTCTTTTCACTTCGAATAAATTCTTTTTACTTCTACTGTACACTTTCATCCTAAGGACGAGTAAAAGGCAACCATCAATATCTCTGCCGTAAGGAAATATTGAACCCTCGTAAACATAATCCATTCGCATATTGTTCTCGTTGATATCATTAGCTTCAATGTGTATCCTCCATGCAAATATATCCCATAGCATATTCACAGCTTGCGTAGAGTTATTTTGTGTATGTGCTAAAATCCGCATCAAATATTTATCATTTTTCAACCGTTCCAAATCCAATGGATGAAATCTGGGCAGAGCATTTGTTTTCAGTTTTTCTTCAAACAGGATTCTTACAGTTTTAGGCGTCGTTATAGACATAATTTTGGATTCTTTGCGCAGTTTTAATAATTTTCATTTATCGTTTGCCATAAAAAAACAAAACACAACACCGAATTCAAAATCTTATCTTGCTGGAATGGCAACAAAAATAGCACATATTATGGCGTTATCTTTATACGTACCTAATCGTATCGTTAACCGCTTTGGATGGATAACAATAATCATTGATATTCTTAAAATCACAGACGAGTAGGTAAATTAATGATAGTTTATCTATGAATTTATTATTTTCGTTACTTTGGCTTTGATATTGAAAACAAAGCTACTTTCGCCATGGTCAGTCTAAAACATTGTGATCTCGAGTTCGTCCGTGCTTCGGAAGGCATGTTAAGCAGTTGGTCCCAGTTGCTATTGCCTTTTGCACCCGCCAATCCGCAATTGGCGTCCACCAATCAGCGTGGTATTGTTATACCAATCAGCATGGTATTGTTATGGCAGCAGTTATATCTGAAAATCCAAATATAAGACATTTACAGGAACTAAAAAACAACTGGAATTACACTCGCCAATAGGATCGATATTTTTAAAGAATCGCTCGTGTTTTATTATCATCTAATGATAGAAAAAAAAAAAAGTTTCACCCATCGAATTATATTTATGTTATAGTTTTTTAATTTTTTTTTCATTGTTATTAGTGCAATAAAGAATAAATTTTGTGGCGCTCCTAGAGCTTTTTCTTTCCAGGTCAGGCTATAGAATGGGTAGATTACTCCACTTCATTCATGATCTTTTTTAATTGTTCTACGTTCATATTTTTATTTAATTGTGTGAACCAAATTTTATGAATCTTGTCATTATTTTGTACTTATTTTTTAACAACACCTCTATAATATATGCATCTTTGCCCATTACTGCACTATTTTAAACCAATAATGTGTGTGTTGAGGTCAATAATTAGTTTGTCTTACTACACCACTAAATAAATCGTATAAAATTAATGAAAACAATGCAATCGGAGCTACTACAGCGACTAATCTATAACCAGGGGTAGGATCTCGGAAATCATAGCAGAGAGCTTGAAATCTTCGTCCTTTTTCTATACAAAGGGATCCTGGTTCTCCAATAATGTATATCGGAACATTGGTGTCGCATCGACCCTCACTTTCCTCTATAAATGTATATCTCGTAACAAGTCGTACAATCAACCCTTTAGTTCCATTCGAATAATCGCCAAGGTATTTTCTTAATTGTGTTTCTTGATGTAAATGGCCCAAAACATTTAGATCCCAATCAGTACTCATAATTCGTGATTTTGTTCTATTAATTACTCTTGTATCATTTATATTACTATGTTGGTGTATTGGTTGCATTTTTAGGTCATAAGGAGACAAAAACTTTAAGTCAGTGACATCATCGTTTTCAACAGAAGCAATATCTTTGTGTGAAATAAGTCCACAAAAATATTTTGTGTTTAGGAAAAAAGGGGCTCCTGGCGCAAAATTACACACAACTCTTACATTTCCTTTTAACGTTTCACCATAAGCGCAACCAATTTTATTTGTAATTGCCCATATTATTTGGGCAGTATTGTAAGAAGAGAATTTTGAGAATCCACATTCAACGTCTATTTGGTCTATATTTTTACCAGCGCTAGAGAACCATTCATATATACAGCCAATAATTGCAGGCACGAAACATTCGTCTTGCGGTACACTGCAAAAATATGTAACATGAATGAATGAATATGCAACATATATTATGTTCAATTTATTGTGACAAATTAGAGAGCAAGGCTACTTACCAATTGGTATCAACATCATTGTCTTGTGGGTTTGTGCAACAGTGCAAAGAGAGCTTAGTGCATTCCAACTGAGTTACCAAATTATCATCAAGAGCTGAGCATGGTGCAGGACCGGGCAAACATTGACTAAGCCACACTTTAGACATTTTTTCTAAATCATAATCGTATATTATTTGCTTCATATTTGCAGCAGTTGGCAAATGGGGATATTCCTTAGCAACACCACTTGCAATACGATTTCTCATTGTATTTACTGTATTCACCAATGCTATTTGTTCAGACACAGTTGGTGTATGTACTGTATATTTGGAGTCACATAATGCAGAGGTTTTTTCATGTGGGAAAAGACAAAGAGTGTGATCTCCATAACATGGTTCAACACTACACCATTTATTTAATAAATTATATGTAATGGGGGATGCAAAATGTCTAGTCATCGACATTTTAGGTTTATCAAAATCTACAACATTTTTTAATGTAGCGTCTCGAACTATAAAAATACCAGACTTTACTAGTCTCTTTCCCAGTTCACCATAAAGTACTGGCAGTTGCCAGCAATCATAATTCTCAGGAACATACCAAACATTATGTAGATTTTCAAATTTATAGGTTATATTTAAATTTGGCATAATTGCAGCCGGTTGAACGTTATAAAAATCAGTGAGATACGCTGATGCAGATGATGTTACTGTATTTTCATTAATTTCAGATCTTTTTAGATATTTCTCTGTTTGGCTACTAACATTTGTATTATTAGAAGAATCATCATCGTACTGGTATTCATAATCTTGCCATAAAGTAAATTTTAGATTTTGAGGAGGGAGCTTTATATCCCTATAATTTAACACAGACATTTTTTCTGTTGTATTCTCAGTGGCGTTCGATGTCGTGGTGCTGTAGTTATTTTTTTTCCTAATGATGTCACCTTTATTGCTTGTCACAAATATTTTAAGACCATTGTTTTTTGCGTCATCGTTATTGTTATTAATCCCGGTTGTTTTAACATCTTTTCGAAGTTGATCAAGATGTTTCTTGTTCGTTAATGGAGTTCGACGTGCATCGTATGCAGTTACGAGAGATGATTCTATATATTTAGAATCATAATATTCCTCAGAAATAGAATAACAACATGTCACGAGTAAGATTAAAATAAATATCCTATACCACAACATTATACAGTGAAGTTATCAAATTCCTTCAAAAGAAGCCAACTAGATATTGTCCTGTAAAATTCACTATACTTTATTGAGACTGTGATATTGATTCTCTCTATTTTTTTTTTTTTTTTTATATACAAATGTGATTTAATGTAATGCCACGATTATGGGAAACGTTTACAGGGCTAGGATATAGGGATATAGGCCTAGGGGAGATAGGGGTATTCCTCTGTTGTAAAAAGATTTCTAAATTTGGTACCAATATGTTTATCAATCACGCAGACAAACTGGTAAAATAAAAAGTGGAAAAAATGTTAATATACGTGTTAGGTAATACACGTAAAGAGGACAGTTTTTTTTTATTTCAACGTGTGGTATATTGTTGGATAGTAGGGGTTTAAAAACCAAATGTGCATCTAACTTTCTAGTAATATTATTTTGGACTTTTTTTGTTTGACCGTAATAACAAACATTAACAACTGTATTTTAGAACCTCACTCTACAGACAAATACGATAGAATTTATTGTTTTTAATTAACTAGTTTGTAGTAACTACTACCAGTGGTAATGTTTTTTTTATCGTTCGCATTTCAGACGTGTCATCGTTGCAATGCTACCAGTGTCACATAAATCCACCACCTGGCCAGAACTACAATACGACAAAAAACTTGTGTGTTCATTTCGACTACTCCCAAAAATTCATAGTTGACTGCCCATACTCAACAATGTGCATGAAGCAAGACTTTCGTTTGGATATTTCGAAAGGAGGTACGATAATTGTTTTTTTTTGTTCAATTTTCCCTATAAAGGTACGTCAAAGGGAACTGAGCCCATAACAGCCATGTCTTTCGTAACTATCCCTTAGTAATGCATTTCAATGCATCTTGGGAGAGTTTGGCGTCAAACGATTTATGGCATACACTGTGGTGTTACTTCTATGAGATGGATTACCACGATAAAATCCCATCGTTTATCACACCACTTAACGATTATTTCAATGATCCTCCACAACACAGACACTTATTACACAAAACTACACTGATTTTACGTGACAAGATCCACTCCGAAACAATATTACAATCATTTAAATAAAAATCACGTTCGCCATAGTTGAATGGCGCCTAAAACCCTCGAGGTATGTTCAATTTTTTTTAAATAACTACACTTTAGTGAATATTAAAGATTAACATTCGCGAAGGTCTTATTTCAGCAAGAGGAGCCAGAGGAGGAAAATTTTGAATGTTGTTATTTTTGTATCTATGGGCACCATGTAGAAACTATATTGTTAATTTGTTAGAGGTTTAAATTAAAAAGTCGCAGGTAAAAGCGAATTATTTAATAAAATAAAAATTACTTCTGATACAAAAGCTTGGTGGTGATCACTGCACCACCTAGCAGTCACAGTTGAAGCACAAAATAGATACGACGTTGAAGTGAATAACCCTTTAAAATTAATACAAAAAACCTAAACCAAGCAGGAATTTTAGACCCTGATAACAAAATATTGTGATTTTAAGTTCCTTTGTGCTAAAGCACGTTAATGTCTATATTGCAGCCGCGACTATATCGTTTTGGACCATTTGTTGATGCTACGGTTCACCGCGTAGGGACAGAGTTAGTTATTCGACCCATAGATAGAATATGTATTTTTCATATTGCCTACTAGGCCGGCGCAACGAAAGTGAAAAAAAAAAATGTTTCAAAAGTATCTTATTCTCTGGTCCACTGACACTAAATAATAGGTTGGGGAAAAAGTTTCTTCGCATTTTTTAAGAAAATTCAAAACATTTTTTAATATAGTTTATTTACATTTAACTAAAGTATAAAGGTACCATTTTGTTCGATAACCTTTTGCCATCTTGTAGGTAGAGACATGATCCCATTGCTATAGAAATTTTGGGACTTCTGGTCAAAATACCGCGACAAGTGGTTTTGGCAGTCCTCTCGTGATGTTAACCTGACACTGCCTAAAGAATTCTGAAGAGACCGAAACAGGTGGAAATCTGAAGGTGCAAGGTCAGGACTATACGGCGGATGCATTAACACCTCCCAGCCAAACTCTCTTAATTTTTGCTGAGTGGCTAAAGATGTGTGAGGTCTAACGTTATCATGATGAAAAACCACACCCCTTCTGTTGATTAATTCCGGCCGCTTTCTCTCAACTTCTTGCTTTAATCTCATCAGTAGTTCGCAGTTGAGTTCAGAATCGATGGTCCTGCCTGGTGGTAACAGCTCATAATGAATAATGCCCTTCCAATCCCACCACACACACAGCATCACCTTGTTGCGAGTTAACCCGGGTTTCGCCACAGTCTGTGAAGCCTGACCGGCCTTTGACCACGACCTTTTTCGCACGTTCTTGTCGTACGTGATCCACTTTTCATCACCAGTTATCAGCTTCTTCAAAAATGGTTCGGTTTCATTACGTCGTAATAAAGAATCACAAATGAGTACACGGTTCATTAGGTTTCTTTCAGTGAGCTCGTGAGGTACCCAAATGTCGAGCTTTTTTGTGTACCCAGTTTTTTTCAAATGCGCCAAAACTGTTTTGTGGTCAATTCCCAGTTCTTCAGCTACGTCGTAACTACTGACATGCCGATCTTGCTCCACTTTTTCAAAAATGGCATCCATTTTATCTGTAATAGGGCGACCAGAGCGACGTGCATCTTTGACATCAAAATTTCCGGATTGAAAACGCTTAAACCAAATTTGTGCTACTCTCACAGACACTGCGCTAGGTCCATAAACATCGCAAATTTTTTTCGCGGCTTGCGTTGCATTTTTACCTTTTTTGTAGTAAAATTTTAAAATTTATCGAATTTCTTCATTAGATTCACTCATCTTGGCGGTACGAAAAACAAATGAAAATCACACATTTTCCTAATTTGAATTTGGAATTATGTTCTTTAAAATTTAAACTTTCAATGAAACCAAAACCAGCCAGATACAAATAGTATAGCCAAAGAGATTTTATTACAAGTTTATACATACTATAATGCGAAAAGACTTTTTCCCCAACCTAATACATACTATTAAGGACGAGACAATTGATTTCCTATTGTGCCTACAAACGTATCAGATGATGAGTTATACATTGAACATTTTAAAGATTGTTCGAAAAAAACCGTTAATAATAATATTACATTATTATCCAAGGGTTGAAAGTGTCTTTATAACCTTGTATTCATAATATTTAAAGTCGCTCGACCTATATTAAGCACTCGGAGATATTCACATGAAACTAAAAAGCACAAAAAAATAACAACCAAAAGCAACTAACAACAAAAAAGATAATGGATACGACAAACAACTTCCCCCTAGGGACGAAACAGTGCTACTTTCTCCCCCCTTTACCCACGTACATTCAGAGTATGAGTAATGTTTTTTTTTAAATTTCAGTAACTATTCATGGAGTTTTACGTGATTGTGCGTCTCAGAAGAACGAATATCACGATTTTCAAAACGGATCATGGTTTCCAAAGATGGAAATTGTGGAGCCGTATGAAGAGGGTTGCAAGAATTTAGACGACAAAGGCGAAAGGATCACATCTTTTAACAGGTACTTTCGTTACCGAGTGTTATTTAAACGGTTAGCGAAATGTTCGAATTTTGGTCAGCAAAAAAATACAATTGATCAGCCAAAATAATTAATTGGTCAGCAACTTATGGGTAGCAAATACTTCTCAATTGGTCAGCAAAATACCTAACTCGGCAGCAGATATTGCAAATTTGTCAGCAAAATAACTAATTGGGCAGCAAATCAAAATATTTTCTCTGCTGCCAAATTGATTAATATATTGTTTTTATGACACAAAGATTGTTTTTAAGAACCATAAAAGAAAAATTACCTTAACCTAATATCTATCAGAATTCATTTCGTAGGAATTGATCCTTGTCTTTCATTGATCCTTTTCCTAGATTTTATACATTTCCGGTAATATATAGATTGCTGCCCAAAATATGTTTTGTAGCTCAACTAATTATTATACTGCCCAATGAATTATTCTGTCGGCCAAATAATTATATTGCTGACAAAAGATTTGTTTGTTGTCCTAATGATTTTTCAGCTGACCTTTTTATTGCTGACCAAATAATTAAATGGCTACCCAATTAATTACTTATCATTATTAACTAGTATTATTTCTGTTTCACTTTAGCCCATATAGTCGCTTTTCATTTCGGATTTAAAATTATATCTATTGTAAAAAAGTTAATAAAATGCATTCCAGTCATGTACTCGTAGCTATCTTTTATATGTGGCATATTTTTTTGATTAAGACCTCTGATTAAAATAAACACAAAAGTTTTACAACTCCATTTTTTTTTCAGATTCTGCTACTGTCGGCAGAATTTGTGCAACGCCTCGCCCGCTACGAACCACGAAGGATACACTGACATCATGGGCGTAATTGTTGTATTCAATCTCATGAAGTATATAAATAGTCTTAGGTAGTGGATCCTTTTCGTAGAAACAAAATTTAATTAGTAAATATATTTGTATATCTGAGCTTTAGAATAAATCTTTGTATACAAGTACAATTGTTATGTAAATATGGTAAGATTTGTATTGTTATTAAAAAGGCTATATACAGCCTGTTGGGTTTTAAATTAATACATTTTATAATAATATATATACAAACATTATGTCATGCCATAGAGCAAGTTCCAGGAAATGTAAGATTAAAAAATCAAAATCATACAGTTCCTGAACCTGATGTATTTAAGATAAGTCTTTAATCGAAGACGTTTATTGCATTATAGACTGCATATCCCTTAGTAATTCACATGCGTGTTCTTTTTCAAGCTTCTTTAAATGGAAATTTTGTTAGTATGTTTATTGGAAGAAGTGAACATGTCTGTAATGCTTTTAATAGAAAATTTAATAACTTATAGCAATTCTAGAAATACTCAATGTAGAGTATTGCAGAGATTAAGTTAATTAAAAAAACTCATATGCATTGTTTTTCTTTGTTTATCCATCTGCACATTGCATTTAGTCTTAATTTTACATCTACCTTAATTTTTTTCCATAAATAGAATTGATTATATTACTTGTAAAGAGGGTAAAAAAAATGATTGCTGTTTGCTTATTCTAAAATGTTTTTTTGTCCTTGTCGGTCTTAATTAAGAAGGTATTACCTACTAGTGATATTAAAAGTTAATATTAAGCATATTGTGATATTAAATGATATTAGGTTATACCTACTTGTAGTCTCTGTATAAGGTATGCCATTTAATATTATATGAATGATAAAAATGACAATAATAATATGTTATAAATAGTTAATAATCTTAAACACTTTGTCATAGACTTCACCAAAAGACAACTTGTGAATAGAAAAAATATTGTAAACATATAAAATATACAGTTTGATCAAATCGACACGGATTTTCGTTCTATTTTTGACATTTTAATATAAGATTTTTAAGCGTCAATCATCTTTAAATGAAACTTAATTGGGTTGCCTTACATTACATTTGTTACATTTGCAAGCTAGTCTGTATTTATTAAAGAAAAATAGATGTAATAATATTTAAAAATTAAATCAAGAGTGTAGAAATAAGTGGTATTCCTCGAAACGCACCCATTTTGAAGCGCATCAAAATTATTCTTCGATGCGCACCATCTTTTAAAAATAGGGAAGAGCAATACAATTTAGGGTAAGGTATTAAATAAAATAGTTCCTACATAGTTATGACAGATATTATACGCCTTCTTGCTAAATACTTTAACGAACCTTAACGGGTGCCTATTGAAAATCAGCGTCAGAACATTTTGTTCTCGCGTAATGCTGAATTGGGTCTCCCATTCCATGCAGTTGTGGGGCTTTTTTTTAAATGATCACTAAGCTTAAGTTCTTTTGTTTCAACCTTAGTTTCACAATTTTATGGAAATAAATATATTTTTCTTTCTTTTTCTAAATCTGCAAATGTTGAGATGGATGTGTGGATTACCAAAATGATATGAATATGTCAGAGGGAGTTTATATATAAAGAGAATGCCACTCACCGATTTATCACATGAAAACTCACAATTTTTTATAGATCGTTAATTATCGATAGTTTCAGTTAGTATCCCCATGACTATTCAAAAGATAAACATAGATGTGCTTCGAGAAACACATCTGACGATCCGTATCTCTCGTTTCATTAGACTGTCATAGGTATTAACTTCATAATCATCATCAACCTAAGCTCGTCCAATGCTCGGCATGATGCGACCGCTCGATCTTCGGCCGTTCTCATCCAGCCCACTCCAGACAACCTACGAATATCGTCATCCCATCTTGTCACAGGGTGGCGTCCTACAATGCATATTACTTATTAATACTCTTTATTGCAATTGAAAAATTTTACAACTTCATGGTAAAAACAATGTTTGCAAGGGAGGACTTATTCACTAATAGGAATGTCTTCCAGTCAACCCATTAACGACAGTAATAGCAGTTATAAGTAGGCGACGAAAATGCAACAAGAAAATGTGCAAATGTTAAATGAACTACATAGACTAAATATAATACATAAAAATATTTAAATAAATACTTATATACATACATATTGATATATTAATGGATGAATACAAAATGGTCAAAGAAAAAGCAATGTATAGATTAATCAGTTATTTGTGATAAATAATAGTGCTTAAGTCTGGTTTTGAATGAAGATATTGATGGACTCTCCTGGATAGAGGCTGGGAGACAGTTCCGAAATTTTGCGGCGCGGAACGAGAAGGAGTTAAGAAGGAAGTACTACTTAAGGAAGTATTACTTATTCACAACTATACATTGCAAAAACGCAGAAAATGCGTTGCATTTGGTTTTCATTGAAATAGTAATAAAATTGTTTTTAGTTAAATATAATAACATTATCACTAATAATTTACAGTATATCGTTGTCACAGTATACCTATATTAAGGTATGCCAATAGTAATACTAAATCTATTCGCCATAGCCGACACATTTACTACTCACTCTATGACGCCTTTGCCTCTGTTAAACGTTAAGGCGCAGACACATTACTGCAACCGAATCGCGGCCACGAACGTGTCAAGTTCACAGCCGAACGGGGTCTGTGAATCACTTTAAATATCAAGGTTTAATACTTTCAAAAAGGAGAAAATAACGTGTAACTTTATAACGTGAGGTAAGAATTGACCTAGTAAAATTATGTATGTGTATCCGTTTTCGCAAACCATACACACAATACAGCAGCGTAATAAAATACTGAAGGTTAATTGGTGCCAGCGTAAGAAATATATTTTTTTATCTATTTAGTTATACTCGTACGAGTATGTACTTAGTACGCGTACTTTATGTATCTCATTACATTACATGCTTTATCTATTCCGTGGTGCAGGCAGTGCAGGAACAATCGTTACGAAGATCCTTAGGGGAGGCCTAAGTCCGCAGTGGCCAAGCTGACGATGGCACGACAAATGCCTGTAGAAGATTATCACTAGGTAATTGGACGTTGTCATTCGGAAAATATTTATTTTTTTTCAAGTCTCACTCTATCCAAAGGTGCCTAAGGAAACTATTTGAATGTCAGCTATGTATCAATTGAATTTAAAAAGTGGGTTTCCTGTTATGCTTTCCAATAAAAGGTATTAAGGGTACCATCATACCATTTTACTTAACAACTAAGATTATTTAATCAAAATACTAAACATTACCAAGATTTGTAGCTAAACGAATGCCGCCGCTCCCCTTTGTTTAAGGAAAGTCAATAACATCGATCTTCCGTAAACGAAGTTAGTATACATTCATTTCAATTAGTAATAGCTCGAAATAATTACTCCAGTCACTGTCACGGTAGACTTATTTATTAGTCGCCCTACAAACACAATTACAAGCCTATGGCCCATTTAGAATAATGTTCATGACCTTAGAGACCGCCTTGCCACCGGGAATAAAAATCTGTTTGAAATTTCTGCCTGTCTGCTGTCCAGTTGCTGCCTAATTAGTTATTTTGATGACCAATTTAGAAATATTTGCTGCCCATAAGTTGCTGACCATTTAAATAACACTAAAAAAATTAATTCTATTACGAGGTGGTTTTGCTATACAAATCCGAATGAACAGGCGATTGTCTACAATGTAGACTCTTTTTTTTTTTTGACCCGGGGTAATGGCCGACCCATTCCAGGCTTCGGGGAAAGACCTGGTTATGTGGGGCTCGAACCCACTAAACCCCTCGGGGGCAACTCCTCTACCGCTTCTTTCGGCACTGGGGACCCAAGTGTGTACCAGTGCCGATGCGGTTGGGCTTTCCGACCCTCCGCTAGCTTGTCCCTGGAGGGGGACTCTACATTAACAACTTATAACAGCTGAAGCAAAAGAAGTGGTGTTAGAAGTCTTATTTATCTGCAAAAACTATAACATTTATTTATTTAAGCAGGTGTCACAATCGGCACAGGCAGGACTCTACATGGAGAAATACGGGGAGTACAAGTATACATCGTAGCACCACCACGTTGGCCCAATGCAGATTGAAGTATATAAAGTTCCCGAAGGAGAAGGCCGAGGTGTTAACTCAGGCCCACATAACAGGAAACAAAACAAATGCAGTCGAAAATTTTACATATTAAGTCTAATGGAAAAAAAAGAATACTAGTAAACTTGTTACGATATAACATTCAATAAATGACTCATTCATTGTTAAAAACTTATACAAATATTGTTGATAGTGTTCTTGAATATACCTCTATACAATTACAACTCCGTCATAACAATGTGTCATTTGTATTAAAGACAATGACCTGATGGTATTTATAAAATCAGAATCGATGCATTTTTCACCAATGAAAATTATTGTGTTTTAACAAAGAGGATTTCATTTTCATATTTATAGAAATACGTTGAACGTTGAACACTGCATTCAATGCATTCAATGCTCTGTTTGGGCTATGTGTAAAATACGAAAAAATTATTAGTGAAAAAATTTAAGGCCCGTATTACAGTACCAAACTCAAGCGTAGATCTCTGCTTGAGCGCAGTTAAAAAGGGATGGCGCTGTGTGGGATCAATAGCGCCATCCCTCTCTAACAGTGCTCAAGCAGAGATCTACGCTTGAGTTTAGTTCCGTAATACGGGCCTATGACTCGTCAGTTTTTTTTTTTAATATACATTCCTGTTTTCTCGTTTATTGCAAAATTTTTAAATAAATCAGCTCTAAGTGGAAGTGTATGACACTCAACATGAATCATTGATAATCACTACGAGATTCAATGACCAAATAATGCCAGTGTACTTTTTATCGCCGTAGCAAAGGATGTGGGACTGGTGTGATATCCACCGAATGTGTAATGTTTCACAATAACAAAGCTGGAGATAAAATGTTATAAAGGCTAGCAATCATCAATTATTAACTGCGATAGATGGAACCGTAATACAATAAAAAATTACTATTCAAACAAATTTTTTATTGGAACTTGTAAATGTTTTATTGATGATTATTCGTCTATAAATAAGAATCTAATAAGATGATGAATGGAAGAAGAAAATCTAAGGAGAGAGACTTCAGAACGTTCAGAGACAACATCATAAATAACAATATTTTAATGGAAAAGAATACGTCAATACAAAAATTTTCTGTTTTGTAAGGGAAATATGGAACAAAAATGTTGGAAAAAAAGATTCAAAATATATAAGCATCCAAAAGAAACAAGATATTTAATTTCTAATATCTTAACAAGTTTATTAAACTGTATCCCAATGTATATAAATGTGTTATGCCGAAATCAATAGAAGTAAGACATACTATTTATATTTATTTACATTTCTTGGAAAGTATTAAACAGAACTTCCTTCAAAAGTAGCGCAGATGTCTGAGTATCTACTAATAACATCAAGTGCGTTGAAGCAAGTTACAAAAATATCCACACGTGATAGAGTGCTCATGGCGTTAATTGTGCAAAGTTGTTCGCTAACTGGTTAGTGGCTAGCTTCACATAATATCTAATCACAAACCTGTTGATAAAAATGAAAACAAACGTCGCCGCGGCGAGTGTCCTCTATTTCTCGACGTCAACGAATTCGATTCGGAAAGTCATGTCTCTCGCTCTTATTTGCCGCAATAAAATGTGAGAGGTATAGAGATTCTGTGTATCGATCACTTCGATAGTTGAGAATAGGGGGGCTGGCAAGGGGGGCATCGGATAAACTTATGAATCAACGTTTGGAACTGTCGACGAACCGCCAAAAGTTCAGTACCGCGCCGGCGCCAACAGCGACCGCATGATTCAGCGGTATCGCATCACAATTAGGGCCTCGTTTGTTCAATACGGACACGGCCCGTTTTGCCATTAGTCTTGCTTCCTGTGAATCATGGTTTTAACGCAAAGTTGCAGGATTTCAACCAAAGAGCGGAGACCAAAGTAGATTAGTAAATTACAAATACTACAATCAAAATATCTCACGTTTATTTAGTGTAAAGTTTTATTTTAAATTGAAGAATTTAAAGTGGAATTTCATTTATGAAAATGGATTTCGTTTTGTTTTTGTTGGCGTTTACCATGTTATGGAAATGTAAGTGTTTCGACTTGTTATTGTTTTACAAATGATGCAGTCCAGCTTATCTCGTATCTATTGTCTGGCCGCATAAAGTTAGCCAAGGTTACAAACTCAACTTAAAATTATAATTTAATGTTTACTCTACCATTTTTTTAAATATATATTTGTGAAATTAATATAGTTAGATGAGTTCTTCATATTGATTTTTTTATTTTTTTTTATTTGAAATAAATAAAGCTACGTAGTACAATACGCACTATGTTATAAAAACAAAGATTTGATCTCATTGATATATTCCAAACAGTAGGCGTAATGAAGGTTAATTTAAACATAACTATTCAGCGCTTGCCCTTTCAAAGACATTATATCGGTTATTTGTTATTAGAAATAACGGCAGTACATTTATAACGTTATAATCTTAGAAAAAGTAAAATATTCCTTGCTGACAATTTTAAAAGCTTACAGCTTGGGTTCATAAAGGTCCTAAAAACATTTTTTTATAGATATTATTATATTATATTATTATTTTACGAACATGGTTTTCCCTATGTATCCCTGAGTGATTGGAAGTATGTAACAATAACGATTAAATAATTAGTTAGCACTACCTTATTATGTTACTAATAATTTAATTGAGTCAGTAATTAAAATAAAAACAAAATATGTCGCCAAAGCAAAATTTGTGTGGAATCTGGGCGCATGTGGGCCGTATTTTTGTTGAATGCCGCCACCGAGGTGTCAGTAGTATGAAACAATATTTACCAGTAAGGCATATTTAATTTATGGCAGCACGGCTGACTTTAACCGCTGCGTTTTTTTCGCATCTGTAACTTTGAATCATTTTGGTATGATAGTATCCGCACTGGCAAAAAAACGCCGACCTTATGCAGATTGAACGCAGATTTTTAATGCACGGATCACAGCCTTAAAATGCTGTATGTAAGAATTTCATAAAAATGAAAAATACTATACACTTATTTGTATTTGAAACTTGTTACCAGTAAATACATCTTGCACATCTTCATGTTTAATTATCATTGACAAAAAAACCACACCTACATATAATTGTTAAAAAATATATTTATTTTTAAATCTCTTGACGGATGTTACGTTTTATGAGTAGCATGATTGATTGATTGCTATATCTAGAGGTCTTATTATATTTATTACGCACCCACTTTTAATATTTATTTCAACATAGTTGCAGAAAAATACCTGCAGATGAATTTTACTTCGTCGTTGAATCTCAATTAAATAAAATACGTTAAATCTGCATTTCATAAACTGCCTTTAACAGCTACCTACTATGATTAATGACCTCAAGCGAACGAGAATGTCAAAGGTTAAACTGACTGCTAAACCGAGTTCGAGTC
The DNA here is from genome assembly GCA_910589355.1 of Parapoynx stratiotata. Taxonomy (NCBI): domain Eukaryota; kingdom Metazoa; phylum Arthropoda; class Insecta; order Lepidoptera; family Crambidae; genus Parapoynx; species Parapoynx stratiotata. Next base: position 6,092,371 of record OU342479.1, read on the forward strand.
CCGGAAGAAGCAGATGTATCTATGATGAACATGATTTTTCTTAGTCTTGTATGTTTATGTAAGTTTAAGTATTATATTTTTGATATTTACTTATAAAATTATTTATAATAATAATTTGTTCTATACTTATATAAATTTCATAATAAAGACATAATATTTTTATTTTAGGCTACTCGACAGGTAGGTAAAGTGTGCGTTATCATCTCAGCCTACCCCTTCGAGGAAAAGGCGTGATGATATGTATGTATGTGTGTGTGTATGTGATAGGTAGTTCCATTTATTCCTGTTGTGTCTGACTTAAAGAGGGTCGATGTGCAATGTGCATGTCTTTCTCAAAATCTGTTCTGACACTCGTCACCCAAGTACCCTTATATCAAGGTGTACACATTCAATCTATCCATCACGCCTTTCTTTCACGGGTAATAGGGCTAGGCAGATATTACTTGTTTCCATATACTAAGGCCCGTATTACGAAACTAAACTCAAGCGTAGATCTCTGCTTGAGCACTGTTAGGTACGTATTACAGAACCAAACTCAAGCGTAGATCTCTGCTTGAGCGCAGTTAAAAAGAGATGGCGCTGTGTGGGATCAATAGCGCCATCCCTCTCTAACAGTGCTCAAGCAGAGATCTACGCTTGAGTTTAGTTCCGTAATACGGGCCTTAGAGAGGGATGGCGCTATTGATATCACACAGCGCCATCCCTTTTTAACTGCGCTCTTTGGTTCTGTAATCCGGGCCTAAGATCCCCACTATTCTTTCGCTTTATAAAGTTCTATACATGTTCGGTGATAAGTGGTATTATTGACCTGGATTAAAATTATTCACACACATCTGATTCTTTTAATATTAATTATTCTCACATTGTGCTCGTTGCAATCCAACAGTCTCGCCACCTGTTACATGGGGACTTAACATATTTGGCGAAATGTGAGTGTTAACATTGTTAATTGGCGTGATGATACGTTATGTGTTGTTAAAACTTATCTTGAAAGATGGGATTGTAAGTTTTAAAATTGTATTTTATTTATTATACATTCCAGCGTCAGAATGCGTGCAGTGCTACGTGTGTAGCCCCGAATCCGTGTCATACTTCGCGCGGCAGACCTGCCAGTACTTCAACAGTGAAGTTAAATACATAAAAGACTGCAAGTCTTCCACCATGTGCTTCAAGAAAATCACCACATTAGATTTAGGAAATGGACGTAAGTATTGTACTCCGTATGAGTTAACAATGATACAAAACATAGTATAATAGTACAGTCAGTACAAGATAAAATCCCAGACACGATAATGATGAAACTAAGAACCAACATTAAAGTATAAATACAATACGGAAATAGATAACATGAGAAATATAATAGGATAAATAAATACATTTATAAAATCGCAATACATAATAATACAGATAATCTTTTATCACTAAGAGCGTTTTTTTCAAGCAGAACATAAAATATACATCTAAAAAAACACATACTTACACAACATACACCAATCGATAGGGATGTAAAAACAGAAAACTTTTAAAAGATAGTAAATGTAAAGGGACCAAAATGAGGAAATGGATTTATTTAAATAAAAGCTAGGCATTATTTGATAGGAAATAGTAGGTTGTTACAATGGTGCATGGAAGGCTTGCATAAGCTATTGAAACGGGATTAGCTGTAACAAATTGTATATACTCCATAAATACACAATTATATTTTATTATATTTTTAACGCGGCTTTTTCAATAACATAATTATAAGTTTTCCTTTATTCCCGTCGGACCGGAATACACAGGTATTAATCACTAAACATTTTATTTATTTTCCTCCCACAATGGATACTTCATTTCCTTATTTTTCAATATATTATTTTGAATTAATAATATATCTACAGTAGGTAAGGGGTTTGCTAATAATAAATTGTAGCTCACGTTATTGTCTTTAATCAACGGCCGGCCACAGATAAAGTTAATAGGCAGTTGTCGCCGTAGGCAAGTAACTTGTAGAAATAAGACTGAATCATTACATTACGTATTTGAGGGAAAATAAAAACCTTCTGTATGTAACATGAATGAACTATACACAGATGTTATGATATGTTTTTTTTCACAAAAGTATTAAAGAGTCTTAAAGATTTCCCTCTTTTAACCTGAATGTGCTTGAAGAATTAATTGTTAATGGGATTATTAAGGGTTAAAAAATACCTTAACACCAATAAACAACGTCGAATTAAAAGCAAAATATGATATTTGTATATGAATAAATATATCTTCATTATCTTGTAATATAAATTAAATTCTTCTTTAATTAAATTAACTGTGCTTACTATTGTCAAGGACAGACCTTATATTTCTCTAAGTACTTTTTTACCTGTCTCTTTACGGCTGTCATTCTTATACTTTCTATTTTGTTGCTTCAGTTTATACTGTATTTTTTAATATTTTATTTTCTCCCAAATCCGCCTTTTCCTTCGGCTGTCCACGACAACTGTCATTGGTGGGAAATGACTTACAATAATAAATCAATGTAACTGACACACATTATGAAACAATTGTTTTTTTTCTAGAACAGGTAGGCGCGAACCCACGCCCGCTAACGACAAATGCTCATTATATTACAAGTTACAACATTAAATAATTTTTTAATAAGATCAAACTTAGCGTTATCTATCTATATTTATCATCATTATGCTGACCGCGAGGCCCTCTTAGCAATAACACCGCATTTGTGCAACACGTTCAAGTGTCTAAGTACTATGGAATTCGAGAATTGGGCGTGAAATCGTGATATCGTGTTGCTCATGCTACTTAGGCAGAGGTGTTCACACCTATCCGCCAGATATATTTATGCCAGGGGGTGAGTCTGTTGCTTTGCACCGGGCACAGTGTGAGGCACAAGACACTGTAAAAACTCTGTACCCGTAGTGTAAGTTTTCATTGTAAAAAAAAAACTTCTCACTTTTAGTTGCGTTAAGAAATGTCAAGAATGTCAATTTCTATGGGAAACGTGAAAAGCGCCCCTAGCGGAAACTAGTTGAAACCACATTTCTCATAGAAATTGACATTTCTTAAGGCAACTAAAAGTGAGAAGTTTTTTACAATGAAAACTAACACTACGGGTACTGGCTACCTCTGCATGAGTAGTGTCGTCCGTCGCAACTTTTTATCATTATATATTCATTACTAGCTGTTGCCCGCGACTTCGTCCGCGGTTACTATGGTTTTTAAGATGTTGAACATGGATATCAGGCATCACCATGCAAAATCATTGAAATCGGTCCAGCCATTTCGGTGACTAGCCCGTACAACTGACAAACCGACAGAGAAACAAAAAAAAGAAATTTTGGTATTTTCTCTCTTTTTACATCCCCCTGACTTGGGTTTAAGCATTTTTTTTCCATGTACTGACATACGAACTCTACAGTTTTATTATATGTATAGATTGTCACTTAATTTTATAGCACCAATAAAAATACGGGTTTTCCACCATTTAAACAAGACTACCAACCCATCTCTTCCCTTGGGTGTCGTAAAAGGCGACTAATGAACTTAGAACTGCACAACCATCCAATAGCCTATAGCGGCGACGGGCTCACCACCTGTCACGCTGTGCAGGCACTGCTTGGTAGTTGACTGCTGTTAAGGTGTTTTTGCCTAGTCTCTGACTAACCCTGAGGGGATATTAGTCGTAATTATATGTATGTATATCCATCATTGCCGAAGTAGCACATCCAAACATAACATACCTAACAACATTCCCCTACGACTTTTCCCCGAAGAAGGGGTTGGAAGAGGTGTTGAACACCCACAAAGAGCAAAGCAAATCCTCAATCCGTTCCGCAATTCCCCATTAGAAAACCGTTATAGAATTACGGGATGGTCACTGTATAAAAATAGATATGTTTAATTAAAATTCTATAGGTCGTCTACCGATTACTACCATGAAGGTTTTTATGACCACATTATTTGTGCTGAGAATTTTTTCGAAGCGTTACGAGCTATGAATATTATTTTGTGTAAAAGGACTCACAATTTAAAAAGGGTTTCCAAAATAGCAGCTCAGGGTTGGATGGATAAATACACCAATACCAATACCAATAATAATATACCAATGACAACAACAAAACAAATCACCACGCCTCTATTCCCGATGGGGAAGGCAGAGGATTTATTTATAATATCCATTATTTATTTTACATACAATTAATGAACAAAACGGTTTATCATCGCATTCTTGTTTGACATCCATAAGTATTTTACCTAAAACACAACCTGAAATTAATTACCCCTTTTGAAAGACAATCAGCGACTTAAATCCTGTTAATTATTCTTTAGTTTATCGCAAACGAACTCATAGAACTGTTGATACGAAAAGGATATTCTCGTACATATCGTATAAGAGAATTTGTAACTCAACGTTAAGAGAAATTCTTTACGCAATCTTTGTCCGTTTATAGTAAATTGTGTCGCCCATTAACTCATGTGGACATTGCGGCCAGAGAAGCATTTGGCTTATGAGGAAAATTAGGATAATTGTTTCGAGACATGAGACCATTCCAATAAAACACCTGTGTCAATGTCACGCACGCAGTCAATCTTGTAAATAGTTAGATTTTCACGGACTATCCTTAAAACCTTGAATAACTCTTTGCGTTAATTAACAGGTGTGATACATAATATAATAAAACTTTATCATGTCAAAGATTGCACACTGACGTAGGCTTTGTAAAAATAACTAATATATTTTTATCATAGATAGATAAATAGTCCTAAAGGGTTCATAAAGCAACGACTAAACAGAAGAAAAGACATATTAATGTCCAGCGGTGTATTGCTAGATAGAGGTCTATCATAAAATATACTCTGTTTTATCTTATGAAATCACGGTCAAATGCAAGTGATTAATTAAATTTAACCCAAAAACAAAGCATTTGTTATCAATTATCTAACGGTAGGTGTGTCTAACACTACATATTATTATGCTTCTTGGCTCTTTCCCCGAAGGGGTAGGCAGAGGTGTAAACACCCACTTTGCGCCAGATATGTGAAGTCCCCATGTAACAGGTGGCCAGTTGTGGCTACGCACCGGGCACAACGTGAGGAAACCGATAGTAAAGTGCGTCTAAGGTGTCGCATATAAAACGAGAATGCAAATATGTCAGTACGACACATACGAGTCTGGTTGCCAAGACCGGTGAGTGATTACAAGACGCAACAGTCCATTGAAAATGTCGAAGCGTAGTTATCGGCACTAAAAAAAATAACACCAAATGGTTCATCGTTGCTGTAACTGTTTCAACTCCATTTGAATATAGAGAGCAGACACATTAAACGCTGTTAACTGAATAAGATAATAACTTACACATTACAAATTACAAGCGAAGGACATGGGATTTCGTTAAAAAATTCTAAAGCTACTGGGTTGATATGGCTTAGGAACAAATCCAGACATAACGTAGGATTTTTGGATACCACATGTTAGACATTTTCTTTACAAATATGTTTTCATTTATAACAGAATAATTTTTGCTTGAAACAAGATGACGCATTTGTTTATAGATCTTATTGTACTGTAGTGTAAACGTAGATACTGTAGATGCGAACATTTACTTCTTGAATAATTCGATTTCGGTGAATGTTTGTGTTAACCTCTTCTTCCTCTGGGGTTACAAATGTAAGGATAATGTATGAGTTCTAATACTTAAGCAATTGGTACAGTCTAGTTCATTAATTAAAGTGGGTACATCACTTCCAGGCTTCAAAAATATGAAAATCCTTACCTATGAAATTGGTGTTCTTTTTCTCTCTTAGTATTTTGTCTGTAACTATTAAGATTCAGAGTATTCCTAAAAAATAATTACCTCGTCTAAAAATAGACTATATTTTTGAGCTTTTTTGATAATTTGTTGTAAGTTTAATTGTGTTAAAATTGGACACGGAGACAACTCTTTTTAAGTGCCTCCCGAATACATCATTTTATTTGCATTCACTTAAAAACGATAAATAATTTTTATGAAGTGTGATATTACACATATTACTAAAGCTTGTCTAATGATAGAATTTTAGTATGGAAAATGCAGAATTCCCCAAAATCTCCATACAAAACACCAATTTCATAGGTAAGGACTTAATATATTAATGTTTATATATATTATCTTTATACATCATGAAATTTGTCAATATTTAGATTCATTACAGTGTGGCTGTTTTTTCTCAATAACATGTATACAGCCAAAGGCACATTATTCTATGAACAACTTTAAGATCATAATATCTGAACAATGTAGAAATTATAAATATGCACACATGACATGATTACAATAAAATTTGAACATGTTTGTGTAAAACAATTACTACGTGAAATTCTAATAATTGTAATTATAATTAATTTGATGATAAGGAAACTACTGTCATTTCTACCACAATGTAAACTAGATCTTACTGTTCGAGTTTATAATTGACTTTTCCATGCATGTAGTGATAATTGAGGTTAGCCTGCCCAGATATTATTGAAGGTATAAATAAGAACAAATATAAGGGTAAAAGGGGTGATAACAATTTATCGCGTAAAGCACATACTATTGGATCTTTCACATGAGGTAATTTTTTTTGATCATTAGGATGCGTAGATATTTTTGAGTTTTCCATTTTTTATATTATTTTGAATCCTTGACAGTACCAATATATTAATGAACTCGACTGTACAGGAGCTATCTTTCTCATAGAAAATAATACTTTATGATAATTTATTAGAGGCTGATGACGTATTGGTAAATGTATCGAAATAACGATAAGGCCAATGTTCCATGACGCATACTTTATCTTGTAGAAGTATCTTTGTCCGACCAGGGCTAATGGTGTATACTTACAAAGATATCAATGCACTGTACCGAACTAATGATGACCACTTTGGTGTTGCATTACAAATAAGTAAATGCATATAATTTTCCATAATGGCGTGAGCTTAGTCATAAATATTTTTAACTTTTAAATTCAAGTAAAATTGTAAAGTAGTTTAAGTACACAGTGATTATACGGCCTAATAAACTGAAAAAGGTTTTATTAAGTCAGTTTCAAAGATAGTTTTGAATATCGATCCAAAACATATAATATCGTTTATCTATCGTTAAAATACTGCGCGGGAAAATTATTTAGCCATAGACCACCAGCAAGCTCTAGATTCGTGGTTATAGTAGTCTTAATAACATACATATATGTATACGTATAGTATGGCCGTATGGTCGTCATAGTATCTCCTATAGTGTTAATAATTGTTTTTTTATTTATTTCAGTGACAACATTAAGCGTAGAACGAGGGTGTGCAGCCCAGACTTTAGATGGCGATCAAAAAAAAATCAATGGGAAGTGGACGTTAGTGAACGACATATACGAAGTGTATGAAGAATCGTGCAAAGAGAAGGTGACCGAATATCAGAGAGCTACCAAATCTACAGAATGCTATTGCCGTGGGGACCTATGTAATTCGGCCATAGGAACACATTCCTATAACTTACTTATAGCAACATGTATATTATTTATTTATGTGATGATAAAATAGGCTATTTAAAAACTGACTGAATTACAGTATCGCATAAAAAAATTGTACATGGTCTAAGACCGAATCAGGTAATCCGATTCATACAAAGCAAGAGATAGAGTTGCTATTAAAAGAAATTGCTTGCTTTATTTTTTCGCAATATGGCGAGATTTTTTATATTTCTGGTCACTTAAAATAAGTCAAAAAACTATGTTTATTGTATCTTGTGAACATTCGGGTGTATAGAATATGTGCCTTTATAAGAAGTTACGCTCGCCTTTTACCGAACGGTGATAGAATGGATTACCTATGTAATTTTAATAAGTGCCTATATTATAAACTGTATAAGCTTCTAGTATATAAAATGCAAGCTTGGCTTTTTAGGATGTTTCTTTGAAACGCTATTCTATTTATGAAATTATAATACTCTTACAATGCTCAAGTGATTTGAATAATGTGCATTTTAGACATAGCACTATAGACTCGAATTTTAATAACTTTAACCAATAATCAAGCACATAATTAACACAAAATGTAAATTTAATGGTTTTCAAAAAAGGACAGTGAACATTATTATTTTACAAACAAAGGTGACAATACAACATTATAAAGTCACTCGCCTATATTTATGTAGTCAAATAATAATTATGTAGATATTACAATCTATTTCAAAAAGGACTTTAAATTTAGACATGTGGCAGTACTTATTATATAAATAAATAAAGGACTGATATTTACACAACATATTAAAAGTACAAATATATCTTCATCTTTCCAAAAGTTAGCTAAAATTTACATTAAAAATAATCATGTCATGTTTTAAAATTATATATAAGAATGACATCATAATTTAAAATAATGTCCCCCAAAGATTAAAAACATCTAAAGGTGCTTTAAATTATATTAATAGCCGATTTCTCTTATTTTTATATTAGACCATTAAATGTGTTAAAAAAAATTAACAAAATTCTTGAAAGCCTTTTATTATAATTACGACGGCAATTGTCGACGCTCATAAAAGAGTTCTCAGGCGGCAGTTATATGTTTATACATCAATGTATATTATAGCATGATACATCTCAATACATTTTGAAAACAGACTCACGAGGCAAGCTTTAAAGCATAATATTGTATGCGATACTTAAGACAACTGAAAGCTATACATCTCGAGACATAATTTACTATTATGTATATTATAGCTGCCGCCTGTTTACTCCTTAATGCGTTAAGATAGAGTACGATGTAAGTGATATAAGAAAATACCTAATGTAACAAAATACTATTGAATCGGCCTAAAGCTTATTAGCTAGTCAATACTTTGATTCACTATAGCTTTAAGCTTTGAATGTAAATATAATGTAAAACATTATATAGTTATACAAAGGGTTTCCGAAGTCCTAATTATATTTAAAATATAATAAACCATTCCTACTCATTGTTTTTTATATTCTTATATCTTTATAGCACCATTTCGGCCCAATAAATTCAATTTATCGAATTTATCGATCGCTTCTGATGCCAATTTTTCCTTAATTATTGTCACATATATAAAAAGTATTTAATATTAAAATTCTTAACAAAATAATAGATTTTCGAAAAGTGGAATGTGTGCAGAGACCAACTGTTGTCAAACCGACAACGAGGAATATCATGATTTGTGGAGGGAATAATATTTTAAAGCAAGCAGTATCATTGAAACTATAGCGAATATCGATTTAGTGAGATTTGTGGAAGTCACTGAGATACTTTCGTCGGGGTATCATTAATAGATTCGACGACCAGCTAGTCGCGGAGGAGGCATACCCCTTTGCATCAGAAATCGCGAGTTCGATTCCCGCAATTGGCAAGTGTGTATCAACCAGTCCATTTGTCTTTGCATAAACACATTCATGAATCCGTTATCTATTCTATGCTTTACAGATGTTCAAAATGAAACTTATCTTTGACAAATTTAATTGGAGTGTTTGTGCCAAAAATAGTAATTTATTTAAGTAGACATTTTTTTGGTTGTCACACTGCGTTAGATTAGGATATGCATGGCAAAAGTTAATTCATTAATATTTCATGTAAAATATGTAGGTATATATTTAATAAGAAGCCGGATAGCCAGTGATGTATGCTGAATAATCCCGCGACTTTCATAAACGGATCATGTGAATAATTTTATATTATAACTATAATTCTCGTTTTACAAAGATAGCTGAATTGAGTTGAAAAAATGTCATTTATATTTGTTTGTCCCTTATTTGATAAGCGCAATCCATCCATATATATGGAACCTACAAATATATGATGATTTAAAAAGTACTCACATTAGCATGGTTTTCGACGAGGCACAGGAACACGACGTCCTCCCGAAGAAGGCGGACCGCGCCGTGCAGCGGCTGGGCGGTCTTGCTCTTCAGCATCCGGTACAACAGCGCAGAGGACATGTGAGCGAAGTCGTCCCCTTTGGGGCAATAAAGAAAATATGAATATAGGACATAGTCACCGGCCTATAACTAGACATACAGATTTGTCAGATACTCTTTATTTTATTACAATAATGATTCATTAATTGTCAAATTCCATCGTACCTACTTTGATTTATATCATAGTTAATGCTAAGAGGGTAGTTGGGTTGCAGGGTAGGCTAGTGGTATGTTTATTTATCATCAGAGTGACCAAAAAAGAGGTTGATAACCATTTAAGAATTGAGAAGCCATGAGTAATATGTTGATGTTGGCTACTGTTGGGTGCCTGTTTAAGTACAATTTTTTATCTCAAATCTTTATACATTTATATACACATTCAATATTTTTTCGCAACATAAACTTTAAAAACAAGACATAACTTTTATTTCTTGCATAGTGAAGTGGAAAGTTAATTGGTTTAATCAAGAAACCAATTATCTTGGAGAACAGAAACAATACAATTAGTTTGCTAGACAAATTGAACAATAGATAGGTTTTAATTTGCAAAATTTTAAACTTTATTCATATCAATGGTGCAAAGTTCACTCCAATTAAAAATATTATTATAAAAAATAATATTATTAATAAATTATTACCCAGGCCCAACCTATCTATCCTACAAATGAGACCTATCTCATTAATTTTGGTATGTTCAATGTAACATAAATATGTTTTTTTCTATTTTCCCCAGGCGTTGTATGAAAAATATTGAGGAAAACTATTTTTTCTTGTTTGTCCTAAGTCTATGTTACGAGATGCGGCCTCAGGTAAGAAGTTATCATCTAGTGCTAATACAAAATTTACCCAATTTTGTATAGGCCGTGACCATTTTCTTTTCGAGTTGCAGATAGCGTAAACCACTTTTTGAATTATGCATGTTTTAATAACACAGTACAATGTCAACATCTTATAAAAAATATCTGTGTAGATTTTTCAAAATAATATTTTATATATTTATATTTTAAAAAAATAATCTCCAAACCTGTTAGGTCATCCCAGTGTGCTGAAATCAATCCTGAACAGTGCTCTTTGAGAGCAGATGCTCCAATTTCATCTGCAGCCGAGTAAAATTTCACACAAGATCTAAAAAAAATATACCAGATTTATAATAATAAGTTTAAAATATTTTAAGTATTGTGTTATTGTATAAACTTTTACAAACTCTTCTAACAGAGTTTTGTATAAACATTTTGTACAACAAATCCTTGCTGTAAGTAAAATAATCTATTGTTGGATCTCATAATCTAAAAAATGATGAGATATTTGTTACATATCATCACATCTTATTCCCAAAGGGGTAGGTAGAGGCATTTAATACATTCGAGTATTTTATACATTAACAATACATCACATGAAGAAAAACAAAACCAGAAGATTTGGTATCACAAGATATAATATACAGTTTTGAAGTATTTATTTAATAAGCAGTAGTTCTCTTTTACATGTACCTACCATAGGGGATTAACATAAATGATTTAAGAATTACTTACCTAAAAGTTACTAAACAAAGGCACACGATTAAACTTTAAAAGTAAATCTAACTCGATTAATGCATCTAAATACAAAATATTCCTATTAGACAAGAAGTTTAGCTACATTAACAGTTAATAGATTATTCCATACCTGACACCAACAGTAGCAATGAGGGCTTGTTCACATTTCCCCACCAGGCCAAACAATTTGAAGTGAGCAGCAGACTTCATTAGCTGCAATGCAAATGTGTCTCCCCTTGAGAGGTCTACCACATCTGTGTATAGCCACTTCAGCAGAGCTGCTCCTATGTCATCGGGGAGATTTGTCCAGTCTGAAATCATTATATTATAATGATAAATGCTAATGGCATTAGAAACTGATAAGAAAATATCTTTTTAGTTTTGTATCTAGCAAGAAAATAAGGAAAATACAAAAATGATAAATAGGTACCTAATTCATCAAGGTTTTTCAGCGCTTCTTCATTCCAATCATCTGACCGAGCATTCAGTACAAACTTGTGCCCTGGCATAGATTTGCTCTGAAGCTTGATAGAGATGTCCGAATAAGTATCTCTTCCATATAGAGTAGAAACAGTCACTAGGAGACGAGCCACAAAGCTGGTTTCACTCAGATCACCGGCGGATGCCGCAACCAATGTATACTTCCGCTCCACTTCTGCACAGTGACTTTGTAGTTTGCTATACTCCTCTTTCAGCAGCGTTAAGTGCTGCTGAAGCTTCGTCACTTCACTCGACGCTGCACAAATAGACATAGTAACAACAACGGTAAATAACACAAGTGATCACAACGCCCACCATTACAAAATAAATAAACAATAAACTGACGATCTTGAAAATAACTACTCACCCATGACGAGGTTTTGTTGATGTTAACCCCGCAAAAAAGCGCCTTCAAAGAATTAATCACTTTTTATATTGATTCTTTAAAAAAACACTTTATCGGTAAATTAGAGAAATGTCATGATATGACAATCAAATGACAAAATTTGACAAAAGTGACATTATTACGCAACGGCAATGGGGATTAAGCCATACAGATATGCTTTTTTTTTATCGCTAATGCCTCCTCTACACATAGACAGATGCGTCCACAGGATGCGTCCGATCTCTCTAGCTAATGCATCCAGAAATGGATCGCCACGTAGTAACCACACGTCTGAAGGCCTACCAGTCTATCTCGGTGCTCAGCGGACTCAAAACGTACGCACTACAAATGTTTTCTACTTAATACAGCTCCAAAAATATGTTAATTTCGTTAATACTCTGGTTAATCATTTTCACGTAAATAAAAATGAAAGAACGTAAATAAAAAGCATTCCCGTGATCACATCTCGATAAATAAAAACTGACGCTTCGCCAGACATGTGGACAGTACGCGCAGACACGCACCGATTCCTTTAGATCTGTGCAACAAAAACCGACAACGAACGCACTAAATACCTACCACAGGCTCAGAGTAAACAGAACTGGAGTAGCCTTTGTCTAACATTCCCCTCTGCCAAATGCACAAGCATCGGATGCTTGCACGTTTCATAAAACTAGTTGAGCCGCCATTTTGACAGCCATAACATTGTAAACGTTGCGGCGCTGAGCTCCCGCAAAAATGCCTGCCTGTGCTGTTTTTTCTTGTAAACATAAATAGCAACCATCGAGTATGCTAAAAGATGGTGTCACCTTTTATTTGTAATTATAATTTTTAAGATTTTATGATTATTTACTTCATTATTTCATGTTAAAATTCTACGATTTCAAATTTCGAACGCTAGTCTCGTGGGGAGTGCGGCTGTGACGTTGTCAAAACGCACACCCCACGAGACTATTTTAAGCGTGTGTCTTCTTCTTCTTGCCCTTTTCCCACTCTAGGTGGGGTCGGCACAACATGTCTTCTTCTTCCATTCTCCTCTGTCACTCGTCAGCTCAGCATCCACTACTTTTATCCTCATATCATTCTTCACGCATTCAATCCATCGCTTCTTTGGTCTTCCTCTAACTCTAGGTCCGTCCACATCCATGCTCAGCATCCTTCTTGTAATGTGACATTCATCCCTCCTCATCACATGTCCATACCACGCTAACCTATTGCTCCTAATCTTTTCTGTCACTGGCGCTACTTTCAAACTTCCTCTAATGTATTCATTCCTGATCTTGTCCATTCTTGTAACTCCACACATCCATCGCAACATTCGCATCTCTGCTGAGTGCAGCTTTCTTTCATGCATCGCTTTCGTTGCCCAACATTCAGATCCATACATTACAACTGGTCTAACGACGGATTTATAGATCTTCCCCTTAAGCTTAAGGGGTAATCTAGGATCACACGTTGCTCCTGAGACCTGTCGCCATTTCATCCATCCCACATTTATTCTATTTCTTACATCCTTGTCAATATCGCCATCGTTTTGAATTAATGATCCGAGGTACCGGAATTCAGAGCAAACAGGTAGGGATACACCACCTAAGGTCATGTCCGAAAAACTGGATTTTTAAACTGGATTAAACTGGATTTTAAGCGTGTGTGCGTGAAATTTAAATTTGTGTGTCGAATTATGCATGTGTGCATTTGTAAAAACGGTAAAAGTTATTGTTTATGTGTGCTGGCTTTGAGTGTAGTGGTAACCTCACCCCCCGCAAGAAATGGCAGAAAAAAATGCTTGAGAAATCGACTAATGGCTATTCCAGTTCTGTTTACTCTGAGACCACAGCTTCTACATCTACACGACCTTCTACACGTTCTACACGTCGGTGGGCGCCACATCTGCAGTCGCATCTTTCTACGTGTAGAGGAGCTTTAACGCATTAATACCTATTAATACGGATACTCTTTTTTTAGGAAGGCAAAAGGATTTATTTCTTGAAGTTTGAATAACTCTTTTACTCTCTCTTCAACTCTTTTTCTCTTTTTTTTCTCCTCTTTCTTTCTCTTTTTTTACGTTTATCTCGCTCCCTTATAATTATTTATTTTTCTTTGCTGTCAAAATAATTTACGGTTATGCACGATAGATGTCACTATTTGTCGAAATCTATTTTCAAGATAACCTTCAAGTGATTTTGTCAATTGATAACAAGTATCATTTCATTATCAGCCTAATAAACTAATGAAAAAGTGAAATTAGTGGATAGTTATTGAATAGGCTGTTTAACAAGAAAATGAATTCTTTAAATAGAGGCCTAAGTTTGTGTACTTACATACCGAAAAATGCTAGGTTGTTCATTATGATTGTAATGTTGGGTGATTTTTAAATTTAGAACGTCTTTTTAATAAAAGTTATTTTTGTAGGGTGATCAGCACAAGTGCGCGTCTAAATGCTGACGATGGATGGTTTTCGAAATTGCTGGTACGGAGGATAGAACCTACGAAGGAGTCCCACAGCCGGATGCTTAGCGACAAGGAGATTGTATACGCACTTCATACTCATAACATAAGGCCGGACTCCGTTGACAAATACTTGCAAAACTAGTACGTTTGTATATCCAGTAAACCTTATATAATTCGGCGCTTGAGCGGCAACTAATAACAGAATTATGCAACAAGCTGTAAATAGATCAGGACAACTTTTTACGTTGCGGTGTTTGGCGCCGGCATACGTTGACTATCTTTGAATGAACTATGACCTCTATAGTAAAATACGCTCTTATAGTGTCATTGTGATATTTGTGATTGTTTACATTTAATGATACATTTTTAATAATATAAATACAATGCACATTGCCACAACTTTATTATAGTCACATTAATAATACTACTCAACTTTCATTAAAAGTTCTATAGCCTAAACAAAATAGCATGGTTTATTTAATCAAAAAAATAGTAGGTAGATATTTAATCAAGTTAACTTGTTAACAAAAATAGTGAACTCATAATTGAGTTATTGTGATAATTCCTTCTAATCTACACTATTTTACTTTTACTATTTGTCCATTTTGCCAATAAATTTACATTGTAATTGAAATAATAACAGTTAAATAATATCAGGCTTTTGAAAATAATAACTAACAGCATTGCATACATATTACATTGTATTCAGTTTGGCATTCTTAGATTCATCCATCTTAGATTTATTACATTATCTTAAGATTACTTTCAACAAGTAGAAATATTTATAAAATACATCATAGAGTGGTATAATCAACAGCATATCAGACTTTACAAAAGATCATACTAACCTTTACATGAAACTTGAAGTGTAAAAATATGACACTTTTGATAGTGACTTATTATAATCACCTGTCAAATGTGTATACATATTTTTGCATGTGACTGTACTTTCTTTTGTCAACAGATTGTTAGACCATCACAAACTATCAAACATTCACAATAATATTTGTACTTTATGTCTGCACCTCTTTAAAAATCAGTTATTTACTTGCAGCAAGAAATCAGTAGAATTCGTTCATTCCCGCAAGGCCGACATCGGCTGTGAGTTGGTGGGGTCATGGACCGTATCAGTTGGTGATATGGACCAGGCGCTACATCTGTGGCGCTATGTTGGTGGTTTTGAGAAGATTGATAAAGCTAAAATATTGTTTAGGGAGAATCCAGTGAGTTTTAAATTACGTATGAAGAAATAAGCAAACTTAAACTTCAAGCTACAAAAATGATAAAAAAATGTAAAAGAAATATTTTGTAAAAAAAAAATTTGATATAGCACTAACATGTATACAATCTCATTCAAATATTAACCTTATTGCATCACTATCAGAACACAAGTATACATTTTATTGCAGGGACTGTACATACAATACACACTGTATGTGGATATCAATATTTTCTGTAATGAGAGTGTTTTGTTATATCTCCAAAGACAAACAATTAAACTTTTCTCTAATTTTCCAGGATTACAGAACACTGGAGAAAGAGAGGGGTAATTTTGTACGCTCGCGTCACTTACAGTACTTACTCGCTTTTAGCTTCTGGCCGAATGGCGAACCACGAGAGCCCCATAATATCTATGAGATCAGATCCTACAGGTAAATATCACACTACGATAGGTATATTATAAATTTGATAGAATGAAATTATTAATTAAAGTAGTCAAAACAAAAATTTATACATATAATGAAATAAAAGTTGGTCCTTCAACAAGGATTCCTATTACGAAAGGCTGTGTTATATATTTAAATATATCTTGTATTCCAATAAATTGTTAACCTAAGCATTGTAAGAAAATCATATCTTACCTTTAGTTTCATTATAATTAATTTATTAAATAGAATTATACTTCCGTCATGACGCCTATCAACTGACCCAAAAACTCTAAAATAATTGTGTGTAGTCTAAAGCCGGGCACGATGATCGAATGGGGCAACAACTGGGCGCGTGGGCTGACGTACCGGCAGTCGCAGAACGAGGCCTTCGCTGGGTACTTCTCGCAGATCGGCCGCCTCTACAACGTGCATCACATCTGGTGTTAGTATTACTCGTTCTTCATACTTAACGTTTGCTATAAATGGGAATCGAACCCGAAGCCTTGGTTAAGCAACATTTTAAATCTGGCGTTTTAAATCTATGTACAAACTGTGCTTCGTAGCACAGACGTAATATTGATTATAATAGTCGTAATATCAATTACTTATTCAGAGTTCAATATTCACAATTGCTTGTTTGAAGTTCTTTAAAATTCGAGGATATAATTGTGTAACCAATTATTTTCTGGCTGAAAAAATAACGCAACATTGTTCCTTTATCTACGAAAGGTGCTTGCAGATTCATAAACCCACATTTCAGGGCTTTTTCTGCTATCGCCCACGAGGAATTGTCCACTTCAATGATTCTATTTCTCATTCACATATGCATCTGGTCAATCTCCTCTTTGTAAACTTTCGTGTTTTCCTTTTCATATAGTAAGTTGCAAAAAATCTTGTCATTCTTTTGTTTCAAGTAATATTAATAATGTCAATTAATAATAATGTATTTTTGTAATCCTCATTATTGTCATAATTTTTTTGGACTAGTTAATTTCCCACTATTAATAAAAAATATATTATTGTCCGTTTTCCTTGGCAGGCTACAAAAACCTGCAAGCCCGGCGCGAGACCCGCGAGAGCACGTGGCGCAACCCGGGCTGGGACGAGTGCGTGGCGTACACCGTGCCGCTCATCCGCGACATGCACTGCCGCATCCTGGAACCGACAGAGTTCTCGCCCACACAGTAAATAGGCTAGAACAGTCATTAGTGATGTAGAAGACTCGAGTCCTTGTACCAAAATATTTAAAAAATCCAGCATTATTAAAAAAAATATTTAAACTCAACACCCATTATGCTTTAGAATCATGCGAGATTTTTTTTTATTTACTGTTATTTTAATTGCATATATAGATCGTGTAATGCATAGACTCCAAAATCCAAGAAATACACGAAAGACTCCTATAAAATTACCTAATTTTGAAAAGTGCAGACTTAGGACTCGAAGTCTTGTTATATCACTGTCCTTAAATTACTGTACGCGTTTAGTTTGAACTCCAGTGTGCACTGGACTTTTCTTTTACTTTAATAAGAAAGGTAACATATTATATAACTTGTGTTATATAATACGTATAAATTATGTAACGTTTCAACATTAAACAATACTGTACACATTACACACAACATTGCCTTGTCGTTCTTCAGTGGTATTTTTTAACATTGTTGTATGTATCAATATCGTTATTATAACATGTTTTATTACATTCAGTGTCCACATTATCTGAAACAAGTTATACATATAGCAATGTTGTATAACATGATAAGTTCCACAGTTTGTAGGTACATACCTTTAAGCTTGGACACAACTCTTTTTAAAAAAGACACATCATTTATGTAATGATTGATTTGTTGTTTTAAAAGTAATCAAAATTTTAAAACGCGTAAGTAGTATATGGATGAGTTTTTATCATTGAAAGTGGTCAAACGAAAGTTTCATTCATTTATGTAGAATACAACTATCATCTATACTAAGGTTTGTGCTGTATCTATATAGTTTATTTTGTTTACAAAGCACCTCATACAGAAATATTAGTTTGTATGAGTTCATTCTGCTTTTATACTTACGATTATATACAAAGTAAATGGAATAAAAATAGAATATAAAGCTTATTTTAATACTAATTTACTTATTTATATATTTAATTTACATAAATATTCTTTATATTATTTTATTTAGCACACTGATCAGACAAACCTTTATAGAGCAGGCGCCAATGGAGTTTCAAAATATGAGGACCGCGTTCTGTACAGTTTTGAACTTAGAAAATATTATGATTCTGAGTGTTGCCAGGAGATTCCTTGGTTCAAATTTTTTATTCGATTCCTTCAGACATTGAGTAAATTAGATGTAAGTCGATTTGGAACCAGGCGCCATAGTAACTTTTATTCAGCTCAAAAATACCTATCCAACGACAACGTACGTTCCTCAGTTGTTGAGGATTACAGGTGAAGCTCGCTTCCACCTTCGGCCTTATTGTCAATTACCATCAGGTGAGTTGTAGGCCAAGAGCTTACTGTCATATTTTAAAAAACGTAACACATAGCTATTGGAAGTGGCACCACATTCCATAGAAAAATAATCATCTTTTGCGTTTTCGTAAAAATTAGTTTTTCAACAATTCTTGTTTCATTTTAATTTTTTTTTGTTTTATAAATCATATAATTGCTTTGAATGCATTTTGTTCAGTTTATTTACTCGATTTTGAATGTTGCCAGGAAAATTCAAAACTATTAACAGAATGCGGTCCTCATATTTTGCATACTCAACCTTATTCAACTCCTGCTCTATTATTAAACTTTGTGAAAAAAACCTTCAACCTTCGCTTCAAATTTTAAGAAATAATTTTTAGTTATTAAATAATGCACAAGTTAACAATTGTAATAAAGTGACGCTTCTATTATGCAAGGCTAAATTAGTGAATAATGGCGATATAAAAAAGAATTTATTAATAATTGCTTTTTATTTTTTTAAATAGAGGTGAGAAATACATACAGTGTTTCTAGCACAATAAAAGCGTCTTTATATATGATTTTGTAAATAAATAATTAAATATGTGCATCTAGATTTAGTTTGAGATTAGATTCTTGTTGGTATAACTTTATAGTTTTGATAGCATTTATGAAAATAATCATTTAAACTATCTATAAGATCAACATTTATCATAAGAATTTGTTTATTTACATGCAAAATTACTCTTTATTGTTGTTTATGTATTACTTTATTTCTTTTATTAGGTTTTGAATAGATGAAATACATTTTTTAAACAGTTACTAGTGTTATTTTTATGGGTGGATTTGAAAAACAAACTACATCATATGATTTCTTTGCTATTTATTTCAGTTTGATTTTTTTCATTAATAAGATTATATTACAATATAATAATTAATGATAATAATTATTAAAACTACCATTGTGTTATTTAAATATATAACAAAAAATAAAAGAAAACAACAACGGTGCACCGAGCGAACCGCAAACAATCGCAAACTATATAAACGTGCGGCCGCGCGCGCACCTTGTCACACCTCTCACAATGTCGCTAACTACCTATCAGTGATAAACGTCTATACAATGGTAAAATATAAAAATTATTTAATTACAATTTACATAATACGTGAGCTAGCTACAGTTTGGTACTTCTATATTGTAATAATAATAATTATCTGGCGGGCTTTGAAGGGTGATACCTGATAACTAACTCTAGAACAGCTAAGTGGTGGGAGATAAGGAGGAAAACTGCGCTTACGCACTATACCCGTAGCCAGGGCCGGGCAGCGCCCGGCGGCGAGCACTACCAGCGAGCGGCCTACAGACGCCTACGTTAAGTACCGACCTCCTATTGTGGCAAGCCAACATACAGCTTACGATTCAATTCCTTTTAGTGCTTCGGTTCCAGAATTTGGTAAAATTTTTGTGGCGTAGCGATGGACACATGAGAAAATAGTATATCTTTAATTTTTATGTGATCATGTGAATATTCATTTGGATAGGTTGCTATATTGCAAAGTGACATTATAAAGTGAACTTATAAGGAAATATTTTGTATAAAATTTATTACTCTGTTAAATTGTATCTTTATTATATTTTGTTGGTATGATCATCGCTCCGCTCTTGCGCACTGGCCTAAATGTATATACAGTAAGAGGACGCCGACAAGTCGATAGGCTGTGTCTAGAGATTATTGTCATTTACTTGGTCAGTTCAGGAGGAAGAATGTTTTAGTATCTACTTCATTTGAACCAACTAGAGCCGCAGTGTCATCAGATTTTAACTTATTACAACTATCTTGAATAAAGTGGATGACACTGTGTACTACATATTTGTGAGATTAATAATTTTTTAGAGCACTATTGTACATTCTGAATATTTAAGCGTCAATTGATAAAGTAAATAATATAAATGTCTAACAGACTCAAATAATACAGTACGATCACATCATGTGATGCTTACAAGCAATGTGATATAGGAAAAGATAATAATAATAATAATTAAAGTAAAAAATTACTTTTCATTTATGTATAGCATTAACTAAATTTGGATTTAATGACTAAAATCGACATTAAATTAAATAATATAATCATCTACAGACATGACTGGTTGCTTAGTCCATATACAATAATGTATAGGAAACTAAATAATGACAAAAATAGCACTTGTAGACCTCTGCTTAGAAGTCAATTTACATCGCATTTTAAATGTACACGAATCGAATTTGCACCTTATAAAATGTAACAAACTATATATAATTAATTTATATTATTGTTCATTATATACAAAACACTGAGCCCCGCGCGTCGCCGGCTAAGGCATACCGTGTGCAAGCTAATAGTTAATACATATTAATATTTACAAAAACGTATTGGCAGTAAGTTACAATATCAGCACCTGCACGTTTTTTATTGTTTAGTAAAGCGTGTTATAGATACGATCTAACAATTTAACGTCAATATATACTTCATTGTTGCAATGGTACAGTCAACATCAATAGATAAAACGTAATAGGCCAAAACGAATACCATCAGTCTGATAAAGTTAAAAAAACCAACTTACAATAATATACATGCGAAAATATTCCTAAAGTAAAATCTAATGATATGAATATTAGAATTTTGACTATCTAATGTTATAAATAATAAGTTTGTCGGAAGCAACGTGAGGCGATGCGCGCGGAGCTCAGCCGCCGGCGAGTGTCGACGAGACCTCTTTCACACTACAGAGGTTACCTTACATTTGAGGTCTTCACAGCGCGACAAACTTTTCAATCTTGTCCTTTCAAGTATCAAGACGAAAAATTTGCTATAACCACTATAGAAACTTATGACAAACTACATCATATTATACAAGAGTAGATCAAGAATACTAGATTTTTATATTTTTTAATAAACATGCCTTCTAGAGTGCCCTGTTCTGTTGTTCTTGGAAGGTTGAATCGATTTTAGATGGACGGCCTAATATACTCTAAGACAAGACTTTCGTATGTATAATTATGTTTATACTAAAAATAAGAAAATTAAAATTCCTTATGTCTAAGAGATCGTTCAATCAGACGTGATTCAATCGAATCTAGAAGTAATATTTATTTTCAATCTAGCGGTTACTTCTGACACTTCGGCAAGTTATATAATTGCCAAAAAATATTTTGCCAAAACCAACAGAACAGAGGACTATTGTGAGTAAAATTACTATTTAAAAAAAGCGTTTCATTCTCACGTCATCGCATCATTTTAAAACATCATACTATCGGCACACAAACTCGCGAATAACCTCTCTATTATAATCATTATACAAATATAATTTAATATAACAACAGTATGTCTCTGGCCCGCTCTACCGTCACGGGTTCATGCTTAGCGAGTAAAATATTCTATGAAACATTCATGAGTATTATTGAGAAACTTTAAAAATTTTTAATAATAAAATATCTTCAAAGAATAAACGGACCAGCCTAGGTTGCGTATGTTACCAGAAACACACTGATGCACTTAGCAATGGAGGTGACAATTGTATTAGAGTACATCTTTATTATGAAAATATTATTTTGTATAAATATTCCTAGAATTGATTAAATTATAAATAAAAGTCTGGCAGAAACAATAATAAAAATAAATTACGAGTAACATAATACAATGATCGTCTCCATTGTTAGTGTTAATTAATGGAGTGCAATAAACTTAATAGTGTATAGAATAGGAAATGCCCTCCCGGACACCGTACACTACGCGAATACTGACGCTTGTTACATGGAAGACAACAAAACAATAATTGTATAAATAAAATTTGGCTTCAAGCACATTAATGCCAAGTTAAGCGGGAGGGCCTTACAGTCTCAGTACTTAGAAATAGTGTGTGGAATTTTATATGCTGTTGCCAAATACCATGATATTATAAATAACAGTGAGATGTTAATGGGTATGGATGCCTCTTCGAGTTAAGAATATATGCTAAAGCTCTCATGTACTTCAAATAATAATATTACAATATAACTTGTTAATGGGACAATGAAGAACAAGATCTTACAAATTATTGTTTTCAATCTAATTTAAAGCCCATTGAGTAAATAATAAAGGACATTTTTGGTAATTAAGACTAAATTAGGACATTTCACAGACACATATTGCCTTTGGAAGCCTGCTTTGTAAATGATCAAATAAGGAATGGAATCAAAAATGGCTCTGCTATGTTTGTTGCAAATGTTTAATTCCACAATAAGCTTTCATTTGTAGGACAAAATAAAAATATGAGTTTGTAAGCGAACAAGTACTTGAAAAATATAGTTTTACGTACCTACTTTCTAGTAAAGGAAAAATAAGTGGTTGTTTAGCAACTAATATCTATCTTAATATAAATAGAGCATTGAAACTCGACGTTTATTTAATTTCACCGGGCGAGCGATTCCCCATTCTAATTCCTTATTTGACCAGTTTACAACATATACACCCCTATAAACAACTAAGAGACCAATGAGTAAAATACGGCAAGTATGTTCGGGGCACTGGGCATGAACGTGTGATAAGTCGCTTTAGTTAGATGATCGTGGCGTACGTAGCGAGCGTGTGGGTGTGTGTATGCGGATGAGAGAGTGAGTGAGAGGGGTACCGGGTGAGATCGTTTGGCAACAGCGCGCGCGCCTACAGCGAGCCGGCGGGGAAGGAGGCGGAGGAGTTGCTGTGAGCGAGGGAGAGCATCGAGCCTGACAGCGACTGCTCCTCATCGCCGTAGCCCTCCCGGCTGCCTTCCGCTATCGCCATTGCGCTGTTAAACAAAAATATTCTTATTAGAATTCCGTGATTGGTTGGAAATTTAAAGTACAGTCATCTACAATAACATATATACACTTGTGTTCTTACAGTGTTCTAATAAGGTTCATATTTGAATGAGATAGTTTAAATGTTAGTGCTCGTGACTGTACGCTAGTACATTTCCGTAATTCGCACCTACGTTACTGTACCTCGGATGCAGATATCAAGAATGAGTGAAAGAATGTTATAGATGAATATAACATAAATTTCGGTCCCGACCTGTCCACCCACTGGACATTCCCACTGGTGGGTGGATGGGTAACTCACGATTACCTTACCCCTCCACCCACTAAGCTAGTGTATACCTAGTAATCGATTATAGCCTGAGCCTGCCGCGCGTGTGCCGCAGCCGAGATACGTCCAGACAGAGCCTCGCGCGGCTGCTGGCTTCTGTCAGACGCGGCTATGAATGTACAGTTCGAGGCCACCCCGCGAGGATGCGCGTTCAGTGCGTGTACCTGAAGCCGAGCCTGGCGCTCTCGTTGTCGAAGTGGTGCAGCTCCCCCTCGTGTCGCTCGTGCAGTTGCCGCGTGCGGTCCGCGCGCTCCGCCACGAACTGCGCGCACTCGCACTCCATCTAATAAAAAAATAAATACAATTAAAAAACGGCGCGCATGTGAGTGTGTGTGTGTGTGAGAGTGAGTGGTGTGTTTGTGTTTGGTGTGTGTTTGTGCGTGGTGTGTATGCGGTATGTGTGTATGTTTGTGCGTGGTGTGTATGCGGTATGTGTGTGTGTGTTTGTGCGTGGTGTATGTGTGTGTGTTTGTGTTTGGTGTGTGTTTGTGCGTGGTGTGTATGCGGTATGTGTGTATGTTTGTGCGTGGTGTGTATGCGGTATGTGTGTGTGTTTGTGCGTGGTGTATGTGTGTGTGTTTGTGCGTGTGAATGCGTGCGCGTGCCCACCTTCTGCTCGAGCAGCGCGCGGCGCACGGCCACGCGCTCCTCGAGCTCGCGCCGCTCGCGGTTGCGCTGCGCCTCGGCCTGCATCTTGCTCTTGCTCTGGTACGCCGTCAGCATGTCCAACTCGTGCTCCAACTGCATCTTGAGCTGTTGGCACTCCATCTGGAATATGACAGATACGCTTTGTAAAAATCTTCTTCAGTTTAGTCGGGAGGTGTCAAGCGTGCGCGTAGCGGGCGATATCGCACAGGACCAAATAAGCGACGAATAAGCTGCGGAAGCCGTAGTGCCAAATATCGCTATTACGTACGCCCCGCTAATAAAATTAAACCATAATTAACTAGTTTCCATAATAATATGTTTTTCTCTGCTCTGCACGATCCACGTACCTACTGCACGAATTTGTCACATGTTGTAGGGTAATGTGCTATTTTAGGTGTAATATTTTTATAGGTGACATATTGCACTCTTGACCATGAACAAATCAACTATTTTCTCAACTTACTTTCATGGGTTGACAGGAAGAGATCGCTGTTAGGGATATGTCCGCCCTTGCAAGCATATGTTAACAACCTGTTTCATGTATTTGTTTTTGAATTGCAATAAAGAGTATATATAAATATAAATATAGGTAAAACATTCGGCTCTTCTGAGTTTAAGTTAAAACAGGCACAAAACCTTTGAAAACCATTTTGATAGGCAACCTAAAGATACGAGACTGTCCCCAAACTTTATAGTGTTGATTAGATAGTACGAAATTTATATTAATTTGTATATGTTTTATATTACTATGTTTTATACTTGTAAATACTGACCATCTGACTCTCGTCCAGCCTGACTGTCTGCTTCTGCAGCATCTCAGTGATGCTCTGGTCGTACTGCTCTCCCAATAGTACTAGCTTGCGCCGCTTCTCGTCCTTCAGCGTCTTTATCACCTCTTTCTGTTGCTCCTGAAGTTGAAATAATTATTTTTAATAATAATATACTTTATTAAGAACTATGTTACACTATTCCACATGTATTTATTTTAAATTCTAAGGAAAACCAATTGTGTCTGATCTAGTTCACTAGTAAAATTTTAGCAATATTGTTTTATTTATTTGACAATTTCAAGTAAAAATTTACTGGGATATGTGGCCAATTTTCTGATGAGAAATAATAATGTCATAGTTTTTAAAATTCTAATATATTAAAAAATAGAAAAAAAAAGAAGAAAAATGAGAGAAAAAAAACTAATTTAAAGAGGGTAAAATTATTGAGAACAATGGATGTTTGTGGAGCCAGTGAAAAGTAGTAGAGAAGTAGAGGTGAAATGTGAAAAGTAGAGGTCAATAATGTTTTCAGCAACAATAATGTTTTAGCGACAAAAGGACATATAGCCTACCTTAGCCGTCATCTGTAATATCTGCGCCTTGAGTGCCTTGTACTGGCGCGTCTGTATCTTACACGTCTCTCGGAATTGCTTGCGGATCTGCATCTCTTTTTGCTAAAAACAAAGAAATTACCATGTTTTTAATCGAAATACTACTGAAATTTATTTATAACTGTGAGGTTTAAATAGTGAAATTGGGACACAAAAAAGTAAATAGAAGCTTGAATAGAAATATGTTACTGTGCAGAAAATTACGTATCTCATGAGACAGGAGATACATGATATTAATAAATACGAATTTTGCGATATATTTGTGTATTTTTTTATTCTCTCTACCATCAATAAAACTATATTAAGTATCAAAAACCTTGAGGCTCTTAGGTTGTTGTTTGAGTTGCAGCGCGTGTTTTTTACGCAGCTCGTGTTCGGCTCGCTGCATATATTCGCGTTGGTTCGCCAGCTCCGTCGCATGCTGGTTCGATAATTGCTCTTCCCTGTAATAAGATTATTGTTTTATTAGTATGCATCCAACAAATGATTAGAAAATACATATCATCACGCCTCTTTCCCACGCCAGATATGTCTGGTCTCCATTAGTCTAGGCAAGGAAAATTCGTTTGTTCGAAAAAATCACATTAATTCCTACAGTGAAATTTATTTTAATTATTGATTAGAAATAAGAATGCAATAATAATTTTTTAGTTTTCCCCAAAATTTAATTGGAGCTTATTAAAAAAAAAAGGTTTTAAACTTATAGCACGTCTATCATAAAAACATTAAATTCTACATGGGTGATTTTTTATGTAAGTGTTCCTTTTATTCAATAAACACGATATTTAAAAAGTCACCCCCGTGGTGGCAAAGGGTTTGGAAAAAAAAATATGTAAAGAAAAAACAAGAATAACAACAAAACAAAAAATAAACAAAGGGTGATTTTACATTATAATATGACTTATATGTCCACAAGTATTAATAGAAATATTCACCATGGTGACTTCAATAGTTTTTTTTTTATAAACTTTTTTGTGTTTTTGGACCCCGCGCATTAATTCTACACTAAAGAGTTTTTCGGCATGTATTGTCTTAATTTATTAGATATTAAATTTTTAAAAATCCCCAAGGAATTATTGGAGCATTTTTTCTAATATGCAAAATTCAATGGGTGGGCGGGGAATGGCGCGACTACTTATAAGACATGTGATAAAATGTAAATATTGTTGCGGATCCAATAACCAGGATTATGTGTGCATTATTTCAAATAAAAAATTACGAAATAAAGAATTTTGTATGTACAAATAAATTTAATTTTTCTCAAAATGAGTTAGATATTTAGCTTAGTGGATAAATATAAAATATTTTTTCAGTTTAAGGTAAAGTAAGTGTGTATATTTTAGTAACAGGAATTAATTAATAATTTTACTGAGAAATTACAAGTTTAATACAAAAACATCGAAAGCTGATACACACATCTAGGGTCGAACCGATTTCTTAAGACCCGGCTGTCAAAAAAATCTTTTTAGATGGCCCCCCGCCTACTACACCAAATACTTCAAAAAAGTTTTGTGACAATTTTAATATATTTCTACACATTTAGTATTTTGCGCTCATACTTTTCATTTAACATCATGAAAATCACACAGGATGAATGGAGCAGTTTAAAGATTTTATTATTATTATTATGAAAACAATATTCTTATGACGATTATAATTAGATGTGAAAACATTGGAATGTTTCCTAATTTTTTAAATATGTCAGGAAAACTATCGGAAGTTTTCTTAATAACTTCCAAAATTACCAGCAACTTTGGAAGTTTTCAATATAAACTGACGGACACATGAACTGCATCAATGTAATAGACGACTTTGAAATAACTATTTTTTCCCATGTATGCAAACTTTCTATACAGATTTAAATTGAAAGCTCTAGATTGGTTCGTGAACTTTAAAACAGCGTAGGGTCATATCCTTAAGTTTAAGTTTGGGTACTGGAAAGGACCTTAAGACTTTTTGAAGAAAATACAAAAATTTAAAGATTTTTTTTTTGGAAATTGGTTTTAACAATAAACACAAAGTTTATGGAAGGGTTTATTTGTGTTTTAATAAGGTGTATTACCTTCACGTGCCCTTATTACGGATTCTTATCGGTTCCGCATAGATTTTATAAGGGTTATTAAAAGATCTTGCGGAATATTGTCCCAATCTTCTGAAAGTGCTGTCTGTCGTGGACAAAGGGTTTCTCGCATATGCAGCTCTTTTCAAATTGTCCCCAACATGCTCAATGAGATTAAGATCCGAGCTGCGTGCTGGCCAATTCATTGTACGTATCCCAACCTCTTCGCAATATTGTTGAACTTGTGCAGCACCGTGCGGCCGGGCATTATCCTGCATTAAAGCAAAATTTTCGCCTATGAATCCCATGTAAGGCACCACGTGATCTTCTAAGATCTCTGTTATGTAGCAGTCAAACCCCCTCTATTACCGTTTTGACGGACCATGTCTATGAACACAAGTTCTGGTTGCCCGTTCATCGATATGCCACCCCAGACCATACAGGAACCGCCTCCAAAAGGAACACGCTCCTCAATGCAACTTTGAGCATATCGCTCTCCGCGTCGACGATAGACTCTTCTGCGACCATCTACACCATATAAACATATTCTACACTCGTCCGTGAACAATACGGAGGCCCATTGCTCTTCTGTCCAATTCAGGTGATCATGCGCAAATCTTAAGCGACCTTGTCTGTGAACTACAGACAACTTTGGACCATTTGCTGGTCTAAAAGGGGTGATATCCGCTTCCTTTAACCTTCTTCTTATTGTTCGTGCACTCACGTTTACTCCACGCACTTCATTAAGCTCTGTTTTTTATTTAAACTGACGTGAGGAAACGATTTCGCAGGGAAGTCATAACAATAAATCGGTCATCACGACCTGTGGTTGCTCGAGTCCTGCCTGTACCACGTCTCCTTCTGTAAGAACCTGTCTCCACAAACCTTCTGTATATTCTAGAAACCGTAGACTGGTTTAAATTTAATTTAATTTTTTTAACCGTAGACTGGTTTTAATTTTAATCGTTTGTTGATCCAAGCCCTCCCGCACCAATGCTACAATTTGAGCCGCTTGTTCGGACGAAGCATCCATATTATGATTCAAAAACTCTCGATGAGTTAAAAAACAAACCAAATAATTCTGCTGGTAACAATAATTCAATTGACAAAAGAATAAAAAATCAATGAGAATCAATTTAAAACTTTGCTATAAATAACACGCAAATCTGATACTACGAGTAAATTTTCTTTTCCCGCCTATATTCATTTGTTTTACTGCAGTTCAATTTTAAAATTTTCCTTTTTTTTGAGATTAAGAGCCAGTCTTTCCATATTTATATTATTTAATCTAAAAAGTTTGTATACTTATTATAAAAATTCATTTCAAAGTAATCCTGAACTTTGATGCAGTTTATGAGTCCGTCATTGTAGATTATAGAATTAATAAACTGGAAATACTTTGAACATTTCTAACTGCGTTACTATTGCCATATAATAAATATTTAAATTACCTATTTTTTATGGTCATCAATCAAAATCAAGCAAAAGCCGCTTCAAGTTTTATTTTATTATTTTTATATTAAAAGTGCGTACCTATAATATTAGGTCCTTACCTATGAAATTGGTGTTTTGTATGGAGATTTTGGGGATGTCTGCATTTTACATACTAACATTTTATCAGTTTTCTTCACAACGACAAATCCTGAGATAATAATATTTGGCATGTATCATTAGACAAGCTTTAGCAATATGTGTGTGAACACGCTTGATAAAAATTATTCATTGTTTTTATGTTAATGCAAATCAAATGATGTATTCGGGAGCCAGTTAAAAATAATTGTCTTTGTGTCTAATTTTAACACAATTAAACTTATAAAATATTATCAAATTAAATAATACGTGCTCAAATATGTGGTATATTTTTAGAAGAGGCAATTATTTTATAAAAATGTTCTGAAACTTAATAGTTACGGACAAATTGTTAAGACAGAATATAAACACCAATTTCATAGGTAAGGACCCAATATTATAAGTAAATATTAAAAATTAAAATTTTGTTATTGGAAGAAAAAAATATGTACATTGTTTTCTAAAAAATTACGGTTACTGGTACAGTGTCGATATTACCAGCGTTTTATAATCCATATTTATTACGATTTAGAATTTTTATGGAACATGAAATTTTTTTTTTTTTCTATATTTTCTCAATTGTTGACAATATAAGATACTTTAATGTGTATAATAAAAAAAACGAAACACCTATATTTCAAAGTAGATTCTCCAAATTATAACAAACGGGTTTATCAGAATCAAAGAGCTTTAAGATTTCCGAATTTGTTTGCAATTGTTTAAAATAGTATTTTTACAAAACGGGCAGGAATCATTATTAAGACATAAATATCGTTGCTGTATATATGTCGCAGTAAGATGGATAAAGCCGTAATATAGATACAGGCGGGGGGGATTACTGGCGTGATTGTATGTATGTATGTATAGTTCTATCGTTATATAATTTGTTGTTAGTTTTATTGTTTTTTTTATACAATAAACTTGTTTATTGACACGGCCTTGTATACGTGATTGCGATAAAGAAACTAATCACCAATACATTAAATTCAATATAATAAAAAAAATTAGCTTGTAGGCGACTCACTGAAATCTTGTGCATAAACTTTTATGTCATATTGTTGCATTTTATGACTGCGGTTGGCTTCGCTCTTATTGCCCTAAGATAGAATATTAATTCAAATGATTGTAGCGTACTCGTAAATTGCAATATCTTCAAATTTAATTTTCGAAGTTTTATTTATTGTAAAATTTCATAAACTAAAATTAAAATTTTATTTAAAATTATGCACAGTCAAATATTATATATACAGGGCATTTTCTGTCAACACCAGTAATCGGTAACGATCAGATTTTTGTCTTTATACCCATTTTTTACTTAAGAAGTGCGAAAATAAGTAAGTAAGTAATAAAATAATAATAATAATTTTTAAAAATACTTTAAAAATATTGTCTGGATAGTCGTTTTTACTTGATTTACTCTGAGTTCGCGTAGGTAATCGAAGTATTTTTAAATAATTCTAAGCAATTCACATCAGGCATCAGGCCTCTATCCCCGAGGGGATAGGCAGAGGTGTCACTCACATTTCGCCAAAAATATTAAAAAGGGCGAGACTTTTGCATGCAAAGAGCGCATTGAGAGGCAAACGATATTTATAACATATTCAAACTCAGTGAGATGCGGGCGACGGGGAACGAGTAACAACTATGAAATTTGCATAAAGTAAAATTTCATGGAAAGCTCTTCATAAAAAATGGTGACTTTTTTGTGGCGCATGCTTATTAAGGTGATAATTGTAGAAACCCAAAAAAAATTTGTGTAGAATTAATGTACCAATTATGTACAGCATAAAAAAGAGAAAAAACATAAAATTAATTAGTTTTTCTTTAGTCACCGGGGTGAAAACTTACTAAGGCATTCGGATATACATTAGGAATATATTCTGAAATTTTCACCAAAAGTACGATTTTTTAACTTGCATTTTAAGAGCTTAAAGAAAAAAAAACGTTCAAAATTGTTTTTCTCCGAAAGCTCCAAAAATTTTATGGTGATTTTTGAGTCTAAAGCTAAGGATAGTTAAACAAATTAAATCCTACTTAAATCTCCACTGTAGAATTTTAACAGCAGGAGTTATAGGGAACGAGGGTTTTGGGCCCGTTTCCTTACAACGCTCAACAGGGGGAGGGGGGAAAACTGCAAGGTGGACTTCCAAATTCCGCAAAGAATGCTCAGAAAAATAAATTTTGTGTGTAGGATTTAATGTGACTTTTAAATTATTTTGACTGGACTACATGTAACAGGTGGCGAGCCTGTTGCCATGCACCGGGCGCAATGTGAGGCAAGCGATATTCACATTGAACTGTACAAAAGTTTTATTCAAGTGGTACAGGCGATGGGATTGACCCGCGTTTCCCGCGGGCTCTCGAACGAGTAGTGCCCCGTCCGTCCCAACTCGGCTACCGCTGCCTCATAGAAAATACATGTGGATATATAACGTCATGATTCATTGTAGTAGTTTTTTTGGCTGAATAAACATCATAGAAAAAATAGTCCTTCGAGCAGGATATCTAATCGTTAATTGCTCATAAATATGTTCCATTTCTGCATAAATATCGATTGGTCAAATAGACTAAAATTGGATTCTAACAAATAAGACATAGGATTGGCAGGTCGAAGATCGATTGCTAACCAAACCATTGCAACTGAAAACTTTAATTGTTTAAAATAATAATTCTTGCTTAGCTACAATGTATAGATACGCGTCATAAATGGCTGAATCCCATAGTTACCTAAGCGCATGCACGCCTTTCTGCTGCCGGTACTCTAGCTCTTGCGTCTTCTCGTGGTGCCGCAGCAGCATCGCGTGCGCCTGTTCCAGTTGTTGCTGGCGTTTGTTCAGCTCCTGTAAGACAATAAAAAGTTTATTAATATTATGCAAAGTTATCCGGTCGGGGCGGTCGGTAAATTGCCACAAATGAAAAGAGTTCGAGTGATTGGATTGGTTACACCACCAGATTTGGACGTGTTCTAGTACTTCATCTAATGTGTTAATTGAACTCCCGATAGAGTAAATATTTTCTCTTTTGGTCAAAAAATATTTGGACAAAAATATTATTTTACGAAGTTGCGCTATGTCACATACATAGCGTAACTTTCATATTAAGAAACGTTTGAGAGCAACGACGGCAGCCCTCGCTGGCCACGCCCGCGCTCATACGTCAAAATGTATGGAAATCTGGTAAATGGTGTTCACAAGCGCCGGCTGTCGTCAGCGTGTGTCAGTCCAGCTGGTGGCCTCCGCCGCGTCGGCTGCGTCGCGTCGTGTACATACCTCCCGCAGCAGCTCCTGCTCCTCGTGTCAGTCCAGCTGATGGTCGCCAACTCCGCCGCATCTCGTCGTGTACATACCTCCCGCAGCAGCTCCTGCTCCTTGTGGTGCAGCGCCAGCATGCGGCGGCGGCGGAAGCGGCGCAGCTCCAGCTCGAGGTACTCGCGCTGCGACCGCACCATCCGCGCCTCTTCCGCCGCCTCCGCCTGCTTCATGTTGTCCTTTTGCGATCTGAAACAATCAACGCTTATTTTTAGACGCGGAGTATGGTATACACACGTTCGCTAAAGGTAGGCAAAGATGCTCGGAGATGTCGAAAACTTTGGACATGATCCTTCTTAAAAACTCCCTCAATTTGATGGAGAAATGTTCGCTTAGATCTTTCTCTCTCCATATCTCATCACTTTATGTAGATATATTGTTAATTGAAGGGCAACAACAACAAATTGGTTTATAACTAGCTGTTGCCCGCGACTTCGTCCGCGGTTACTATGGTTTTTTAACTATCGCACGGGATCCCTTCAATTTTCTGGAATAAAAGTATCTAAGATGTTGACCAGGGATGTAAGGTATCACCATGCGAAATTTTATTTAAATCAGTCCATTCTTTTCGGAGATAAGCCCGTACAAACCGACAGAGAAACAAAAAAAAATTTTTTTTTTTTGTATTTTCCCTCTTTATACACCTCCCTGACTTGATTTTCAGCATTTTTTTTGCACAGACATTCGACCTCTACAGTTTGGATTAGTGGCGTATAACTTTAGCGCTGACCGTTAGGTACGTGGAGGTGATAGCTGCCAATAGCTGCACGTAGGAAAACGGAATGCAACTGGAGAGCCAATCGGTGCGGCGGATTGCGGATGAGATGAGATGCTGAGCACCGGTTGGCTTACGGTCAGCGTATAAGTTATGTGCTACTAGTTGTACACTATATTGTTTGTATGACAAGAAAATTGTAACAAAAGAAGAAGTTACATAATTTTTTTTATCTTCACTCATGTTATAATGTTCGAATTATGAACTCAGACGCGAACTTATAATTACATACTTTTTAACACAGATGGTTAAAAATTGAAACTGTAAGATAATGACCATTATGCAACAGGTTGGACTCATTATGCAACACTTATTTTTCTTAAAAACGCACAAAACTATGGCAAATGTTTTCCAGACAGCCAACAATAAATAAAATTACTTAATTAAATGTTTTGTTTTATTACTTTGAAAAATGAGTGTAGATAAAGTAGTGTATGTTACTGCACATAACTCGGTATAAAAACACTCGCGTGATACTATAAAAAAATCGCCAAGGCTTGTTTTTTAAAACCACGTTCGTGTTTTAATAACCTATATTATGTGACAGTTACATAAACTACTAGAATCTATTAGCTACTTACTGCAGCGTAGCATCCCGCTGTCTCTTAGGCGTGGCGTCGTCCATACTGAGCTCCTTTTTCCACCGCTCCTTGTTGGCCTTGTACTCGCGCTTGCGCTGCGTCTCGAACGCCTTCCGGTCTTGTTCCTGCCTCGCGGTTATGTCTTTCACTAGCTTCTTCTCCGCTGCTGCGTTTTGCTTCTGCTTGCGTTCTAATTCTTGCGCGTGTTTCGTCTAGAAATATTTAATTAAATATTATTAGCAAAGCAAACTTAAATAACTTACATCTGTATTATCAGAAATAAAATATCGGATAGGTATACAATACTTCATGGACATTAGAACAGAAAGAAATTATTTGAATACTTTTAGTATAATATCTTATTATTGGCTAGCCGTCATGAGGACCTACTTATGTTCTCGCCCTTCTAAAAAATCTTATTGAAGCTTATAAATTAATCTGAGGCCAAAACCTAGCTGTAAGGCAGAAAAATGAAACATATCATCCCCGACGAGGCAGGCAGAGGTGTCAAACACCCTCATTTCACTTGATATGTCTAAGTCCTCATGTAACAGGTGGCGAGCCTGTTGCCATGCACCTAAAAGGTTAGTAGTATGTCCACATTAAGGACCGAAGATATAGTTATGTATGGGTAGCTGCTGGATGCAGACAGAGTAGGACTAATTGTAATGGACACTTGGGGAGGAGGCTACATCCAGTATCGGATGATGGATATCAGCATATAATAATGATGAGGGTCCATGCAGCGTCCTTCCAGCTCAGCAGCCGGCGCTAGAGTGGGAGGCGCGTCACCTGCAGTCGCTCCAGGTCCCGCGACAGCTGCTGCAGCAGCGCGTCGTACTCGCGGTCGAGCTGCGCCTTGTGCGCGTCCACGTCCGCCTTGCAGCGTCCTCCAGCTCAGCAGCCGGCGCTAGTGTGGGAGGCGCGTCACCTGCAGCCGCTCCAGGTCCCGCGACAGCTGCTGCAGCAGCGCGTCGTACTCGCGGTCGAGCTGCGCCTTGTGCGCGTCCACGTCCGCCTTGCAGCGTCCTCCAGCTCAGCAGCCGGCGCTAGTGTGGGAGGCGCGTCACCTGCAGCCGCTCCAGGTCCCGCGACAGCTGCTGCAGCAGCGCGTCGTACTCGCGGTCGAGCTGCGCCTTGTGCGCGTCCACGTCCGCCTTGCAGCGTCCTCCAGCTCAGCAGCCGGCGCTAGTGTGGGAGGAGCGTCACCTGCAGCCGCTCCAGGTCCCGCGACAGCTGCTGCAGCAGCGCGTCGTACTCGCGGTCGAGCTGCGCCTTGTGCGCGTCCACGTCCGCCTTGCAGCGTCCTCCAGCTCAGCAGCCGGCGCTAGTGTGGGAGGCGCGTCACCTGCAGCCGCTCCAGGTCCCGCGACAGCTGCTGCAGCAGCGCGTCGTACTCGCGGTCGAGCTGCGCCTTGTGCGCGTCCACGTCCGCCTTGCAGCGTCCTCCAGCTCAGCAGCCGGCGCTAGTGTGGGAGGAGCGTCACCTGCAGCCGCTCCAGGTCCCGCGACAGCTGCTGCAGCAGCGCGTCGTACTCGCGGTCGAGCTGCGCCTTGTGCGCGTCCACGTCCGCCTTGCAGCGTCCTCCAGCTCAGCAGCCGGCGCTAGTGTGGGAGGCGCGTCACCTGCAGCCGCTCCAGGTCCCGCGACAGCTGCTGCAGCAGCGCGTCGTACTCGCGGTCGAGCTGCGCCTTGTGCGCGTCCACGTCCGCCTTGCAGCGTCCTCCAGCTCAGCAGCCGGCGCTAGTGTGGGAGGCGCGTCACCTGCAGCCGCTCCAGGTCCCGCGACAGCTGCTGCAGCAGCGCGTCGTACTCGCGGTCGAGCTGCGCCTTGTGCGCGTCCACGTCCGCCTTGCAGCGCTCCTCCAGCTTCAGCAGCGCCGCCTGGTGCTCGCGCCGCATACGCTTGTACCCGGACATTTGTTCGTGCATCTCCTGAAACGTAGGCACACTCCTTAGTCAAATATTTTTGGCACAATAACATTTCTTAGGCTTACACCAATTAAGGTGGTGTCCTGAGAGTTTTGTGGCACTGTTGGATAAAAACAAAATTTTGATCATTAACTAAGAGCCTCATATTTATTGAAAGTGCAAACGTTCCTCGATCAAATTAAAGACGTTCTTGAGAAGGGCAAGGTCAAAAGTACCCGAAATCGCCGAGCGTGTATGCGAACTGTAATGAGAGTTGATGAAGCGAAAGATATATGCAGGGATCGTGTATGTATGTTTGTAAGTCTGTAATACCACTTTTCAAAGATCTTTTATAAGTGCAAAATAAATCAACGTACCTGGTTGTGCTCTTTCTGTTGCTTGGTGACAATGCTGGTCGTCCGAATAGTCGCGAAATTGTTCGCGCCGTGTTCAGACACCAGAGACATCGCCGCCGAGACGTTGTTGCTGACACCTAATGTAATAAGAATTAAAAATTAAATAACACCCCAAATGCATTATAACAAAATAAAGGTTGTTTGTGTTTAATAAAGTTCAAATGAAATTAAAAAAAAAATCTGAAAGATGTTGTCAATTCCACGCTTTGAAACAAGTAGCAAAACATAGATTGAATTAAATAAAGTCTGTATTAAAATATACATTTGTTCACCAGTATTGGATGTATATATAAGTATTATATATTTTTTGAATATTTATATGTATATATCTATTAAATATATTTATCTGTCATCTAGTATCTGTAACACAGCCAGCATTAGTTGTTTAAATCGGAGCAAGTTGATAGGTGTGAATGTCTGAGGATATTTATTTATTTATACTTACTCCTGGTAGTCTGCCGCCTCTGCGTGTTCCTGTTATCGTCGCCGCTGTCCTGCTGCCAGGCGGAGGGCGCGTTCACGTATTCCCTATACTCGTTCACTTGCCGCTCCCTCTCCCTTTCCCTCTGCGCCTCGCGGATCGCGTCTCTGTTCGCGTAGTCGTCGCCGTAGTCGTCGCACAACGAGTCGCGATTCGCGTAGTCGCGCAACGCGTCGCGATTCACGTAGTCGTCGTGCGAGGGCGGCAGAGGGCTCTCGCTCTCTCTGCGTACGAAACAGCAACATGAATAAAGCCTGCGCTTGCTGGCTCTGAAAGGTAAGGGGGTGATGCGCGTGCAGTGCATACAAAAGCTATCTACAACATACTAGTGCTAAGATGAAACACACATATATATATATATACGTATACTATTGAACATGATAAATGCTAAAATAAATATATTTATAAGAGTACCTATCATGATATTCATGATACTTAGCAGAATTTATATTTTTTTATTTCTTTCTAAAATACACGAACAAAATCTTATCACTATTTTGCTTGAATATGCGTTAAATCCTTATTGCTGGATATTCAAAGTAATGGATTTATAGATTAAGGTCGAAGGTAGTCAATTAGTGAATTTTGATAGTCAGTGACCTGAATCTACGTGATTGAATAAAAAATCTTTTGCTTGGGGTGAGTCAGGTTTACTAGTTTCGGTAACCACATAATGAAAGTAGTATGCATGACACAATAATAAGCCAGCGGTAGCCGGGTTGGGACGGACGGGGCACTACTTGTTCGAGAGGCCGCAGGAAGCGCGGGTTCGATCCCACCCTATGTACCAATGAGTATCAATCAAACTTATGTATAGTTCATTGTGAATATTGATTGCCTCACATTGTGCCCGGTGCATGGAAACAGGCTCGCCACCTAGGCATACATGGGGACTTAACATATCTTGTGAAATGAGTGACTTATCAAAATTTTGAGTGCTAGAATTATCTTCTGTTCTAAGCTAATGAGTTTTTGAGTGCAGTAACTAGAATCAACCTGTATAAAGCATAAGTTTTAGGAAGCTATATGGAGAAAATACTAATGAGGAAAACATACACACGTATGTCATAAAATAAATTTATTATTATTATTAACTATAAGGCAGGCAGTTGGCACAACTGATAATGCCTGTACCCAAGTAAAACTATATTGTATTTCCTTACTTTTCATTGATATATTTGTCTAGCTTGTTTTTAAATTGGTGGTTGATGTATTTGACTGAAATCTACCTACTAAAATATATACCTACCTACCTACTTACTTTCATGGGTTGACAGGCAGAGATCTCTGTTAGAGATATGTCCGCCCTTGCAAACATATGTTAACAACCTGTTTTATGTATTTGTTATTGAATTGCAATAAAGATTATAATAAATGTATATGTGAAGAGAAAGAACAGTGGCTATAAGTATGTATATGTTATATAAATATAATTACGAAAATAAGCAGAATAGTGTAGTGCAAATCCTGTCAATAAATGAGCTAGTCTGTATATGACAGAAAGAGTAAAAAAATATGTGACTTCATAACATCAATGCTACATATTCACATGCAAACTAATATTTTTTATATGCTTCATTCACAAACACAAAGCATCTTTTGCAATATCAGGACCTTGGATTCGTGATCAAGTTGCTTTTGCAATCGTTACTACACACCAAATCGCTTTAAGCCAGTGTGGCGATTTTGCGGCCCATACTCATGTTCTTCCAAGCAGGAAGGCCTGCC
Organism: Parapoynx stratiotata; assembly: GCA_910589355.1. Classification (NCBI taxonomy): domain Eukaryota; kingdom Metazoa; phylum Arthropoda; class Insecta; order Lepidoptera; family Crambidae; genus Parapoynx; species Parapoynx stratiotata. The sequence continues at coordinate 6,131,254 of OU342479.1, forward strand.
GCTTAGATTCCTTTCAATCAGACCGGCTCAGAGAGATCATTTTTATCATGTTTAAAATAGTGTTTTGAATCATTGTATTAAGGTTTATTTTTACGTTTCACTTTTGTTTTTGGGAATGCTCGAGGGGATATCCGAACGCGCTTGGTGTGAAATGATAGAAGTAGCCGATCGGCTGCTCCTTTGACGTATTCTCCGATCCTCTATGGGCCGGTTGGTGTGAACGGACACTTATTTTACTGTCAGTTCACGAATTCGGTTCGCAAAGACACGTCCTGTCTCGCTCTAATTCCAGTAAACAGTGGCAGGTATAGAGATTCCACGATTCGTTTGTTTTCCGACAGTTGGGAATAAGGGAGCTATGATGTTTGTTTCATTGCACTGATGCAATATGTTAAATAATAAAATTATCCCATGAATAGATTTGGTTACAAAATTCATGCAATATATAAAGATGCACTCACCTCGGTTGATGGGCCGGATGTTGATGGTTATGATGCTGATACGGTTGCGGCTGTGGGTGCTGGTTGTGATGGTTGGCGTTAAGCTGAAAATTAGTACAAAAATAATAAATGAAAGGCGTACCGGGTCTGTGCGATATAGGGTTGAAAAAACGATCGAGTCGGATGCTGCAGTTTTGAAACGCTAAATTCCTGTATCGAGTCTGCTAAAACTGCTCGCGCACTAAGATTACGTTTACTTTACACGAAAATTATCAGTTCACTCATTGTTTTGTATAGCAGCGGTAGCCGGGTTGGGACGGACGGGGCACTACTGTACCACTGAGTTTGAATAAAACTTATGTACAGTTGATTGCGAATATCGTTTGCCTTACATTGTGCCCGGTGCATGGCAACACGCCACCTGTTATATAGGGACAACATATCGTGCGAAATGTGGGTGATAACACCTCTACCTGCCCCTTCGGGGAAAATGTATGTTATATTGTTTTACTCGCGTGTGCTCTGTGCTTCGGCAGGCACGTTAAGCCGTTGGTCCCGGTCATAATTGCAACTACACAAATCATAATTGCAACAACCGTAGATATTGCTATTAGCTATAAGGCCGCCTGTGTTGCATTGTATTTTTTTCTTTACTATATTTCTGTGTTTTTATTAGTTGCAATAAAGAATTTTATCTATCTATCTATCTAACCGCATTAGGATAGGGTGGAGTGTTACGGTCATTACTCCTATTGTTTCTACAAGTAGAAAGGCCTGCGTCCAGCGGTGGGATATTGGGTATGAAGTACTATCTCACCGGGAGCGGCCTCCTGCGTAGGCTGCCCGAGGAGGAGCTCTGGCTGGAAGCGCCCGCCGCACTGTGCTCCGACGTAGCCGAGTTTGATTTAGAACTATCGCCACCCGACCGCTCTTCAGTCGTCTCTTCACTATCGCCTGCAGAGGGTACAAAACAAAAATTAATAATTGTAAACAGAAGCTGGCATATATTTGTAAAATGTTTGTTATATTTGACAACATAGATAAGTTCCTGATAAATATAGCGAACGAACGAAGATGATTTAATATGAATTTTGTTTTATTTATCTCTTGACGATAAGGCCGAAGGTGGAAGCGAGCTTCACCTATAATCCTCAACAACTGAGGAACTGGCTATCTTACCTCTGATTGCCGGAACACCCAACATTGCTTATAACATTGTTATTATGGCGACAAATTTGGATAAGACGGTGGTAGCTAGCCAGGCGGGCTTAGAAGCCCTACCACCAACCAAACCGAGCAGAAAAACCCGTGCCCCCGTGGGGAATCGAACCCCGGACCTCCCTATTTACACCCGGTGATTTGAACCACTAGACCAGAGAGGCGGTTAAAATGTCTATGTATAGATTTAACTATTTATTGTACACACAAAAAAATACAATATACAATACACCAAACAAATAGAAGAGTCCAAAAGGTAAGGCTTATTGGCTATTTACTGATAGCCTAACAAAAAAACTACTCATAATAACGTTATCTTGCTTAAGGTCTAAAAAACATTTTTACATTAAGCAATTTCAGTATCTTACCTATAGCACTTTCGTTGTCAGCATCCACCATAAGGATCTTCTTCATTTTCCTATAGTTCAGATTATCCAAGTCTCGCACAGCGGCCTTGGTCCGTTGTATGAGGTCCACGAGGCTGTTGGGCGAGCGCGGTCGCGTGATGAAGTGATGCGAGAGAAGCTTCGTTGACGATGGCCTGTCTTGAGGGTTCTTCTGGAGGCACGCTTCTACGAAGTAGCGAAATGTGTCCGTCCATTCTGGTGCCTGTTGATTGTAAGTTCGATTTAACTAAATAATTTTGTAAAGTTTTTGTAATAAACGAGGTTACTGAATTATACTGAATAAGAGGTAGGCTGAAGGCCAAGAGCTTATTTGTCATATATTTTAATACTTCAAATGGCGTTAGTTTATGTCATTTTCTTACGATTTTAATGAGTGAATGTAAAAAGTTATCGAGTTTCTTGCCCGTTCTTCCTAGATCAAAGCCTCCTGGTAGTACATATTTCTTTTTCATGATTTTTGTGAAAATTTTTGAATTCTTATGCATGTGCTTAGATGCATCTAATCTAAATAAACGTTTTAAAATTGTAATTGAATGATCTTTTGTTTTATAAGACTAATAAATAGTTTTTGATAGACCTTATGTTTTAATGTAAAAGTCTTAATACTTACCGATAGTGTAGGGGAGTCGTTTTGCGCGATATGGTACAGAGCGGACATGGCGTTCATATTAAAATATGGTGGTTTACGCTCCGCCAATTCGATGCAAGTTATACCTAGCGACCACACATCCACCTAGAAAATACATAGTGCAGTTGTTAAGTTACAGAATATATGTAGTGAATAGAAGGTAAATTGAAGCATCTTACAAAATTGTTACGAATAAAAAGTTTGATGCTAAACGAATGAAACCAACCTTTCCGTCGTATTGCCCCTCGTCCATAGCTAGAATTACTTCTGGCGCCATCCAATAAGGAGTTCCAACGAAACTATTTGCTGGGCATTTAATACTGGCACTCCCAAAATCTGCCAGTTTCACTGTGCCATTTTCTGTGAGGAGTATGTTACCCGCCTTGATATCTCTGTGGATGCGGCCCAGGCTATGAAGGTACGATAGGCCACACACCACACCCTCGCAAATTGCTGCGATTTCTTCCTCACGCAATGGCCTTTTGTGTACCTGCAATATTAAATTATTATTACTTATAATTCACTTATTACGGCTTATTACGGCATTCAAGTCGCCACCAGCTTTCAAACAACCCAATGCTGAGCACAAGATTTACTACACGGAGGAATGTATAAAACGTAACATCACCATGGACACCACCGGGGATGGAACCCAGAACCTCTTGAGATGGCGACGTCTTGAAACCGGCGGCGGCGTATAGACCGACCACTCGACCACGGAGGTTGTCATTAGAGCATTTACCACTCAGAAGACTTAACCTCTCAATAGTCTGAAAACCAGACACAGTAAAACATAGTTTGCGTTGCGAACACCGATGTTCGCGTTGACCCTCAAAGCGGTAACATTCTTTTCGAGGCACGCAAGAAATCGAGATCACATGTTTTGGTCTCTCATCCAAGGTCTATCACGGCAACACAGGCTTAGTTTTCAATATCGAAATCAATTGATAATTTGCAGTCAACAGATATTGCATGAAACAATTACATTTATACACCATTAACTAGTTTTATAAAAATCTTTAAAGTTTGACAGTTCAGAGAACAATTTTATTATAATTAATTTTTTGGCCTTTTTGCGCAGTGCGTTACTTTTTCAGCAAGCAATCTTCCCTGTTACTATCGTAAAATGATAAAGTGGTCCGCATGGACTTATATACCAAAGTCGTATGATTTTATCACAGCCTAGCGAATCATCATAGTTTACGAAACAGGATAATTATCTTCCAGATGGAGTGAAGAGTTTTTGGATTTCAATATATCGGGTTTTTGGGCGTGATAATATCATGATAAATATCACAATATCGCGCTGCCCATGCTACTTAGATTGCTGAATATGCTCTATAATACTAGATCGATAAGCGTCTGCGGGCGTGCGCGTGATATTAATTAATTACACTGTGAAGCAATGATCTCGAAACACTTGACCTCTATTTTTAACTGTTTCATAATATGAATAATTATCGACTGCATCTTTTTTAGACAAATATGAATAATTTTATTTATTAACAATTTACTTTCATTGTTTCGTTACTTTCTTTTTTTTTTAAATGATAATACTAACAACATTTGAGTTTCAAAATTCGCTACAAATTTTGGTAATATAGGTCGAAAACATAATAATAACACGTGCCACGCAAATAATCTTCCTTATTGCTATAGTAAACAAGATAAAGAACCTATTACACAGTAGTACGCATTGCCGTATTTGTAGGTATATCAAAAGAAAAACGTGGTAAAAAATCGTAAGCTTTTATTACAATAGGTCGTACAAGAGCCAATAATTGGGTTCAAAATTTGTTTCATTATAACAGGTCAATAATTATTTATTATTGCAAAAATGGTAGATGTTTGACAGGAGAACACATATAGACTAAATCATTCGACTTTAGACTCTGTCTGAAGGCGTTAAGAGCGATCATAAAATGCAAAAACTAAACGTTAAATTACTATGAGGCGGCGCTATCACCGAGAACAATTTTATTATGTTAGAATTATTTATGTGGACATTAGGGACAAAAAAAAATAGAATCAAAACAGGTTCATTATAAATATCATTAGGCTCTTTCAATTAAATTTAAAAGTGCCCAATGACCATTGGATTCATCACATGAGATACAAGGTTAGAGTTATTTTCGCTAATATTGTTATCACTTGAGCTACATAATCGACATCGACGATCGGAAAACAGGAAATTACATACAACAAGATGACTCAAAAGCACTAAGTCACAACGGCGCTAGATTTATTCGGTATTCGTTCCCGGAAATCAAAGATAACAGTGACCTCATAATTTCCACAGTGAATGTTATGCATTTTCGGATGCAACTTAGTCATTAATTTTCAAGGAAACGTGTATTCCAAATGAGATAAAATTTTAGCAATATTGCTATGGAAAAGAATGTTACGTACATATTATTACGAGAAATCATTGAGTGCTTCCACCGTGTAGTGATAAAAGTCGTTAAATATTGTATCGTAATGTAATTACAGTAACGAACAGAATCCCTTCAGGGAGATAAGTGTGGTGATAACTTATAAATTTGTGTGTGTAATTAGGTAAATATTTTTGTTATATTACGAACGATCGATTATCTATTCATGTCTGATTTTTAAGAAGTGTAAAGAACGTCTGTTAAGTAAATTTAGTGATCTCTGTGACCCAGCGGCTTGTACGCCGGTTTCAAGGTATCTCAAGTGATGGCACTTGAGATAGCAGGTTCGATTTAGGCAGGGGTTTGTCTGATGAATCATTTGTCCTCCAGTCGGAGATATTTGTAAACAATTTTAATATAACTATGTTTTAATTAGAAATATATAGTAATCCTAATTATTACATACATATAATCACGACTATTATCCCCTAAGGGTTAGTCGGAGACTAGGCAGGCAAAAGCACCGCAAAAGCAGTCCATTGCCATAGTCCGTGCTTTACCAAGCAGTGACTGCACTTAGCGTGACAGGTGTTGAGCCCTTCGCCGCTGTAAGCTAAAGTCCATTAGTCGCCTTTTACGACACCCAAGGGAAGAGAATGTTTGGTAGTATTCTTTTAATGAGCCGCTACCACACGGCCACTAATTCTAATTATTATATACATATATATAATAATTACCAAAATATATTTATTTTTATATAATAATAATAGGTCTTTATTTCTTAATTATTAACCCCTTGGCTGTCACCACTAAAGTCGGTGTTTGCAAACAATAGATGTTTTTATTGGCTCGTTTGACCATTGACTAGTTAACTTGGATAACGTCTCAGCCTATATACGTCCCACTGAGGAAGGCCTGTGCCTCATGGAGAAACACATTAGGAGTATGGGCCGTAACATCATCACGCTGGATCAGAGCTGGTTGGTGGGTAGAAACCGTGTTAACGTGCCTTCCGAAGGACGGAGGAGTTCGAGATCACAAAGTTTTGGTCACCCATCCACGGCCTGACCAAGGAAAAGGTAGCTTCGCTTTCGATCAAAAGCTAAATCGTACTAACCACTAGGTCACCGAACTCCCCTTGGATTATAATATAATAAATTAATCACTTGAAAAACATACACATATTGAGTGAAAATTTATTGGAAAAAGGTTATGGATCTGAAAACAGAATTCCTTACCTCAATTATATCGGAAGCTGAGCCCACACAGTATTCCATGACAAGCCAGGCTGTATGTTCCCTCTTGTAGCAGCCCTTGTATTCTATGGTGTTTGGATGGTCTAGTTGCTTCAGGAATCTATATGATAGACAGAATGCAAAAAATTTATAGCAGAAAATAGTTTCAATAGTAAATAGTGAATGTTTAAGAGAATATAAATTAAACAATTTTTTTGTGTCTTACTCAAACTTTAAGGTGTACAAACATTTCTTTCAATGAAAGGAAAATAATAGAAACTACAAGAAGCAAATACTCTATCATGGTTGGACTAATTGTTGTTAACTAGGTAAAACCAATACCCATGTTTATAAATGAATAAAAAATGTTTTTAACAATGATACAAACAGTATTTTTTTCTCATATCTATACCAACAACAAAGATATTGTTACTTACTTAATTTCCTTTAAGATGTCCTGCCATTTTTCCTCACTCTGTTTCCCCAGGTAGGACATCTTTTTAATAGCCACAATCTCTTTGGTGAGGTTGCAGCGCGCATAATAGACCGCCCCAAAAGACCCATGTCCGATTTCACGGAGATCTTCAAAAATCTTCTCCGGATCATGCTTACTAAATAGTTCTGCTATATCTGGGTCCTTGAGGCTGCCAGGTCGTGGCATTTTATTCTGTCAATAATTTAATTAATATTTTTAAGAAACAATTATTATATTTAATATATTTGTCTGTTATCTAGTGTCCTTAACACAAGGAGCATTAGTTGCTTAGCATGGGGCTAGTTGATAGGTATGAAAGTCTGAAGATGTTTATTTATTTTTAATACTAGAGTGCACCTGAGTAAAACTCAATATATAGAATTTACTCTGACAAGGGCAATTTTTAACAGTGAAGGTAAATTTATATTTTCATGCTCATAGTATGAAGTTATGATAATACCATAATTATTATTACAAATCTGAAAAGATTCTGTTCTTATCTCTAGCAGGCAGCACTTAAACGTAAATTATGTTCAAAACCATTAATTTCACACTAATAGAAGAACTTTAGTAAAATTTGTACAGTACAGACAATGAGCAATTGATTGTATACAAACAAATTATTAGTTCTGATTAATAATCAGTACTTTAGTACCTATCTAACAAAAGCACAATGTTAGATGAATGAAAATGTAACTTTTAAATACCATTTATATATTTAATTTTTTATTAATTGTGTATTTGTTAGTTAATTACCTATAATATTGAATTACATCTTTTGAATTATTTAAAGTCAGATTGAATATTTCCAAATACTTTTTTATTACCAACTAAGTTAAGATGAAATGTATACTGAAATGCTCAAGGTTTGTAATATTATTGAAATTATGTGCTGTATTATAAAATATAGGTACTAAAGTTAATAAAAAGCCCTAAGAAGCAATGAGTGAAAAGTATACAATTTCTTGGTACAAATTACTGGTATATCCTATTGTCCTTCGAGATTTTGTTAAATTTGTTAAACATCTCCTATTAATTAATATTACTTCACACAGTAACAATTTTCTATTGGAACTTTCCTTACTGCAATTGTGTATATTATGTAAGTATCCTTGTTATATACAACTAAAGTTAAAGGATATATTTTTTACAGCTGAGGTGAAATCATCATAATATTATATTTGCAAACAATAAAAGAACTCATGAAAGATGGGTGTCCTTCCATGTTGTTGCCTTTTTTAATAAAACGCCTATTTTTATAAATTTTTATAGTGACATACTGCTTGCGCCAGCTGTAAGCCGGCGACGTCCGTCAGTTAATTAGAGCTCTCCCGTTACCCCGGGCCATCCTCTGCGCCACCCGATATCTGTAACAATCGGAAACGCCACTGATAACGAGGGCCACGATAATCTTCCTAGGCAAGAGCTTCCGATGCGGTAAATATATGTCCGCAGTCCCAAAACCTTATTACAGAAATGACACTCCAAAATACCACAATAATTTAATTATGCTAGCTGCAGATAAACGGCGCTGTAATCTACCTCGGTGCTATCTCAGCCTTCGTCACATTTCACTTTTATTCAGCAGAGCACACGGGGGGGCTAATTCATATTACATATTATTTATTTAGTAACAATAACAGGTCTTGTTTTAGGGTGAAAACCAAAAATATTGCGAAATACTTGGCACTTACATACAAATTTTCGCCTCAAAATGGCGTTGAAGTATCGTGCGCAATGATAGTTTTTTGTTTTATAAGGCACACTGATTATGGTTATCCATCACTTTTAAAACTCACATATCAAACGTTAGTTCACTTCGTACAACTCTTACATTTGCTTTTTATGAAACACGATATAAATCCTCGGAAAATTATTTACAACTTTCTCACAGAAAGACATAGACAATCAACTTCGAACTTTCTGAATTGAAGCAAAACTGCCCTCTAGCGCCGATTGTGAAAATTAATGTTTCTTTTTTAATGTTACCACTCTACTATTAGGAACAATTCGGGTGCGTTCACGGTGCGTTCCAAAACGAGTGAATCTACTCCAATCTACTCGGAGTAGTGTATATAGGGATGAGGCTGTATGTCTGATAGCTCCTATGACTTCAACTGTCATCGGTTACATTTAGACTTAGCATTTAGACTTGGCATTTAGACAAGAATTTTATAGAGTACAAAAATCTTGCATTTAGACAAGATTTAGAGACATATCTCTCTAATCTGTGAGTTACATTATGGCGGGCTGGCTGATGGTGAAGTACCTGCAATGCCTGCATCTTGCAAGGTGGTTGTTGATTCATTAAAAATAAAATCCCGTATACACATATTACGAAAGATATGGCTGTATGGACTGAGTTCCCTTTGCCGTCCTTTCATTACAATTTCGTCATTCGATCATTCATGAAATTCATCAATCATTAAATTATCATTCATTTCATTCACCGACTCGTTTGATTGACCGCCCGTGCCGGTGTTTCGAACTTTCTGTTTTACTTTACAGGATTTAACTTAAAGGTATGAAATAAGTGATAATAATTAGGAAGTTTGCAAATATATAATGTTTTTTTAATTAATTATTATTGTACTGTTTTGTACAAAGTATGGTTATGCATCCTTTACGGAACATTCAAAATGGCGGGACCGAAGCGTGAATGCTTGTTTATTTTTTTTACTTAGCGTAATCTAACGTTAATTGTTGGTTTGCAATTGTTTTTAGTGTTCGTAAGTCATTGTTAGATTTCTATTTGATACAGGTTTAAAATACTTTTGAGTATTTCAAGCAAAGTAACTAGTTTAAAGTTCACATAGTTTTAGATTTCTGTAGTTTAAAGTTTTACTTACGAATCTGAAATGTGATTGGATTTTTTTTTAGTTAAGTAGAGCACTTACATAGAACCTGCAATTCTATTTTCCTATGCTGAATGTAAATGTCCTGGTAAAATCCTGTATTAGTTAAACGTAAGGGCCTTTTCAAACACTTGTAAAACGTAAGCATTGAATTAATGTAAGATCAATGTAATAATACATTAATAATCTTTATCACATGGGACTGCGATAAACAATATTATTTTTAATTTGTCTACTAAACTTAATTATTAAATTCAAAGAAAACAATAATATTTGTAGTTATTTTGCTACCTATTTATCTGTATAAAATTTGGAAAAAATGGAGAACATTGTTATATATTTGATGCTTATTAACCGTAAAATTAATTATTATGCTTACATGTTGCATGTTTTGCTTAAATCATATGCATGTGAAACTAATTAGAAGTCGAGTTTACTAAAAACTAAAGTGTATTATTTTGGCACATAATATATTTAGTAGAAATTTTTTTTTGCTTAAAATGTATACTAATCGTTTTTAATGCCATTAGTATTTATTGTGTTCATCAATTTCATTATCATTTCATTTCAGTCATTTCCACATACAGTGCTTACTGTATTGAAATATGTAATAATTTTATGTCTCATCATATTGTTTCAGTCCTATATCATATCAGTTATTTTTTTAATCAAACAATCAAATAATTTTGTATGTATTCTACAAACAAAATACTATTTCAATCCTTATTGATCATAAGGATCAACACTTGTAAACTTAATATACCTATAAAATCTACTAGATAATATTAAGCACTTTGGATTATGATTAAGTATTAATTAATTCATAAGTATCTATAACATTTATTCAAATAAATATTGTACTTCATTAATTTGCATTTTTTTAAATACTGGTTTTTTTAAATGTGACATAACCCTGTTAGTTAAGTAAAAGTGCTTAATATTAAACAAAATTAAATTAATAAGTTTGTAAAAATAAATTTGTATAACAAAAACTTAATTCTAACTTAGTGCATGTCGAAATTAAGTTAACCTCTTGCACAAAGAGTGTTATCTTTTTAACATTGATATCGGAGCTGGCAGCTCTGTTGGGTTTAGCTATACTGGGTTGATTTACAGGAAATAAGGGTAAATACCTCAATCATTAGAAACGCAGGAAAACATTCCTAGGAGACCATTTCAAAATGTTTGATATATTAAATAATAAAAGCTTATAACAAAATTTGTGGAAATAAAAAAAAAATAACAAGTATTCATTTTACTATTCAATTCTCAATGTATATTAAGCCATAAGAAAAAGCATTATTTTATTACTAGTGGCTACCCATAGTTTCACCAGTGTGGTACCCGTTTCCAGGAATATCAGGATAAAAATTAGCCTATGTCCTTTACTCAGGCTCTAGACTGTTAATAAAATTTCAATTAAATTGGTTCAGTAGTTTTGATGTGAAAGCGAGACTGACAGACAGACAGAGCTACTTTTGCATTTAAAATATTAGTATGGATTGCAAATTTCTAACACTAGTTATGTATGAACTAGACTGGCTTGAAAGGTTTTAATTTTGAAGCAAGCTATTAATAGCCAAACTTAATTTTACTTACAAAGCCATTGGTTATTAATTTGAATACTCTTAATTATTTGGATATTACACATCAAAAAATAATTATTTTCAGTTATTGTAATTTGTAAAGAATCACTATGGCTGAAAAGAAGAAAGATGGTGCTGAGCCTGAAGTGGAAGAGGAATTTTCTGTGGAGAAAGTGTTGCTCAAACGAATCAGGAATGGAAAGGTATAAATGATTAAGAGTATTTGATTGATTGGTTAAAAAAATAAAGCTTATAGGTATTCTGAGTCAATTTGAAGGAAAACTACTATGTAAACAATTTGCCTCTTCAAGCCTAACCATTGGTAGGACTTCACCTAAAATGGTTCGGGCTCCAACTGGCACATTCATACAAATTTCGACAAAGAGTAACATACATGTGAAATGGATATGTGCAGTTACAAGCATGAAAATGTATACATTTGATAACAAGGGAATAAAGATGTTGATTGTTTAACCTGTCAGTGGTCACAAAACCAGACACAATAGTTTATTGGTTGCAAACACTGGTGTTCATGCTGACCCTCAAAGGGTTAAAAGTTTATACATGTTCATGCTCATGATTGTCCCCATCCAGCTGTCACCGAACTCATCTTAGGTGAAATAGAGCATTGTTAAAATTTTTCTTAGTTGTATATCTGGGTGTAGTAAATATTAATGATTACATGATAAAACTTCATAGGTGGAGTATTATCTGAAATGGAAAGGGTATAGTGATGAAGATAACACTTGGGAGCCAGAGGAAAATTTAGATTGTCCTGATCTTATACAAGCGTTCGAAGAAGCCAGGAAAAAGGAGGAAGCTGGTATGAAACTATTAATAAATTATAATACAGAAGTGTTTATTTATTTTTATTATTGATTTTATTTTGAACAAATATTTATTTTAAATTATAATAAAATACCTATTACAGATTTTTATGATATTATGCTGAAGCTGTACAAAGATTTTGATTTTTTTACAGAAGGAAAAGTGAACAAGATTGAGAAAGATATGAAGAAGCGTAAATCAACTGCAGCAACACCAGACCTAAAGGGCGCTAAAAAGACTAAAAGTGATGAAAAAAAAGCTTCTGGGTTTGATCGTGGCTTGGAGCCTGAAAAGATTATTGGTTAGTATTATCTCTATTATTTCTTATTTTACCTGCAACTCAATAGTTTGTCCATATTTTCGAAAGATTTTGGGATTTTATAATTTGGGGATATTTTTAACCTCTCCTTACTGCATCTTAGGACTTTTTAGTATGGAGAGTGACAAAGGAAGATTAAAGGAAAGATGGATGGGTTTTGTGAATATGGGGAGGAAGGAAGTTAACTTGCAAGGGTTAGGAGAGAGTAAAAGAAGAAAACTGTTTGCGCCAGCTCCAAATAGAGGAGGGAACTAGAAAGGAGGAGAAATTCTGTCATAATTCTTAAAGAGTGAAGCTGCCCCCAGTCCGTATCATATCATTTGTCCAGGACAGTTGGAGTGGTAGCAGGGAGGAATAAATAGGGATAGGGAAGCACTAAAGAACCCACAGGCTCCAAGGAGCTTGAATAGAATGAACAATGAAGGGTGAATTTGTTTACAGGTGCGACAGACAGCAGTGGGGAATTAATGTTCTTAATGAAGTGGCAAGGTACAGATGAGGCGGACCTGGTGCCTGCCAAGCAGGCTAACGTACGGTGCCCGCAGGTCGTGATACAGTTCTATGAGGAGCGGCTCACGTGGCACACGCCCGCGCCAGATGACGCCAACAATGACGATTAGATACAGGTATGTACCTGGTACAATTGGAATTTGAATTATCACATAATTTTGGTGTGCTCCCCCCCCCCTTTTACACGGGGACTTAAAAATCAGGCGAAAAAGTGCCTAAACTTCTTCCTTCTCCTTTAGGGATAAAGGCGTCATGTGTTGCATGTTTACTGAATAGCAATTGTTAGTGATAAATGAAATTTTTGGGGGTTCCAAATTATTCTTAGGTTTATTGTCGTAAAATTGTAAATATCTTCATTATAATACAGAGTATCATGTAAAGTCGGGAAGCCGCGAGCACTCCGACGATCCCGTTCTCGCTGCGTCTTCGCTTGTGATTTGAGCTTTATTACAGAATTCAAATATTGTTTATCCTCTATTTGGTTCTTTGTATACGATATACATAGTATAGCTCTAATTCTCATATAATATTATTTCTTTTGTTTCAGCTTTCATCTGTCCATATGTTGAAAAATCATAAGAAAGTTTAGTTACGCGTGTAATTAAAAAGAACATTTTTATTTTTATGACAAGATATGTATGAAGTGATAAATTCTACATAATGTGCTTATGTCAGTGGTACCATAATGAATGTGATTTATTAGAAACTAAAGTCTGTTCTTAGACTTGTATCTTTTGAATTGTGATTCACTTTATGACTTAGTATAAAGTTACTTAATGAGTATACATAAAAATGTACGGCTTTGTAACTTTTTTGACAATAGTAACTACTTATATTGACTTTGCAAAAAAGTAGCAGTGCTTTTTAGTTCCACAATTATTTTTAAATGCTACTGTCTGGTTTTTATAACATTACTTTTGATGCAAAGTTTTGTGATGACAGTGATTATTTGTGCGAGTGCTGATTAGGATATAGTAGCATAAGGAAATTTTGTAAAAATAGTATATACATGCAGACATTAAATGTTTTATTATAGAAATCAGATGCTAAGTACTTTCTGGAGTAAAACCTTTTTAGATATTTCATTTGAATTAAATTTTTACTTGAATGGCATGGAGTTGGTATATACTTCCATAAAACTAGCAGAATATTTTCTGTATGCAAGTTTATTCATTTGTATTCCTGACATTAGACTACAGTATTTCTTTTCCCTTTACGCCAACAAAAATATGCGAGGCATTTGCCAAATTAACATAAATAATCAATGTTGTTTAAAAATATAGCGTGTCTAATATTTGGACACTTATTTTTTTTTATATAGGTTAATTAACTGTAAACACGAGAATTCGTAAGTAATAAAATTTATGACAAAATTTTTGCTTTTTTGTGCCGTTTATAACGGTATTGTTGTTGTGTCCCCATTGCCTATCAGCTAGGGTGTCCCACTATCGGGGACCTTAATGTAAGCTGCAGACCAAAAGCTAAGCTATGTTAGTAAAGCTTAAATCGCGTAGCGTATACTTGAGTGCAGACCGCAAACATTGCGAACTGTATGAAAAACTGCGTCAGAGTTCGGTTTACCGATTGTTTGGCAGTTGAACCGAAATTCGGGTTTAAGCTGCCGAAGTATATGAAAAATGGGTAAAATACCTGTTAAAACCATAAAATTCACTAAATTTCTATTATATTACCCAAACTTAATAATTTATTAATGTACATTTTACATCTCGAGATGTAGAGCTTTCAGTCTTAGTATGACATACAATAGTATGACTTATATACTTGACTAGCGAGTCTGCTTTCATTTGTCATATTCAAATGTAAAAAATATACATTATAGCTGCCGTGACACCTGATGTTTTCTATGGAAAGATGTAACGAAGTTTTGCCGTCTGGGATCTCCTTCAAGTCCTGTACAAATACAAAAGGTTACTTTTGGGAAAATGTTACACTGCAAATAACTATGTTGCGAAGAAGCAAAAACCATCAGCGCCATCTATTGGTGGAATTATGATCTAATTATCGCTATACAAGGTTAAGATTCAGGAAGGAACATTCAGCGTCATCTTTTATTTTTATTAGCGTTCGGATATTCGGATGCATATTTTGTAATTGATATAATATTGACCTAAAGTAATTTTTGACTCACATATTATGGAAGTGGCTTCTTTATTACAAAATATTTATTAATTTTCTTTAAAAAAAAAGTGCTTTTCACAATAGCTAACATCTTACTTTATCCGAATGTCTGATCTCTAGTTATTTATTATAGTACTTAAAAATGTTTAAGTGGTATTATTTAATTCATAGTAAGTACATTGTATTCGATATTATAACTATAATACCTGTTGTATGTATTTGATGTGAGCTATTGTAGAATGTTTTACAAGTAATTGCAAGCATAACAATATTTTAAGATTAAACACGTTCGTCATAGTCTAATTGCCGCCAAAAACTGCGTAGTCTAGTCCCCTATACTTAAATAACTCTTCAGTCTAGCTAGTCCTAGGATTAGTTCAATGACTAGTCTAGTCCGTATCACAGACTAAGAAGAGAGTCCGTATCGTCGAGAACCGAGAAGGCGGAACATGGATCACAGATTATAGAAATTATCATGAGTGAGTGAATGACTGTTCATGAAAATCGACCTGACATTACTCGACAAATTTATCGATGGCAGCATGGAACATGGAACTCTATATCGTTTAATTGTTAAGGTCAATATATTTTACCGACTTTATCGATAAGGCATGATAAACTTTCTCTCATGGTGTTATTTGGAGACAAATAATCGAACAATCTGCCGATTTTTTATCGTCTTTCGTTGACATTGAAGTCATAATGTGTCTAATCTGTGCTCTATTTTGTAGAGGTAATAATGTATTTATGTAAGTCTATGATTTTCTAAATCTATGGTTCATTTAATCATTCCTAAATTATCTAGGTACTTAGCCCCTTGCCGGGCACCGCGAACACCGGTATTTGCAAACAATAGATGTTATTATTATTATTTTTTTAATGCAGGCTTTTTTAAGCTCTTATTTTTTGCCCGTTAACTAGTTAATTCATTCTATAATATGTAATTCTAGTGCATTTAGCGCCAGGCATACTAGAAATAATTTCAGGTAAGGAATTTCGTATGTAAGGCAGAGCGCCTTACAAAACCTAAAGGCTTATGCGATTGAGAAAGCAAGTGAAGTCAAACCTTTTTAAAATTCGCTATTTTGGGTATTTCCGGCTAGCGCAAATGAAGCTACGTCATGACGTCATATTTTTTGTAGACAGTGTTTTTGTTGACGAATTACCTAGATCTATTTTTGGAATCCGTACATTACGCCTTAGCTTGTGTTTTCGTATTGTACACTGTAGAATAAAAACATGTGAATATCTAAAGGCAGAATCAACAGTAGGTATATATGTATATACCATAGTAGGATTTGTCGTATGTTGTGATGAAAGCCACCGATGAAAAGTGCAAGCAGTGAAAAAGTAATAAAATAGTGAAGATGAATGTGTAGTGATTAAAATGGGCAAGATAAGAGCACTAAAAGAAAGCTTGTAAAGCAACGCCTATAGATAGATAGTTATTTATCTGAGATATTTTTGACAGTGCATATAGAAAAGTTGTTAAATCATTTTATCATATCGTGTTTCGTTGACCATGCTAGGGCTACTTAAAAAGTTTACATCTTAAAATAGTTTGGTATCAGAGCCGAGATTATTTGACTGTGAGAAATATGTGGTATGATTAAGAGAAGAATGAAAGTCGGTGCTGAACAATGAAGAGAAAGACATTGTGTTGAGTTTACATAGAGTGTTCCCACTCTATGTAAACTGGAGGAAAAGGGCTGGATGATGCTTAAAAAAATTAACTAATTATATTTTATTTACTTTTAGAACCACAAGATGCCTGGTCTGATATTAGAAGGTAGTACGCTTGGGCAAAAACATCGACACTATAACAAATTGGTTGAAGATGGCATTGCGCAAAATAAAACAGAGATTGAAATTAATGATGCTGATATAAAAGAGTTGATAAGAATTGACATTGCAGCTCACAATAAAGATGTTGATAAAATTTTAACAATATTACAATGTGACAACTTACTGTATGTGTTGAGAGCGCTTAAGAAATGCAAGTGGCTTGTTACTGAGGATAAATATGCTGACGTGATTAATCCAGAATACTTACAGAACAAGTTATTTCCACTAATGTCTATGAAAGCACGTACACATCTGCTGAAATTCATTAGGAAGAACTTAAGAGATGAAGTCAGAGCTGAACATTTTTTTAAATCCGAAGATACTATAGACAAATCTTTGAAATGGTTACCAAAATGTTCAGTTGCATTTATTGAAAATATCTTTAAAGAATCTCAATACTATAATAATATATCACCAGATTTACTTAAGAAAGTATGTGAAAGATCCGTATCTGTGTTGAATATAGCTATTAATAAGGAATACTTGTCTCCGGACACAGTAAAAGCGGTATCATTTTTAAGAAAAAATAATATAGATATTTACTTAAAGGCCTTAGATAAAACACCTAACTACATAACAATAAAGTTCGACAGTAAAACCACAAATGTGATAATGAAGCATTGTCCTGCAAATATTATCGAAAACTTTGATAGATATGCTATGAGTATTCATATTCCCACATTTGCTAAATATTTAATAAAGGAAGACGTAAAACCGTTACTTTATAAACAAGCACGCTTATTATCTGAACAATACTATTCCTACAGGAGCAAGCCATTATTTACGTATGATAACTTGGAACACATAATTAAAGTCTTGCCTAAATCCGAACAGTTTGATTTTGTCAAGAAAGTGTTCATCGATAGAATATATAGATCCAATGAAACATCATCGCCTGATTCTGAAATTGATGAAAAGAAAAGTTTATTTGAAGCGTATTGCGGTAATCACTATGAATGGTACCAAATGGCGCCTTTTGATGTTGCTTTCACTGAACTTCAAATGCTTATAACTTCTGCCACCTTAGAAAAGAAATACACACTAATCACTATTCTAATAAAATGTGCACGAAATAACCAAAAATACTTGCAGACCGTTTTGAGATTCTACAGAGATAAACATTCGAATGATAGTATCAATCTAAAAACAAAATTTGTTGATGAATTGTTAGATCATAGCAAATTTTATAGATATGAAGACGAGACCTGGTCGATTTTAGATGACATATTCAAAAGTATAAATGTGTATAAATCTACCGATATTAATGTACCCCACATTTTTATACAAACTATAATTGTCTACAAATTAATAAAAGACACAGAAATTCCAGAAATATTGGAGAAGAGATTTGTATTTAATACACTAAGTAAGTACCAACATAGTCTCAAAGACGATGAGCTTAAAAGAGTTTTTGATTACATTAATAATTATGCTCTTAAAAGAGTGCCTGACGTTCAGGATATTCAAAATATTGAACAATATAAATCAGCTGTGGAATGTTTAAGAGAAGCACTTCAGTTGCTCAAGGATTGGAAAAAGAGCATTGTTGATTATCCTGTAATAATAAAAATTATTAAAGAATATATCAACTTAGATATTCAAAATGTGTGGAAAACTGATCTATCGTCATTATATGATGTGAATAAGTCTTGGCGAAAGTACATGTTTGAGGAATCTTTGCAACTAAAACAATCAGAGGAGGTTGCAATTAACGCGCTTAAACATGATATGGGGTTACTTGAACGCTATAACGATAAAATCGAGGCTATGTTTTTTTTGAAAAATAAATTACCACTCAAACGACTTCTGCGCAAAATACGCCTCTACTGGTCTCAGACTATGGCAAAAGAATGGATGGATAAATATTTCATGCGTTTTGAAGATGTAAATACACTCAGTAATACTGCTGCACGTAATATGTTTACTTTGATGCCTTCAAGTCAAGTTTGTGATCTAATTTATAAATATTCTCCAAAGGAAGACAGAATTGACTGGGACACGGTAGACCCACGTGTACTTAGTTTGCAGAAATTTATAGCCAAAAATATGCATTTTGCTCAGCCTTACGTTGTGCCAGACTTAATTTTGCCCTACGCCAAGGGCGATTATCTACAGTATGCTATACCGTCAGTGCTGGCTATTTTTTACAATTTAAATTTAGCTCTAAGCAGGCACTGTATACCAAAATTGTTAGATGCACCAGTATCTTTGCAAAAACATGGAATTCGTTTAGCAGTAACTAATTTAGAACACAAAGATTTAATGGAAATATTTTACAATGTTTGGACTACCTCTAAAAATTTTACTATACGAGTTACACTTTTCAAATTAACCTACAAGTTACTTTGCAAGGAAACATGTGATAAAAAAATTGACGATTTGTGGGAACTATTGAAAATGTTTATTGGCGTATTATCGTTTCAAGAGGATAAAAAAATTTACGAGCTTTTGTATAACGTTAGGGAGATACCCTCAAAGGTAAAACCACATTACATTGAGACAAGTTATACATTTTTAGAATCATATGTTCCTCATAGTAGTGTAGACAAAGATAATGTTGAAATGCATATGATCAACTTACTAGAAGCATCTAAAGAAATAATGGAATCAATGAGTGAAGAATTCATGCTTAGGGTTATTAATAAATATTTCGACGGTGTAAATAAAAAGGAACCATTGGATGCAGGAAAAGATGGAATAATTTTGTCTGTAATATCTATTTATTTGCTGTGTGCTAAGGACGAAAGCGCACAAGCTAGTAAGTACCATAATATTTTGCTTCCACTTCTGCAACAGTTTGTTGAAGTGGATAAATTGCACCCTCTTCTTGTAAATCTCTCTAATGACCTGAACTACGTGGTTAAAAAGGGTATGGTGATGCCATTAAAAATGTATTCAAATATATATGAGGAGCTTATTAAGAAGTTAAATGTATTAGAACATTATGAATTACTAAAAAGATGGGAAATCACTCTAGAATGGGTTCGTTCGTATCATGCAAAAAAGTTTATCCAATGGGCGAAGGTATCCAGAAGATTGGAAGTTAGAAGATGCGGAAGAACCATTAGAATTGGGAAAAAAGATTGTTGATGTTCTGAAATCGACTGTAGTTGATAATTTTTCATGCATTTATCTAATGTATGATAAATTATTATACGATATTTTCGATAATATTGAGGATAAAGAAATACAAATGAAAGTTTATAAAAGTATGCTTTATGACCAAGACTTCATACCAATACATTTAGCGATTGCAAGACAAGCTTCATATTCGCGACACAAGGACTGGAAAGAAGTCCTTGAAATATTGCATAATCATCCTTCTCTGGAAGTGAAAATGCATTTGAGTTACAATACTAAACGCCATTGGTAGTTTTATAGTTTAAACGAAATATAATTAGTGCTTGTAGTATCTATTTTGTGTTAATAATCCGGGACTTTAAGATTTTGAGGAAACTTTCTAACATTAACTGTAAAAAATATAAATACACTAATATTTACTTTCTTGTTTCTTTTATATACTCATTATGGTATTCTATTGAATAGTTATTTGTTATACAAGAGTGCAAAAGGGTTTTTTATCCGCGAGGGTTAATAGCATCAGCGAGGGAATCAAAAGAGCACGAGGTTAAAAATCTTTGCTCGCGACAAATCAACACTTAACTTTTCATCCCACCTCAGCGAGGAAATGACGAAATGCAAAAACAATATTAAATCACAATATATTTTTATTTCAGTTAAAGTACATTATGACAGGTACATATTATTGAATATATAATCTTTAAATTAGTTTTCGCTCATTTAGCTAGTCGTCACATGTCAAACATATCGTACTGTTTCAAATACTCGCGTGATTGTTGAGGTAGAAATCTCATTTTGCGCATTAATAACTGTTTCACTCAATTCAGTTGACAACAAATTAACTTCATCTCCGCTAGAATCACTTATTATAGTTTAATGTAGTTTACTTTTGCTTATTTTGGATTTTACATTTTTTTCACGTTTTATTGCTAAGTAATGATATTAATACTTAGCAATAAAACGTGAAAAAAATGTAAAATCCAAAATAAACAAGAGGGTTCCAAAAGCAAATTAGAATTTTTAAACAATAAAAAAATCACAAAGCACAAACTTATTGTGTGCTCATTGTATGTTCTAAATTCAAATTCACTTTGCCGCTCAAGAGAATAATAAAGGCTTTCCCACTCAGATATCAAAGAGTAAAAATGCTTTTTCCGAGATGGTGGGATGAAAATAATATTTTTACAGCGAGCTCACTAAGGTCACTATTTGAATTTCGAATGGAACGAGGTATTCTAATTTTATATTCCCCTCATATAGAAAAACAAGAGAACGACATAAAATTTTCTGAAACACATTTTTATGATTTATGAATAGTCGTAAAAAAACGGTTGTCCTATGTTTGTCCCATTGTCTATCCGAACAACGTTTCATATATTATTATAATTTCAGTAGTAATATTTCATTTGCCATAATTACAGTTTTTAGTTCGTATAATAATTATTTGATATAATTACGATAAGGCTAATATTGGTAAGTATAATATTAATTTGCTATAATCATTGTTTGATATTTTATTTCTTTGATTGAATATTATATTATTTGCTATAAAAAAATGGACTTGTTTCTTCTTTAGGGTCAAACTGAGTCAGCCAACACTCCCACCTAGTGGTACTTGTCTGCCCTACCCCTAGAGTATAATTAAATACGGCGGAGGCGCGGAGGGTGGCAGCTCCCACCCTCTCTAACAAGATACAGGCGGCTGGGCCCTCCGTAGCGGCTGAGGCTGGTCGCCAGGAAGCCTAAGTAGTTAAGCCAGGGTGCCTTCCCGTATCGCCGGAGAATGAAAATTAGATGAACTCAATAATTAGGTATCGATATTGATTTTTGATGAACTCAAATTAGACGAAGTGAAATTACTTATACTATAAAACGTTGTTCGGACAAACACATAGGAGAACCGTGAAAAACCAACCGATTTGACGTGTATCATGAATATTTAAAACTACACAACCTATTGAAGATAACAACATTATCATCACGCTTCTATAGATGTAACATGCACATTGATTAGGTTTTGATAATGGTAAATGAAACAAACTGTAGGTATAATTTTACGTTATTTTATTTTTAAGCTTCATAAATAAATGAAACAGTTTGTACGCAATAGCTAAAAAGGTTTATAAAGGCGACAAAAACACACAAATATTATTACATGTACATTTTTTGCACTACACTTGAAAACATATATTATACACATTTGTGGACACAAATATATTATTTTGTAAAAATCTATAAAAATACAACTGAATATGCTCGTCATAGTAGTGTTTGAGATAATCTAGTAAAAATCTAAAATTTTGTTTCAAAAAGTTGGCTTAACACATTATGTAGCAGAGATTTAGTTCTGTATTTTTGTGATGTATAGTCTATTTGGCAGAAACAAATCGATCATTTTCAACACAACGACACAAAAATATTGAGCGATACAAAAATCTGGTGAACGTTTTATATTTCGGAATAAATATCTGCAGTACCTATAATTTTGATCGTGCAATACAATTTTTTTAATAGAGGGTGAATATAAGCAGCCCAAGTATCGAAAAACGAGTGTTATTGATTAGTTATCCATAATTATAAAATCAAAATGCAATTAAAATGCGCGAGTAGTACTAGTAATAATGTGCAATACTATTGTTTACCTAGTATTAATTCTTAGGTACTGAGTCATTCATAGTAAACTCGTAATTTTTTTTGTTCTTAACAATTTCTTAATACAATGCCCGGAGCTTCAGGCTCACTAACAGAGTCATAGTTTTTGCCATATCTGTTATTTGCCAGATGGTTCAAGTGAATTTTCACTTCGCTTGATGAATTAGAACGTAACATTTTATAAATTTCAGTAATGGCAGCTTCCTCATCTTTTGAATGGCTAAAACTCAAGTTGCGAATCATATGTATGGCGACACAAAGTATCATATTTGCGTCTTTATCAGAAATCATTGTTTTTAGAACGCGGCACTTGTCCATTTCCGAAAAGTTGTAATAGGAACAGGTATCCCACAATATTTCTGCCAAGCATGAGTATAGAGACGGATATTGCATGAAATGAGACTCCTGTTTCAAAAAGGTGACGCAGGCTTGGCCAAACGACTGTGTCATCTGAGAGCAGAGTTTGCTCCACACACTTTCTTTGGTCGGTCTACATCCCCACGGGGTACACTTCGAATTACCATCATTTCCTTCATCAAATTCAGTTTCAGAAATAGGATTATCTCTTACATAGTTGTTTAATTCTTCAACGAATAGAGTATTAGTACACCAGTTTACTATCATGTAGTAATTGTCCTCGAAAGGCAACGCGCTGATCATTTTTGATTTTATTTCTTTAAAAAGTTTTACGGGAATAATATGCTTTTTCGTAACTGTAAATTGAGTAACGTCACGGGTTAGCTGAGTAAGGAAATTTGTTGTATTCGTTTTCACGTAATAGGTACCCTTATGACGTTGGTGCCATTTAGCAAATGAGGTGTCGAGGACAGGAACTAGAAGTTTCTCGTATTTCGAATTTTGGCTTTCTTCAGTTTGGGAACTCAGTAAATATGCCGACAATATGAAGAAATATGAATTTGTTTCGGTGTTAGTGTTATCCGTCACCATATTTTCAGCTGCGGATTCCAATAACACGTCTTCAACAAATTGTGGTTCTAACAGATGTATGATATTTGCCGCTGCAGCATGCAACTGTTTTAAATTGCCTTCACATTTGGCTTTAGCCGGAAGAGACTTTAAGTATGTATAGCCTTTCATGAAGAAGGCAGGTCTTACAGCAATAGGCACTTTATTCTCTTTTGTAAACGTATTATATATAATCCTATTTTCTTCAGCTGTTAAGCTATCAATATACATGTCCATTAGCTGCCAAATTTTCTTTACATTACTATCATTCTTTTCTTTACAAAGCATATTAAAAGTTTGTTGAAAAAGCACTGTTTTAATTGAAGAGTTCTTAGTATTCTTCCAAATTTTTTGTACAATTTCCTTTATTTCGTCTATTTTTAGTTTTTCGAATGCTGTACGAATGCCGTGTTTTTGTAATGATACAGGTGCATCTAATAACTTCATGATGCAGTTGGACGTTTGATTAGAGCTCATGTTGTGTAATATAGAAATTAGGGAAGGAAGTGCGTACATTAAGTAGTCTTCTTTTGCATAAAGTAATACAGTCTCTAAGTCAATCGTAGAGCGAATGCGATACATATGCTTTGCCATATTTTTACTCAGGTTAATGCCGGGATCACTGGATTCAACCCAGTTTATTTTAGTTTCTGTGGGAGCATGTTTCTGTATCAAAGGAAGAATTTTATTTCGAGGCATAATGGTACAAATACCAGTAAATATAGCCTTTTGGCCCTTATGTTGCATCAGGCGGTCAAGATATATTTTACACCATTGCTGTGCTATGGTTTGCGCCCAGTAAATCTTTAGTTTTCTGAGCACTTGTTTCAGTGGTACAGAGTCTTTAGAAAATAGTGCTTGGACATCGCTCTTATACCGCGACAGTAGTTCAGGGTCATGTTTCAGGGCGTTAACACACGCTTCATCACTTGGGTGCAAAACAAGAGATTCTTCAAACAAATATTTCCTCCATTTTTTCTGTACATTATATATTTTTGTTAAATCAACATCCCAAGAATGTTGTTTCTTTAATGTACATAACTCTTTGATTTTGTCCAATAGAGCAGGATAATCAATTATATTTTTATTCCAATCCTTAAGCAAATCTAAAGCATTTTGAACTGTGTTAAAAACAGTAACCATTTCAGATTCATTAGTAATCTTTTGGTTATTCAATGTCTTTAGTAAATGATTGTACAGATACGTAAATACAATATTTTTCTCACTGTCATTAAGTTTTTTGCGATATTCTTTAAACGTATTAAAATCAAATTTCTTTTCGATAATATCAGGAATATCTTGGTTATGAAGAAGCATGTATACGATAATAGCCTGAAGACAAAAAGGGACTTTGTTGTCTGACTCCACGTAAACTTCCATACTTGAGAAAATATCATTCAAGATACTCCAAGTAGACTCACAAAATTTGTGAGTATTAGTTCGTGAAAGTAATGTATTCACAAATTGTATCTTGAACTTGAAAGGCTCATTCATATGTTTTTCTCGATAAAATTCTAGCAATGTTTTTATATTTTGTTCATTGTTTCGAGCGCAGTTTATTAACACAGTTAAGATTGCATTTCGTTCTGATGGATTGGATTCGACATATATGTATTTTTTTAAGTCAGTAAATGCCACATTAAAGGGAGCATAACGATACCAACGATAAATATGAGCATTGGTAGATATGGCACCTACACGTCCACATATAGCAACTGCACACTGAGCCCTAGAAAATGCACACTCATCCAATGCGTATTGTGTAGGTTCTATAGATTCTTTTTCTTTATTTTTATCCATAGTTAGTGATTTTATAAATTGAAATCTGTTTTCTTTTGGTAAATATTTGATGAAAAGTTTAATATTCTCAAACTTGAACCAGTTTTTGACGGCTTCATTATCCTTCTGCTTTAATAAGAAGTTCTGGACCTCTTCTTTTTTTATGTTCTTCGCAAAGGTGTCCACATCAATGAAAAAGCAATACTTAGAAAAGTTATTAATGATTCTGTCGGGACAATTGCTCATAAGAATTTGTGTCAGTTTCTTGCCAAGTTTTCGTTTTTCATAATCTTCTAGAGAATCAAAAATATCTAACATTTCTTCAGTATGTTGCTTTATAACAGTAGAACAATGTTTTATTATTTCTACTTTATAGTAGCTTGAACTATGTGTACAATACAGTTTTAAAATAGTAAATGATTGTTCGCACAAAATTTTTAAAATCGCCTTGTCGATATTTGCTACATGCTCTTGTATATATTTTTCAATGACAATAGGAGAACATCCAGGCAGCCATTTAATAGCAAAATTAGAGTCATCGTTCTTTAAAAAGAAATTAAAAAATTCATCAACGCGAGTTTTGTCTCTTAATTTTAGTCTAATTGTAAGGAGTAGCTTATTTTTTGCTTTGGAGCTCATGTTTGGGAAGAGGTTGGTGTGGAGGTATTGTGGGTTAATGATGTGGGCGTATTGGTGATCAGTGATGAGCCAGGTGCTGCAATTGATGGCGCGCGAGACGTACAGCATATCGTCACACGTCAACACATCGAGTATGTAGTCGACATCGCGTCTGCTGCAGGCCACATCGATCTTGAGCAGATTGTCTATGTCATTATCTTCGTAGTTGATCTTCTCAAGACTTAACGTCTGATCTGCAATCGCAGTCTTCACGAGGGCATTGTAGTGTCGGTGCTTCTCGCCGAGCGTGGCCCCTTCTAGCACTAACGGAGCCATCTGTAAAAGTAAGATAAATAACAGTAAGTAACAAATACAATTGCTTATAGGAACTATTGCGGTACCAAATTATTTTGAATTTCGGTTACTGAAAGCGCGAGCCTTGTTATAATATAGGATCTAAACATATCAGGCAAATTTGATTGATTTATTTGATTTGCCATTTAGTTCTCCGAGTTTTACGAACAGTAATAGGCATGTAGTTACATAAAAAAATATGAGTCACTCAAGATATCCCCAGTTTATCTTAGCACAAACGTTTTCCTCAATTATTATTTTAGGTCAAACGTAAATAACTAATCTTCGACAGCTCTGTACAATCTAATTGGTGTGCTGTTGTTCGTATCTAGATGGTAATCTGTTATTATTAGAGCAACCATTATCATTTTAATGTTCCAGACAAAAACACTATTTATTAATTATTTCATATAAAAGTTGATCTGTAATAAAATATAATTAATAAACACTGTACGAACTCTGTCGGCATTATGAGCAATAAAATATGTTCTAGAAATGTAAGCAAACATAGTATATTCAATAGTCGGCATTTAACTACCGTAACTGGATGTTGTGGGTATACCGATCGAATTAGTATTTTTGGAGTCGTCAACAAAAACATGACATCATCTGGGCGTGTGTCGTATTGCCGATTAATTGTGTAACAACTTACATTAGGGTTTATATGACAGCTCTCATAAAATTCACTTGATCGACTTTAAAATAGCACTGTATCGTTTACTTAAATGTATTGTTAAACAGGTACTGTCTTGAAAAAGAAACAACAGAAACACGAAAAGTCGAGGGCTAATCACTGGCACAGACAGATTAGTCAGAGAATACGTCACTGGCTGGCACATTCACCGACCGGTGGCCGAGAATTCCATAGATTAAAAATCGTTCAATGGAATGAATGAATCATTCTTAATTCGATTCTGTGAATCGAATCAAAGGTGTAAATTCTCACTCTCATGTTTGTATTTGTAGCAGTAAACTATGAACTATATTTCGATTCAATTCTGATTTTATTTATTCTTTTTGTTTGACCGAGTTAAGGCTGTATTTTGCCTTTTAATAATAAATACAGGAGATAAATACCTAACACTAAATACCTGGCACTAAAATATAACTAATTTTTTTTTCGCAATAGATACATTTTATGACTTTTTATGGTACATTGTATTATTTAAATCCTTGAGCAGTTAATTGAGGGGAGGGGTGGGGGGTATGGGTTTGCCCATCTCACTCCCACCACGATGGCCCAGTGCGGGTTGGTGGTGAGCATTGGTGAGTTGACAGTTGAACATGATAAAAACCTGATAATTTTGTCATATCGCGGTGTTCATGCTAAGCGCGCCGCAACCACGTCGAGAGTCGCTTCGTAGTTCGTAGGTACTTTCAAAAATTTACAAAACTTGCTCTACGATTGTTTAGATCATCATCAGCCTACTCCCGTCCGCTGCTGGACATAGGCCTTTCCTAATGTATGCCACCGCTCTAGATTTCGGCCGTTGTCTATGTCTAGCCAACCTACGAGTATCGTCATCCCATCTTGTCACAGGGCGTCCCATACTATGTTTACTGAGTCGCGGTCCCCACTCGTGAACTTTACGACCCCAACGGCCGTCAGTTCTACGGCTAATGTGACCAACCCATTCAGTTTGCTAATCCGGTAGGCTATGTCGGTGACTTTAGTTTTCTGACGGATCATATCATTCCTAATGCGGTCTGTCGCAGAGATACTTCGAGCATAGCCATTCCGTCGCTCAGTGAGCGACTTTGAAGTGGTGCACTAGTCGAGCCGTAAATGTCCACGTCTTGGCACCGTTGTCATGTCATGACTGGGAGGACGCACTGGGCGAAGACTTTCGACTTGAGACATGGTTGGCGAGAAAACTTCACGAAGCCTGTGAAATGCTGCTAAGCACAGCTGAATTATTATATTGCCTTCTCCCTCGAAGTTGTTGCTGCCTAATTGGAGCGTTTGGCCCAAGTAAAATATTTAGATGAATAATATGGACTATTTTCCTTTTATTGAATGTAAATAGTACTAAACCTTAAAGGAAGAAAACTACATTCATAAACAATAAATTAAATCGGTTGAATGGTGGACTACTGCGAACAATATTTGTAATTTAATTGAAAATTATCAGAAGTTATGTGTTGCACTAAATCAGTCTGTATTAACATATTGACAAACAACGTTTTGTGTATTTAAATGCTAGTATTACCTATATAAGTACACTCACGAACAAAATAAGTACTCATTTGAGAACTGTATCACCCTGAAGTTTTAGATAAATATTTTCTGTTGGGTGTATTAAGCACTAGTAATATCAAAATGACAAAGTACTAGGTGATCGTCTTTTTATCCGCTCCTCTTCAGCTCCTCTCGTTTTGAAACATCGATGTCGTTTTTTTTTATGGCAAATCATCTATCATGTCAGAGACAAGATGGAGTGATGATCTGGGGAATGCTGCTGGTGGATGCTGAACAGTCTGGATACGATAACCCAAAGATAGAGTGACTAACACTGGACAATTATGGTGACATAACATATTACCCCGCCTTTTCAGAGGCAGAGGCCTTTTCAGAGGCTTTGTAGGCAGAGATGTTTACACCCACATTTCGCCAGATATGTTAAGTCCCCATGTAAAAGATATTATGTTAAGTCCACAGGGGATTAAGTTAATAAAAATATACGATTGATTCTTTGTCAAAAATCAAACCTCAACATTAACTTATTCAGTTTGTTTTTTATGTACTATAACGTATGAAGAGTTTTATTGACAATCTTATTTTTTTAAAGGGGCTGACACCCTGACACGTTTTGACCCTGGAACTTTTTGTTTTTGTTAATGCTTTCCCTTCCCTAACCCTCCCTGCCAAAGATATCCAGGATTGTCGTAATGCTGGCGGCTGGGGCATAATTACCTCCGGTTTGGGATAAGCCGCTCCTAGAGTCTTTTAATCGCATTGCCGAATGCATTCTATTTTTTGACAATACAACATAAAAGGTTCCTACGCTGTTGCCCACAAAAGGTTATTATGTAGGTCAATCTTGCTAAAAGGTCAAGAAAATTACGGCGTAACATTACGTAATATATTTGCAATGAACTCTATTAATAAGCAGTTATGCGGATGCAGTTTAAGCGCGAACGATTTACGATAAGCACTTCTATTGTGTGTGCTCTAGGTGTCATATTTATATTGGTTGATTCTTGTTGAAAATTGCAGGATAGAGGCCAGAGAGATGGTTTATGGATGCACAACTAAAAATGAACACTTGTTTTGAGTGCATCACCTTTCCCGGACATTTTGGCTTTGGAGGTGTTTCTCCACCAGTCTCGGTACGATACGATATTGAACATAATGCAAGGAGTATACCTAATCAAAGCAATAAATGCTGCTAGCTGGTCTGCGCGCGTCTGAATGGTTGATAAAACAAAAAAATGCCTCGTTGTGTCGGTATCTAGTTTTTAACAATGATAACTTAGTTAACTTACACTAGGGAAGCAGATGCACACTTTTGTAAGAAAGAAGGTGGTTCTGTTATGCATACGAGTACCACACGGCTTATGACATTTACAAGTATGTTAAATTTACAAGGCTTATTATGTAGGTATCTCATGTACCTATTCTATGGACACATCGCTTAAAGTCAGGTGGACAGGGCGCTTTATTGCTGGTACAGTATGTTGAATAAAAAAACGAAAGAGCATTGAAAAACTCACCACCTGAAGTGCTAGAACCACACCCGAACTCGCGTTCTTGCTCCAATATCTCAATCGGATACTGAGAAACTGGGCTATACCGGGCTATTTAGTAATTTATTGTGGGGCAACACGCACTTGCGCGGCTTAGGCATTTAAATATCGGGTAAAAGAACTGTGAAAGCACTCATTCTATTAACCGGTTAAAAGTAAAGTATTCATTTATGCTTAGGACCTATATAAATCGCGTGACATTTTTTGTTCCATATTGTTATTGATGTTTTTTAATTTTTGGCGATGAAGTAGAAATACATAGGTAGTTACTTACAAACTTTTACAGTATATTCATAAATCAAAAGATATGAGTCAGGATTGTAGCAAGCAGAAGGCTAAAGAAATGATTATTCGCAAAATTAGGCGAAATGTGGGAGTTAGTAGATATCTTTTATATCCTTTCGAGGATAGAGGCGTTAGGATAATATGTTGTGTTATGTAAGTAAATCCGAATTTAAAGTAAGCGAAATCACGTACAAGCTATTAAACCTATAGGTGATACTTCTAAAACGTTGTTGTTGAACTGAACTGAACCGACCATTGAGAATAATGTAAAGGTCGGTTCAGGGATTCGATTCGGAAAGACACATACGTCCCGTCTCGCTCTGATTCGAAATAATAGAAAGAGACAGATAAACAAAAAAAGCCGACTTCCCCAATTTGTTATTCAATAATCACACTTTTTACATGGACATTGGCACGTAAATACAATTAACGGTAACAATTGTTGTCCGTTTCAGTTGATTTCAATTACCTCAAATCAAGTCATCATAAAACATTTTAGAGATGAAACATTACCTTTATTTTGTTTACCTTTTTGGCAACTTGGATTGAGACGGACTATAGACACTCCGTGATTAGTTGGTGTTTCGACAGTTGAGAATAAGGCTGTAATAAAGTTCAACAGTTACTGGCGCACTGCAATTTATGAAGATTGAAATCAGTTTCTCAATATGCGAACAATAAACAATAACGGACATGTATCAGTTTCCAAATTGTTTAGGTGTTATAAGGTTGTTATTAGACGCCTTATTTGTGTATTAAATAACAGAATAGGTTAAATGAATAAAAATTCTTAGGTTTGGGAGGTCCTCAAGATAACATAACTTATCATCACCCCTTTTAGGTGATGATATGTGATGGTAGGCAGAGGTATTATGTCCCCATGTGCCGACGCTGTTGCCATGCACCGAGCACAAGGCGAAGCAAGCGATATTCACAATGAACTGTATTGATGTTTTTCTCAAACTCTGTGGTACAGGTAGGCGGTGGGATCGAACCCGCGATTCCCTCGTCGGTCTCTCAAACTAGTACCCGTCCCAACTCGGCTAACGTCTGGACCAACTATGATAAAAAGGGCTAAGTTATTTTTTATCTATTATAGTAATACATAGAGGTACTTTCCAATCAAATAAAAAATGTGCTTGTAAATACCAAACTATTTATTTTTCCAATCATTTAATAAGTCTCTATCTTTTTACCGACCCTCAGAAGGAGTGTATTTACCTCCCCGTGCGGGGGGAGGATGTGGTGAATCCCTTAGGATACCCGTCGGCCGGGGGTTATGTCGGACTCCTAGGGACCTGTGCTTTAAGCCTTAGCTACTTACTAAGGTATGTGCGCCAGATATACGATTCGGAACGAAAGTGGGCCGATCGTATCGGACAGATAGCCTGTACGAGCGAGCAGAAGGCCACATTCGTGCAGGGGGGAATGATTGGGTGAATCGGGTTACGACGCGGATGCCGCAGCCTGCAGTCTACGTCCTGCGACAAAGGGTCGGGAGCGTCAGTAAAACATGTTTGGGTTTGCGGTATCTGTACCGCGGAAGTCTCTAACGCTTGTTACAGAAATAAATACTGCGCCGGATCACCGGTTTCATGTCTGACTTGATTCCATGAATCTTTGAAGATGTAAACAATGTTTCAGAAAGTGAGTGGTTGTATCCCGGTTTCAATGCTGCCATCATCTTTGACGATCACCGTGGTCGACTGATTTGTCAAGACTCAAAACTGTTGACACCATATAGATAGCGATCCCACTTAGTCATGCACCATGTTCTTTTGTATCTGGTCTTTCAAGATTGCCTTGGTGTTCATGGAAACGCTATTATTCTTATTAAACTCTAAAAGAGTCACACCTAGAGTTTTCGTTGCATTTTGCTGACTGCGCCTATCTTCAAGCATTGCCAGGATCCTGTAGGTACATTCTACAGAGGTTAAGTCAATGATCACTTTAGAAGAATTTAATTTGTAAGGCAGAAGGAGAAACACCTCATTGATGGCATATTTTATCTGAAAACTAAAACTAACAGGAAATAATTGATTTGAAATTTTTGAAACAAAATTGATAAAAAGAATTTCATTTTTTTATACAATTTCCAATTTTTTATACAATTTCCAAAAATGAATAGAAATATTTTGTATATATCATTTTATGCAGCATTAGATATTCTTTAATTCAGTCTTTAATTCATAAAGCTAGGTCCAGTATTTTTGATGAGATTTTCTAATTTACCCTTTTTCATTGCTGTTCAGTGTAGATGTGGATGTCAGAGGTATTTATTTAATTATATATTTATAACTCTGATAATTGCAGGTTCAAATCTCGATTGAGGTACATGTTTACCACCAGGGAGGCTGTAAGAATGACAAAAAGTACAATTATTATAAATTGTCTACACAGTAGAATTAATATGTATTTATTATACATAGTTAGAGTGGTTTGTAGATTTCGTAGATTGCATTCTTTGGCACCGTGGCACTGGCACTCAAGTTAAGGTGTAACGAACGAAAGTAGCCCTGTCTGTTGCGCAAACCTTATCGTTTGCGGCCAATAACTACAACAATGCCCTGTTGATAGCGATTCGGGTAAGCTCGCGGACGCAAGGCATTTGGAAGTATATTTTTTGGCCATGACTTTTTAAGGTTCAAATGATTGAACAGTACTATTGTTTGGTTACCTATCTGTTTAATTTTGGGGTATACAAATTTTTCTATATAAAAAATAAATTGAGCACATTTAACCATTTTCTAAGTATAGTACAGTAATAAGAACAGTAATCGTATTTGTATAAAAACGACATTCTACACAATGTAGCCAGATTTTTCCACAATTATAGGTAATAAAGTTCATTAGAAATAGTTTCATGAAGGAAAAGTACTTTAAAAATTTTAGGTAATTTAAAAGTATCTGTGATTATGTAGATGATGATATTTTATGTGTCTAGTTAGGTGTAGTTATTCAAATCATCATCAGCCCACATAAGTCCATGTATGGAAAAGGGCTTCTCTTACGTTCACCATTTCCTGCCTTCAGATTGTCGCCTCCAGCATCTGCCAGCGGCATGCAGCGTATCGCACATCATCAACTCCATCTATACTACGTTTGCCAAGTATCCAGTCAAGAAAACGTCTATCCCAACTGATCCCAACAATTGGAACGCGTTGCGCGAGTTCACGCACTCCTGGCACACCATTAGGCACGCTTTCCATTAATCGGGTATCAGCAGAAGAGCAGCCTGACGCGAAGTCCTGTGACTGTGTCGCTGTCACGCCCCAGAAGGGGGAGAGGTGGCAACAATAGGGATGGAAATAGAATTTGTAGGGAGCATAGAACAAGCGCGGTGTGGGAAAGAGCATTCGCAAGTACCCCGCGCTCTCCCGTGATTCGGTCTGTATGCCGTAAGGCAGGTAAGACCATGGGTTGGTGGTGATCCCAACAGTTGTCGGTTCTTCAACAAATACGCCAACCGCAGCTTGCGAACACTTAAAAATATGGGAAGTAATTAATTGGGCACCTGTTTAATTATTTAGAAAATTCTTAGAAATTGCTTTGCATAACAAGGTCCTTATTGATACATAAAAAATATTGTCAGCTTTAATTTACATGAGGAATGCAATAAACGATTTGATTTGAATCGATATTTGGAAAAATCTGCCAAAAATTATTTGCGTGGCAATGTAATTATTTGACCGTCAAAATAATTAGTTGGGAAGCAAAATAATTATTTGGTCAGCTGAAAAATTTGTTTTAGTGAGCGGAATATTAGTTGGGGAGCCAAATAATTAGTTTAGCTGCAAAATAATTATTTCATATATTATATTCTGATAGATATTAATATATATTAATTATAAAACAATATTTGTGTCAATAATCGTTTTGTATAAATTGAGTAGACATTAAAAATATTATTTTTAAGCATCATAAAAAAATAATAACATTTATACTATACAATTTGGCATTGAGTTGCTGCCTACAGTTTATACTATAGTACGTGCATTTTGAAAGTTATTTGTAGTGCATTTTGACAGTTGTTTGTAGTGAGATTAATCGATTCCCATACCAATGTAAATGGTCTATTGAGCTCATCTGCCAAATGAACCTATTAAATTATTTAGACTGTAATTAGTTATTTTGGTGACCAATAAGAAATATCTGCTGCCCAATTTGTTATTTTCTGACCAAAATTCGAATATTTTGCTGACCGTTTTAATTTTAATAGCGCCCAAAATATTTAGTAAAAGTTGTAAAGTCACTGCTGTGGGCGGCAGTACCTAGAGACAGGTGGGCACGGCAGGTCCGCGCTGTATTGTACCGCTTACACCAGGTTATTAATGTCCCACCAAACACTTAGGTAATACATACTATTAGAGTTTTTAATCTTAGCTACACGCAAGTCATTAACAGTTACTCCATATAATTAAAAAAGATTGATAACGAAAGTTGGATTGGCAAAAGTTTGTATTGTATTATGAAAGCCATAACTAACAGACATTATTTAATTTTATGATTCATCGTTCTTGGCAGTGATACCTGAGATTGAAAAAAGCAAAAGAAAATTGCACTACTTGTGCTGGTCAGCGGTTCACTTCCCACCTGTAATACAAAACTTCTTATCCCCTGGACTGACACTAATCCTGTTAATGACGAGTGGTTTCCTATTGTGTCTACAAACGTCACAGATGATAATCTTGATAGTCCTTTCTACACGAGGTGTCAATAGCTTAACGTGTCTTCCGAAGCCCGAAGGATCTCAAGATTTTTGTAACCTAAGGACATACCATGGCGTCAGTAGGTTAGTTTACAATATCGAAAGCCAAACCGTACGAACTCTGTCTTAGTGAGTTGAACTGAGAAGGGGATGGTGATATTTCTACCCCTAAACAAATGCACAAAATAAAAAAACAAAAAATTAAATATTTTAAAAACCCCCGACTAAAATAAAAAATATAGACTAAAATTTGGTCAAGGTACGTCACTCCATTATTCCACCAGTTTTCTACATTCTACCCAGAAGCTTAAAATAATACATCACGTACTTGTCGTGTTTTGATCAGTAAGTCTGTTTATAGGACTCGGATACCTAATTACGTCGTCGAATGGTAATTAATATATTTGGCCTCATTTGCGGTAACGGGAGTGGGCGGCTCAACTGACACGATAAAGAGATCAAATTGGCACCTCAATTGTTCAATGACAAGACATTGTCGTTATTTTGGTATACTTTGACAATCATAATTATTACAATTCTGATAGCTTACTCGAAACAATTTTGATTGGTGGTAGGGCTTCTAAGCCCGCCTGGCTAGCTACCACCGGCTTATTTAAATTTGTCGCCATAATAACAAATAACAATGCTATAGGTAAGCATTTGTTGTGTTCCGGCTAACAGATGTGAGATAGCCAGTTCCTCAGTGATTGAGGATTTACAGATGAAGCTCGCTTCCGACTCCGTCCTTATTGTCACTTACCATCAGGTGAGATGAAGGCCAAGATCTTACTTGTCATATGTAAAACAGTGCTCTTCCCGAGTAGGTACGAGTATCTACCTGTGATCAACGAAACACGTCATTATGTATGTATGTATTTAAACAAAGCTACCTTCGCCATGGTCAGGCCGTGGATGGGTGACCAAAACATTCTGATCTCGAGCTCCTCCGTGCTTCGGAAGGCACGTTAGGCCGTTGGTCCCGGTAGCAATTGCGACCGTTTCTACCCACCAACCCGCATTGGGCCAGTGTGGTGGTGTTACGGCCCATACTCCTCATGTGTTTCTCCTTGAGGAAGGCCCGTGCTCAGCAGTGGGACGTATATAGGCTCAGGACGATGTGATAGGTATGTGTTATAAGAGAGGTACGAAAGACGTTTAACCACTGCACTGAAGGATCGCGCCACTTCGCTATTGCGAACTATTGCGAATATCGCACCGGGTTATTATTACTAATTAATGTTGATTTATCGTCTCGGCAATCGTCAATTATTAGCCTAAGCTAATTCAGTTGTTCAACATGCGGTTTTAGCTTGTAATATTCACACATAGTTTCGGTAATTTCTCACATTCTTTACTCGCGTGCGCTGCGCGTGAGTGCCTTTGATAGCTTTGATAAGATTTGACTAAATTACTAATAAATTTACTTTTTAATTGGCAAATAACATAATAATATAACTAACAAAATATAGTGTTTAATTTAAACGTCATATGTGAATAAGTACAACTAATACAGAAAATGAAAAAAAAAACTGAATTGCAGCTAAAGATACTATCGTATACGATTAATTTTAAATTAAGTCCCTTTTATTGAATTATTAAATATTTACCTTTATCTGTGACAGTAAACTGTGCACAAATACAAAGTAAACATAATGTAGTGTTTCCATACATACATATAATCACGACTATTACCCCCCTAAGGGTTAGTCAGAGACTAGGAAAAAGCACCGCAAAAACAGTCCATTTCCATAACCCGCGCTTCAGCAAGTGACTGCACTAAGGTGTTAAGCGTGACAGGTGAGCCCGTCGCCGCTTTACGCTATTTGATGTAGTGTTTACATACACGTGAAATAAGCACCATTTTATTCACCTATGTTGTAAAAAAACAGCTCTTTATTAGCCTGGCTGCTCCGAAGGCGCCAGTTGCCAGTATTGTTGTGGCAGCACTAAGAATACTTTTCAAAAATATAATACATTTTTCATAGCGTCGAAAGCACAAAACATTAGAAAAACTGATACGAAATTATATAATTTATATTAAACAATAGTTCTTGAAGTAGTACCTAAATGTTATTTTAATACTCCACGCTACAAGCCAAGTGTCGAGAGACAATTCAGATGAAAGTTATCGTAATTTTATCGTAAATGGTGTCCATGAACTGTGACCAGTCAAACTGAACAAGTTATTGCCCGCCCGCGCCACGCCAACACTACTCCAAGGAGCAACAAAGAATTCAAACATTCCATGTAAATCCGGATTCTTGAAAATATTACATTGCAAAGTGCTTTCTATCTACTAGTTCTGTTTTTTCTTACCAAAAAGGATTTTGTCATAAAAAAAATTGTTACGCAAGTAGAAATATTCCGGAGTGTGCCAGGATCGTAGTAAGTAAAAGGTGGTGGTTATGTGGCCATTCTTTTTTCGCTGGAAAATGCGTTATGAATACACCTATGCCTGGGAAGGCATAGGATTATGTGAGACTCTCCTCGCAGAATGCAGGGCCTACCCACTAAAAACCAGCAACGATCACCTGCGCCACCTTGGCGCTAACACGCGAGCGAGCGCCGCGCAATCGTCGTCCTCATCGGACGAGGACGACGCGACGAGCGTACGCGTATCGCTGCCAGACAAGGTCGTGGAAACCCTTTCGGAAACCACCACAACCCCGTCAGTGCCAGCTCGTCAAAGGCGAGCCCCTCTCACTTCCCTAAAAGGGGGAGGCCGGTGATGCCCCTGGACTTTGGGGGCGTTGGCCAAAGAGAATATAATCACTACGTTTTGCGTCGGCGACTGAAGGTGGCCTCTGCAATGCAGGACTCGGGCTTCCTGGGCCCGGGCCCTGCAGGCCAGTGTTATGTGGCTCTTCCGTTAAATCATTCAAATATAATCTTAAGAATAATTTTCTTGCGATTGGTACCAACAGGAGCCATTAGCACGTAGCATTTAAGTTTTTTTTGTCATTTTATATTATCGACTTATTATATAATTTATATACATGGGCAATAACAAAGCGATCAATGTCGATTGGTTGAACACTACCGTACATACTCACAGTAACAATAGCATGCTCCACCTCGAGAACAATATTGACGCAAAAACATTTGGAAGCTTCTTCACGCCATATCTCTGTTCCAGGAGATCCTCCAGTGCAAGGTGGACATCTCGGTGTCGGTGTTCATGACCGCCATCCTGGAGTACGTGAGCCAGGACATCTTCAAGCTGACCAGCAACTTCGTAAATTATATATGTATATTATATCATTTTATTTGTTTCGAAATAGTTATCCATTTTTTTATTGTCTTTATATTTTTTTTTTGCATATATTTCTGTTTTGTCTTGTGTACTGGTGTCGCTTCTCTCGCAACACAAGATCTCACACACCTGTGACGGGTTGACTGCAAGGCATCCCTATTAGAGATAAGTCCTCCCTTGTATACTTCTGCTTTGTATGTTATGTATTTTTGTTTTTGTGCAATAAAGAGTTTAAAGAGTTTATGTGAACTTGTGTGTGAGTAAACGACCTGGGTGAAAATTCAGAAACGCCATCTCAAAAGTACCCGAAATCGCCGAGCATGGTTGAGGAATGAGGACTAGGAAAGAAGATGTATGTGGTTAAGGAAATATACTTAAAAACGTTTAATGACGTAATTAATACATTCGAAATGTCCTGGATTGACATCTTGTTTCGTTACAAATTCAAGTAGCACGCCCTTAGTTATCTTACAATCAATCTACATTTCCTTATGCTACCTGTAGGCGGCATGCGGCATGGCGAAACTGTTTTAAATTACATCAACAAACATAACTTATTTTTATTTATTTGCAACTGTTAAGATAAACAAACAAATCAATATTTATTTAGTACAATTTACAACTTTATGTTGATTATGAAAATTCCATTTATTTTCGACTACGAGTACTTAAGTCCGTAGGTGCAGTGGAGGAAGTATGTTTGGTTGACCAGTAGAGCTTTCTTAGAAGGTATATTTAGAAATCAAGTGTATTTTTTTTTTACATATGACAGGTAAGCTCTTGGCCTTCATCTCACCTGATGGTAAGTGACGATAAGGGCGAAGGTGGAAGTGAGCTGCACCTGTAATCCTCAACAACTGAGGAACTGGCTATCTTACCTCTGATGGCCGGAACACAACAATGCTTATAACATTGTTATTATGGCGACAGATTTAGGTAAGACGGTGGTAGCTAGCCAGGCGGGCACAGAAGCCCTACCACCAACCAAACCGAGTAGAAAAACTTCTGCCCCCATGGGGAATCGAACCCGGACCTCCCGATCAACACCCGGTGGTGTGAACCACTAGACCAGAGAGGCGGTATTAAGTTTAAATCATAAAAAAGGCAAATAAAAATATATTTAAATTATCAGTGATAAATTTACTTAACTTAAAACGTTTCTAAATTGCTAGTGCTTTCTAACAAAACACTACATGTTGACCGTGACCCTCCTTGACTGTATGAGTAACGAGTATTCTTAGTGAGAAGCCTAGTTAATATCACACTAAATTGATTCTTTTCTTCCTTGACATTATCTACAGTCTAACAAAACGATTTATATCAAAGAAGGGGGAGTTTCAAAACAATATTAGGAAAAACATCCTTACTCCTATTTTTATTTCAAGGCCTCATCGTCATCAGCCTATATACGTCCCACTGCTGGGACAGGCCTTCCTCATGGAGAAACACATGAGGAGTATGGGCCGTAACACCACCACGCTGGCCCAATGCGGATCTGCCAAGGCCCTCATATTAGTACTTAAAATCGTTATTTATTTCATGATTTATTTACCAAAATTTACCTATAAAAGTAACTTAAAGCCGAATTTATAAGCCGACTCATTTATTTTGTGAATTTATTCATATTTGATGGAGTGTCTAAAACTGAAGTAGGCAACGCCTCCGTGACCTAGCTATAAATGTTGTTTTAGGATGTCCGGAGCTTTAGTGTTATAGGTTTAAGTTATGAGTAAATTAATTAAACTATAAAGTGGAATACCCATTGAGGTTTATTGTTGATAAGCCCTTACTTAAACAATTTTAATGTTGACTTTGTATATCTACGTAAGCTTTTGTAACAAGCTTTACACACAAAAGCTTTTTAGTGCTCATTGTAAGCTACAACATTAAATTTGTGGCGTCGTTAGCAATGTGCTACAATAATACCAACTCATAAACAAACGATTAGGTTTAAAAGTGTATGAAGTTTCGCCTGCGGTATTTCCGGATGTTCGATATAAAAACCTTCAAGAAAAGAACGTATTCTCACATAAAAGCCTGGCAACGCAAGTGCGTCACAAGTGTGTCTCCTTTGGCGTTGCGAGTGTCAATGGGGTCGTTGCAACTTTGCCTCCTATCCCAAAAAAAATATCCTATTTGTTTTCTTCAACATGAGACAAAAATCGATATTTCAATTCTGACTTGAATGAGAAAAAAATATTTATTTAATATGCAAATTTTTATTTAACAAACAAACAAACAAAAATAACTTTATTTCATAGGCCAAACCTGGCACTTAAAGACGTCAATGTTTTACAGTTTATAAATTGAAAAAAATATTTATTTAAATAAAAGTATATTCTAAATTAAGTTTAATTACAAAAAAGGGACTATGGGTTGGATTTAAATTGTTTTAAAGGCATATATATATGCATCAAAGGCAAAGTTCATACAAAGTATGTAGATATATTCAACAAATTTAAGCTCATTTCATTAAGCAATTTAAATGTAAATCTTATAGTAGGTTAAGTATAAATGTTGTGCAATTGGTGTTCAATAAATATTGGTGCAATTTGCCATACATAATTTATGTTGGTCGTTAATAATGAGATTAATTAAAATTTTAATTATTTATA
This sequence comes from Parapoynx stratiotata, assembly GCA_910589355.1. Taxonomy (NCBI): domain Eukaryota; kingdom Metazoa; phylum Arthropoda; class Insecta; order Lepidoptera; family Crambidae; genus Parapoynx; species Parapoynx stratiotata. The sequence goes on from OU342479.1 coordinate 6,172,169, forward strand.
ATAGTTTAAAAAGCCGCGTGAGCCGGGTAGCGGCTCATTGAAAGAATACTACCAACCCATCTTATCCCTTAGGTGTCGTAAAAGGCGACTTATGGACTTAGAACTGCACAACCATCCAATAGCTTATTATAGCGGCGGCGAGCTCTCCACCTGTCACGCTGAGTGCAGTCACAGCTTGGTGAAGAGCGGACTATGGCAATGGATTGCTTTTGCGGTGCTTTTGCCTTGTCTCTGACTAACCATTAGGGGATAAAAGTCGTGATTATATGTATGTATGTATCGATGTGGAATATATATTTTTTCAACTAAAAAAATATATTCCACATCAAGGATTACAGAATCCAAAAGCATATATCTCTGCTAGAGTACAGTCCCAAAGAGATGGTGCTATTAATCCCACACAGCGTCATCATCCCTTTCTACCTATGTTACTATGATCAAACAACAGAGATAGGTATATACAGAGTGATCAATCCAAAGCGAGATAGCGAATTCTGTTCTTAGGAACCATGAGATCGATTTTGTATAAATTAATAATGACATATGAATGATTTTTTTTTCATTTTTCATACCCAATCGACGGGTGCGCATTGCATTACATAACTTTTCAACTCATAACATTTGTTCTTTGTGATTTATGATTCACAACAATAACAATAGCTTTTTTTCTGAAATTTTGACAAGGTACGAGTCCCGACTATGCATGAGAGTTAAAAAAAGATCTAAAGGCGAATATTAATTTTTCCTAAATAGATGTCATGGTTTCAAAGGACAGATTTCGCTATGTTTTCTATTTTCGGATTTCTCCCCACTGACCCATTTGGATTGATCACCTGTATATATGTATATTTTTACGGCCTTGCGCTTAGTGTAAAAGTGATGTTGTCAGTTTGCTTAGAGAAAAACAAAGATATCTATACTACATTATAATAAAGCTGTAGAGGTCGAATGTCTGTACATACAAAAAATAATGCTTAAAACCAAGTCAGGGGGACGTAAAAAGAGGGAGGGATACCAAAAAAAAATATATTTTTTCTATGTTTGTCTGTTTGTACGGGTTAATCTACGAAATGGCTAGACAGATTTCAGAAAAAAATTTGCATTGTGATACCTTATATCCCTGGTTATCATCTTAGAAACATTTAATTCCAGGAAATTAAAGGGAAAATAAATTAACCTTCCCACGGGAACGTGGGAAAGTTAAAAAACCATAGTAACCGCGGACGAAGTCGCGGGCAACAGCTAGTTTTAAAGCTCACGGACACGAGGTCGTACCACACCTCAATAAAATACAACCAAAATAAACTGTTACAATTTTATATCACCATTGTACTTGACATTTTTCCAAACGGATCATTAATCACTACATTTAATTATCTTGTTCAATACCTTGTCTTCGGACGCATATCTTAATAACGTACTCAGAAATGCGGAATCCAATGGCAGATGTAATTTGTCCTTCATTTTAATAAGAGTTGTAGTACAAGATGTTACATAGCATAATGTAGCATTGTCTCTAATATTCACACGCTGAATAAACAATATGTTTGGCTATTTTGTGATGCTCAGCATTGAGGAGCGCGGTGGCGTATTGCTTAGTATGCTTTGGCTTTCGATTTCGAAAACAAAGCTACCTTCCTCATGTTAAGGCCGTGGACGGGTGACCAAAAGTTCGTGATCTCGATCTTCTCGGTACATCGAAAGGCACGTTAAGCCGTTGGTCCCAGTTGCTATTGCAATCGTTTCTATCTACCAACCCGCATTGGGCCAACGTTGTGGTGTTACGGCCAATTTTTCTGTCATTTCGCGATGCAATATACAACTAGGAATCATGCTATCTAAAATGAATTCTTAGTATCACTCTACTAAGATCTAAAATGTAAGAAATGTGGTGAATTGATTGAATATGTCCTAGGTGTGCGTCCATCTTTGCGTACCTCTTCGTGGATGCTACGGTAATACGTACGAGTACTTCTTGTTGTATCGATTTCTTCAACTTTTATCAACTCCGATAGACCAAATATTACAAATACGAGTAAAATACAGTCAAAATTTAAAGAGTATTAATTTTTGACTGTATTTTCTGACTGACTGTACTGTACTGACTGTATTTGCTATTATGTCCAAGTACTCACTCTTTACTGCAAATATTGGGTCCTTACCTATGAAATTGGTGTTTTTATTCTGTCTTAGCAATTTGTCCGTAACTATTAAGTTTCAGAACATTCTTAAAAAATAATTGACTCTTCTAAAAATAGACCATATATTTGAGCCTCTTGAGCTCGTATTATTTAATTTGATAATTTTTTGTATGTTTAATTGTGTTAAAATTAGACACAAAGACAAGCCTCCCGAATACATCATTTGATTTGCATTAACATTAAAACGATGAATAATTTTTATCAATCGTGTTCACACACATATTGCTAAAGCTTGTCTAATGATACATGCCAAATATTATTATCCCTGGATTTGTCGTTGTGAAGAAAACTGATAAAATGTTAGTATGTAAAATGCAGACATCCCCAAAACACCTATTTCATAGGTAAGGACGTATTATAAAATTACACAAAAATTCTATAAAATTACCTTACTGGTTTCTGTACCATATTTGTGTGTGTTATTGTTAAGTTGTATAATAATTGTTTGTTTATAATAATTGGCGTTCAGGAACAATATGTTTTGATTGTGTCTCTCCTTTTGTGGCCATTGAGAGGTTACTTACGAGTTAGAAGCCCGTCATGTGGCACATGAACCCCCAGGGCCACTGTCCGCTTTGGGAATTCAGATCTAAATCACGGAAAAATGGCGGCAAGCTTTAATCTATTCAATTGTTGTTTATTTGCAGCGGTAGATGTTTAATCACTCGTTCGACTTTTATGATCAGTATGTCATTATGTCGTTTAGTGGTGCATACCAGCAACCACGCCTTTGTAACGAAATTGGTGCTATTGCTTCAAACTGTATTTATATCTGGTACTGCCATTAAAATGGTTTCATATTAACTTCTGTTCTAAACTTCAACTTCTAATGCAGAATTAAATTAATAGCAGCAGTTAATGTCGTGTTTCGTCATAATGACGACCTCCGTGGTGGAGTGGACTGTATGCCGGTCTCGAGAGTTTTGGGTTCGATCCCCGGTGAGGGCAAATGTTTGGGTGATGAATTTTCAGGCATTTGTTCTCCAGTCTTGAATGTTTATATATATTTATATATATTCAGGATATTTATATGAGCTAATTGATAGGTGAGTCTGAAGATATTTATTTATTTGACTGTTTCTGGCTGTATTGCACTATATTAGACCGCAATTGATTGTTTTTGTCTATGTTGAAACAAAAACAATTCCATGGCCAACGCGATTCGGATTGGAGCATAACCAAGCTGATAATCGTCAATCCTCTTCTTTTTACTTGTTATGTATCTTCAACTGGCTACAACAGTAGGTGTATAAAGAAGAGTATACCAGAGTATACTTTTCGGAGAAAAAAGTGTTTTAATCTCGGGCGGATTGAATCCCTCGCCGCCCTCGACATAAAACACTGCTTTATCCCTTTAAAGTATAATCTACTATTATAATACATAACGCTAATTTATTCCATTAAACAAAATCAACAAGAAGAGTTATTAATTAATTATGAATGAACAATTGTAAAGCACTTTTAACAGTACGTCCGGGTATGTACACCATGTTTTTCAATACGAAACTGTCTGAAATCATAAATCCAATCATTTCGTGTCTAACACTGCCTGACTGGTCCATACTGTTGTTATGATTTATATCACGTATTTAACATTATGGTTTTACAGTAAATCATAAATATTTTTGATAATTTATGTAGTTTAGGCGCGAAAAGTCTTTATGCTAAGGCTGAATAATGAGTGTTATAATTTCCATAATGAACATTTGCTTAAGACTTGTCTCATAACTTAAGATTAGCATTCTATTGTTCCACTAAAGTGCTTGATCGTGTATCTACATTACAATTATAATAGGTATATATCTCGTTGCATTGAAATAATTAATGCCTTTTTTTATAAGTACCACTTTACTCAATTTCATTGCGACAAATAGCTTCAAGCAAGCAGAATGTTTGACATTTATATAAAAATACGCAGAAAAGGTAGCCTTTTTGTTTCTTTTTTGTGCAAAATGTGCCTTGTGCACAGGACCTTTTTAAAAGTTACTCATTATTGCTGTTAAATATCTTCTGATTTTCTTATATTTTTGAAAATGAACTATTTATTTGCCGTCGACGACATTCCGTGCTCGTGGCTCGTGGCTTAAAATAGTACTGTTTCTTCAGAAAATTAAATAAGCACTAAAAAGATCATAGCTAACAGTATAAAATTTAATATATAACACAGGTATTTCTCAGGCAAAACCATTTGTACTAAATCACAAACAATTATTTCTTAATATAAATAATAGTATTAAATCCATAAAATTGCATCAATGCAAAACGTTTATTTATCAAGTCAATCACAAATTATTAATCAAAAATTTATTGAATTCTCTATCATAGATCTAGAAACAATTATCTTTAAGGGCAAACAAGAAATAGCTATCCTGCAAACGATTTTAATGTGATTTAGTCTTATCGATACGCTTATTCGGAAGCTTGTTCGATTGTTAACCTTAGTGTACCTTAGCCCTCTTGTATATAGCTCGTAAATGTATTTATTTAATGGCAATTATAATGCTCTAGTTAAATGCAGGGTGTATACCAGTATACCAGACAGTTACAATATTATAATTGCAAAAAGTTACTCCATGTAACATAATGTTAAGTGATCAATTTAGCGGGACTAATTTAAAGTTGTTTCGACTGAATTTTCCAAAACGTTGACAGCAAATTGTTGTCCTATAAAAGGCCTTAGAGTTATCTAAACGACAGAACTCGCATTAAAAGCGATAGAAAATCATTAAGACTAACGCTTTGTAAAATAACGCTTTCTGAAAAACTTTACTGTTGTACAAAACTTCCTCTATTGTATATATGGGTAGGCAACTCAATGATTTGAAATTAGAGATATTTTTAATTATTGAAAAAATATACCAAAACGCCCGAGACAACGTTAGGCTGCAGATAATTACTTGTATATAAAAACATAAATACAGCAATGCACTTATAGAATACAAGAAAAAAATATAGTAGGAAATAAGTAATATACTATCATCATCAACCTATGCTCGTCCTGACTGCTGGACATAGGTCTCCTCTAATGCACGCCATTTTGTGTGTTGGTTTGGACCGTTAGCCCACCACGCTGGTCCAGTGCGGGTTGGTGGGGGATCGCCAGAGCCTCGTTCGTTATATAGCAGGTCGCACCGCAAGCAGATGAGTTTGGCTTGGAACCCGAAAGGTGAAGTGTGGGTTCCCATACGTCGCAATACCAAAGTAATAAAACGTTTGATGAAATTCCTTATTAACCAGATAAGGTTATATAGTGAGTCGCGAATTTTTTAACATTGTGAAATCCTATTAGATCCGTCTCTCGCTCACTTTAAGATGACGCCTGGCCTTACTCTGCTATTAATTTTCATTACATATCAGATAACAAGTCGTAATGATCATAATTATGTACAACACTTTACATAACATAAGCTAGCTCAAAAGTTGCTATTTCGCCTTAGGCCTGCACCATTAATGTGATCTGTATTCAAGATTTCAAATACACTCCAATAAATTAAAATGTCAACTTGTTTTTTTGTAGATAAGGTATATTAATTCTAACTATACGATAAGGGCGTTTACGTGTTAGCTTAGAGGTAATTATCGGTATCTGTGAGAGATGCTACTTTAGATTCCGATCTGCGAGAATCCCGTTGTAAAAGAAAATTGCTCATCCTGTCATCGTTATACAAAATCCTGCATGATCTATCCTCTTCCTATCTTCGTTCACGTTTCCAGTTTTGTCCATTATCCACGCGTCCTAGACTTCCATGTGTAGGAATGACAGGCAAGCTCTTGACCTTCATCTCACCTATGGTAAGTGACGATAAGGCCGCAGGTGTAAGGGAGCTTCACCTGTAATCCTCAACAACTGGTTAACTGGCTATCTTACCTCTAATTGCCGGAACATAACAATGCTCTATAACATTTTATTATGGCGATAAATATAAGTAAGACGGTGGTTGCTAGCCAGGTGAGTTTAGAAGTCCTAACACCAACCAAAACGAACAGAAAAACCCCTGCCCCCGTAGGGATTAAAACCCCAGATTTCCAGATCAACACCCGGTGGTGTCAACCACTAGACCATAGAGGCGGTTGGTGACTAAAATGCTAAACCTTTTTAAGTGTAATTTTTTTTTTCGCGTTCCGCGCTGCTCAAATGTGGAACTGTTTTCCAGCCTCTATCCAGGACAGTCCATCGATATCTTCTTTTAAAACTAGAGCAATTATTTATCACAAATTACTGTTTACTATGTACGTTAGTTATCCCTTGATGTTATTTTGTGTTCATTCATAAATATGTATGTATTTATTTAAATATAAAAAAGGATATTTAGTTTGTATTTATTTCTTTTTATATGGTGTGTATTTGTTATTACATATATCATATTCTTTTTGCATCTGCTTTGCCTACCAATACAGTGCTAAAACTATTGTTCATGGAAGACATTTATTTTAGAGATAGGTTCGCCCTTGCAACAATGTAATTACCTTTACGTTTGTACACTTTTTTAATTGAGATAAAGGATATTATCAATAATCTTTTCTCGTAGCCCCCGTAAGACATTAAAAGAAAATTTTGCATGGTTTGAAGTTTCCATATTACATTTTTATTAAAAAAGCACTCGTTGATATCTTTTTAAGTAAGTATGTAATCGAAACAAGATTGCTAACATTGATAACATTATCATAACGTTTCTGTTCCCTAAGGGGTAAGCAGATGTGTAAACACCCACCTGTAAGACAATGCTGCAAAATTTCACTTTTGAACAAGTTATATCACGACATCGTACGTTTTCGCCGTTGGTACATATTTTAACATATTGGTCAACCTGACCACGGATCCAAAAACAGACCCAGAGGGACAAGAGCTGGCGAAAAAATAACTAGTTACATATTCGAGCGAAAATATAGAGCAATAGCATTGTCTCACAGCTATGTTAATAGGTTATAATTTATTATCGACACCGGAACCCTAAGACAATAGCAACTCATAAATCTTCCACGTTGTCATTCAAAACAGGTACTGTAAGATCGTATTAGGAGATAACTAAATTATTAATCACTATATTTTTGAACGGAGGTGCATTGTTGATCGATTATTACGATCAAGGGTTTAATGGCTTGTTATTACTGTAGATTTGCATCTAACTGTATCTATTAGGCGGTGATATTCAAGATTTTTAACTACACTTAGGTATCAATTAGTCTAGCCATTTGTAATTGTAAATCACCAGCCAGGTATGTGTAACTTCAAGCTGATTTATTCTGAAATAGGAAGCGTACGCTTAAATTATTATAACATAATAAGCCATTGATTATATATTTGTAGTGCGTACAGTAATTTTGTCTTTTATTGCAAATGCTGTTGTAACTAGTTCAGTTTTGGGTACTGCAGTTCGACTGCACCTACTTCGTCGTATTGTTTATTCTTGGGTTTTGTTCAGAATTTCCTGGTATTATATTAGAGTTTTCAATTTTATTGATAACTTTATTCTTATCCATATAGGCCCGACCATGGCAATTTATTATAGGTAGTGAACATTTTATACACTGCATAGCTTCTCTATATCAATGTAGAAAATTTACTGTCTATGATTCGAGCTTAATTTATTAACCTAATGAAAGTTTTTTTAAAATATTTGTTATTAATGATAACGTAACGCATAAAATCACAATAAAATAATCCCAAAATGATCTTTTGACGTTACGCTGTAGCTAATAAGGACGATGAAATGATTGGAATAATTTCCATGCTCACTTCCCTTTTATTCCTTTCTCTTTTCGTCACAATAGTGGCATAAATAAAACATTAATCAAAACCAAATAAGAGGAGCTCGGTGTCGTTGTGGGTAGAACGCTTTGAGTTTCGATTGAAAACAAAGCTACCTTCGCCATGGTCAGGCCGAAGATGGGTGACCAAAACTTTGTGATCTTGAGCTCCTCTGGGCTTCGGAAGACAAGCCAAGCCGTTGGTTGGACAAACAAGTTAAGCCGTTGGTCCCAGTCGTTATTGCAACTGTTTCTACCCACCAACCCGTATTGGGCCAGCGTGGTGGTGTTACGGCCCATACGCCTCATGTGCTTCTCCATGAGGAAGGCCTGTGCCCAGCAGTGGGACGTATACAGGCTGAGGACAATAAGTACTTGATCAAACACCATTTGTTAAGGCAGTGGCAAGTCTTTCAGATCTTGCAACAGTAGCAACTACATATAGCTGCTACTATAAGTAATAGCGCATACATAAAACAATATATAATTAAACATCAGTGTCACAATGTCACAGGCATTTAGTTGTGATTAATAGCATGATAAGTTAGAACAACGAGGTCGTTGAGGTGTCGAAAATATTATTAAATTAACGTGTCTTTATTTATTATTTATAAATAATGTGCGCTAAGCGTGCGCCGCCAGCCATCCTTACCGGTCTATGACTGGAGCAATAAATGTCTAAATGTACTTGATTTATTAATTGCTTCCTTCTTATACAAAAAATCGGCAGTAGATATTATATCTCCATATTCTTCGAGTCATAATCAATAAATATTTAGGCGTTAAGTACCTACAATGAGACCAATGTGAATTAAGTTAATATTTTTACTGTGGAAATTTATGAATTTTTTGCGCTTTATCTCTGAAGACCTCGGAGGTATGCAGATGCCTCAGTTTTGGATTTAATTAGAAAGCAACGCTTTTCTTTGTCTTTTTCCTGAATTTTTTAATTTTCCTTTTCTGTGCTTTCAATGGTACTTAAGTAACATTGAAAGCACAGAAAAGGAATTTTCCTTGTTCCCAAGACAATATTTTTTTGGGGGGTGGTGGTGCTACGGTTTATATTTATTGAATTAAAGGAAGGAAGGCCGGTGTCGGGATTAATCCTGAGTAGGATATTATACGCTGATCATCATCAGCGTATAATATCGCTTAATTGATTTGAGAATCGCTTGATATTTTGTTTTGCTTTCAAGATTACTTTCAAGATATAAAATGTCAAATAATAATTATCACGTTTTCTTTCTCATCATGTTAATAAATTTGTATGGTAACACAAACCGAAAATTTTTTTTTTTTAATTGTTTATTTTAATTAATTATATATTGTGATTAGATCTAATCTAATCGTCTGCAGCTGTCGGTAACGAAAACTTGTAAAGTGGTAGCATATCTGTCCGGTCTATTCATATGATGTGACGTCAGCTAGTCTATTTAGCCCTGCGAATATAGTAATGGGCTTAATTAGCTCGTGTCAAGTTTGACTGGTTGGTATTTTAGGGTGGCGCTTGTAGAACTACGTGCAAAATAATTGAGTAATAGGAGTTATTAAGGCTTAGATGGGCGTGTCGAATTGCTTAGGAAAGCGGCGTAATGAAATATATTTGGTGCAGGTAATTCATTTTTAACCAGGTGCTGTCAGTGGTTGGTGTCATTGTGGTCTCAACGTTCAGGTTATCAAACTTTTGATATTGAATAGTATTCTATCGGCCTTGTATTGCTCAATCGCCACAGGCATTTCTTTCACCTACATCGATGTTCCAGCTTTTTATGAAGAAATAATTTCGAAAAAAAATATAGTTTGGAACTAAGGTGAATTTTACCAAATTTCAATACTACACGGGGGTTCGGAAACAAATAAATGCTTAAAATGGTCGAATCCGCTTTAATAGCGGAGTCCTGCGTACACGGCCGATTTTTGCCCGTGTACCACTCTGACAGCTAAAGCCATTTTGGTATTACTACAGTGTTGCTAATCGAAATTTGGTCGAATTCGCCCATAATTGCGTATTAGGTATATATACTTAAAATTTTTTCTCGAAATTCTTGCTTATTAAAGGCTATTTTATGGTCGATTTCACACTAAGTAGCTTATGAAAAATAAAATAATAGGTTTGTGAAAATTTTTTATGGCTAAGATGACAATAATATTCCTGATTTTGTTCTGATGAATAACATCAGCATCAGAACAAATAACAATCAAACAGTTCTTATTCTTGAACTGAAGTCGGTGAAAAAAGGTTGTGTTTGAAACCTGTATACCTTGTCAGGTATTTAATTAACAAAACGTTAGCCAAGGCTGTACGAAGGAGGACCAAATAATTGGTACAAATATGAACTCGGAATTCTTTGCGCTAATAGTTTACGGCCTGTGGGTACGGTAATTGGCCGTGGCTTGGAACAAGACTGCGCGTTCTTCGTTAGGCAGGGGACATACTACAAACACAGAGAATAATAATCACAATATTGTATTAACGGAGACAGGGTCAAAGTACAGCCTATATACGTCCCACTGCTGGGCACAGGCCTTCCTTATAGAGAAACACATGAGGAGTATGGGCCGTAACACCACCACACTGGCCCATTGCGGGTTGGTGGGTAGAAACGGTCGCAGTAGCGACCTGGACCAAAGCTAGGACGAGCTCGAAGCGAAGGTAACTTTGTTTTCGATCGAAAGCCAAAGCGTACTAACCACTACGCCACCGAGCTCCTCAAACTAATACAGACTTTCAGACTACACACATGCGTAAAAATAAACCCATTTAAGACCTTTGTGAATGTAGTTGTAGTAAAATATATGCTGTTGCGGTACTAGACGATAATGAAGACAATACAACAAAGTAATAATCATCTGTGACGTTTGTTAAAGACACAATAGGAAATCAAATGTGTCTCGGCTGATTTCAGCCACCTCACAGACGTGGGGATAACATAGTGAAATCTTTTTGCTTGTGTTGTGACTGTCCTATACTATAAGTTACAGCGGGATAATAAATTCAAAATTATTGTACGGATCGGATCGTATCGACTAGTATAGGATTGTTGGCTTCTCGAATATTTCCATTAAACAAATAAAAAACCATCAGATTTTTACTTAGTGAATCTTTTATATGTAACACGAATCCTTCACCGCATGTGCCCCATACCTAATGCTACTGTTCGACAGCCACATGCCGCCCCAATGTTTACAAGCTATTAATCTAATAGCAACATTATTTTCGAGTTATTTAACAGTAATTGTCTTGTCTACAGGCACAAAACGAGACACAATAGAACCATCTATAGTTTGCGAACACCGGTGCTCGCGGTGCCCGCTAAGAGGTTATAAACCAACTGTTCTGTTTATATGATATTGATCCGAGTACCGGATACTATTTTGTTTAAGACTTTTTTGAAGGACGGTAAATTTTTAATTTCTTTATATTTTGCATTTTTATATTTTACATGCAGCATGCCCGCAAATATTGCATGCTGTATGCTCGCATGCCTGCTTGCATGTTGCATGCTCGCTTGCATGCTGCATGCCCTTTTGCATGGCATCCCTGTTTACATGCTGTATGCTTACTTGCATGCTACGTTTAGTATTGATAAATAATAATAATTAAAAGAACATAATAAAAATGCAATATCATGTATCGAGTTCTTTATTTTTATTCTAAAAACAAAACAAATTACTTTGCTTTCTTAAAATTAGTAGATGTTTTACACTTTGTGATTTTAAATTATGTGCAAATTAATATTAGGTCCTTACCTATGAAATTGGTGTTTTGTATGGAGATTTTGGGGAATTCTGCATTTTCCATACTAAAATTTTATCAGTTTTCTTCACAATGACAAATCCAGAGATAATAATATTTGGCATGTATCATTAGACAAGCTTTAGTAATATGTGTAATATCACACTTCATAAAAATTATTTATCGTTTTTAAGTGAATGCAAATAAAATGATGTATTCGGGAGGCACTTAAAAAGAGTTGTCTCCGTGTCCAATTTTACCACAATTAACCTTACAACAAATTATCAAAACAAATCGAAAGATTAAAAAAATATTTAGACGACGTAAATATTTTTAGGAATACTCTGAATCTTAATAGTTACAGACAAAATACTAAGACAGAATAAAAACACCAATTTCATAGGTAAGGACCCAATATTTAGTAATTGCAAACTTTAGGGATTACGAATTGTTCCGCCAAATGTCGTGTTTGGTAAATAACAATACGGCGATAAGAAGTTGTGCGAAGTGAAAATAAACCAAAACGAGAATGAAGAGCTCACCGTTTGTGTGCTCTTGCCAATTGGAACTACAAAATGTTTACTATATATATATGGTGGTAGTTACGAGCCTTTTTATTAAACATTCAAATCGTTTAGATATATGCGTCGTAGGTACATTAATACTGAGTGCAGTTTAGGTACCTACAGTTGTCCATAACTTATTTTACTAATACACAGGATGGAATTTTGTAATGCCACCTGAAGGGGAAAGTACTCATAATAATGTAGATAGAAAATGTTACTCAAAGGAAACATTCCTTTATTTTTGAAAAGAAAGAAAACTGCACACAAAGATTTTTGAAATTTCGCTTGCCACACCCAGGAATCGAACCAACTAAACCTGTAAAAATTACATTCTGTACTTTTATTGCAGCGATCGTTAGGGTCAATTATAAAGAAATCTCTCTAACAAACTTGATAAATTAAATGAAAGGAAAACAATGCAAATTAATTTATAAATTCAACGGGTCAAGTTAAAGCATTTTTACTTAAAGATCCATCTGCTGTCCATATTAGTAGTTAATAATTATCATTCAAAGTACATTAAATAGACGAATTAGGTACTTCTTAGAATGGAGTCTGCATTACAATAGACACTTCATGTGCAAGCCGGGCCCGGCACCCAGGTATAAGTATGGACATAGCGAAGGTATACCAACAGAAATAAAGAAGCTCTACAGTCTAAATCACACAGAAATTTACATGCACAATGTAGCATTTCAATAAAACAATTAATTAATCTTTTAATTTGATCTTATCTGATAGGACACGGTACGCTATTTAGGTAACCTGACGAAACGCTAGAACATGCTCAGTGAGCTAAGCGTCAATACAAGGCTGCGTGAGATAAAAATAATTGAATTCATTACAAAATTTTGTGTTTCAACTTACGAAGGCTTAAATTTTTATTATTTGCTTTTAATTGCTTGCTTTGTTTCCACTCAAAATAAGGAACTAATCTTTGCTAGTTTCGTGCGTTAAAATGAAGCACCGGGGATTAAAATTTGTGTTAAAATGGAGCATTCATTTAAGTTGGAGTTCTTCCAACTTATTGAAGATGACCTATATGTAGAGAATGAGCCCACCAGTGGTGTAGGTACATATAGATTGGTGATCATTGATTGATGATCTTGCTAAGTAATTAAGATAAAGCACCTAGTGGTGATATAGTAAATCTAAGTACGTAGCTAAATTTATATGATTTTATAATAAATTGTCACCGATTTGGAATTCTAGTTTATATAGTACATAGATTGATTGACTTGATCTACGGTTTAATCTCGGTTATAAGTCGTTCTATCATGCGTATCGTATTTAAATACAGCTTTGCCTTTAATCTATTTCGCGTGAATTTTAAGGGGTCTTGCAACATTTTCTCAAAGATATTTTATGCACCATTTTATGTAATGGGAGACATTTTGAGCACAGAAAAACCCAAAAGAAAGTTTTCTTACATTTTTAAACATGGTTTTTATATTATACATTTCCCAGAAGCCTGACTGATCACAGTTGAGGGCAACAGCAACACGACAAGAATCCAATTCAGCATACAGTGATTAAAAATATTGGAAGGACGTATCCTAAAATATTTAAAACAAGCAGCGCATTTTACGAAAGTAAAGTGTTTATGTATGAAAAAAAACCATGAATTTAAAATAGGGAACCGCCTTCAAAAAGCAAAACTACTGAAAAGCACGAAATTTTTTTTTTATAAGCTACTTTGTTTTTTAAGTCGGTGCCAAAGTCGGTTGTTTTTTTGGGTTGGCACAGAGTAAGTAGCGTGTATAGGAGAGCGCGTACTTCTCCATCTCAATGGAGGAGTACGCGCTCTCCTTGAAGGTCGGATCAATTATAATTATTATTTTAATATTCATTGTTAAAACAGTTTTTTAAACGTAAAATCGTATTTTATTAGAAGTCATGCTAATTATTGAGATTCATTAGTAATGTTTCTTTAGTAAAGAGGTTTGTAATATTACGCATCCGCCTATTTTCAACATCAGATCGTATCATAAAAAAGTAATTACAAGGTTGTAAAGCCGTGTAATTTGTGTTAAGCTATTTGTTAAAACAATTAGGATTTTTGTTTTTACATTTTATATCATCTTGGACCCAAGAGCCTTAAGACATACACATTGATTTGGATTGGTTACTATTGACAGCAGCTGCATATTGACAATTTCTAGGGCCATTGGCATTATGCCAAAGTCCTTAAAAATTATAATGTTTGTTTTTCAAATTTTATGTTATTACTTATGATTGTTATATTTTGACATTCATAAGAGTATGTAAATATTTAAACTAAATAAATTATTTGACTTGACTTGTCAAAAAATATTATACCAAAATTCTTAAAATTAAAACATTATTTTTCCAAAAATTACACCATCCGTACATAAAACTACCAGGAGACCTTACTTTCAAAAACGGAAATAAACTCAACAAGTTTCCTCTTTTTACAACAACATAGTTAAAAAAAAAACTAAAACTAGGCTATCAGAATTTTGTCAAATTTTTAACATTAAATTGCGTTGACCTTAATCTGAGCTTTAGCTGGATGAGGTCTACGTTAAAGCAAGCAATCTAAGCTATCTATTAGCGATTGAGGTTATTGCAAGAACGATATCAGCAGCCTTTTCACGCTGATAAGGGCTTATACACTTTCACTTTTACTGATATCTAAACTAACCAAAACCTAATCTAGATTGCGCATTGCTAACGTAGAAATAAGCTCCATAATTAATAAACAGAATTACAAAGCCCGTGTTCGCCCACGCGTCGGTATAGACGTGCTTTGCATTTTAGATTAATTTGAATGCCATTTGTCGATGGAGTGTTGATAGTGAAAATGTATCTTAACCCTTTGGCAGGAGAGATGCAGGATTAAATTCGAGTGAAATATTTAATGTGAATAGGTGTTATGAAGGTCGAAAGTCACCCAATGTGCAATGGATTCTGTCAGGAACGAGCAGATCCGCAAGAATTAAGGTTACTGACATAACTCGAAGAATTGCGAATTGGCAGTGGGAAGGCCACATTGCTCGTAGATCTGACGTCTTTAGGATGAAAACGTTTTAGTCACTGGAAACGGCTCGGAGAATTGCTTCGGCAGGCCACTTCCACGGTAGGGCAGGAACGGATATATCGGGGAGTTTAAGTGGGTAGTGCCAGTATTTTAGGTGAGTCTCACACACGCCTACCGGCTAGCCACCGGAAGGTACGGTCCGTAAATGGATCCTTCCTCGTCAAAAAAAGGATGGAAAGGTTTTCGAGAAGCCGCCTATCTAAAAGGATGGAATGGTTACTGGAAGGCAGCGTTGACAGCCGATAGTCGATAGACCGAACAATCTGGTGAAGTCTTGCAGCGCAAGACTGATTGTTATAGAAATCCTTGGGAGAGACTATGTCCAGACGAATTCCCACCTATAATATAATTATAATAATTTCATGTGATAAAATGTTTCGATGACATGAAAATTCCTAAGCTCATTGTGAATCTTTTACTTTCAATCAGTAATTTTTTTCTCCATTCACATGAACTTGATAACACCAGTGGTTCGTTGTGTTTTCAAGGAGTATGTTTACAAAATACTCGTATCAATCATGTCTTATTGCAACGAATACATTTCTATCAACGACAATGAACTATATACACTTTCCATTGCAAGCCACAACAATTTGAATTTCAATTTCATTCTTTTATGTAACAAGTGGTGTAAAAAAACAAGTGCAACCGTGAACTTATTATAGGATAATTTGCTGTGTTACCACAAACGTTTACGTTATGGGAACAGTTACGTGCCGTAATATGTTTGACTGAGAGTCTGAGATTATAATATGCAATGTTAACGCTTTCGTTTTCTGCCCAATCATTATTTTTTCTCTAAAAATGTAATTCAAAAACGACATTGCCTTGCATAATTACATGATATAGTATAATTATTAAGACACTATGATGATTTTTCACATAAATAAGGGTAACATTATAGGTGAGATTTTCATTTGTTACATACATAAAATCACGCCTATAATCCCCGAAGGGGTAGGCAGAGTCCATGGAGCACTGTGTTCCTTAAGACCACATTTAGCCAAACAAAAATTGGGTTTGGTCAGATGAAAAATCGTGAAAGAGTAATAACAAGTGGCTAGCTCATCGCCTACACGATCACAGACCCAGTACCCAATACGCCCTCAGTCGCCTTCGTTTTTTCTTTATATTACAATAAATTATATTAATTAATATAATTTTATAAATTATAACCTTTCCATCAAAAGACCATTGTTTGCGAGCACTGGTGGTCGCGCTGACCCTCAAGGGGTTGAATGATTTGTATTCTATTACAAAGTTATTAAAGTACATTTTCGATGATAAATACATTTTTTGAAGGGCGGATCGGTGGCATAACGTTCTTTGGTGTTGTTGTTATGAGGATGCATCATTCGCAACAATTGGACCCATAATACGTGATCGAAACTTTTGAACTTTGCATGATGAATTTGCTTTGCCATTCGAGACGGTTGATATTGTTACTGTATTTATCTCAATTTGGCAGCATGTTCCTGTTCCTGTCTATCCCACAGGATCTTTTTTGATTCTAATTTTGTGATGTATGTATGTGCATTAAAGAATAAAATAAAAAAGAAATGCACAGCATATACGCTCTTATTTACGCTATTAATGTCATGTGAGGTCGTGGTAATTTGAATGATTAAAGAACACGTTCAACCCACATGACGCAGGTGTGTTGAACCTTCACCCTTGAACTTAAAAAGAAAGAAAAAGCAACTCTTCCTTCACAGTATGCGTAATACATCTTTTGTAACGCTTAAA
The DNA here is from genome assembly GCA_910589355.1 of Parapoynx stratiotata. Taxonomy (NCBI): domain Eukaryota; kingdom Metazoa; phylum Arthropoda; class Insecta; order Lepidoptera; family Crambidae; genus Parapoynx; species Parapoynx stratiotata. The sequence continues at coordinate 6,189,227 of OU342479.1, forward strand.
CTCGATTAATGTCTTAAAATTAATAGAGCGAGTAATCAAAGCGTCACCACACGCGATTGACGGCAATTTCCTCCAACTTGCCTTATTCACGTAGAACCTTATCTCCATTTAATAGAAGCTAAATTCCAATGTTTTATGACGCTTTTAACTTTGCAGATTCACCGGTCGCAATCCCACAGTTGCCACAGTATATGCAAGAAAATATATGCAACGGCTCGTATGCAGTTATTAGACAGAAATTTAGGTTTTTTTGGTAGCGTGCGATGCATGGAAGTAATGAAAAAAACTATTGCCGATTTTTTAAATTTTCTAATTGACTAGTGAAATGGGTCTGGAACTGGAATCAGTAAAATTCGTCAGTTATTATTGATATCATTTGTAAAAAATATCAGTTGCGACAAGGAGCTATACTTGAATTAGCGACGGCCACAATAACTGACAGGTTGATATGTCTCTTTCAGAATAACATCTGCCATGGTCAAAGGAGATGAAGGTAGAGTTATTCTAAAAGAATGAAAAGTACATGTGCAAATATGACAACACGTTGTTTTCGAATCGTTCAATTAACTTATTGAATATCTAATTGAAAAACATCAAACAAAACGCCAATACACAACAAAAAAAAGGTGAAAATGTAGTTTTTTTATGTGTTGGTAGTATTAAATAAAGAAACATCTGCTCGTTATCAGAACCCAAACCTGAGCCTTTCTTGATTTAATAGGATACTTTACTTCACTGACTAATTGGAATTACTTTGACGACTTCCGTGGTCGAATGGTCTGTACACCGATGCGTCGCCATCACGAGAGGTTCTGGGTTGGATTCCCGGTGGGGGAAAGTATTTGTGTGATGAATCTGAGCATTCGTTTTTGAGTATTGATGTTTATATTGTACAAGAAACTGTATGCATAATATTACATAATTATATTGTATATAATCTGAATATTTATATGTACCTATTTACTTATTAAATATATTTATTGGTCATCTAGTATCCGTAACACAAGCAGCATTAGTTGATAGATGTGAATGTCTAAAGATATTTATTTATTATTATTTATTTATTTACTGTATAAAGCGGGCCATTTAAGTACGATGATTGATTCCAATATCGATTGCCACTATTCACCAGGGACCTACACGATTGCAGGGTCCATAAAATCTTCCTTAAACGTCAGGAAATTTATATTTATAAAACACAGCGTCACGGTCACACATAAATCCGTACATATATCAGGTTTATTGACCCAATATGACATTCGGTACATTGTTTAACCGATCATAAATATTTTTGATGTGCTTTCATGATAATAGTTATATGCTGGGCTGGTGACGAAAGAATGGCGTATTACAATCATATAGGCCCAGTAACCTTTGAGTATGTCGATAAATAAAAAAAAACAAAACAGAGCAATCTTTTGGGAGAAGCATGTAAAATTTTATTTTTAAATTTCAGCAAGGGAATCAGCATGTAATTAAGATAAACATTATTGTGGCAATTTAATTTTATAGCCGATTTTTAAAGTCGTGAGCTGTTTGGACGCTATTGAGACTGCAAACAACTTACACTTTTGGGAAAAACATTTATCGAATTAGCTACTTACCTTTATTGCCAGCTTAAAGAATTGCAAGGTTGGGTGCCTTTCCATCTATGCTGCGTGCGAAAAAAATAGACCAATAGGATTACTTCGTTTCACGTGACTCGCAAAATGGTGCCATCCGATTGGTCTAATTTTTCCTCAAACACAGCATAGCTACACAGTGATGGCACATTGTTCAAAGAATTCACCGTTGTAGGGGCGGAAAGGTTTAGTCCAACCGCAGTTGGTAGAGACCCCCAGGAGGAGGACCTTTGATCTGGTTGCGGGAAGCTACTGGATGTCGGTAGTCGATTGCAATCGAAATTTTTTGGGGAGGTTATATCCAGCAGTGGACATGATTGATGATGATGATAAATAAATAAATAAATATCTTCAGACATTCACACCTATCAACTAGCCTCATTTTAAGCAACTAATGTTGCTTGTGTTACGGACACTAGATGACGGATAAATATATTTAATAGATAAATACATATAAATATCCTGAATATATATAAATATACATAAACATCCAAGACTGGAGAACAAATGCCTGAAAATTCATCACCCAAACATTTGCCCCCACCCAAACATTTGATTGAACCCAGAACCTTTCGAGATGGCGACGCCCTGAGACCAGCGTACAGAACACTTGACCACGGAGGTCGTCAATGATAATACATATAAACACAATTACCAGACCAAATTACGATACACATAATTTGTAATTACTTGTGAAGAGTCGCAGACAATAGGTCCTACCTACTCAATAATTTTTTTTTCGAATAACTATCTGTAAATGTAATGGTAGTCGTCATTCAAGTTCTTAACGACGTTTTTCATGCATCAAGGTTAGTAGTAAATACTGCATTTTGTAATTTGAACTTTTAACGCTGATCAGAGTGAAATTCCGTTTAGGTCGAGAATTGTACCTAAACTCTTTGTTCGATCTTGAGCATGACCTTTCGATCTTAAGGAGTGGTCATACTCCTATAGGGCAAGATTCTAATACGATTTTTATCTGTATTTAAATTGCTATTCATTCATTTTAACCTAGAGACGCCTATTGGATATGGACTTTAATTGCCATAGTTTTACACAATTGATAAAATTGTGATATCAATTGATTTTCATTTGGCGAGCGCAGACGTACTCTGCTCTACTCTGATATAAGATATGATGATCATATCATAATAGGTTGGGGAAAAAGTTTCTTCGCATTTTTAAGAAAATTTAAAACATTTTTTAATATAGTTTATTTACTTTTAACTAAAGTATGTAGGTACCATTTTGTTCGATAACTTTTTGCCATCTTGTAGGTAGGGACATGATCCTATTGCTATAGAAATTTTGGGACTTCTGGTCAAAATACCGCGACAAGTGGTTTTGGCAGTCCTCTCGTGATGTTAACCTGACACTGCCTAAAGAATTCTGAAGAGACCGAAACAGGTGGAAATCTGAAGGTGCAAGGTCAGGACTATACGGCGGATGCATTAACACCTCCCAGCCAAACTCTCTTAATTTTTGCTGAGTGGCTAAAGATGTGTGAGGTCTAGCGTTATCATGATGAAAAACCACACCCCTTCTGTTTATTAATTCCGGCCGCTTTCTCTCAACTTCTTGCTTTAATCTCATCAGTTGTTCGCAGTAGAGTTCAGAATCGATGGTCCTGCCTAGTGGTAACAGCTCATAATGAATAATGCCCTTCCAATCCCACCACACACACAGCATCACCTTGTTGCGAGTTAACCCGGGTTTCGCCACAGTTTGTGAAGCCTGACCGGCCTTTGACCACGACCTTTTTCGCACGTTCTTGTCGTACGTGATCCACTTTTCATCACCAGTTATCAGCTTCTTCAAAAATGGTTCGGTTTCATTACGTCGTAATAAAGAATCACAAATGAGTACACGGTTCATTAGGTTTCTTTCAGTGAGCTCGTGAGCTACCCAAATGTCGAGCTTTTTTGTGTACCCAGTTTTTTTCAAATGCGCCAAAACTGTTTTGTGGTCAATTCCCAGTTCTTCAGCTACGTCGTAACTACTGACATGCCGATCTTGCTCCACTTTTTCAAAAATGGCATCCATTTTATCTGTAATAGGGCGACCAGAGCGACGTGCATCTTTTACATCAAAATTTCCGGATTGAAAACGCTCAAACCAAATTTGTGCTACTCTCACAGACACTGCACTAGGTCCATAAACATCGCAATTTTTTTTCGCGGCTTGCGTTGCATTTTTACCTTTTTTGTAGTAAAATTTGAAAATGTATCGAATTTCTTCATTAGATTCACTCATCTTGGCGGTACGAAAAACAAATGAAAATCACACATTTTCCTAATTTGAATTTGGAATTATGTTCTTTAAAATTTAAACTTTCAATGATACCAAAACCAGCCAGATACAAATAGTATAGCCAAAGAGATTTTATTACAAGTTTATACATACTATAATGCGAAAAGACTTTTTCCCCAACCTAATATATTAGTGATCGGCAGCGTAAATTGTGATCTTATTATTTTCGACTATTGGACAAGCTGTCATATCACGACATTACGTTTTCGCAATTGGTCCATATTTAAACGTAATGGTCAACCTGACCACGGATAAAAAAAACTGACCCTTAGTTGTCAATTAGCAATAATTTAGTTGACAGTTATATAAGAGGTATATTAATACCACAGCCGGTTATACTGTTTATATGGTTGTATGTTACTGTAGAGTTAGTATGAAGTGATGTAAAATAACAATAGCAAGCAATAAATAATTTTGCTAATTAAAATTACAATTACCAAGTGCTGTAGACCATAATTGTACCAACTTACGAAAACCGAAATACCAAACAGTTATTACGGATACAACAAACATTCTCTTACTTAAATCGAATGAATGACGTTGACGTAAAAAGAATCGCATTCATACTCGTAAGAGTATAACACCAGCCTTACAATGTTGACTGTGGGCTAGGCTAATTTGTGTGACCATAAATTTTTTTTTCTTAAAATTTTAATTATGTTTACTTTTCAGAATTCAATATTTGTAATTGGAAGCCTTATTCTGAAGAAGAATGGGCACGACACTCAGTTTTCTTATCGAAACATTTATTGTTAATTTGAACCTATTTATCTATAACTTTTCATCTTTCTGTGCCACAACGAAAAATCTGTTTTAAAACCTTTTGGTCATTTCAAATAATTAAGGCAGTAATTGGAAAAACATCACCTTCTTTCTCTCACGTTATCCGTCCATCTAGTCCTCAACGACACGGCACGCCTGAGCCGAGGTCCGAGCCTTTAGAGGCACCCTCAGGATGTCTGCCGATCCCCGAATCCGACTCGAGCGCCCTGGTGACTATCTGGAAGTGGGACCCCTAGGGGGGATGTCTTCCAGAGAAACCCTCCAGCGGTGGCTCGCCATTACAGACTTGAGGACCCACCAAAGTTCTCGCCTTCTTTAAAATTATCCGATGATAGCTGAGTAGCCGTCAGAGGCATGAGTTTAGGTAAATAAAAAAAAACCGTCTCTCTATCCGCCGTGGTACCCTACCCTGAGTGCATCTGCCCTCCATCTTTTTTTATGCTGGTAGACCCAGCATCAAGAGTTCCAGGTGATGCGGACCGCAATATATGGCAAAGAAAATTTTACGCAACGTCCGTTGACATATGGATGGTAATCGCTTAGTTATGCTGAGTTCAGATCTAATCGGATAATTTAAATGTAATTCAAATAGGTAGCACCTTATATTCTAGTTTATCTAAATTAGGACATGAATATCGCTCATAGATATTAAATTGGATACTAAATTGTAGCATAAATTTTGAACACAATAGAATTATTGTGTTCAAAAATAGCAAGTCAATATTCAATAATATTATGTTGGACAACTAAATAATCCACACTGTTGAAGTATTGTCAATGTTCTAAAACTGTCTTTTACTCTGTTAACTATGGTATTGTTGCAAAACGTCACGTTTCCTACGCCTCATTAGAATTACAACTGAAAACTGCGTGAATATTGTGTCAATGGCTCCGTTTGCACGAATAGAGATATAAAGTTTCTTTGCAGAATTTGTAGAGCTTTAGCAATTTATATAATCGCGACAGCCTCCACTGCCGACTGATTTAAGTCGCTCTGTGGTGGTAAGGGTCCTGGTTGGGACCGATATGTTATGATTTGATTAATTTGGGTCCCGATCGCACTAACTAAGAACGTATTTGTCCTCAGACACACACACACACACACACACACACACACTTCCCTCACACACCACACTTTCCTCATAAAATAATAGAAAATAAAAATGCATTTATTCCAGTAAATCGTTACATACAAATTGCCGGGTTTTTTTAATAAGACACTTTGTATTGGGAAACCTCGCTCTTCCTTCGAACTATAAACAGAACCTCATGCAGAAATACATGAGGAGTATGGGCCGTAACGCCACCACGCTAGCCCAAGGACGTTTACCTAGAAGAATTCTAGCAAGTGGAACGAAGTATCTACTCCTGTGGGAGAAAGGCGTGGTTTTATTCATATATACAGTATGTATGTATAGTTGAAAAGGCAGATTCCTATTTCCACTTGCTACGATCCTTACTTATTTCTTCCTTTCATCTCCTTTCATTACAGTCCTTATACAGAGGTAGGCCCTCATAAATCCATACTGATATTATAAATGCGAAAGTAATTCTGTCTGTATGTCTGTCTGTCTTGCTTTCACGTCAAAACTACTAAACCGATACAATTGAAATTCGGTACACAGATAGTCTAGAGCCTGAGAAAGGACATAGGCTACTTTTTGAATTCTACCCGATATTCCCATGGGAACGGGTACTGTGCGGGTGTAACCGTGGTTATCAATATCTGCTTGGCCGAGTATTATGTGACATATTCCGTCAAAATGTAATTTCATTTCGAATTTTAAAATTTCTCGGCATTGTAAAATAACGACACGACAACAGATATTTCACATGACAACAATTAATCAGATGATACTAACATGAAATGTTATTTTAATTATCTAATTAGAGGTTTTAGTTTAACTATTAACAATCAACAATTTGCTAATAAGAGGTAGGAATGTAATGTTGAGCACTTTGTATAAAAAATCCAGTGTTAACAAACACACAAAAAGTTTTTGCTAACTTTTATCGGCGTTAAATCACGCGAACGACCACACGGGCACAGCTAATAAGTCGTAATTTTTATATATCGCTATGAATGTTATGGTAAATATTTAAGATTCGAACAACTGATTTGATTAAATTTATCCGATTAGTTTTTTGTAGAAGAGGTATATCCCCCTTCGGGGATAGAGGCGTGATGGTAATATTTATAACTAGAAAGGCATTATTTATAACTTGGTAGCTCAAATAAACTGTATGACTATTAAAGCCTTCAAATGCTGCGGTATTATGCTAACAATTATATGGCCTTTGGCAATAGTAAATGGTGCTTTTAAATCGTATCGAGAACCTTAAAAGTTGTACTTATGGGCAGTCATTACTAATAGAGAAAAATCTCTTACCATATCTGTAGCGTCGAGCGACGTCGACGTATTAGCAATACTGTGATGTGATGTGATATTGTGAGTGATAAGCGCTTCTAGCGGAAAGTAGTTGAAATCACGTTTCCAATAGAAATTGGCATTGTAAACGCAACTAAAAAAGTTAAGATTTTTACACAGAAAACTTACACTAGGGGTAGGTACTGTTTTATGAATGTGTTTATGGATCGATAGATAACTTTCAGTGTCCATTTTTCTTACAATTTTTAGTTGAGTTGTTGCTGATTCGTCATATTCCAAATTGGTCATCCCCATACTTATTAAATTAAGTTGGACAGAAAAAAAAGAAGCAAGAAACAATACGCTTAGCCACGGAACTGAAAAAACAACTGCCGCTTAACGAACACTGTCTTTCGTTTTTAAGCATTTGGGTTTAATATATAAACTTATTATCATAAAGGCCTCATCACCATTATTAATGTTTCAACTAATTTTATATTTAAGCATTTCGAGTCGAGCTACGTCTCGACTATTGACTATTGTAATCGAAAATAATGGAATTTGCACTAATGTGGATACCTAATTGTCTGTGACTGATTTGCTCCAAATTTGGCTCTACCATTAATAAACTTGTATTAATTATAATACCAGTTTGCTTGTACAGAGTTGTAAATTACTTGTGTGAAATGTTTTTATAATGTATTGATAATTACGCATTAATTTGCACGTTTAAGAATTCTTCCTTACAATTTGCCTTTTTAAAAGAGATAACTTGCATAAGGTGGTTATTTAATTAAGGTGGCCATGACATTTATTATCATGGAGGACCTATGTCGGTGTGTTTTTAAAGGTAAATTAATACTATTAATTTTTGTGGTTTCCGAAAGAAAAAGATGGAACAATGAAGGCCCCCCCACGAGGTGGACCGACTATCGGCGAAGGTCGCAGAACGCAGGTGGCGCAGGACCGGTCATTTTGAAAATCCTTGGGGAGGCCTATATCCAGCCGTGAACGTCTCTAGGCTACAATGATGATGGGTTCCGTACCCGTCGTGTAAGTTTTCACTGTAAAAAACTTTCACTTTTAATTGCGTTAAGAAATGTCAAGTGTTAAGAAATTTCTACGGGAAATGTGAAAATCGCCCCTAGTGAAAACTAGTTGAAATCAGATTACTCATTGAAATTGACGTAAACAAGTGAGAAGTATTTTACAATGAAAACTTACACAACGGGTACTGCCATGTATCATAAATTTTATTTTCAACACACTTGCTCGTAGTGTGAGCTTAATTCCTGGGTTTTAGGCACATAATACCACAATATAGTAAGCACGCGTGCGGTTAATATATTACCGCACTATTTTGCATGCGACATATTTTTCTTAACACACTTGCTAAAAATGACTAATTTCACCAAAAAGTGGCACATAATGATACCTGTTATTCACACTGTGACTTTTTATTACTATTATTCACTAGTGAGTTATAGATTTTTAATGTTACTTGAGTTGCTTTTTCTTAAAAAAGTTTATATACTAAAAAGATCGTGATCAATTTCTATGTACATTTCAGAACATTCAATACATTTGAATACTTTCGGATACTTTTGAAAACAACAGCTCTTTTTCAATGTGCTCAGGAACAGAATGGAACACAGCATTTTACTATATGTGACATAATAATATTATTATACTAGATTACATCAAGTAGGTAAGTAAACCATAAACGATTACAAACAATGCATTTCGTCAATCATTATTTCGTAGGTCACGAACAAATTATAGTGATTTTGTGAATTGTGACTTGCATGATTTCTTCTAAATAAAATAGATAGACAAAATTTTTATTTACACACAACAAAAAGTGATTTTCACATTTTAACCAACCAATCGTCCTATAAGGATCTATTTAGTTTGTTATTAAGAAATCGAAGGGTTCTTCTCAAATGCGCACAACTCATCACACGCTCACAACTCACAACACGCTCACAACTCACAAAACGCCTATTTGGCCTCACCCTTACTGACTTCAAACTGAATCAAAAATAGTTCATTGGCTTATCAGCGCTTCAATCGCCTCACGTTTTCTGTGTTCCTGACATTTCATGAAGGCTCCGTGGCCAATCCCTAATTTGAAATGGTCTCTCTCTGTTATTAGTAAACATCGATGTTGCTGTGTTGAATGAAGTAATATGAACATTAGTGCACGAATTACTGTTGTTTAAGTTGGTTCTGACAAGCTATGGTTTGTATACATGATTCGGGTTCGACTTGAGTTCCTGGGTTCGGTTTCCGATAGAGTGGTTTTATGAACGCCAGCATTTGTATAGTCATGGCTGTTAATTACAAAATTATGTCATTGAATGAGTTCTTTTTAGCTCAGTGTGGCTGGCGGGACTGAACCATGATATTATAGGTATAAGTGGAACTTAAACTACCATACAAGAACATGAGGCAAATAAAATCTCAGTTTGACATTTCCGGACCACTATCCTCTCTTTCAATTCATAGTGAGCAGAAAGAGAGGATATACGGAAAATATGTCAAACTGTGATTTTTTTGCCTCGCTTATGAGAGTTTGGGATCCACCTCTTCTTCTGTGTCCTGCCCTATTCCCAATTCTATTTGGGGTCGGCGCAACATATCTTCTTCCACTCTCTTCTATCACTCGGCTAGTTTGGGATCTACCTATACCTAAAAAATTCATGGATTGAACCGACAACAGCACGAGTAGTGACGCTTTCCGATTTAGCACGAATTCGACCAAATATGCTTTAACTGTCAAACGGCCAATTTTTGGTGTTCGAACCCCCGTGTAGCAACACGGAATTTAGTCGAATTCTTTTCTTTCTCTTCTCTTTCTTTTCGGTCTTTTAATAGGCATACAATTCAAGGCTTATTTAGTTACTCATTAAAAACATATTTTGTGGAAAACACGTTACCTACCAGACAAGATTGGCATTGTTGAAATAATCAAATTTGGTAGCAATGGAGATATGTTTTGGTTTTATGTAATTGTATTTACACCAGAATCATGGCCTAGTTAGTCAGGAACTGAGTGGTCAGTCTGATCTAGAATGTCTACGCGTGGTTTTTGTGTCAAGATATTTCCTTCTTGATTAAATAATATGCAAAAAAATTACATTATAATATTATTTTAAAGTCGATTCTCATTTTCTAAGTACATCGCACTTTCAAAATAATATATTATATTAAGGATCAAGAAAAAATAATCATTTATCTATGATATTTTCTAAAGCATTTTATCTATGACTAAGTAATTTTTTGAGAAGGTGTATTAATTAGTTACTAAAATGTTTATTAGCATCTAATGGAGTGTAATTACATACCTTTAAACGAATAAATACTGTTTTGCAGATATAAAGAACTAAAATGGAAAAATAGGCGTAATTGTAGTCAGTGACGTAAATTAACGAGCTTAATAATTAAAACTATTTCAAAATGATTGATTGATATACTTAATAAATTGTCGAGCAATGTTGTATAATTAATGTTAATTCATGCTCGACAGTAGTAGTAAGAAATCACTTTCAAATATAGGGTGTCGATCGAGCCCGACCGGAACTAAATGACAGCGAAATATCAGTAGTCAACGCTGTGTCAATAATGTATTAGAGGATGAATCAATGGAGACATACACTATTTAATTTACTGTTGAATTTTGGAATATGGACTTTTAATTGGAAATTCAAAATTTTTTCCTATACCTATCATGACAAAAATATGTTTAATATTTCCTGCAAGTGGGCCTTAATGTTTTTTTTTCATTACGTCACGTTTGCTAGTAGCTAGAGTAATAACATTCACTTATGTGGATCTTTTCTAGCTTGGAAATTTTGTAAATTAAATAAATAAATAAATATCTTAAACATTCACACCTATCAACTAGCCCCATTTTAAGCAACTAACGCTGCTTGTGTTACGGACACTAGATGATGGATAAATATATTTAATAGATAAATACATATAGATATCCTGAATATATATAAATATATATAAACATCCAAGACTGGAGAACAAATGCTTGAAAATTCATCAAGCAAACATTTGCCCCCACCGGGGATCGAACCCAGAACCTGTCGAGATGGCGACGCCTTGAGACCGGCATATAGACCACTCGACCACGGAGGTCGTCAAAATCAAAATATTAATCAGTGATCAAATTACCATTAGCTCATTGATGTTTTAATTTTATTTATACTTTTTTGGCAACTACCTATATTAAATAGACCTCTTGTTACATCGGTGAAAACTGCAACTCATTCCTAGTTGTTGCGCCGTGCGCGCAAACAGAAATAAAAATTCTGAATTCATCGGACATCAGCTTGTTACAAAAAGGTGTCGCAAATCTTATAAATTAAACCATTTAAATATTTCAATCTAATTTATTTTTAATATTAGGTGATAGTAACAATATACTAAAGAACAATTATAAATACCTACCTATTTTAGTTCTAAGGGAAATTATTTTCAAAAAAACAATGCGAATTTACCACCACACTTAATCGCGATTTAGCGCGATTTCGATTCTGTTATTCTTAAAATTCTACTGTAGATAGAATACCTATTATGGGCGACCGTGAATTTCCTCAACTGTACATATTACATACATACATACATATAATCACGACTATTATTCCATAAGGGTTTTGACTAGGCAAAAGCACCGCAAAAGCAGCCATACCAATTTGCCTATTGTATACTAGTTGTAGCTAAATTGTTATGTATATTGTAGCTAGATCAGCCTCAAAGCAAATACATAATACAAAATGTTACAGAACACGCGGTGAAAGAAAGGGAATAATATTATAGTGCATTTATTGTAGACGACTATGACAATTTTGTTATTGTTACGTCTAGATTTTAATGCTTTTAGGTGAGCTTTGAGTTTTAGAATTTTGATAAATAATAACCTGTGGCTATTATAATACTGCTATTGTGTTCCTAGAACCATGGAGGCATCGAGCTCACAAAGTTTTGGTCACCCATCCTAGGACCGACCATGGTGAAGGTTGCTTAGTTATTAGTATCGAAACTAAATAGTTTGAATGCTCCACGTTGCTCCTCTACTACTATGTTGACCTAATGCAAATTCGCTAGGAACGGTAGCATTAGCTGAGATTAATGGCTCAGCAGGCATTCCAAAGAACATTGTAGTTACTTGATATCACATTTTTTCAATTCAACTGACCAAAGAATAGCTTTATTTTACAAAGAATCTAGGAAACATAGAAAACGAACTAGGGACTACTGTACAGTCGAGTTCAAAAATATCTATTCACGTTTGTCAGTAAACGTTTGACAGGAATAAAAGCTGTTAGCAGTCCAACGTGCACAAATATTTTTGAACACGACTGTACATACTTAGTAATTTGCAACAATTTACTTACTAAAGAAAATTTCACACCTAGTTTTAAAACCGATATAATATCTTGCCCGGCGGGTCAAACATCAACTATTTTAGGGCGTATTTAGTAGTATTATGGAACTTTAGGCCCTTTAAACCTGCTTAATAGTTCTAGTCGAGACATAATGGGCCGAACAAGGTCATTAATGGGCCTAAGCAGTTACGCAAACAAATAATATATTAGTTGTAATTTATATTGTAATTACTTACAATATTAGTTTCTCAAAATTACAAAATGTCGTTTCGTATAAAATGATATCTGATTCTAGTAATAGATAATTAAAATTATTTTTTATTTTTTAATAGTTAAGTTTGAAAGTTGACTTTCGGATCTCCGACACCCCTAGTGTAAGTTATCATAGTAAAAAACTTCACTTTTTTAGTTGCGTTAAATATAACAATTTATAAGGGAAACGTGAAAAGCGCCAGCTAGCGGAAAGAAGCTGAAATTATGTTTCCCATAGAATTTGACATTCTTAACGCAACGCAAGGTTTTTCCAATGATAATTTACACTAGGGTTATAGAACTAACCCATCTAATTTTATATACTCATTCATTGCTAGAAAGATTTATTATTATAGAGTATTATTTATTTTTAATAATATATTTATATGAGCATAATATTTAGAAGAGTTTTATCGGTGTGGATATCAGAACCAAGTTTTTACATAATATCAATCGAATTATAATTAGTTACTCCTGTCTCAAACCATTGTATAGTTATAAGTATAAAATGATTAGTCATTGTATAGAACCTGTAATCTTAAAGCTACAATTCATACGCGTATACCAACTATCGCTAGTGGCAATATGGTGCTACGTCTGTCAGCTCACACTATGAATAGACATCAACGCAAATACTTTTACCACGAAGCATATAAGCCGTAGAATGTTAGTCACCCGATATTGTATTCTAATGTAGGGCGTCATAAAAAACCTCCAGCGCCTAACTCAAACGAATTCGTCAATTATCATAAATCAGTTACTTTAAGGCTATGCGAATTAAGCCGGCCACTATTTCAACTCGATCAATTATAGAAAATGATATATTTTCTTATTTAAATTTTCAATTATTGGCGATTTTGCTGGCCGCTCGGCTTCGACTGTATTTAAACAGTAGCCCACTAAATGAACTTTGATTATAGACACGCACCTGGAATGAATCCTAACCTCGATTTGAATGTTAAAATAAATGTTTGTGTTTTGATAGCTATTATGGATTGGATTGTTTTGATCTATTTTTGAACTTAAATTAGATTTGCGAGAGAGTATGGGACGTAACACCACCACCTTAGCCCAATGCGGGTTGGTGGGTAGAAACGGTTACAATAGCGACTGGGACTAACGTCTTAACGTGCCTTCCGAAGCACTTGATCATAATGTTTTGGTCACCCATCCACGGCTTGACCATGGTGAAGGTAGCTTTGTTTTCGATCGAAAGCCAAAGTGGTTAGTACGCCACTACGCCACCGAGCTCCTCAATAGTATTGTTTACCTCGTGTATATGAAGTTCACAGTAGATAAAATTAATTGAAGCTTTATTGAGATATCAGTATGCATGTCTTAACAATGACATTCCGCTTCACATAGTTAGCTGATGCTATTTGTATTGCAATAATGTTAAATAAGCACAATTACAACATGTAACACCAGTTCTGGCTGAACACAGCTGCGTAACTCAACAATAATACGCCATGAAGAGCCATAATTGGACAGAACAGATAATAAATGAAATAAATACAGTGTGAATTTCATAGTCGTGTGGTAGCGGCTCATAAAAAGAATACTACCAACCCATCTCTTCCCTTGGGTGTCGTAAAAGGCGAATAATGGACTTAGAGCTGCAGAACCATCCAATAGCTTATAGCGGTGACGGACTCACCACCTCTCACGCTGCGTGCAGTCACTGCTTAGTGCAGGGCGGACTATGGCAATGGACTGCTTTTGCGGTACTTTTCTAGTCTCTGACTAACCAATAGGGGAAAATAGTCGTGATTAATGTATGTATGTATATTTTTAAGGGCAGTTAGTATGAACACTTTTGTTTATTTCAAAATCTTATTCACGGATAATCCTAGCTAGGTGGTAGGTGTGTGTAGCGAGTTCCACAACTCGCTCAGCTATTCGCTAAGAATGCGCACTAAAACTCCCTGTTAAACATTTGAGCCCTACAAGGGTGAGCTATTCTACGAGTCAACCCGAGGGCCTGTCGACCTAACACTAGGTCGGGGATGCGCTCAAGGGGATTGCCCGGTATATTGGGGAGATACCCAGAAGTGAAGGCGTTAAGTGCGTGCGTGGAACTCGTGGAAATTATAAAACGCACACGGCCGCTCGTGGAGTTAGTATGAGCCCTAAAAAGGTAAACAAAAAAGCTGACTTACCGACTTTGTTATTCAATAATCACACTTTTTAGATAAATAGATAGATAGATAATTAAAAATACAGTAATAACTTAAATCTAGATGCCACAATTGGCGGTCTTATCGCTAGGCAGCGATCTCTTCCAGACAACTTGTCGATGGA
This sequence comes from Parapoynx stratiotata, assembly GCA_910589355.1. Classification (NCBI taxonomy): domain Eukaryota; kingdom Metazoa; phylum Arthropoda; class Insecta; order Lepidoptera; family Crambidae; genus Parapoynx; species Parapoynx stratiotata. Next base: position 6,204,263 of record OU342479.1, read on the forward strand.
GAGATAACTATAAAAAATAACACAGGTGCACAAAATGACAAATTGAACAAACAAAAAGAAAGAAGAAATACACATAATAACAAAAGTCGTAGTCTGATAATCAATTTTGTTCAGCTTAACTAAAGCTTTTTATTTGATATAGACTACGAAATGTCAAAATGTTGACCATTGAAATACTATTGCCATTATATTACCTTATTTGTAAATTAGCAGAATCGGGGTCCAGGTGAGCCGTCTGCCCGTTTGCCCCCTCTTTACATAAAAAAAAGATATATGGTGGTAGGAAATAATATGAAATTTACACACTGTATATTTAGATGTGCCTAAAAACAAAGTTATTTAGGCCTAAAGACATGCTTAAATAAGTTTGTTTCAAATACACATGCTTAAAGAATCGAATCGATTACAGAAGGCCATATTAATTTAGATTACGGTAACAATATTGAGCATGAGTACACGGAAGCTAGGTCGTTCTTTATCGAAGAAGGAATACGAAGTGATATCGACATTTTTTGCTATCTGGTTTAATGTTTATTATTGAATTTTTATGTGGTGATGTGGCCAAAAACGGATGGTATTAATGACCACGCGAAATAAATTAGAGCAGGTGTTTTTTGTTTTCGTCGCAAGGCAAGCGAGTTGCAAGAATATGCGTTCATTACGGATGAAATGTAGTGATATTAAAACACTTCGGATTATTTTTGAAATATATTGAGATTTTTTTTTGGATATTTCCTATATATTTATATCTTTGCTTGCCTATATCTTTACAACTTTGCCCTAATGGGTATTATAAGCGCTCCAACAATCCGCACCAACATTCAACTGAAGGCTAGTCCGAAAAGTAAAATACGAAAAACGAAATTTAAACCCGTTTTTTGGATAGCCTACGATGTTCCGCCGATGATAGGCCTTTTTCGGATCAAACGTGAAATCGCGGATTAAGAAAAAAAACGTGGTGGACATTCTGGTTTACATTACTCGTAGAATAGAAAACACTTTAATGACAGTACCACAAAAAAATATTTATAAAGTCTAAGGCCCGTATTACAGAACCAAACTCAAGCGTAGATCTCTGCTTGAGCGCAGTTAAAAAGGTATGGCGCTGTGTGGGATCAATAGCGCCATCCCTCTCTAACAGTGCTCAAGCAGAGATCTACGCTTGAGTTTAGTTCCGTAATACGGGCCTTAGAAAGTCTTAAGGCTAGAAACAATCTTCGGTCTTACTTAGCAGAGAGCTTTATCAAACTACCAGTCGATTGACAGATGCATTGAGATATAAGGGCTCTTAAAGATTCGAAAAATATTGGTAAGTAAGGAATAAATTAATTAGACAGCATTTTAAAATAAAACAAAAATAACACTACCTATTGTTATAAAATATTAAATGATGTTAAAGGAAGTATTGCTTATTATTTTAAAGTGATGATACATTATAATTAGATCAAATCTTAGCACCAGAAACTTTAGTACCCTTGGTCTGTAAAAATAATTGTAGATGGAACGTTAATGATTAAATTAAATACCTACTTTATATGATCTATTAAGTAAATGGATGCTTTGTGGCACATAAATGTATTCATAAACTTTATGTAGATAAAAGAATGCAACCGAGGAGTAGCTTCTGTTATCTTTGCGAAATCTAGCAGCTCGAACAATGACTGTGAGAAATACTCGTAGTATTTAGTAAGTATGATAGAAGTTAATATTTAGAGATAATGTTTAAATTACCCAGCCTTATATGCTAGGCAAGCCTACTATTTTCGTACGTACTTTAACATTTTTCACGATAGCCAATTATATTGTGCTGGCATGCCTGAATGTCTTCTGGGACTGTCAAATGCGTGCTATCTAGTATTAAGAATTACGGCTTCTTTTTTCGTAAAGGAATTCATATTTAATACAAGTATTATACTTCATGGGAAATCTTATTCCCACGTGTTTCATGCAGGAAATAATATAGCGATTCTTTGCCCTATTTCCTATTTATTTGTGGTCGGTGCAATTCCCCTTTCTCTCTCCTCTCCTCTCCTTTCTTTCTCTCTCTTTTTCTTTTTTTTTTCTTAATCTCTTGCCTTGTTATGGCAGGATCCAGGATCTTTACATAATTGTATTTCCAATTTTTCCACGTATTTTTTTTATTAATAGTGTTAATAATCTTCAAGTAAACTTGAAAAATTAGTAATAAACGTGCCTATCTTTGTATTTTTTAAATTATGATCGGCAAAAGTATTAACTATCCTGTTTTGGGCCCGAGAATAATCAAGAATATTTAAGAAACAGCATATGCATTAAAAAAATATTTAATTCAAACAAAAAAGGTCGATTTGGAAGAGCCTAAACGCTCACACCCTTCCCAGCTATGTCCTTGTTCACAATCTATTTATTTCCTTAGTACATGCTTACTGAACAAAATATTGCAGAAAAAAATTTTTTGCAACCTCTAACCTAATTAGCCTTTACTAGAACATAGATAATGTAATAAATTACGTAACAATGAATTTCAAAAGCTAAACAATGCCTACGACATTAGTAATATTGATACATAGAAGGTTCGCATGATAGTGTATTATGAAACAAGATATTTTGGCCGTGTAATTATAATATCACACGCCCAGTTCTCCTTCGAGTTAAAAATAAAAAAAGAATTATTTGTCTACGGTTTATCCAGAAGTAATATTATAGAACGATATTTGATTGATTATTCAAATGTTTTATTTTTATTGCCTGTCAAAATTACTAAGACAAAAGTCATTTGCTCTGACAAATAACTAATAATTATGTGGTTACCCAATAGGCAGTTTAGGTATATCCGTTTTGGGTCGCACACGTTAAGTTCAATTCAAAATCATAAAGCTGTGAATAGAATAAAGAGTAGGTATAAGCATTCATTCATTTTCATTGAACTTTTTAAAATCTGGAATAGGTCACTCCTCAATGTCTTATGCCGAAAGTGTTAAAACCAGCATTACCAAGGAAATCTTCACATATTATTGAAAAAGTTCTACAGTTTTACTTATAAGTGGCATTACGCCCGCAAAATACTGCAAATAAAATAATGTATTTATTAATATTTTATAATAATGTTATAAAATATCCTATTTTAAATATTTATTGTACATACCTTCCCTCCGTACGGCATAGCCCTTAAATTGCATAGTGGTTAGTACACTTTGGCTTTCGTTATCGAAAACAAAGCTTCCTTTGCCATGGTTAGGCCTTGGATGGGTGACCAAAACTTTGTCATCTCGAACTCCGTACTTCAAAAGACACGTTGGTCCCGGTCGCTATTGCAACTGTTTCTACCCACCAACCCGCATTGGGTCAGCGTGGTGGTGTTCATGTGTTTCTCCATGAGGAACCGTGTCCAGCAGTGGGATTTATACATATAGGCTGAGGACAAAACTGTTAAAATTGTCTTTGATATAACCGCCGCGCCTTTTTGAATTTGTTTTCATAAGGTACTCTTATTCTTTAGAGTGATACAATGATTCACTTAGTACGCCATAGAAGGGAATTATCTGGCTATGGAAAGGTTTATATTGGGTCCTTACCTATGAAATTGGTGTTTTTATTCTGTCTTAGTATTTTGTCTGTAACTATTAAGATTCAGAGTATTCCTAAAAATAATTACCTCGTCTAAAAATAGACTATATTTTTGAGCTCTTTTGTAAGTTTTGATAATTTGTTGTAAGTTTAATTGTGTTAAAATTGGACACGGAGACAACTCTTTTTAAGTGCCTCCCGAATACATCATTATATTTGCATTCATTTAAAAACGATAAATAATTTTTATGAAGTGTAATATTACACATATCACTAAAGCTTGTCTTATGATACATGCCAAATATTATTATCTCTGGATTTGTGGTTGTGAAGAAAACTGATAAAATGTTAGTATGAAAATTCTGAATTCCCCAAAATCTCCATACAAAACACCAATTTCATAGGTAAGGTCCTAATATTAATCTGGCTGGATGAACACGGCCAAGAATCTTCAGCGGTGGCGTAAAAGAGACCTACGGTCAGCAGTGGATGTCCATCACGAAAAGATGTCAAAAACCTGATATTATGATCGATAAAAAAGCTTAATATAAAAATTATTTTAAATTACTGCTTGATAAATTGTAAATATTTGTGAGCTCGGTAGCTGAAAAAGCCTTCAAAAAGATTGTAAATTACAATCTTTTTGAAGAAAGTGAGCCTATATTTTTATTCTTTCTCGATTCGAATATTACTAATGCTGTTTACTTTCAAGTAACCTGTTACCTTGTTTTCTATTCAACTATGTATCTCACGCAATCGAGAATTCGTAAGCAAATTCTAAACACTGGGGGTTGCACTATAGAATGGTGTTTTAGTTCGAACGCTTTGATTTCGATCTTGAAGACAAAGTAGGTAGTCACTAAACGTGTTATTCATAAAAAATATTAAAGGCTTAATAAACCTATTTTACCTATTTTAGATTTGTGTTTGATAGAAGAAAACAAAACACTCTGTAACTAAAATAGGTTTATTAAGACTTTATTATTTTTTTTGAATAACACGGTTTGTTTATAACACATGTTTTTGTGTTATGGTTGTCTATTTTATCATCCGCGAAATAAAAAAAATATAAATTCAAAAGTATTTTTTCTTACTTAGATGCGACTTAGCGCACGCTTAAGAATTTCATAAAGGTTTTACAAAAATTCGTGATTAAGATGAACTGCATTCATAAACGTTGTATTTTTTATAATTAAAAATACTTTTGGGCCCCGTTAAATAATTAAACGTACTTACGAAAACTAAATCACAGTCGAAAACGTTATGACCCATCCACACTGCATATTTTTTTTTATATCACCAGGGTGGCAAACAGGCATCGGGCCCACACAGATGGACAGTGGTCACGGTATCCTATGGACGCCTGCCACACCGAGGGCATCACCAGCGCGTTGCCGACCCTTAAAAAACCTTTTCACGCCCCTTTTGAAGGATTCCATGCTGTAGTCTCTTGGGAAAGCCTCACCAGGAAGTTCATTCCACAGCCTAAGCGTACGAGGAAATTCTTCCTAAAACGCACAGTACGCGACCATTTTGGTTCTAACGTGTGAGGATGAATTCCCTGGCGATGGGGAGCGGTGCGGTGATAATAAATAGCAGTTGGTATCATATTAAACAGTTCCTCAAAGCAGACCCCATTGTACAAGCGGTAGAACACACACAAGGATGCAGATATACTCTCTTACTCGCAGATATACTCTCTTACTCGCAGATATACTCTCTTACTCGCAGATATACTATCTTACTCGCATTCTCTAGTGGCGCTGCATGGAGTGTGGATGTGCCATAACGTTTTTGACTGTGATTTGGTGGTGGTAAATAGTTTCTTATTTAGCGCAATCGGGGCCTGCTACAAGAATAAAAAATAGGTCGATATGGTATTCTATGTAGCCTTGCTTTGCTTAGATTCTCGAACAGAAGACAGTTTAGTGTTATGCTCTGAAATCTATACATACATATAATAAAACTGTAGAGGTCGAATGTCTGTACATAGAAAAAAATGCTTAAAATAGAAAAAAATGCTTAAAATCAAGTCAGGGGGATGTAAAAAGAGGAAAAATACCAATTTTTTTTTTATTATTTTTTGTTTCTCTTTTTGTTCGTCTGTTTGTCTGTTTGTACGGGTTAATCTCCGAAGTGGCTGGACCGATGTCAATGAAAGTTTGCATGGTGATACCTGATATTCCTGGTCAACATCTTAGGTACTTTTTATTTCGGAAAATTAAAGGGTTCCCGTGGGATAGTAAAAAAACCATAGTAGCCGCGGACGAAGTCGCGGGCAACAGCTAGCGCAGAATCAAATGTCATCATCATTAACGGATTCTAAGGCACGTACTTGTTACAAAACCACGGAGATCGACTGAAAATCAAATTAATACGATCTTTACATAAGTAATTCAATTTTCACTTGAATAGAAATAAACATCCTCACAAAAGACGTAGTATCAATAACAAAACAGACGTTATGGCGCGGGTATCACGTAGAATTGCTCATAGACTAGAAATAGATAAATGACATTGTACCTGCGATGTTTAATTTTGTGACTTTTTAAAAATAGCATCCAAAGTGGAAGTGTCTGGTAAAGTCGCATTCACTTTTATTGACAAAATCACCAAATGTTAAAACAGGAATAGTCTCCGGAACCAAGGCTAGCTAATGACTGTCTGTCTTTGGATTGTGCGTATAGAAAGAGAACTCTATTATTATTCATTATTTTTACGATAAATAATGTATTACATTCATCGCATTGTGGCAGATTTCCCATAGCCGTCTGCGAACGCAAGTCGGCGCTTTAGGGAGAATTTGCTAAGATGGGGCTTCATTGATCCGGAGAGCACCAAGTGCGACTGTGGAGCCCCGCCACAATCCACGTCACATTTGATATCGTGCTGCCTTCCACCTGTACCATGGAGGAATTAAATACAGCAGCACTAAGAGCTGTAACCGTCACCGAGTACTGGCGTCATTACATTCGAGCCATTGACCAAGAAAATCGCATTATTCAAATATTTTGCTCGGCTGCGGGTCAACCTCTACCTGCACCGCTGAGGTAGCTTATTCTGAGCATCACTTGCCTTGCACTGTTCCCGGTGCAAAGCATCAGGCTTGCCTTTATACATAAGGACCTAAATAGGCATAGACCTAGATAGGTATTATAGGCCTAGATAGGTAGCTGAGTAGGGACGGACGAGACACTGCTCGTTCAAGAGGTCGCGGGACTCGCGGGTTCGATCACACCGCCTGTACCACTGAGTGTGAATAAAACTAATATGCAGTTGATTGTGAATGTCGCTTGCCTCACATTGTACCCGGTGCATGGAATTTTTAAAAATGTTCGCCACCTGTTACATGGTGGCACCCCTGCTATCCCCTTCGGGGAAAGAGACCTGATGATAATAATATGTCATGTATGTCATGTCTATCTTTTCGAGGATACAGGATGTAGAAAAGAGGTTCCGTTGTCTACTCAAAGAATTATAAAGTCAGCATTGTTATTCTAGCAAATATTGTCGAGAACCACTTTCACTTTTGTACTGAAATTTATCCGTTTGAAGTACGTACCAGAAATAAATCAAATGAATTTATTTTGCTTTCGCCACCTGTAGAACAGGTGCATTTTGCTGCACGATGTTACTTTTTATAAAAATAAAATCTTCTATTTGTAAAATGTTTAGGTATGCTTCATTCCGTAAATAATGATTTCTTTTAGTGATTGTTAAAGTCGACGACTAATTTGGTTGTTAGTGTGTTGTGTATTGCTAGTGATATATTATGTTAATTGCTGACAATATCTTAAAAAATCGTCTAAAAGAAAAACTACACCACCCGTTCACGAAGATACAGATCAAATATAGTTTTACAAGGAGGCCTTTTGCTGAGAAGAACGAAAAAAAAATTTAAAAAATCAACATCGTGAAAATTTGTAAAAGTTTGCTTCGAAAGCTGTCGAACTTTATGCCCTAATCCTTCACATTTTCCAGTGTTATTCATAAAAAATAATAAGTTACAGAATGTTTTGTTTTCTTCTTTCTAACACAAATCTAAATTAGAAAGAAAGTGACAAATCACTTTTTGACTAAAATAGGTTTAAGCCTTTAATATTTTTTATGAACAGCACGGTAAGACATTGCCTGAGGATTTTTACTTAATACGTCATTCACGGAACTTCGTTACACGGAACCGCACAATAGTTCAACCGATGCGATAATTAAGTTGATTGATTTATTTACCTATTTCGGACATCGTAACGAAAGCATAGTTTGGGAAAATTAATTGGCTGCTCGTCAACTTTGTTTAATTAATTATATTTTATTGCAGAGGACAAGTGAATATGAAAAATGAAAATAGTGCAAACATAAAGTGTATTAACGCGTGCATCAACCAGTCCGAAGAAAGTTAACGCGTTTGTTTAAGGGTATAAGGCCCACTTGCAGAGTTAGCACCTAACCCTGGGGCAAAAATATGAACAAACCCTGGGTTAGGCGCTAACTCTTGATCGTGCAATTGGGCCTAAGAGAATTAAATATAATAAAGACAATACCTTAATAATATTACATAAATAGTTACTATGTAAACAGACAACTATGAGTACCTAAAGAACAAAATTGAGATTTTTTTATCATACAAACATTTGTTCCCCACCGGGTCTCGAATCCTTGGCACGTAATCGTCAAATTAATGGTATTTTTGATAACGACTCGTCCTTTGATAGCTTTTAAACAAGCGACAATTTGAAATCTGAGCTATTCAGTTATGAACCTTGTTCAAAGTAACCATGAAGTCATTAGAATTACACAAATTACTAAAGCTTGCAATAGATATTACATATCTGATTATGACTATACATTAGATGGCTAAGTAATACCTATCTAATATATAGTTAGATAGGTAATAGATATCTGTGGGAGAAAAGTATAGTGGTGCTACAACAATTTTCTACAATTACAGAAATTGCGCGAATATTGCTCATTTATTACAAAAATGCTATTGTGCAAGTTATTTGTAATAAGTCGATTTGAGACGCTCAGTGTTAAGTAGTTTACTTATGTTTTAATATCGCTCATCCAAAAGAATAATGAAATAATTACCAAAAAGTCGAAAATAAGTTTTTTGATGCCATAACTTCATGTTTTAAACGTTTTATCCATGATAAAAACGACAGAATTGTTGTTCCATTAGTTTCCGACAGAAAGAGTCACTGCCGTCATGGTTTTGGCCTATACTTCGTAAGGATACGCGGAAACATCGACTAAGTTTATGAAATGTAGACAGATTTATGAAAATAAAACTAAAATTGGATATAATGTTGATTAAATTCATGATTTATGCCCATATCCAAACCTAGTTCAATGTCATAATTGTATTATTTAATTTATAAAATGACATAAATGTACGTCTGGTTTGTTTTATTTGTTTTTTTTTAATAGTTATCTTGAGTTTTCTCGCAAACTTTTTATATAATATTATTGGTATTAAAGTAACACAACATAACTATTAAAATATATCAATAGAATGATTGGAAATACACAATATTTACGATGTCAAACTTTTAAAACGCTCTCCTGAAAAATCGCAAAAACGTAATTACGTCAATATTCTTTTGGATGAGCGATATTGAAAATAAGGCAACCACTGCCATCATCACTGCCTTCAGTTCCGGCTGTTTCTGCAATCCTTAGGGAATAACTATTCATAATCATAGACGCATTTTCGTCAACAATGGATTCGTGAACTATCGCTGGCCACTGCTTTCGACCTTCGGCCATACTCTTCCAGCCCACTCCAGTCAACTTACTATCGTCATCCCATCTTGTCACAGGGTATTTTTTTTCCTGAGTGGCGGTTTCCTTTACATTTGTTCAGCTTGTAAACCAATGAGATGCTTACGTACCTGAACACACCCAGAAAGCTATACTGACGTTTTATTTGGATAGAGGAATTGACTAAAATAAATGTAATTATTCCTTAATTGGGCCACAACACAATGTTATAGCCTAAAATCTTCATTTGTTTCTGTATTAGTGTAGTGGTTGGACTTAATAAAGAGCAATAAAAAAATAATTTTGTGTTTTTTTTTATAAAAGCTATTTTCACCGATATCATTGATTGATGTCTAACATAATATATACTACATATTTTATTAATCGATGATAAAAAACGCGTGCAAAGTCGTAGTAAAAACTAAATTATTTTCCAACAAATATAAAACACTAGCTTCTGCCCGCGACTTCTTCCGTGTAGAATAGTTACATTGAAATAGTGTGATGGTATGTAGTCTATAGCCGTCCTCAATAAATAGGCTATTCAACACTGAAAGGTTTTTTCATATTGGAACAGTAGCCTCAAATGGTGGAATTGAAAATTTACTCCTACTCTATTATTAGAAGCAAAGTTCATAGTGCCGTAAATAAATTTTTCTGGGAGGCGTTATTTGAATTTTTTAACATTCACCCGCATGGCACCCGTTCCCATGGGAATATAGGGATAAAGGGTAGCCCTATGTCCACTTTAATCTTTAACATTCTTCTGATCACATGTTTGAACAGTGAACTCCAAAAATATGTAACCACTCTAAAATGTGTATGCATATTTTTGTAGTCGACTGTACCACGAGAATCTAATAGCTCCTTAACTTTCTGTCTCAGCGCTACTTTCTAAATTCATCTTGCATACTCATTCATGATCCTGTCCATTCTGTTTTGTTGTATCAAGGGCATAAGAAGTTAAATGGGACCTGGGACTAACAAAATTAGCCAGTACTTTCATTGGTTCCACGTCATAGGGGGCAAATCTATTGTCGTCATCGGGCATTATGGACAATCCATAACTACTAACAGCCAGGACAGGTGTTAGTATACCACTTAAGAATATCTGCGGTCCAGGCATTATAAATTCGTAATAAATTTTTTTTTGGATGACATTTATAACAAATATGTAACGACTAGAGACTTCCCGCGGGTTCACCCACGCTTCCCGTTCCCATGGGAATATCGGAGTAAAAAGTAGCCTATGTCTTTTCTCAGGCTCTATACTATTGGTGTAACAAATTTCGATTAAGTCGTATCAGTTGTTTTGACGCGAAAGCGAGACCGACAGATAGACAGACAGAGTTACTTTTGCATTTATAATATTAAAGTATAGAAGGATAACATTAAATAGTACCATTATCGACTGTAACAATGTCTGTTATAATAGTATTATTCACTAATATCATTTAAGTTATTTTAAATTATTCCAGTTAATGTACAATTGACGCTCGATCTGTAGCGGTGTTGCCAAGCGGAAATGCTACTTATTACATTTACATAACGTCGCTCGATTACCTGAAGTTGACATGTCTGTATCTTTTCTAATTGCGTCAACTTTCATTACTAAATGTGACTATTAGGTTCACTAAATTGATAACAGCGAGTTCACTAATTTCTAAACATCAAAATTTTTCGCAAATTATCTACTTGAAAATTATCAACTTTTTATTTGAACAGGTGTACTTATATATGATAAGCTGTTTAGTCTTTCGAGGATTTGATCCTGATAATACAGTTTTAACTAGTTTCAGAGGGGTACACCCATTGTTAGGGCGGAAAGGTTCTCGAGTGGCGGTCACGGCGCGAGGTTGTAAGATGAACCGACGACGATCTGACGAAGAACGCGGGATCTGTCTGAGTCTGGTTATTGTAGAAATTTTTGGAGAAGGTTGGTTTGTGTCCGGCAGTGGACCTCTGTGGGCTGAGAATAATATATTATTATTTCCTTTTCTTGAAAATCGGAATATCGTATTGATTTTTGAGGACTAAATTTATGAGATGTGCCGTATTATGTATTTATTTAAATTTTTATTTGTTGCAGAATAAGCAGCAATTCATTTCACAATACAACACCATTAGCTTTGTTTTTAGATACTAGCTGTTGCCCGCGACTTTATCCGCGGTTATTGGTTTTTTAACTATCCCACGGGAACCCTTTAGTTTTCCGGAATAAATGAGTGCGGATGATGATGGAATGATGATGTCTAAGATGACCAGGGATATAAGGTATCACCATGCAAAATTTCATTGAAATCGGTTCAACTATTTCGGACATAGACAAACAGACAGAAAAAAAATAAATAAAAAAAAAACTTTTTTTTTTGGTATTTTACATTCTACCGCTACAGTTTAGATATAGTTTATTGTTTATTCATGTAATTATTGGTAAATAAATAAAAAAAACTATTGCGGTTTCTCCCTTCCTACCCCTAATTAATACGCATGGCATTACCTGTACAATACCGCGGAAATATATACACGACGCCTTTTGCTTACAATCAATCAAGGTTTTCATTTAAAGATTTAAACTTTCACATCTTGAGGATTTTTGCGTATCCGCAGAAAAATAATTATAATGATTGTGGTTTTTTTTATATAAACCTGAATTTAAAATTATGCAGTCCTTCAAACCATAAAGTTAATTGTTCCACGTTAATTAATGAATGCTTTTAATTTAATTGCAGTGTAAAAAAATAAACATAACATTTATGTTTAGATAGTCAAGTTGGGATGGAAGAACTACTCGTACAAGAGAACGCAGGATTGATTCCTGCTACCTGGACCACCCTCGTCCTGTATACGTCTCACTACTGGGCACAGGAGGAGATTGGGCCGTAGTACCACCACGCTGGCCCAATGCGGGTTGGTGGGTGGAAATGGTTTTAATAGCGACCAAAGGCTTAACGTGCCTTCCGAAGCACGGAGGAGTTCGAGATCACAAAGTTTTCGTCACCCACACAAAGACTGACCCTGCCGAAGGTAGTTTAGTTTTCGATATCAAAAGCCAAAGCGTACTAACCACTACGCCACCGAGTTTCTCTAACGAGCACTACCTGTACCGCTAAGTTTGATAAAGTTCTTTGTGAATATTGCTAGCCTTAAATTGTCCCGGTGCATGGCAACAGGCTAGCCCCCTGTTGCATTGGGACTTTAACATAACAGGTGAAATCTGGTTATCGACAACCCTGTCTACCCCAAAAGTAAACATCATGTGCGTGTCCTTGACTAAATACAAAAAAGATTATCGCATTAAGATAACCTTAAGTGATACGAATTTTTCTAGGATTTCAAAGTCCTTAGAATGAAATTGCTAATGAACACCCAGTATACAATCCAACTGGATCAGAAACTATGGGAGATAGCGAAATCTTAGAAACCATGGTTTTGATTTTAGATAAAATAGTACTCGTAATGGCATTCTAATATATTTTTTAACCCTCTTTTATCTTAATCCGGGAATTAAAGATGTTCAAAATACACAATGTTGTTGTTATTGGTGTGAATCATAAGTAACAAAGAGCTCACTTTTAATAAAATCCTGTATAAAGAATTTAAAAAAAATCAAACATTAATTTTGAGATGTTTGGGTTAATTGTTTTTCTATTGGAGATTTACAAATAAATCTTTGTAAGGTATAGGTATAGGTTTTGAAAAGTTTCGTAGAAAACAATTTAAACCCTTATTGAAATTGATAATTAGTAAGAGATAAAGTACGAATACGTTATTGTTAAAAATACAAGGTGTACGAATTAAAAAGTATAGCTACATTGAAATATTTTTAATGTAGAGCATTTCGTAGTATTAATCGTTAGTCTAAGGCCTATCTATAACGAGATGGACAGATTTAGAGCGAGGAAATATGCAAATACTTTTCAGGTTTTAATTAACCGGTTATACATATCAAAAACATTTTAAAAGCCAAGTCAAGCAATAAAAAGAGCGTATGGATCGATAAAATATAATTTTATAAAATTATATTGAAATTATTTTGAGAATTCCAGGACTATTGGCGCACGAAAAATAAACAAGGAGTTTATCGAAGTTCATAATTATATAATATTATAATTCAGTAGGATTAGTAATTAAATCTAGTCTTCGAACAACCAGCCTCATGCTCCTATCAACATGAATACAATTTTCACATAAAATAAAGGAGTTGATAATTTGCTAACTTATGCCAATATCAATATTTATTATCATGTTTACACACTCTTTAGCTTAAGAACGCTAAAGGTAAAAAAAGCTAATACGCTGAGAGCGATGGATGGACTTGTCCCCAACAGAGATCTGATCCAGTCCTCACAGTAAATTACTAATTCAATATATTCTGTGAGTGTGTCACAGAATATATTGAATTAGTAATTTACTTACAACCTAATCAACATGCCAATCTATACAATATTTTTAATATTATCTTATATATTTTTAAATTATGACTTGAGCTTTAAGCGGCTTCATAGGGGTTACAATGAACAGCTATGAGTACGCCAAATATTAAAGCTTCAACAACTAAGAACATGATATCTCAGAGCTGATAATCAAGTAACCCTCCGTACCCATCCCTATTGCGTTCCGGCGGAAATTCACCCATCTCACAATTAAAAATTACAGCAGTGCACTTGTTGACCAGCTAATTGTTTCCAATTACTAGTTCGGGCGGGGTGTTACATATATAAAGGCGCGAGCTGTGTCCAATCGACATTCCGACTCCGGAGGTAGTTGAGTGCACACGTTGCTTAGGCGAAAATTTCTAGGCGAGTACTGGATAATCAGCAGCGCCTACGTTAGTTCGTTTGAGATCTCCATATACTTAGAAAAACACAGTAATCATGCAGTCTATGGTAAGTGTTGAATTTTTTTATTTTTTTAAACTCAAAATCGATATTTATAATAATTTTATATCATAACTCCAATTATATATTTAAATAAGGCATATATTATTCTAATACATACACGCAGACACCTAATCTAAACCACAATTTGTCCTGCATAAATCATAGCTAAAACCTTAATCAGTTTTAGTGCATATCGTGTCAAGGACCTATCTCGAACAATGTAATTGATGATTTATATTATTCATTTCGTATCGCCTACATTTGCACCTACTGTTAAATTTTCTTGACTTACTCATAGGATGACATGTCAAGAACGACCATTGTTTTCGCGGCAAAACTATCACGCGCGTCTGGGCGGGCGCGCTTCTTGCGGATAAAGTGGGCGGAAATTGTTTGATCTGAGTTGTTTGCGACTACCATCTGATTAGTATGATTGTTGCAGTAAAAACTCAGTTTTTAGTTAAAATAAAAGTTGGTCTTAAGTTTTGCCAACATAAAAAAATTTATGAAAGTAGTTAATTTTGTTTGGTTAGGTAGTTTTTTAACGTAGTTAGAATACAGTATTTTGACCATTTTATCATGAATTAAATATTGAGATAACTATAATGCAATATAAACCTGAAAATATCACTGAAAATGCATATAAAAGATATGCATTAAAAAAACAAAAGTAATCATAACATAAAATCGCGCAGTTATTAAGCTCACAAAGCACATTTTATTTTTACTATCATTTCTTCTATATCGCAAATTCAATTAATCAACCTTTGTCAGAATGCCTCCAATGGCAGGTCAACCGTATCTAACCCGATTTCCATTTTCATAGATAAATTTTCTTGTGACCTTCGCAAAACCATAACACTTCCTCACGCCTACCAGGAACTTAGGCAACTAAATTGCAATACTGGTTGTGCACCAGTTCGTCGAATGATAATTCCGATCTGTTGCAAAATGGGCTTGCAACAGAATGCAAAGGCCTGATATGAGGTCCACACCTACAAATTACGGAGAACCGCTTTGTTCTTTAATTTTCCCTGATTGAAAAACGGTCTAGAGCTAGCGCAGCTAATAATATGAATGTGAACGCTACATTCTATTGGATCTGTTTTTAATGGTACGTTCTAAAAAGTTTCAAAACTATACAAACTTTTTTCGCAACTTACAACTTTTTTTTGGTTGAGCCATAATTTTTTTATTGTTTTTAACATTTTAAAAAAGGTTCGTTAATTTCCTTGTATTTGTTACGAGTCTTGTATTCCAATTCCTAATTTCCTCCAGTCATAAACAAAATTACATAGTGGCAACATAAATAGCCAATCCAGAGCAAAGCTTTCTATGTCTACGGCGATTTATCATTGCTCAACTGTCGATTGTTTATAAAATGACGTGAGTTATTTGCTTGATTGTCCAGTGTTGCATTTGCGCAGAAAAGTGCGCTATTTTAGAAACTCCCTATATTGACTTTAAACTAATAGTAAGTTTAAGTATTTACAACAAGATTTTTATTGCGATATAAAATTTTACGTGAAAGGTAAAATGCTCTGATCATTACAATAGTTTTGTAGTTTTTTTTAGCTTCAAACACTTTCAGTACGACAAAGCTGCATTGTTTCTAACTATTATGACTAAAATTCCGGTTTCAGAACGTAATTAAAATGGTTCCGATAAATTTCTTCACATAATTAGCAAATCAGGTAATTAAAGTATATAATTGTGAAATATTGTTCATTTATATTAAGTCATTAATTTAAGAGTCGGTGCGAATTTATCTAATAATTATACTAAGTAGCTACGTAATGATAAATATTTCTGGTCGTTCCACGATTTCAAACGGAATTCATTTGGACTACGATAAATTTACATAGAGCCTTCAAGGAATGTTTATTACAATGACTCTAAGAAGAAATACCCTAAATGTGTATGTAAATAAAAATTAATACTATACAAAAATATATAAATATAAAATTTGCCATGTTTCTATATGACCCTCAATCATTTTGGATCCCCGAATGTTTAGTTTGATGTTTAACATCGTGTTAATTATAAGAAAAGTAAGTGCGAAATAAGGTAATGATTCTCGTAATAATCTCCCTTTCAATCTAAATATTAAGTACTGTTTTCACCCATTCTAGAAAATGGCTTAATGACAATACCAAGTGATAGAACTGTCTTATTTTAAGATCAAATATTATAGATATACTAGAGTGTTGCTTATTTAAAATATTCATAATGTGATGCAGTACACATATAAAGGCACTTTGGTTTGTAAATTGGCTTGCGGTGAAGTACTAAGTGTCGATATATAATTTTCGGTAAAGCGTTGGACGCCCACTCGCCTATTTGCGCATATTTAAGATACTATCAAAATATACCTATTTAGGGTTTGTTTTGACTGAGCTGTATTTAGTGCACTTAAGATAGAAGAAACAGGTACATCTCCTTGACTATAACTTTCTATGAGTCCCGGTAAATTTTAGAACCAACAAAAAAAATTGTTTTCCATAATTACTGGCTTCATCTATTCGTAAACAAAGACGTACCTAAATATATTTCCTTGAGACTCCCACACTTATTTCCTATAAATAAAACAATACAACCAAAATACATTGATAATAATCAATACAATGGTGTTGAGATGAGTTAAATGGCTTTTCTTGAAAAACAATAGATAGTCGGAAATTGGAAACCGTCTAGCCTTCGTCCTTCAAAGATTGTTAGAAGATATGCTGATGATCGTGTGGGGGTCAATGATATCTATAAATAGGAATATGGATGCCATGTACTCGTTTATTTCATAAGGTTTTGTTTGTAGAACGTGTCATCAAACCTTATTTTTCATTATATTCTTTTTTACTTACGAGTAGGTAGGTACGAGTATATTCCAAAATATGTGCAAAAATGAAATTGTAAAGACACAATATCAACCGTAAAAAATTTAAGCGTTGTAGGCGACCTTTAGTATTCATTATAATCCCATTATTTTATTTACTACAAAAACGTACAAATTACCTTTATCAAGTGAATGTCATGAATGCCGATCGCGATTACCGACAAGTTACGCACGTAATAAGGGTCGTTTTGCTACCAAACAATTAGTTTATATTATTACCTGTAGGCGTTGTCTGTTTTGAGAAATTTCCGCGTCAGCCATTTAAATTTATGGTTCCAGTCCCAACTGATTTCCTAGAGCTCTATATCTGACATCTTGGTCTCCGCGCAACTATGCCCCGCCTAAGCGTTACTTTTAACTATAATTTTAACTCCTTATTAAAGGCGCTGTTAAAGTAATATCGACCATTATTTTAATTGCAATTGCACGATGCATGCTTATATTAGTTATTTATAGGTGCAACATTTTTGAGAACTAGTTAGTATACTGAGTGTTATGACTTAACATTTTATGAAGTGCTTTAGGTTATTCTACTCGTCCATTCAATCAATTTTGGAATCAATTATTTTTATACAAATCAGGTAAATTACGAATGTTGACACTCCTGCTACCTGCTTGGGAATATAGGCAATTTCACAATAGTTCCTAGTTTCGTTATTTTGTTCTAAAAATATTACTCAAAAGAGATTACTCAAAATTGTAGGAAACATTTCTATTACTGTTACAAGACAATTGCGTCAAGTTAAATGGAGCTTACTTCGCACGCGCGGTCAAAATAAGGCTTTGATCTTTTATCACCGAATTTAGACAATATTATATTATATTATGACACGTGAGAACTGAAACAAACACGGGTTGCACATTGCCATACGAAATGCAATCGTAATTAATAGGAGTATGTACGAGATCTGTTTGTCATGCAATTTAGTCTCGACATATTTTAATTATCGTGTGCCTAACTAAACTAGAGCGTGTCGAAATTTATTCTTAAACATGTAGAGATATGATATGAATTGAGCTGTAAATTTAAAGTTGTAGACTAATAGTTCTATTACTTTACCACTTCAATCTAAACTATCAATTATTTGATTCGAAGGTTGAAAAAAGTGTTGATTGATTCATAATGTGTGGTTCAGTCATGCGTTTGATCACTATTAACATCATTTCAAAACCAATTATTGCCAATAGTGCACCAGAATTCTGAACCGTTGAAGCGTAAATTTTCTAACAGGTTTCTTGCTTTGGTGCCTTATAATGAATGAAATTTCAGTAAAATACAATATCATAAGGTTTTATACAAGGACACTTACGATATTTCCTTTTAAGAAAAGTTTCTATTTTTCAAACATAACTGTTTATGTTCTTTTCTTATTATTTTGTCCTCTTGGAGTTGACACTTGGAGTTGACTCAATATGGTCATCTTCGATTCTCTTCTGTAACTAGTCAGTTTAGCTTGTATAGTTGTTGCATTTTAAGATGTCCGTCCGTCCTTCCTATTTATATCATGCTTTACACATTTAATCCTTTTTTTTGGACTCCAAACTTACATAGGTATTCCAGCTTAATACGCTCATCCCTCTTTATCACATTTTTACAACAGCAATATATTGCTCTTTTTATTTTTATTGACTGCTACTGCCTTAACAATTCTCAGAACAGTTTTCACTATTTTCTCCATGAAATTTTAGTTATCTAAATACCGAAAGTTTTTCCAATTCTTTTTTCTACCAAGCGAAAGTAATGACAAATATTGTCAATCGATACAAATATTATTTCTTTTTTTTTAGTTTATAGTAGGCTATTCTAGTACCTATAATATTTTGGACCGCGTGGAGTGTAGCAATCAGTTGCGCTCTAGTTATCTCGTAGCGGCCAATGTCAAGTCAACTCTTGTTTTCTTTTTCATTGTTAGGTTAAGTTCATTGAATCCTTGTTAAAAGATAAAGGAAATAAAAATTATTTTCCTTTATAAAATGTACATTACATAATAGCTATGTTTTGTGTTCCTGTAGCCTAAGATTCTATGGAAGTTCATTGTCAGGACAAAGTAGATGCTCCAGCACTTACATTATGGATGTTGGATGTTCTAAATGTATACAACCACGTAATTATCCCGGTGGGGGTTGGCAGAACTGATAAACCATTTGGTCGAGTGTTAGTACAATTTGTAAAATGCACATTTTGCGGTAAATCCCAGCCTTCTCTTTTTCTACTCTCATAAGTATAATTACTAGCTTCATACATGTTCTTCGGTTTTTTTCTAGTTACAAAGTAAAAAGTTGCGTAAACTGTCTCAATACGAGTATTTTTCCATTTCTTTGTTATCTTAGACAGGTTCCAATTTAAAAAAGTCGCCAGCTTCTAAACGGCTGCTGTTTTTCCAGATCATCTTCGCCGCTACCCTCTGCCTGGCGCAGGCGTCGGTGTACGCACCCGCCCACATCCAGCTGAGCTCGGATGGCAAGTACGTGCTGGACACGCCTGAGGTGGCGCACGCCAAGGCCGCGCACTTAGCGGCGCACGCGCAGGCTTCCTCCGTGCATGGCGCGTGGGCCCCCTCCGCAGGATACTTGGGCGCCCCTGCTGCTTACGCTGGAGCGCACTATGGCGCGCCTGCTGCTGGTAAATATACTTTTTCTTCTTTAAAAAGTCCGGTATTACCTATGCGGCCGGCCGCACAAGTATCCAATGAAGGTTTCCTATGCAGAAAGGCCGTCAATAAATTATGTACAGTCTTAAATAAAATTAAACATGCCACTGCGGTTTAAGCTTTGTTACTTATTAATTAACATCGAAATTCTTATTTCTCCCTCTAGGTCTCTACAAATACGGCCCCGCGCCTCTGGCTCATGACGGGCGTGTGATTGACACCCCCGAGGTGGCACACCTGAAGGCCGCGCACGCCGCCGCTCACGCCGCCGCCCACCACGGCGCTCACGGGCTTGCTCCCATTGCTCACGGCGCTCCCCTCGCTTATGCCGCGCCCATCGCTCACGGCGGCGCTTACGCTGCGGGCTACGGCAAATGGACTGGTCCCCAGGTGAATATTCTTACTTTGTTGGTTAACGAAATAAATAATTATAATAAATTCATTCTAATACACTTAGGCCCAATTGCACGATCGAGAGTTATCGCCTAACCCAGGGTTAGCCCATATATTTGCCCCAGGGTTAGATGCTAACCCTCGACCGCGCAATTGGGCCTTATTAACTAGAATAGTACTTAATCAGTATGTGCTTGTGTCATGGATACCAGAGGCCTTCCTAAATGAAAAAACACATGAAGAGTGTGGTCCGTAACACCATAACGCTGGCCTAATTCAGATTGGTGGGTAAAATCGGTTGCAATAATTACCGGGACTAACGGCTTAAAGTCTTGATCATCCATCCAAGGTCTAACTATAAGAACAATTGATTTATTTATATCGAAACCAAAGCTACAAATTGATCTTTTGACTGACTATTTTCTCCTCACCAGGCTCACATCCAGCTGACCCACGACGGCCAATACGTGGTAGACACCCCTGAGGTTCAGCACGCGCGCGCTGCCCACCTCTCGCAATACGCGCACGCCGCGCACGCCGCCGCCGCGGCCCCCGAGGAGCCCTGGGGCGCTCACGGCTGGCACTAAACCCTCCCGACCCTCTCTTGACTGCTTTTATACAAAATGTACATAAAACTTAAAAAAATATTGTTTATAGATGAATGACTGTACTGCATACTGCAACTCTTGAAGAGCGAACTTGAAAATGTAAAATAAAAAAATTTAATAATTTACCTTTGTTTTTATTTTCCTTATTTGACTTGTTTAGTTTTATTCAGACTCTCGCACTCTTGATTGCTTTTATACAAAACTAAAGGCCCGCCCCGGTTTAGCACGGGTAGAAGCTTTAGTAATGATCCCTATTTTTTCTAAAATTTTATATAGCCTATGTCACTCGGGGATAGTGAAAGAATTTTTCAAAACGGTTCAGTAGATCCAGAGATTATCCCCCTCTAACGTCAAAAACTCACAGTTTTTACCTCGTACATTACATTGTCATAAAAACTAAAAATATATTGTTTAAAGATGCATGACTGTACTGCATACTGCAGCTATTGAAGAGTGAACTTGTAAAAATGTATGTAATATAAAAAAAATATTATTTATCTTTTCTTGTTCCCGGTGTTACTGATTAAGGCCCACTTGCAGGAAATTTAAATCAAGATTAACACACGATTGAAACTCGATTTTGTCATTTTTTGCCAATTTTACTATGGCTAATATGTCAAAAATTTACAAAATCAAAATTTAAACTTGGTTTAAAATTTCCTGCAAGTGGCCCTTACAGACGGTGACTTCCAACTTGTTTATACAGTTGCAACTTAGGGTATAAATGTCTGAATTTCAAAGTTATTGAACTTTATAAAAAAAAACTAATTTTGTAAAAGAAAAAATGACGCCATATTTAAGGCATCTCAATTATTAATATATGATTTAAGAATTACAAAATGTCTAACAATTATTTTGAAAGTTAAAACTCTACTAAAACGGAGACATAGAAATCGTTTTTATATACATACTAGCTGTACCCGCGAACTCGTTCGCGTGGCTATTGATTTAACACCGATAAAAGTTTACAAAATGTTTTTGTGTGTTTGTTAACACTGCATTGTTTTTTACATTACATTCCTACCTCTTATTAACGAAATGTTGATTGTTAATAATTGAACTAAAACCTCTTATTATAAAATCAATGAAAATAATATTCCTTGTCAGTGTCATCTGATTAATTCTTGTTATGGTGACAAATTTCTGTTGTCGGGTCATTATTCTACAATGCCGAGAAATTTTAAAATTCGAAATGAAATTACATTTTGACGGAATATCTCACACAATACTCGGTCCAGCAGATATTGATAACCACGGTTACACCCACGCGGTACCCCTTCCCATGGGAATATCGGGATAAAAAGTAGCCTATGTCCTTTCTCGGGCTCTAGACTATCTCTGTACCATTTCAATTGAATCGGTTCATTGAGTTTTGACGTAAAAGCAAGACAGACAGAGTAACTTTCGCATTTATAATATTAGTATGGAAATAATTAAGTAATTATGCTCAATGAGTCTCGAAATAGTTATCTATTGTACAAACTTATTATTAAGCGATAGATCTTGTAGAAAATACAGGTAGCAGGTAACTGCGAGCGTAACTTCCGCGCCTGCGCAGCCGGTTCCCAGCCGTCTCTTGCGTTCACTCCAGATGATTAATTTCTTCTTGTTAACTTATATCTTCATTGAAGAAAAGTATCTTAATAGATCTTTAAGGGAAGTTACGACATAATTAAACGCGCGGTTTTACGTAACTAAAGGCTTTATAGTAGTATTTTTAAACTATTGGAGGAACCGTGGGCCGCTTCACTTAAGTACGTCAGTTCACGTTATATTTCTCCCATCGAATACGTTTTTCAGTACAGTACAGTACGTTTCAGTACTCTATTGTATTCTTACCTCGATACACATAATAAATAAAATGTAAAAATTGGAATAGAGGTCGAATGTCTGTACATAGAAAAAAAATGCTTAGAACAAAGTCAGGAGGAAGTGAAAAGAGGGAAAATACCAAAAAATGATTTTTTAAATTTTTTGTTTCTCCGTCTGTTTGTCCCTGGTCAACATTTTAGATACTTTTTATTCCGGAAAATTAAAGAGTTCCAACCATAGTAACCGCGGACGAAGTCAGCTAGTACCTATTAAAATTGTCACGTAGTCGAAGGCTGTACATTTTAAATAGAGAAGAATTTGGGGAGAGCGGATGTTCAAGGTCACCTAACACGAGTAGGTACCAATCTCTTATTGTACACGGGTAACAACAGTCCATACATCTGACGGTAATAACTCAAATGGGGTACATCGCTTATGAAATGAAATAAGGTTGATAATGATGCATGAACCCAGTAATTTCATTACCTTCACTTGGTTCCTTCACACGAGAACACAGCAATACTTAAAATGTTTCATAATGGTAGAAAAAAGGAACAAACAATTCAAACAGACCACAGTACCGAATCTCCTTCAGATTTATAAGAGCAAAAGTTAAGTTATGCCTATAAGCTATGTGTCCACAAATTCACTCAAGAACTTCATTTCATGTGTTTTATGATATAACTAGGCTGCGATAGCTGAGTTTGCACAGACAGCACTACTCGTGGTAAAGGTCGCTAGATCGACGCCCCCTTGTCCTGAATAAATAAATAAATATCTTCAGACATTCACGTCTATCAACTAGCCTCATTTTAAGCAACTAATGCTACTTGTGTTACGGATAGTACATGGCGAATAAATATATTTAATAGATAAATACATGGAAACATTTTGAATATATACAATACGTATATAAACATCCAAGACTGGAGAACAAATGCCAGTATTCATCACACAAACATTTGCCCCCACCGGGGCTCGAACACAGAACCTCTCGAAATAGCGACGCCTTGAGACCGGCGTACTGACCACTCGACCACGGAGGTCGTCAATCTTATCATTGAGTTTGAATAAAAACTTACAATTCGACCAAGCTACTGCACATCGCGTCGATTACGTGACGTATTCGACGTACTGACGCTTAGAGCGCTCGCCCACGAAGACTTTTTGAAGCGATGCAGTATCGATGCCGTTGCGCGTCTACATCCATACAGTCGCGAAGCGATCGCTATGTGTGCCCTCGCCCACGGGGCGCTCAGTCATTCAAGGCATTCAGTCGCGAGGCATTCACTCATGCGCCACTCTCCTCCCTCTGTTCTCTCCCCGATGTCACCCGACACCCGACACGGTCGCGCGTTTGTATCGATTCAGTCGCAATGCAGTAGCGCGTTGGCATCGCTACTGTTGCGCGTTACAAATGCGCAACACGTGTTAGTAGCGATGCTGTCGCTACAAAAGGATACGCTATAACTTTAAAGAGTAAACAAATGTTTGGTAGATTTTATTTTGTTTTTAATATTGTAATAAGCAACGGTGCATTAATGCGGGGCATCGCATTCCAGCGAAGTGACACTTAGCTTGGTGGAGTTATATGTACAGTTCTTGTGAATATCGCTATCCTCACACTGTGTGATGTAAAGTAAACCTACATAACCTTTGCTATAGAGAAATAAAAGTTGACAACTCAGAGTAAGAGAATGAATATAATAAGTATTAAAAATAGATACAGACGAAATATTAATATTATGAGCACATAAAATATTATATGAAAACCGAAAACAAGAATGACAATAAGTGACAGATAAAACCAAAGACAAATAAACTATAAAACAGACTCCAGGCCAGTTCGTAAAAACCTTGTTGCACATTTGTGTGGGTTTAGTTTTGCGATTCGCAACAGACAGGCGCCTTTTTACAAAGAATATTGATGCACTGTAAGTCGATGTGAAGATCTTTGTTTAGTTTTTATTACGAACAAAAAATATTATATCTATGGCCTATGGGATGAAAGGACCTCCGTGATTCTAAAGTATCAGTCGTAACGCCCATGTGACGGTAATATGACTAAACTTAGCACGAGTATGTGTGCCCCTGGCGGGCACCACGAACATTAATTTTTAAAATAAATAGAAATAAAGCTGACTTTGACGATGTAAATAATGCTATATCAAAAGTACTTGGCTGGTTTGAAAATAATAATTTGTTATTAAATTCAAAGAAAACGAAATGTGTTAAATTCTCCTTACCAAATGTAAGACAGGTCAACCCTCAGATTAAAATAAATCATGAAATTATTGAATGTGTAGATTCCACAGTGTTTTTGGGTATTACATTGGATTCAAGATTACAGTGGTATCCTCATATTTCTTCCCTCTCTGGAAGACTCAGCTCCGCGGCTTATGCTGTAAAAAAAATCAGATCCTTATGTGATGTGGATACTGCAAGACTTGTTTACTTTAGTTATTTCCACAGTATTATGTCATATGGTTTACTGTTGTGGGGGACAGCAGCTGATATTAAAGATATATTTATTTTGCAAAAAAGGGCTGTGCGTGCTGTCTACCAACTTAAGCCACGTGACTCACTAAGAGATCTGTTTAAAGAAATAAACATATTAACTGTTGCATCCCAATATATCTTTGATAATATTTTATATGTTCAAAAATATTTACACATTTTTAAAAAACAATGTGATGTTCATAATGTCAACACAAGGAATAAAAATAAACTCGCTGTTCCAAACTTTAGACTTCATAAGACAAGTCGGTCATTTATGGGGAAATGTATACACATTTATAATAAAATACCACCAAATTTAACTGAACTGCCTCTACACAAATTCAAAAAATGTGTCAAACAAAATTTAATAAAAAAGGGTTACTATACAGTTCAGGAATATTTGGACGATAAAAATGCGTGGACAGATTGACACGTCTTTATGTTACATATTGTGCTGACTCGTAATGTGGGATGTTGCCAGTCGCTTTTTCATTAATTAGTTTTTATCTTAATTGCATGGCGAGTTTCAATATCGTTCATTGTTTCAAGTGCTCATATAATGATTGTAATGCTAAAAATCTATGTTCATAATATCTATGTTCACCCTCTTGATTGTACTAGCCTAACATTTAAAAAAGGCAAGAATTGTAAAAAATGTGAAAAAAAGAGCAACCCTCGAGTTTCTGGCTCGCTCTTCTCGGGGATGTCTGCGTTCCGAGCGAGTGGTAGATTCACTTATTTATAAATTGACGTGTTTAAGTGTTTGTATATCAAGCCTATAAAATAAAGATATTTTTGATTTGATTTGATTTGATCGGTGTTCGCAGATAATGGATGTTTCTATTGTCTCCTTTTGTGCCCGTTGACTAGTTAAAGAAGTAGGGCTTGAGTGGTAAATAATTCTACTACGTATTTACTACTTGAATCTTGAACATACTTCCACCCCAAAGATCATCTACTGGGTAGTTTTGTGTTCCTGCAGCGCATAATGTCGCCAGAATTCATTATGAGAGCATTATTTTGGGAGCACGGGATTCGTCTCAGAAATTGTAACATCCATAATCATAATGTAATAACATAAATATCATAATATAATTTGTATTATACTATACGGAGGAGCAGGGTTAGTGGTTATTACGATCGAAAGCTTCTTTCGCCATGGTCAGGCCGTGAATGGGTGACCAAAACTCTATGATCTAGAACTCCTCCGTGCTTCGGAAGACAAGTCAAGCTGTTGGTCCCGGTTTTTAAACAAAAACAATTTTTGAATTAAGAAAAATAGTGGAATATAGAACATAAATAAAGAACCCATGATGAGTACTATCAACTTAATTTTGTTTTGAAATGGTGTAGATTTGAGTCTTTGCGGCTTACAACAGACAGGCACTAGTGTCGCGTTCGTAGTACAAACTAATAATAATAATAATTTTTATTTATTCAACATAACAGAGTTCACAGTATATATGTTTCTATATACTAAACTAAATTGTTTCTCTATCCTTCTCTTCTTCAGCGACAGAATAGCTCTACACAATTTCATTTAGTTTGTGCCTACAGAATCGGCCTCACTATCTTGCGTCTGATCACCATCTACATAATTCTATTGTTTTACAGACAAATTGATGAAACCAAATTTTTGACTTAATGTTATTTTGTGTTAGTATGTCGAACTGTTACTTGCATTGGTATTATTAACCACACAAGTAGGTTAAATCACCCGCACTTTCATAGCCACGAGTTTGACGTACAAATTTTAATAACATCTGGGTTTTATGCATACTAACCAAGGTAATAAATAACCTATAACATTGAATAATCATAGAGGTAAAATTCTATACCAATTCAAAGAACGAAAAAAATATTTATTATGCACTATTCTAATTATTATGTAATATTAGGCCTATTTAACATAACATGTTATAAAACATGTTATTGATAAGTACAAGAAAGTTATATAACTTAGTCACATGATTCTTCAGAGGTTTTAAAACATTGTTATATTGCACTGTTATGTGATGTGTACAGTATTGTTTTATGTTGCAATGTTGAATAACAAGGTTGAAAAATGTGGACGTATTATAAAACACAAGTTATATAATATGTTACATAGTTTGTACGTACCCTCAGTACGTACCTTTAGTCTTTTAAAAGATTTTATTATGGAAATATTTTTCCATAATTGTTTGGCTGCGATTTCCAATACTGGTTACATTGCTTAGAAATAGAAATATTCAATTTGAAAAAAGAACAAAAAAAAAGTTGCACTTAAAATAAAATAATGAAAAAAACAATAATGGTATTCAAAAATAATAATTATGGTAATAATGGAATTCAAAAATGTTGCATTTTAATTTGCTACACTGCCATTTGTTTTTCATTGTGTATTGGTAATCGCTATGAAATCAAATTAACTCTTGAACATTTTCGTTCAATAATTGTTAAAAAAATGGTAACCACCTGGCTCAATGGGCGTACTGAGAGTTTCTGTATTCTGATAAATAGGGCTTAAACAAAAAAAGTTAAATAACACACGACACAGACACACGCGCACAGACATCACACGCATATACACATACAGACACACACACACTCTTCAATACAATCGTGCGACAATTACTTCTTTGTATAATTGTTTATAATATTTGCTAAAAGCATAGTTTGTTTCTTTAAGTGGCTTATGTTTTAGTAATATTGGGTCCTTACCTATGAAATTGGTGTTTTTATTCTGTCTTAGCTATTTGTCCGTAACTATTAAGTTTCAGAACATTCTTATAAAATAATTGCCTCTTCTAAAAATAGACCATATATTTGAGCTCGTATTATTTAATTTGATAATTTTTTGTAAGTTTAATTGTGTTAAAATTAGACACAAAGACAATCATTTTTAACTGCCTCCCGAATACATCATTTGATTTGCATTAACATAAAAACGATGAATAATTTTTATCAAGCGTGTTCACACACATATTGCTACAGCTTGTCTAATGATACATGCCAAATATTATTATCCCTGGATTTGTCGTTGTGAAGAAAACTGATAAAATGTTAGTATGTAAAATGCAGACATTCCCAAAATTTCCATACAAAACACCAATTTCATAGGTAAGGACCTAATATTTTGTATTCGTTTAAAATTTACAAGAATAATACTGTAGCAACATTGTTTACTAAATAAAATAAAATAAATAAATAAATAAAACAGATAGTCTAAAAAAACTTAATGAAGTGATATCAGTTGGAAGACTAAAACCTCTCGGAAAATTGACGGAAGATTTTTGTAAGTTTAATCTGTCGAGAAATGTGTATCACTTTATTTATATTGACTTTAGAAATTTTAAAATAAATTATAACAATTTTAAATGAATGTGAATGAAAACAGTAGGTAACAGTGTGCTATAAGTCGCGAGTTCAATCACTGCCTGTTACCACTGAGTCGGACTATACCTAGGCCAAGGCCTAGGCTAGGTAAGTACAGTTTATTATAGATAAATGCGTGGCGGCAGGCTCGCTATTGTAAAATACGTACCTACATAAATAAATATTGTCACGCCAATATAGGGGCAATAAGGGCAACATATAGGGGGAAAGCCTATTGCAGTTGTCAGCACTTACGAAAATTAACGTCAAGACTGAGATATGACATGCATACATGTATGCATGTGTGTGTGTGTGCATGTGTGTGTGTGTGTGCATGTGTGTTTCGCTGTATGATATGCAGACAGCGAAATTTTTTAAAAACAATCATTTTACTGTAAATGAAGCAACTTGCTGAATTTCTTGCCAGATCTACTCAGAACAAGACCTAATTGTAGCTAGTGACGGTTAACATGCACAGGAGTATGTAAATACCTAAACTGAATAAATAATTTGACTATTGAGTTGTTACATTACCAATAACCTCTGCAGTCCAAGAGAACATGTGTTATTGACATAAATATATCCAGCGAAGGATGGATGCTTTTATTGTGATTTATATTGATTTCCCAGTAGTTACGTTTTATTTATTAACTATATCAAAGAAACATCATTTTGTGAATAATATACCTAAGGTACTAAGGTAACTGAAGGTAACGCACGATTCTTGCAATCTTAATCATAATTCAAATTACTAGGAAGTTCGCATTCATTCTGATTAAGTACTGATATTGGGTAGGTATAATAATACAGAATATTGCATACATACCTACACCTTCCTAGAATATTTTACGACTAATGTTGAAATTGTAGTTGAAAGAGCTTTAGTAAACGTGTTTTTATTGTTTAGAAAATATGACAATTTTATAACAAAATTGTTTCTCTGATCCCGGTCTTATACAACGATAGTGTAGCGCAGATACCTCTAGTCGAGGGAGTTCGAGGCCGAACAGTAGTTTCTAGGAAGAGTTATACAAAATTTCCAATGAGGGCACACACAATACTTCAAAGAAAATGTACAAAACAAAACCGAGAGAAACAAAACCATTGAGCTCATTGAACCCTATCATGTAACAATTTGATGGCATAAAAATAAAAACATTGAGTAAAAATATTACGACCAAACACTGTAATAAAAGACTTTGTTTGCGAAGTTAAGTCACATCATCCACTTTGTTTTAACCAAAAACCACTTAAGAAGATTCTTTGAAGAGCTTTGTCAAATCATTACCGATAAGGAAACCTTAGCCGTTCGCAAAATATCGTGGTCAATACAAAAAAATATACGTTGCCTGTTTTTAATGTGGTTGGGTTTTACCGATGTTTTAGTTGGGTCGGAATGATCTTACATTCATCAACAGCTGTTTTGGATTAGATTTTTGTACTAAAAATGGAGAACGAGGTTGTAAGCCAATGTCACCTTGGGTTCGGAAGAATGGTTTGGCAGAACAAGTGTCGCTCCAGATGGACTCGTGTGTTGAAAAAAAGAAATACTTCCATTCCATATTTCCTATAATTTGGAATCGTTACAACATGCCATCCTTTTCCAAAGTCCTCTATCATATCACCTTCCTAGTCATGTCCCCGTTCACACAATCTATCCTTCTTTTCTTCGGCCTTCCTCTCTCTGCATCATCCACAGTCATGTTCATTACTTTTCTGGGCACATGCTTAGGCCCGAATTTCAGAATCAATCTCAAGTGAGCAAGTTAATCTTGAGCACAGGTAAAAAGAGATGGTGTTATGTGGGGATGAATGGCGCCTTTTCTCTCTAACGGTACTCAAACAGATATCTATGCTGGATGTTCTCTATCTATCTATCTATGCTGCTCTGGAATACGGGCCTTATTCTCATCACCTTTTTCTAAATCGACTTTTTCTCATTTGATTCCATAAGTTCAAGTACGATTTGAAAGAAAAATATTCGTCCTTTTTGTGATTACTTTTTTAGTTAAATGTTTAAAATTTAATTGCGGATTGTCTTTTAAACTAATCACACCGGGCCCAACACCGCCTTAGTGTAACTGCCAAAGCGTGACGGCATTACACTATCGGTGCTTTCGACTGATGAAAGGTTAACGTTTGTCAAAGCCGTGACGAACGTTGTACTGCCTGTAAAAAAATATTTTGCACTTAATTATTGGTTAGCTTTAGGAGATCGTTGGCATCTCTACAGCGCATGTAATTCGGGCGTTTTCACTTTGAATGGAGAACCTTTTGGGGAGATTTTTTGTTTTTAGTGCTATACCGCTTTGATTTATATCGTACAAAATGAAAACATGTTAATACCTACTATGATTATATGGGTGCCAGGAACACTCCCATTTAACAGACATGGTACACGTAAGTCCTTATCCACTTTTGTACCTATGCATTTCTGAATTTCTATCTGAATTATTTTATTACCTAATTCGCCCTTTCTCTTACTCCTTTCTTGACGTCGTCTCGAGCCTAATTTAGTGAGCGTAGTTCTACTGCTGGGCACAGTCCGTATTACTACATATAAGAACAATTAGGAAGTCGTAACACGACCACACTGGCTCAATGCGGTTTGGTGGGTAGAAACGGTCGCCACAGACTGGGATCAACGGCTTCGGTAGGTACGTTAACATTCCGAAGTACGGAGAAACTTGACATCTTGTGATTTTCGGTAAAATTTTTCGAAATCGAAAGGCCAAAGGGTACAAACTACGATGCCACCGAGCTCCTTACCTTATTTGACACACTGGGATAAACTTTAAAAACTGTTTTTTTTTACTTTCTGTGCGTTAAAAGAAGTTATATGCAAAATTAAAACGCTGTCATTCCACTGACGGAAATAGATCAGACGAATTTGTATGCACTGACCTCGGATCTCGCTAAACTCAAAAATGTAAAGGCAGATACATTTGTATTAGTAAATGAGCATTAGCGTTAAAATCGGAACAGATGCATTAGATATGGGTGTTGACTCCATGGGAATACCACTATTTCCGTGTTGAAATGTTCACGCGTTGCTTCACTCTAGGTTCAAATCAACTAGTCTAGTAATATCGTTTGAATTCCAAAATCAAGTTCCCTCCTCGCTTCTAAAATTTATAATTACTTTAAAATGTTATCATGTCAATCCTGTTTAATAATTTTTCAACTTGTACATATTATCACGCCTATACCTTTGAGGGGGTAGGCAGAGGTAGGGGTAGAGAGGAGAGAGAAAAACTGTAATGAAAGGCTCTATGTAGTAGTAAACGATAATTCTGCTTTCGTCAGAAAACGAAAACGTCATGTTGTAACTATTTGAATTATTTCATTTTGTTTTCTGACGAAAGCAGAATTATCGTTTACTACTACTTGAGACCTTCCATCACAGTTTTTTTAAGAATTCTAACGATAATCTACATGGTTATATCTTGTTGGGTAGCTGATGAAATGTAGATGTTTTTAAGCAGCCTGACTCCTTAGACAATATTTTCAATATTCAGGAAGGAAAAAAATATATAAAAAAAAAATCTCAATTTTTAAGTTTAAATTGTCTACTACGTCTCAGTTATTTCAATTAACTGCACTTTTAGTACCTATCTAAAGTAATAAAACAAGTTATCTTCTACATAAAAAATGCAAACACAAGTAAATTAGAGGCAAGAAACCCCAAAACATAAAGCAACAAACAAAAATAAAGCAATTTCTTAAAAAATCCTTCAAAGTCCAATATCATGACAACGGTTAAGTTTGGGATATTCCAAACTTATTTGGGGACAAAGTTTGGGAACAAAGTTTGGGGATTCCTTAGTCAATTCAGTCAGAAATGATACCAACTACAACCTTTTCAAGGATCTAGATCGCCGTAACTAATAACCCTGCACTCAGTAACTATTTCAAACTATAATTCCAAACAGCGACAATAGATGTAACATACCACTAAATATCTCTACTGTCCGAGCGCCGAGTTCAAGAGCGAAGAGTTGAAAAATCTTCCTGACAAAAATATTGGACAAAAGATGTTATGTATCAGACACGGCGAGGACTCATTGGGTGTGATGTCCTCTAATCTTTACCGGTTCCAAAAATATCTGTTATTATTAGTACAGTCCTCTCCTTACAGTTATGATGCCAGTTATAATACTCGTTTTCATCGCAAAGTAGCTTTCAAAAGTTTTGCCTTATTAAGAAATATTTATGCCAAGAAATTCTGATTTTATACCAAGTGAAGTCTGGATTAAAAAATGTTTGTCATTGATTTGTGTTGTATGTTTTATTTTATTTTATGTATTTTACAGAATACTGGTAAAATCGCAGACAAAAGGCGTATAGTAAACATCAGCAAACGTCGAGGAAAAATTGTTTTGCAATTACGCACAATTAAGAATATTATTTCTTTTGTTTTCCTTCTGTAGGAAGTAAAGGCACTCAAGGAACCTTTTCTAAGAGTGCCTTAACAAAAATATTTCTGCAACGGGTTTAATGAAAGGAAGACTAATTATTACCTAACTGTTAATGACATCTTTTTTTGTTTTTGTTTACAAAAATTGTATGAATGTGTCCGTTCAAGGCACAAAGGTTATGGACAATTTGCTAGCTCCTACAAATATAATAAATTAATATAAAAAAGAATTTGTTGTTCGTCGTCGTCGAGAGATATATCTCAAAATTTAATAAATTATATTAGGTTGGGGAAAAAGTCTTTTCGCATTATAGTATGTATAAACTTGTAATAAAATCTCTTTGGCTATACTATTTGTATCTGGCTGGTTTTGGTATCATTGAAAGTTTAAATTTTAAAGAACATAATTTCAAATTCAAATTAGGAAAATGTGTGATTTTCATTTGTTTTTCGTACCGCCAAGATGAGTGAATCTAATGAAGAAATTCGATACATTTTAAAATTTTACTACAAAAAAGGTAAAAATGCAACGCAAGCCGCGAAAAAAATTTGCGATTTTTATGGACCTAGTGCAGTGTCTGTGAGAGTAGCACAAATTTGGTTTTAGCGTTTTCAATCCGGAAATTTTGATGTCAAAGATGCACGTCGCTCTGGTCGCCCTATTACAGATAAAATGGATGCCATTTTTGAAAAAGTGGAGCAAGATCGGCATGTCAGTAGTTACGACATAGCTGAAGAACTGGGAATTGACCACAAAACAGTTTTGGCGCATTTGAAAAAAACTGGGTACACAAAAAAGCTCGACATTTGGGTACCTCACGAGCTCACTGAAAGAAACCTAATGAACCGTGTACTCATTTGTGATTCTTTATTACGACGTAATGAAACCGAACCATTTTTGAAGAAGCTGATAACTGGTGATGAAAAGTGGATCACGTACGACAAGAACGTGCGAAAAAGGTCGTGGTCAAAGGCCGGTCAGGCTTCACAGACTGTGGCGAAACCCGGGTTAACTCGCAACAAGGTGATGCTTTGTGATGCGGTGCGGAATTAATCAACAGAAGGGGTGTGGTTTTTCATCATGATAACGCTAGACCTCACACACCTTTAGCCACTCAGCAAAAATTAAGAGAGTTCGGCTGGGAGGTGTTAATGCATCCGCCGTATAGTCCTGACCTTGCACCTTCAGATTTCCACCTGTTTCGGTCTCTTCAGAATTCTTTAGGCAGTGTCAGTTTAACATCACGAGAGGACTGCCAAAACCACTTGTCGCGGTATTTTGACCAGAAGTCCCAAAATTTCTATAGCAACATGATCCCCATGTCCCTACCTACAAGATGGCAAAAAGTTATCGAACAAAATGGTACCTACATACTTTAGTTAAATGTAAATAAACTGTATTAAAAAATGTTTTGAATTTTCTTAAAAAATGCGAAGAAACTTTTTCCCCAACCTATTATATGATGATTGATAAAGATTATACATGATTTTACTAAGATAATAATTACACCAAAATAATCAAATAAGCACAAATATTAGTCACGCAGCTGTTTAAAAGAACTTGTATTTTTAAAGTTAAAGTTTTCCCATTGAATATATTAAGATAATTATATTCAAAATTATAGAAAAGAAATATATATATTTATTTATAATTATTATTACTTATCTATCACATAACTCACTATGTTATAATAAGAATAAGATACGTAATAATGTGTTAATAAATAATGTTTAAATAACTAAATAATTTATAAGTTAATAATATCACTACGCCTATTTCCCCAAAGGAGTAGACAGAGATGTTAATACACGCATTTCGCCAGACACGTTAAGTCCCCATGTAACAGGTGGCCTGTTGCTATGCACCGGGCACAATGCGAGGCAAGCGATATTCACAATGAACTGTAACTACTTAAGTTTTTATTCAAACTCAGTGGTACAGGCGGTGGGATTGAACCCGCGACTACTGAACGAGTAGCACCGTCTACCCCATCTCGGCTGCCTTAAAATTATTTATTATTGTTTAATAAATAACAGAATTAAGCAAATTTTTCACTAGGAAACAAATTGCATATTTTCGCATTGTACACATAGTCAACATATAGCAGTGGGATACACTTCCAATCGTATTTTACCAACTCTATATGGGTTATATTAATTTTAATATAGAAGTTTATGTAACTGTCATAATATAGGTTATTAAAATTGTTTTAATACCGAGTTATGTGCTAACTGCACTCATTATTAAAATAAATAAAATAAATAATTTGATAAATTATTGTTGGCTGTCTGGAAAACATTTGCCATAGTTTGGTGCGTTTTTAAGAAAAATAAGTGTTGTATAATGAGTCCAACCTGTTGCATAATGGTCATTATGTTACAGACTTACAGTTTCAATTTTTAATTTTCGTTTTTAACATCTGTGTTAAAAAGTATGTCATTATGAGTTCGAGTTTGACTTCATAATTCGAACATTATATATAACCTGAGCGTAGATAAAATATCTTATGCAATTCAGACAATAGCTAACTCAAATAAGGCTTCTTAATGAATATGCCGCTTGTCTTGTGAATGCTAGATGACGGACAAGTATATGAGTACATATTATAACCATAATAAATACTTAACACATATCCAGACTGAAGAAGAAATGTCTATATTCATCACACGAACATTTACACCATCGGGAATCGAAACCAGAATCTCTACAGATGGCATCGAAGGTTGTCATGTAGAGAAATAACAAAATAACGACTTTATTAAGATGTCGAATTAAGACTACTGTCTTCTTTATATTGTGGGACCGTGGCTTCGGACATGGTCAAGTAGTTTACGTAACACAGTTGCCCATCTCCCTCGCTCACCTTGGCAACGACAGTGACCGAGCTAGGGTCACTGGACCGATGACTACTCATACATGTCTTAATAGCATTATTCATCATAATAACTTTGTTCTGCTTTATTTTATGCTATTACATTTTTTCTTTCACTTCAAGGTTACCTGAAAGTACATGGTTACTGTTTACCAATACGCACCCCATTGTATTGTAAATTGTTTCTTATTGATTTATACATTAGAGTGAGATTTAAATGTATTTTATTCATCATGATCATTTTCAGCCTGTTATCGCCTGCTGCAGGACATGATCTTTGTTTCTTTTGCACCAATACTTCTGATCCTGTGTAAGACGACCCGCCTGGCAGGGCTTCTAAGCCTGCTCTGGCTAGCTACCACCGACTTACCTAAATAAATCTGCCGCCATAATAACAATGTTATAAAGCGTTGTGTTCCGGCAATAGAGTTAAGAAGTAGAGGTAGCTAATTCCTCAGTTATTGAGGAATAAAACTGAAGCTCGCTTCCACCTTCAGCCTTATCGTCACTTACTGTTGCGTATTCCTTGAAGTCCTGGCAACCTTTTATATACCATTTTTATGTAATCTTTAAATTCCTTACATAAAAATAAATAAATAAATAAATATCTTCAAACATTCACACCTATCAACTAGCCCCGTTTTAAGCAACTAATGCTGCTTGTGTTACGGACACTAGATGACGGATAAATATATTTAATAGATATATTTAACATATAAATATCCTGAATATATATAAATATTAGGTCCTTACCTATGAAATTGGTGTTTTATATGGAGAATTTGGGGAACATTGCATTTTCCATACTAAAATTTTTTCAGTGTTCTTCACAACGAAAAAT
Organism: Parapoynx stratiotata; assembly: GCA_910589355.1. Classification (NCBI taxonomy): domain Eukaryota; kingdom Metazoa; phylum Arthropoda; class Insecta; order Lepidoptera; family Crambidae; genus Parapoynx; species Parapoynx stratiotata. The sequence continues at coordinate 6,240,793 of OU342479.1, forward strand.
CGAAAGTTAATAATATTTGGCATGTATCATAAGACAAGCTTAAGCAGTATGTGTAATATCACATTTTTATGTGAATGTAAATCAAATGATGTATTCGGGAGGCACTTAAAAAGAGTTGTCCTCGTGTCCAATTTCAACATTATTAAACTTACAACAAATTATCAAAACAACTCAAAAGAGCTCAAAAATATGGTCTATTTTTAGAGGAGGTAAATATTTTTTAAGAATACTCTGAAACTTAAAAGTTACAGACAAAATACTAAGAGAGAAAAAAACCGGCAATTTCATAGGTTAGGACCCAATATATATAAACATCCAAGACTGGAGAACAAATGCTTGAAAATTCATTACCTTTGCCCCCACCGGGGATCGAACCCGGAACCTCTCGAGATGGCGACGCCTTGAGACCGGCATTCAGACAACTCGACCACGGAGGTACTATGCCATTTTGATACCTATTGTTTATTATAATATTGTTGTCATTACTCTTATTCTGTTTCCTTAGTTACGTAAAGCTAGTGTTATTGTATTTCTCTTATTTATTATAGTGTTTTCACCGCAAAACCGCCTTCCTATTCATTAATTTATACAGTCCACACCTATCCGCTTCACTTACCATCAGGTGAGATGTTGGCCAAGAGCCATGTCATAATTATATAAAAAAATAAGTTTTTTTACAATGATAACTTATACTTAGGGTACAGTATAAGCATTAGGGATGCGCTGCAAGGATTATGTGGGACTCCGCGGATAATAATAGCGACAACTCACTTAATCCCCCAGTGTTCCTTCTCAACATCTCGCCGAGGACCAAGGGCAATACCTAGTGTCGTCAGTAGTCTATCTCTCGTCTTATCTTTTTTCTGCCAGAAGCTGCAGTGCTTCCATTACTATGTTCCAGTTTGAAGGGTACGAAAATGAAATTTGAAATTTAAAATTAGAACAAAGACGTGAACAATTTTCCCTCCGGCGACTCATCTCTGTGGTCCTTCTTAATGCAGTTATGCGTATTCATAACATATGCTAGAATTCTAAAAGAAAAGTATTCTTCTTCTTCTTCGTGCGGGCGGTTTTCGCAACTCGTCAGACGCAAAATTAACATACATACATACAATCACGCCTGCAATCCCCGTAGGGGTAGGCAGACTATAAGAAACACTGCGTTCCTTAGGACCACATTTAGCTATACAAAAATTGGGTTTGGTCAGATGAAAAATCGTGAAAGAGTAGTAACAAGTGGCTAGCTTATCGCCTACACAATCACAGACCCAGAAATGCAAAAAAACTTAGCGTTTATTTTGCGTCTGAGGGTGAAGGCTGGCTACTCCAGCCAGCCCAGCTCCGCCAAGAAGTCACCCAGCGCCTTCACGTTGAGGACAACCTCGCGGAGGTTACCGGGGTTTCCCAGGTTCTTTGCCCGGTAGTTAGCTGGGCTACCGGTTTACGTGGGCGTCTGTTTAAGAAAATATTTTTTTTGTGGAATGGAATGACTCGTATAAATGGAAGTCTTTTTCTTGCCCATTCCCCACTTTAGGTGGGGTCGGCACAGTATGTCTTATTCCATTCTCCTCTGTCACTTGTCAGCATAGCATCCGCATCTTAGACATGTGTCGACAACAACAAGTCTTATTTAGATATTAAAGTCTTATTAAACTGCATTATTGTGTTCACATTAGTAAGTGTTATTGAGTCAAGCTAAAACGTGAAAAAGTAAACTAATATGTATGTAGTTTAGATATTGTAGCACACAAGAGGTGTATTGTGCGTCGCTCGTAAAAATATGTTATGGGTTAATAAATTAAATAAATATGTTGAATCTTCATTATGGAATTACCTTTACTATTAAAATGGTGCTAAGGAATACGAAAAATCATTATCATTATTCATCAGAAAATCTTGTAGCATGTTGAGTATTTTGTGACCCATTGGTGATGATGTTCTAAACAGACTTCAAGAATAGATATTTTAAGCTGTACATCAGTAAAAATTTTAAAATATTTGGCGGCAAAATGCTGTATAATATTGGGATAAATAAGCTTGTTTTATGTGAACCTACATAAAAAAACAAAATTGGCTTTAATATCAAATTCAAAAATATTTTCAAAATGTTTATAATATATAGTGAAACCTCCGAACTCCATGATCGAGTGGTTTGTAAGCTGGTTTCAAGGCGTCGCCATTTCGAGAGATTCGGGCTCTATTCCTAATGGCGACAAATATCTGTTACTGAATACAGGGTTTTTTACACAATCACAAAGGTAATTAATTGCAAGTGACAAACGTAGACAGGAGGGTTAACTATGATTTATCGTGCTAACTGCAAAAAGCCGGCACTGCGCAGCCATCTTCACTTATAAACAATCCTGCGCGTGCGCCGTCCGTGTCATCTCCGCGTCTCTGCGGCGCGCGTAGTGTTGATCGTGTATCGTGTTTGACTGTACTTTTTGTGATTTGTGAAATTTTAAACCGACATATATAATGTAAGTATCTTACTTCTTATTATACGTGAAATATTAATTTGAAATGAAATCAAACCATCTAACTGTTAAAGGTATATGCTAAATATTTTATTTAATTAATTGATAAAACTTTAATATCTAAATAGAAATTGGTACCTAAATAAAACGTACTTAATAATCTACCATCAAATATTTAAAAAATATAGTTATCTGTTACATGGTCTTACATCTCTCTGATATTTTTTAAAGTGCAGTGACTGTGTGATAATATGATCTCAGGTGAATGTTATAAATATAAAAAGTATAAGTAGGTATGAATGTCGGACAAATTAAATGACATAATTTAAATCTAAATAGTGAATAAAATTTGTTTAATAAATTCTTATTTGATTATACAAAAAGTGCAAAGTGTTTAGCTCTATTTTGATGTTTTACATTTACGATCTATTGTAATATAATGAATTCCCATTTTAACACTTAAGGCCCAATTGCACAATCGAGGGTTGTCGCCTAACCCAGGGTTTGCCCATATATTTGCCCCAGGGTTGGGTGCTAACTCTAGACCGCGCAAGTGGACCATATTCTATTAGTTTAGTTACTTATTTTCTTTTGCGTTTAATTTAAGATAACTCTAATGCATATCTAAAACTTACCTGATTTTATTTTTAAGTTGGTAATTTCAACTCCGAAATAATTTAAAACTTTAAATTTGTTTCATGACACGGGTTTACCTGAAGCTATATAATCACTACATAATATTTAACAAAGTTGCTTTCCGCTGGCTCTCTGTCCCTATGCCACAGATTACTAAATAGTTATTACTATGCCCCTATGTAATATTTAAATTTGCGCACCGGATTTTGATAATTCTCTCGTAAAGATAGAGAGATTCAAAGCCAGGATTTTCCAAATCGACCTATTTTTGGTTGGGATTTAAGGTATACATTTTTTTATAAAGAAAATTTAATAGACATATTTTTATGTTCTTGATTATTCTCAGGCTCAAAGCACGATAGTTGATACTTTTCATTAAAAATGCAAAGATTACGTTAATAACATTTTTTTCAATTTTACTTGAAGACTAATAAGACTATAAATAAAAAAAACGTAGACAAATAAGAATAAAGAAATTGTCTAAATAATTCAGCGGCTACTATCTTTATTTAGCGTTTATTATTTTCTAAATCTCATTAACTAGTCGAAGGGCACAAAACGAGACACAACAGAAACATATATTGTTTGCGAATACCGGTGTTCGCGGTGCCCGTCAAGGGGTTCAATAACAAAAGGCGCTCCCGTTTCTGCCAGTCACCTGCCGGGTAATGTCTCACTCGTTGATCCTGGCTTATTTTAATAAATAATACACTGCCTCCGTGCCGGGGCGGGTGCTAGTTATAAATTATTTTCTTTTATTTAACTATTTATTGTATACAAAAGAAAAATTGAGAATATACAACACATTAAATAACGAGTACGAAAAGGAAGGGGTTTAATAGATCCCGTGTTGGTCCGGGACACAAAAAGAATGTACCAACTGCTTTTCTTGCCTTGTATGTCTATAAAAGGCGACTAAGGGCGTATTGGGTACTGGGTCTGTGATTGCATAGGCGATGAGCTAGCCACTTGTTACTAATCTTTCACGATTTTCCATCTGACCAAACCCAACCAATTTTTGAATGGCTAAATGTGGTCTTAAGGAACACAGTGCTCCTTGGACCCTGCCTACCCCTTCGGGGATAACAGGCGTGATTTTATGAATGTATATCTTCCAGCCCATCTGCCGTATGAGAAATGCTGAGAAGTAGACTGAGTCGCGTGTACTAAAGAATTTATATTTCTTAAAATATATAATAAATAATTGGCAGCAACATTGATTGAGCCAAGGAAATCCTCGTCAACATGGGTAAGAAGTACTGGAGAGACATGAGTGAGTGGAAAGAGGAGAACACCTTTTGACTCACTTCGTTCACATGCGCTTTCCAGCTTCGATTGCAATCAAAAATGACTCCCAAGTCTTTCGCTGAATGCGATATAGGTATGACTGAACCATTCAAGAGCATAGGAGGAAGAGTAGTTGTATATATGTGTTTAAGCATGTAACGGATTCCTATCGTAAGGGCTTTGGATTGTGGGGCTAATAAGAATACCAAAAGAGTCAGCCCAGTCATTGACCCGCTCGAAATCCTCATTTAGGGCAGCAAACCTCTTTGGTCTAGTGGTTCAGACCACCGGGTGTTGATCGGGAGGTCCGGGTTCGATTCCCCTTGGAGGCAGAAGTTTTTCTGCTCGGTATGGTTGGTGGTAGGGCTTCTCAGCCCTCATGGCTAGCTACCACCGTCTTACCTAAATTTGTCGCCATAATAACAATGTTTTAAGCATTGTTGTGTTCCGGCAATCAGATGTAAGATAGCCAGTTCCTCAGTTGTTGAGGATTACAGGTGAAGCTCACTTCCACCTTCGGCCTTATCGTCACTTGCCTTCAGGTGAGATGAAGGTCAAGAGCTTACCTGTCGTATGTAAAAAAAAGCGTTATCAATATCAAATATATCAGAATGACGATCAATTTGCAAATCATCAGCATATAGATGAAACTTGGAAGCATTCTACCGGTCACAGTGTTATTATTAATTATTAAGGTATTTCCTAGTAAATAACGAAAGTGCACAATATTTGTAATAAGTCAAGAATAAACATAACGTACATCAGACTTATATATCTGTGAAGTGAGTGATAACATCCACATTTCGCCTGATACGTAAGTTTACGTCAAACATACGCTATAAAAAGTGTACAGCGAACATTGTAACTTGCTTTAACCGTGACCATGATCAAGGGCATGACTATGAGTTGGGGCCATGAAAATATTTATCAATATAGAATATAGTTAAAGGCTGTTAGTTTTAGTTTAATAGTTAGTTATAGAGTATACTTAAAGGGTATAGTTAAAATTCGAATATTTTACTAACCGTTTGCATAACAAACGGTTAGCAAAATATTCGAATATTGATCAGCACAAAAATACAATTGATCAACAAATATTTCTAAATTGGTCTGCAAAATAACAAAAACCCAAATTATTTTTCGGCAAATTTAGTTTTTTGCTGATCGAAAAATTAAATGGCTGCCCAATTAATTAGTTTTTGATAATTTCGTTTTTTGCCATTTGGGAATAATTTGTGCCGATGTCCATGGCCGAGTGTTTTGAAGGGCTCTGTGGATCCGGTTTCGAATCTCGGTAGGTGCAGATATTTGTGTATATTTGTGTGATTTAAACCTGCCTTGTTCCCAAATTTGGGGTCGACGACGTTTTTTTCCTAAATTCACTTTCTCCTATCACCCGTATCACCACTCACTCCCTTCCTCAGGAAAGAGTAAAATAGAGTACCTAATAATTATGATGAACTTAATCATTTCGTTACCTAGTACCCAGCCCATAACACAACATTGTCAGTTCAGAAGTTGTTTAGACAAGGAGATAGGCGTTTTGAGATTATTGTGTAACAATTCATAAAAAGGTTCACGTTTCTTTACGTAATATGTAAAATAGTATTCACCAAAATTGGATCACCTACCTACTATTACTTTAATCGATATTGCTTAACTCTGTTTTTAAACCACTTCGTTTATTATTCTAAGACAAAAATATTGCAAGATCGTTCTGACCACAATACATCTTTATTATTCTAAGATGTTCTCTAAAATATTTCTCTCGTGACTATAGAAAGCATTTGCAGGTAACCCATACAAACGAAAGCTCTCACTTTCCAGAGAAAATTGTCAACAAACGCTACGAATAGCCAATGTGTGCTGCATAATGATTGCGGTGAGGCATCTAGGTATGGGTTATGATGAGATTGGAAATATATCGTCTATAATATGCGTAGATATGTACCTACGGGAGTAGGCTGATGAAGATGATGATGCATGTGTACTTAATCTTCAAATCCATTTTTCCTCCATTTCTTCTGCTTCGAGAAGCGCGGACTATGTAAATAAATAATAATAAATAAATATCTTTAAACATTCACACCCATCAACTAGCATCATTTTAAGCAACTTATGCTGTTTGTGTTACGGAACTAGATGACTGATAAATATATTTATACATATAAATATCCTGAAAATATATAAAAATATTGGGTCCTTACCTATGAAATTGGTGTTTTTAGTCTTAGCAAATTGTCCGTAACTATTAAGTTTCAGAACATTCTTTTAAAATAATTGCCTCTTCTAAAAATAGACCATATATTTGAGCTCGTATTATTTAATTTGATAATTTTTTGTAAGTTTAATTGTGTTAAAATTAGACACAAAGACAATTATTTTTAACTACCTCCCGAATACATCATTTGATTTGCATTGACATAAAAACGATGAATATTTTTTATCAAGCGTGTTCACACACATATTGCTAAAGCTTGTCTAATGATACATGCCAAATATTATTATCTCTGGATTTGTCGTTGTGAAGAAAACTGATAAAATGTTAGTATGTAAAATGCAGACATCCCCAAAATCTCCATACAAAACACCAATTTCATAGGTATTATACCTATTATTACAGAAGATCGTAAATGTAAAACATCAAAATAGAGCTTAACACTTTGCACTTCTTGTATAATGAAATAAGATAGAGAAGTTAGCCTTTACCAACTGTTAATTCAGTAATGTTTTATATTTTTTGTGTGTGGAATAAGGATTTTTATTATATTTTTTTTTATATTATTAGGTAATTTGCTATATTTTAATGCAATTGCAATTCTGTCTTCTACACCACTGCTGGTGGCAGACAATCGTAAGCCCAGGTAATGGTTAGAGTCTACTTACACTTAATAAGTTCCATTCCGTGTTTGTCAATAGCAAACGCCAGATTTGCATGGAGCTTGTTCATAATTTCGCGTCTGTTCAGCCGCGTAAGCAACTCGTATAAAACCGTTGTTATACATAAAAAAAACGCTGAATGGAGCTAAATAAGCGTGAATAGCCCCGTGGTAGACTGGTACGTAAGGTTACAACACTATGAAACAAGGAATTCGTCAGTGGTGATCTCAACACTGGTGTCTCGCGATCTTAGAAATACTCTAACATTTATAATACTACACTCTATCTTCAACATGATTACTCATAAAAACGCGTGAAGATACGCAGAAAAACTTTTAATAGCGAATTTTCTTTGTTACCGACATTTTTTTAACATCGCGCGGACACTAAATGTTGTCTTTGCGGCGCTTCATTATTTCGAGGTGGACTAATTGTCCTCAGCCTATATATCAGCCTCAGTCCCACTGCTGGGCACAGGCCTTCCTCATGGAGAAACGTGGAGTATGGGCCGTAACACCACCACGCTGGCCCAATGCAATAGCGACCGGGACCAGCGGCTTAACGTGCCTTCCGAAGCACGGAGGAGCTCGAGATCACAAAGTTTTGGTCACCCATCCACAGCCTGATCATGGCGAGGGTAGCTTTGTTTTTGTTTTCAATCGATAGCTAAAGCATACTAGCCACTACTGGCGTAGTAATAATAAGGAATAATTTGTACGTACAACGTCCGTCAGTTCTACGAGCAATGTTCCCTACCCACTGCCACTTAAGTTCGCAATTCTGCCAGGCCTGGTCAAAGGTACCCGAAATCGTCCAGCATTTACCATTCTTCAATGCGGAGGAATTCATTTGGGACCTTGTCAGACAAAGCGGTGTAATGCCGCCGACTTCACCTCGATAATAGACTAGAATCCATAAAAAGATATTCTGTCAGTTTTTTTATGAGGAATGTATTCAGAGGTTCACCCTCACCGACCGTTAAAATTTACATACATCTATGGCGGCACAAGTGTATTTTTTATATCTATTAAGTTTTCTATAAAAAGTTAGTACCTTTAAGAACTCGACAATGATTAGTTTGATCAATGGTGTAATCTTAGTATATAATCTCATGATCTTTAATTGTGTTTTCTTTGTAATTGAACCACAGGAAAACCTAATACTAGTAATTACAGTTGCTTGAGTAGTCTTCAAATATATATTGATATATCCATCCTATTATATTATTCTATTAGATTTTTTGGATATCTTACAACTGACGACTAAAATTTCATGTCGTTAGGGTTATAAAATGAAAGCATCATATAAATATATCATATAACACGATCCTTGCGCGAGAGCGTTTTTCTAATATTATTGTGCTTAAAACACATAGCATTATTAGATACAATGTTTGTTAAGACGAATCTGTCTATCAATTTCTTAGAAAAATGCTCTCTGATTCTCGCTTCTTCGAAATTACAAAAAAAATATTTACCTAGTACCTACTCGTATTGGTGGTTTCACCACTTCTAATTCCGTATGAATTCTGTTCTAAATTTATTTGATGGACAGCCACCAACTGAAGGTGGTGAGATCGGCCCTTAATTAAATAAAATAGATTACACCAACCTATTTATGTATAAAAAACTTTAAATTCCACTGAGAAAATTAAATTCGAGCATACGAAGTACGAGATCGAAATCCACCACAATTAGTGAATGTAGGTTTATTACTTATTTAGTTATGTTGGACCACAAATGTATTATATTATTATGAACAAATTAGGTAAATATTGATAGCAGCCTCGTGCATCTACATAACAAGTAAAACATTTCAAAACTTTTAATTTGGACAAAAAAAATCTTTTAATTGCTTTATAAAATTTCATATATATATATATACTCTTTATTGCAATTTAAAAACACGTACATAAAAAAGGTTGTTAA